>CM035811.1:53851815-54521815 GCA_020458035.1 Magallana ariakensis | reverse complement strand
CGATATGACGTCATAATTAACTTTGACGTCACGATCTGCATTCCTTTCGATAGTTCTCAGGGAATGTATCGTAACGAAATAAGTGAATTTTACTGAATATTATTAAACCGCGTGGTTCCTTTACATAGACGCTGTTTTAAATACTAGTAATACTAAATTCAATATTATCATTACTTAGTATAAAAAATCGCCAGTTTTAAAGCCTCGTATTAGGTAAATGACTATTCATAAACTAATGGTTTTGGAGACTCGCCCTGCTACGCGTAAACTAATGAATGGAGATATTTTTATGCCTGTAAAAAACAGTCTGCCGCAAGTGAAAGATCAATTCAATCTTTGTATTTTTTGCGTGAAACTGGTAGAGAAAATAAGTACCAATGTGAATCATGCTGGGGGAAACCTACCAATTTACCCAATGTTGTGTAATTCGAGCTTAAAAAGTAAAACGGTGCCTAATTTCGATGATGGGACGCAAAGTTTTGACAATATTTCAAATAAACGAAATATTTATATGAACCCCCAGCAAGAACTGCAAAATTCATTACTTATCGAAGGATTTTTAATAAAAATATATTTGATTTAATGTCATTTATCACTTGCGCCGATGCGATTTATATAGATCATACGCTGTGTTAGGATACGCACGTCACGTGCTTAAGAACAACATATGACGTCACAAAAATGCATCAAATATATTGTTGGATATCGCTGTCTATTAATGTAACAAAGATTTAAAGAAAATCGCCCGGTTAAAGTGTTTATTCGATAATTAAAACAGTATCGTTTTCCGATATAAATTTAGCCTCGGACAGCCTTAGCATAGCTGCGTGTTCAATATTTGTTATAGCTTGATATAAATGCATTGTAATATAGTAAAATGTTTATGAATATGAAAAGGGACAATTACACAAATAAAGTTCAAAAGCAAGGACCCATAATTCTGATATACTTATCACAGCTAACGACATTTACACTTCCTGATCACACTACAATTAATAAATTGAGTACCGAAGTATTTTGTTTTAATTTAATATGCCACATTGTTGTAATCTCCCTCCTTCTAGTATTTATAATTTTTTAATGCAGATAAAACTATTTAAAACATGTCAAATAATCTTTCAAAAAAGTCATCTCTTGTTTCATATTAATAACGTCCTTGCCTTGGGTTAAATGTGTTTCTGATTCAAACTGTACTGTGTCGATAGCTGTCTCTATTGTATATGATATACTAAATTAAGAGATCTGACGATCTGACGACAAAATTTAGAGAAACTTCCAATCAAATTTCATTGATAAATGTCAATCTGAATATCATCCAAATATTTGACCTTTTTTTCTGGAGAGAGAGATAGAGAGAGAGAGAGACCATTATTAAACGAAAGCAGGAAGTATATCCACAAACGAGAAATTTTGATTAATGTCAATAACAATATTTCTGCAGATGGAAAACCAGGGGATTAATTAATGGCTTCATGTAAAGGATAGACACTGCTGAGATATTGTTTGCAGACAGGAAGCATTAGGGGGGGGGGATTGAGTGTTTGTCAAGATTTCGGATAACACTTCCCCCACCCCAATCCCACTTGCACGATGCTAAGTGCCTGCTTCTTAAAATTGCTGTGATTATGTATTTACAAAAGAAATCCAGTGTTTTAAACTCTATAGGACGGACCATGAGAGTTGTTTTCCTTTAATGTGGTATAAGTGTATTGCTACTGGTTTATAAAAATGTGAAATTTTGCATGTTGTAGCGTACCACTGTTAGGGATGAAAAAGTCATCACCTTGCCAATACCTGTCCATTGTTAATGCATAGTTCTTACATCATCATGTATAAAATTGATACAAGAGGCCCATAGGCCTTAACGGTCATCTGAGTATCATAGCCTAAAATAAAAGTTTTAACAGACAATAGGTTACCCGAGTGACCGAAAACATACAAGTTCACTATATGGCCGTATCCCCCACTTAAACAAAAAACTTGAACCCCTGTCTCACGGGCAGTGATTTCCACAATTTATATAAAGAACATAATAACTGATGCAAGTAAATCCCCATAGACTGTAGATGTACAGAAGAAAATGTCATAAAATTTTATTAATTTGTCTATATGGCAATATTAGCCCCGCCCCAGGGCCTAAGCACATGACTAAGGAGTCATGAAATTCAATTTTCGTAGAAATCTCCATGAATTATATTTATCTTCCACCACTGTGAAAATAAAAAAAAAGGCTTTTGTAAGAGGCAATACAGTTTTACTATATGATCATATCTGCCCCGTCATAGGGCTTTAACCCTTGAATCAGGGTCCATGAAAACTTTCATGTTAGTGGGGTTTTTTTCTTCGCTTTTTTGTTTTCATTTGCACTTATTTACCCTACCCAAGCCATCTTCAAATAAATATCATGTCACGTAACCGTCCAGTACTTAGAAACTTTTTGAACAGCAAGAGGTAACTTATTAGACGGAGTGCAGGACAAAAATAGTTTAAATGGACTCGGTTTAACAAAAATAACGCACCAAATATATTCAAAGACCGTTTAAATGAAATAAGACGCCTGTTAAGTCTAAATAGCATTGTTTTGCTGCAATTGTTCCACATTACGCTCTACTCTTAAAAATACTACCAATTTTTAGGTCACCTGAGTAAACTCAGGTGACCTATTGCTATCTGTTTTCGTCCGTCGTCGTGCGTCGTGCGTTAACAATTTACATTTTTAACTTCTTCTTAAAAACTACAAGGCCAATTGTTCCCATTTTTGGTGTAAGCATCTCTATGGTAAGAGGAATGTAAATTGTGAAATTGGTGGCTCTACCACCCCCAGGGTGCCACAGGTGGGGCCAAATATGCAAAAAACAGCCAAATTTTCAAAAATCTTCTTCTCTACTCCCACACATGTGAGAAAAAAACTGATTGCATGGTTATGATGTCCATGAAGCCCTCTACCAAAATTGTGAAATTCATGGCCCCTGGGTCAGGGGTTCAGGCTCTAGGGTGGGGCCTATATGGTCATATAGTAAAAATGTATTAAATCTTAGAAAATCTTCTTCTCTACTCTCATAGATATTTGTTAAAAACTAAATGCATGGTTATGATGTCCATGAAGCCCTTTACCAAAATTGTAAAATTTATGGTCTCTGGGTCAGAGGTTCAGGCTCTAGGGTGGGGCCAATATGGCCATATAGTAAAAATGTATTAAATCTTAGAAAATCTTCTTCTCTACTCCCATATATATTTGTTAAAAACTAAATGCATGGATATGATGTCCATGAAGCCCTCTACCAAAATTGTGAAATTCATGGCCCCTGGGTCAGGGGTTCAGGCTCTAGGGTGGGGCCAATATTGTCATATAGTAAAAATGTATTAAATCTTAGAAAATCTTCTTCTCTACTCTCATAGATATTTGTTAAAAACTAAATGCATGGTTATGATGTCCATGAAGCTCTTTACCAAAATTGTGAAATTTATGGTCTCTGGGTCAGAGGTTCAGGCTCTAGGGTGGGGCCAATATGGCCATATAGTAAAAATGTATTAAATCTTAGAAAATCTTCTTCTCTACTCCCATAGATATTTGTTAAAAACTAAATGCATGGATATGATGTCCATGAAGCCCTCTACCAAAATTGTGAAATTCATGGCCCCTGGGTCAGGGGTTCAGGCTCTAGGGTGGGGCCAATATTGTCATATAGTAAAAATGTATTAAATCTTAGAAAATCTTCTTCTCTACTCTCATAGATATTTGTTAAAAACTAAATGCATGGTTATGATGTCCATGAAGCCCTTTACCAAAATTGTGAAATTTATGGTCTCTGGGTCAGAGGTTCAGGCTCTAGGGTGGGGCCAATATGGCCATATAGTAAAAATGTATTAAATCTTAGAAAATCTTCTTCTCTACTCCCATAGATATTTGTTAAAAACTAAATGCATGGATATGATGTACATGAAGTCTTCTACCTAAATTGTGAAATTTATGACCCCTGGGACAGGTGTTTAGGCACTAGGGTGGGGCCAATATGGCCATATAGTAATGTATTAAATCTTAGAAAATCTTCTCTACTCCTGTATATATTTGTGAAAAACTAAAGTCATGGATATGATGTCCTTGTGTTAAGTGGCATCAAATAGTATGTAGGTCATGAGTCCCGGGGATGGTCCTGTCCCTCCTCAAACAGGAAGTGCCAAAATATCTTGAAAACGGTTAATATCTCCACCCCTAAACCATATATATTCTTGTTCCATGTGTTAAGGGTATGAAGGTCATGGGCCCTGGGGCTGGTCCTGACCCCCTCTCAAACAGGAAGTGCACAAATATCTTGAAAACGGTTAATATCCCCACCCCAAAACCATATATATTCTTCTTCCTTGTGTTAAGGGCCATCAAATGGTATGTAGGTCATGGGCCTCAAGGGTGGTTCTGACCCTCCTCAAACAGGAAGGGCCCAAATATCTTGAAAACAATTAAGAACCCCACCCCTAAACCATATATATTCTTGTTCCTTGTGTCAAGGGGCATCAAATGGTATGTAGGTCATGGTATGTAGGTCATGGGCCCCAGGGATGACCCCCCTCAAACAGGAAGTGCACAAATAACTTGAAAACGGTTGAGATCCCCACCCCTAAACCATATATATTCTTGTTCCTTGGGTTAAGGGCCATCAAATGGTACATGTATGTAGGTCATGGGCCTCAAGGGTGGTCCTGACCCCTCTCAAACAGGAAGGACCCAAATATCTTGAAAATGATTAAGAACCCCACCCCTAAACCATATATATTCTTGTTCCTTGTGTTAAGGGGCATCAAATGGTATGTAGGTCATGGGCCCCGGGGATGGTCCTGACCCCCCCTCAAACAGGAAGTGCACAAATAACTTGAAAACGGTTGAGATCCCCACCCCTAAACCATATATATTCATGTTCCTTGTGTCAAGGGGCATCATATGGTATGTAGGTCATGGGCCCTGCGGGTGGTCCTGACCCCCCTAAAACAGGTAGTGCCCGAATATCTTGAAAACGGTTAATACCCCCACCCCTAAACCATATATATTCTTGTTCCTTGGGTCATGTTAGTTCACCTGATATATAGTAAAGGACCCCTGGGAACATCATGAAACTTTGTGGGTCATCCCTACTCTATATGATAGCTTCGTTTGTTTGGGAGACTAATTATAATCGCCCGATTATAATTACATCTTGTTTTCCCTTGCTTCTTCCGAATGGAGTTATCTTCCTTTGCTTGTTCATATTTAGTAATTAATCATTGAATATAATGTAATTATAAAGAAGTTGTATGATCAAAAGAGTTATGCAAGGCTTTTTATCATTTGAAACAAAAACAGTTTTTGAACTTTCAAAATAAACAAATAGACTTGTTAATAGTAAAGTAATAATTGGCTAACTAAAATCACTGATATAAAGGTAAAATAATTTTTGGTATATATGCCAGATGGTGATTCTCAACGAATGTTGAATATTCAAAAACTGGAACAGGAGAAGTGAGTAACTCATGATGGCTTTTATCGATAAAGCTGGGTTTTTTTCCGTTTGTTTAAATGCCCACAGGGAGAGTTTTTGTCTGCCCCGGGGGGATGGGGGATGGGAGGTTGTTTTAGATAAAAAACATGAATAATAGCCACCTTGTTATTATTATTAAATTATTTTCTATCAGAGTCTTGCACCTTTTCAATATCAGGTCATGCACTCTTTTATGATCTTTTAAGTTTTTCGCTAAAATTATAGGTTTAATAGTCCTTTTTGAAAGATTTCAGGCAGGGAGGTGGTCGTCATTATAAATTAAAAAATGTTCTATTCCAGAATAAAACTTAATTAAATGCATATATGAGACTCCTTGACAAGTTTGTGTATGGGTTATGCTACTCAGGTGACCGTCAAGGCCTATTGGCCTCTTGTTAAATTTTTAAATCGTTTCTTTTAAACTGCAATATGGGATGTGTGTTCAATGAATTGATATACAGCATAGCACACATAATGTAAAGTCATTGAACAAACATGATTTTTTTAAATGTAAATAAAACCCTTTTTTATGTACAATGTTTTGAGAATCAAATAGGCTGAAAATAACTTCCTGTTTCAAAATGCACACTGTGTTATGGACGTTCTTTGCCGTGGTTTGGACTTGTCTTCATTGTTACGGTAGGTTTTTTTTAATTTCATTTTAATTTGTCTTTTACATAGACGGTGTTGTGCGTTTTGGTTTAATTGTGATTTTAAGCCAGAACACGACTCGTAAAAAGCTGTTCGCTATTGTATCTGTTGTCTTATATCCGATCTCAGAAGGATATTATTTGTTCCATTACCTTGCCTACATCTACCTAATCCAGTTAGACGCATTTTATATATACGTTGTATCTGCATGCATTGTTATACATGTTTACACTGTTTAGTTGTGCATGAAATATACATGTACATGTATGTATGAACTTTCATTATCCAAAATAATTATAACAGAGGGACACCATGGGACATAAATGCGGTAACGTTATACACTTAATATTAAATCTTACATAGAATAAATCATTTAATATAATTATTTTTTTTAATGTGCAATGATTTCATCATTGCATCGTTTGATTAAAATGTTTTACTTACTGTTTATTTGGACGTAACATAAAATGTGGTTATTCCTTTACTATAAGTGTCTCGATACCCCATGCCGGTGCACATGTGCTATTATAATTGATCAAATACGATAAGATCAAATACGATAAGAAAACAACCTGTAATTGTGAATACGATTTTAATTACTTTCACATGATCCAATAATTGTAACTGCATAAAACTATATTCCGACATCTTCGTATTCGAATCATAACGTAACTAATATATTATACAAGGGGAAAAATTAAGTATATTGCAATATTCACGAGGTCCACGGATAGAAAGAAATCACGTTTTTTGAAGTTTTGGAATACTGATACAGTACCGATCAGACCCAACCTAACACCAAAATAAACCCCAACTAAACACTGGGCTTACTTTCGGGGTTTACTCCGGGTCTAAGTTTTGAAAATTTGTGTCCAGTTGGGGTTTACTTTGGGTCCTCTCGGGGTTTACTTTGGGTTTACTCGCGGTTTGCTTTTGGAGTCCTCTTTTAAACATTGAAATGTGAAGCAGACCCGTTTTTTATCTAGTTTTCTTACTGCCTGTAATTCCCACCCCTTGTATATTCCAAATACACATGTAGCGCCTGCCTCAGAGGTCAACTTCTGATCGGGGTAAAATCTCTGGGTTTACTTTGGGTTTACTTTCTGTTAGGTTGGGTCGGATCGGTATTCTACCTAGTTAAGAAAGGTCAGGTTTATAAAGTTAAATTGCACCAAGATGGGTCCGTCGAATTTTCTTTAATGCATTTAAAACAGTTTCGTTTTGGGAATGGTTTTATTACTGTAAGTAACAATAATAATTCTTTATCCATTTTGACAAGTGATAGAAGAAAAATCCGTCATCATTATATCTACATTCTTTAAATTGCTCTTTATATTTTCCGTTACAATATCAATTTTATTTTAATACCGTTAAGAAACAATTTAAAGGGTTACTTTGATTTAAAAAAAATACTTGTATGCATATTATGAAGAAAAGGAAATTTGCATAACAAAGTTGGATATAAATGTATGTTTATGGGTGATATTACCCTCTAGGTTTCTTTACATTTAATAATAGTTTTAATCAAAGTACTGAAGTACTGACCGGAGTTGATTTTATCGATTATTATTTATTTTAAAATCAACGATATGTTATTTTGCATTGCAAGTTGTTTTCCATATGTATTTGAATTACCCACTTTTTTCATAATATGAATTCTCCAACAGGAATTTCGTGAAAACCCAATATGAATCATGTTGTGTAATATTCAAAGAATTAATTTCATCAAACAACATATCAGTAGTCGAAATAGTTCAGAGAAATTGTATGGATCCAAGCAATATTGAACTCGTCTCGTTCAACCAGACGCTCGGCTGTCTCCGTTAATCTCCGACAAGCAAGAGATACTCTATGCTTGTCGGAGATTTACGAAGACAGCCGAGCGTCTGGTTGACCTAGACTATATTGAACTCTGGCGTATGAATGCATACAATGTACGACTACAAAAAATGTCTAAATTGTTCTTACCATTTAAAATCTGAACATTTACAAGGTATCTATAAATAAGTTTCTTTGAAAAACAATGCTTTAGAACACATTACATCGAATTTATCGATTAGAACTAAATGTTGTCAGCGGTGTTGATTTGTGCTTAGGTCCAAACACTGTTTCACTTTCGGTTTGCCCGAGTAACTGCATAAGAGAGTTGATTAAAATCAACTCCCAAAAATGGGGGGGGGGATAACGGGGCGTTTGAAATTTTTTTGTTAATTAAGCAGCAAACAAATATATTGTCAATAGTCAATTTCCTAAACAATTGGCCTAAATCTAAGTAATATTTAGACCTCAAATTGAGTATCCTCATGATATTTTATGTCTAGTTATGGCGGGGTATTTTGATTCGTTGAACATGCATCGTTAACTAGAATCGGAAAGTCTGAAGTGAAATTGACTAATACATTTTGTTAAGGAAGTACATGGTGTTACGTCATCTGACATTCAAGGTTTTACCTACTGTGAACTATAAAGTACACCGTAAAAAAATATCAAATACCGAACAACTACATCGGATTTTACACGGTACTTTCTATTTCTTTTCTTTGAAAAAAAAATCACTAATTACAGAGAATCTCTCTCGAAGATCTACTTCAATAATTTCTGTGAGTTCAACCTTTGAGTTATATACGGCAAACAAAGCGAATGATGGTAATTTAAACACGACTTACATCGATTGCTCCCACACTGATCTTAATCAAACAAGAGCATGGTTGCAGGTGGATCTTGGCAAACCCTACAACATTAACCATGTCAAGATATATTACAGAAATGACGGTATGCATATTTTATTTCCATTAATAATACCTTACCATATTTAAGAAAGAGATAAAGTAGACTGACCATATACCAACTGTTACAGCAATTGATCTTGTATATAACAAATAAATATATACTTTAATAACTTTATGAATTTTTTCGAATATGAACGAGTTATTATCTGGTCTTGGAATAATATATTTCGTCAAGAAGTCGTGTGCAAAGTATGACATAGAGAATGTAAAGAAGAGTCTACTGAAAGATTTGTTAACTTGGCGTTTTCATCAAATCGTTTAACGTTCCTGCATTGTCAGACAATCTTTCTTTTGATACATTTATATAAATATGTATGCTAAAGACAATTTACAGACACAACGGTAAAATCACCATCTATAATGCAAAAAGCACCGTCAATGCAGAGCTCCACAATGCCAATGTATATAGAGTTTACACTTAATATGATATGATATTTAATATAAGCTGTATTTGGATTTTTGAAAAGTAAATTTCCTCTTTTTAATCTAATATGACAGGATTAGTAAGCTGGAAAGAATAGAGGAAACAATATTATTGCATGAATGTAGTGTACATTTAGGTTATCATTGGAAGCAGTATCGTTTCCGGCAGTTTTTTCTTGACGTATCGAACATCTCAGCAACGCACAGTTTGACACCACAGAGGACTCGATGTTACACTGACAACACAAAATACCCATACTTACCTCCAAACATAATAGACCTACCGTGTAAACAGACGGCTAGATACGTCATTGTGGAGACAACGTACGACGCACCTGAAGATGATCCTATTACGGGGGCTATCCTAGAAATCTGTGAAATAGAGGTGTATGGTAATAATATTTCTAAAATATGATAATCAATGACCTAAGAATGAAATGAATAGATAAATAATTAAATTAAATATAAATATGAACAGTGGGCTATCCTTGAAATCAGTAATATAAAAGTTTATGGTAAGCAATTTTAAGTCACCTGAGTCACTCAGGTGACCTTTTGCAATTGGTCTTTGTCCGTCGTCCTGCGGTGTGCGTCGACTGTTGTGCGTCGGGCGTTAACAATTTTACATTTTCTACTTCTTTAAAACTACAAGGTCAATTGTTACCATGTTTAGTGTGAAGCATCTCTATTGTACGAGGAAACAAAATTGTGGAATTCATGGTTCTACTAACCCGGGGTGCCATAGGCGGTACAAAATATAAAAAGCAAAGGCCAAGTTAAAAAAAATCGTCTCTACTTCCACAAATGTGGGGAAAAATTAAATGCATATAATGATGTCCATGAAGCCCTCTACCAACATTGTGAAATTCATTACCCCTGGGTCAGGGATTAAGGCCCTAGTGTGGGGCTAATATGGCCATACAGTAAAATTGTGTTAAATATTAGAAAATGTCCTCGTTTAAGGCTTCAGGTAGGAAGGTGGTTGTCATTAACATATTTTAAATTTTATTTTACTCCAGAATCAAGCTTAATAAAATACATATATGAAAATTTTCAAAAGGTCTGTATATGGGCTATGGAACTGAATAAATCAAGAATGAAGCTTCATTTAATGCGTATATGAAAACCCTCAAAGGTCTGTGTACGGGCCATGGTACTCAGGTGACCGGTAAGGCCTGTTAGCCTCTTGTTTTCAAACATTGTTTATATCATGCTGCAGTTAGATGAAATAACTTTTTTTATCAACCCAATAGTAAAACAAATATATAGATTTGAAAATCATATATCGTGTTTTTTACTGCTTGAATCGATGCAATTTAGTTTTGTTTTACAAACCAGCGTAAATCAAAAAGCTACTGTTACTCTTTGTTATATCGATGTTGATGTATATATTTATTTCAAACTAGGATGTAATAAGAATTGCATTAACCAAGTCTGCGATGCATTTGGGTTCTGTATGCAGGGATGTGTCGATGGATATTGGGGACATGCCTGCGATTCAATATGTCCTATGAACTGTAAAGAACCGTCTTGTAACGGAAGTACTGGGCAGTGTGTCACCTGTAGCTCTGGATTTTGGGGAGAGACCTGTGCATTACGGTGTTCATCGTTTTGTTACGGGGGAGTTTGTGACAAAAACATTGGTAACTGTACAAAGGGATGTACGCCAGGACGATATGGGGGTATTTGTAATCGAATATGCAGTTCTGGATGTATAAATGGAACATGCAATCAACAGAGTGGGATTTGTCTTGGCGGATGCCAACAGAACTGGTCAGGGGATCATTGTGACAGTGAGTATTGGAAATGATAAATTATTTGCAATATTATTTAACATTATAAAGGATAAGTTTAAAAATCTCTTAGGCACGGCAAAAGATTTTCTTAAAGTTACCGTTTTCAAATACTTCCGGATTTTCCATTTTGCTATGGATATGAAGGTTATCATTTTTTGCAGAAATGTGGGGACCTAGGTTCGTTAACTATTTGATAGGATTAATGAATCAAGATTGATTTTGTTTAGAATGTATGTTGAGGGGTAAGTTGGAAAATGCATGATAGTTTTGCCAACCAAAATGGTTATGATATTTTTTGCACATTAACATATATATTTACAATAAAGACAAACATATAATTTTTAACAGAAAAAAAAACTGAATTACATGGCTATTCTTGAGGGGTAAGTTGGAAAATGCATGATAGTTTTGCCAACCAAAATGGTTATGATATTTTCGCACATTAACATATATATTTACAATAAAGACAAACATATAATTTTTAACAGAAAAAAAACTTAATTACATGGCTATTCTAATGTAATGTACAAAATAAATTGACCTAAATAGCATATTTATTAAAAAAAACTTTAGGCTATATTTTAAGCATATATATTGTATGTTATTAGATGCATCTTATTGCAATGCAGCATATTGATGACAACCAACCTTTCGATAATTCATTAATTTAAAGTTATTACACTCTGAATATATTTTTTTACAAACTGACTTTTTTCCACTGACTTTTCTGTAATATATTCATATTAATATATCAACATCGTTGATCATGCAAACACTGGCTAATTGACCCTTAGATAATATCTTTTCTCGCATTCTCACCGGTGTGAAATCGGTTTGTCCAGTGTGAGACAGTAGTGTGAGATTTTTCTGTCTTACACTGTGTATCACTACGCCACTTTAAAACGTAAACAAACGTTGTCTGCTGGTGGAAAATGCAAAATTATTGATTGAGATTATCCATTAAGTAATTGATTTGCTTAATTAATAACAATTTATCGTATTTTTATTGTACAAAAATGTCGTATGCTCTTATTTTGACTTGCACTATTTGAAGCACGCGGAAGAGTAAACTGAACGTAAATTTTCTCACGTCATAACAGAAAGTTGTCAGACATCGTTTTTAAATGTAAAATAATGCGAGAAAAATAATCATTCATTATATACTCGTGTGGGATAGTGAAATTCCACCTCGGGGTCAAGATTCACGGTCTAGGACTCGGCAGAACCTCGTCCTAGACCGTGAATCTTGTCCCCTCGGTGGAATTTCACTATCCCACACTCGTAATAATGAATGATTCTATTATTCTCGCATTATCACCGGTGTGAGATCGGTTTGTCCAATGTGAGACAGCAGTGTGAAATTTTTCTGTCTTACACTGTGTATTACTACATGCGCGGATCCAGAAAATTTTGGTGGGGGGTCCGAATTGAAAGTAGGGGGGTTACACTATTCATCAGAAATGTTGACAAGCATAAAAAAAGCCTAATTTTCCCCAAATCATGACATTTCCTATTCCGTGTGGGTGGGGGGGGGGGGGGTAAGGTAGTATACCTGTAACTAGAAAAAAAATTGTACCTGTGAAAACTTTTTTTTCCCATATTCATGATATTCTTAATCCGGGGGGGGGGGGGGGGGTGCGAATATGTCTATCACTGCAATTCTTCTATATCACTCTTAATACTTCCGCTTACGACGCCTTTCCAAAACATATATGTGTTTTCCAGGGGGGGTCCGAGTCATATTTGCGATAATTTCACTATGTAAATTTAATAACTTCTCATTTTCCGGGGGGGGGATCCCCCGCCCCGCCCCGCCCCCCCCCCCTCTCCCCTCTAGATCCGCGCAAGTACTACGCCGCTTTAAAACGTAAAATAAAACGCTGTCTGTTGTAGGGAAATGCAAAATGATGGATTGAGATTATCCATAAGGTATTTTCTTTTTTGCTAAATAAATTACAATTTATCACATTTTTATTTTTAAAAAGGTCGTATTCTCTCATTTTGACATGCACTTTTTAAAGCACGCGGAGGGAAAAACCGAAAGTAATCTTTTAAACGTCATAACAGAACGCTGTACATTCATTATCAGTGGCGGATTCAGAGGGGGGAGCACTTGCGCGCGCCCCCTCTAAAATTGTCAAAATAAAGTTAAATCATACTCCTTTGGGCAAAGAAAATTTACAACTTGTGAGTCATCATTATGAACTTTAAGGGATTTCTCTACATTAAACTGATTTCAACGGTGTGTCCTTAGTTTTAAATGTGACCAGTCACCCGCCTTAAAGTAATTGGTTATACTAGCTATGTTTAACGACTCTTCCATGTTAATTATACAATACAAGCTGGCATTGTTATCTTTAATTCAACTTCACAAACATCGTCCATTGAACTTTTTTAAGCTGGTTAATTTACAGCCATTCGCAAGAAAAATATGGTAAAAAGAAAACTTTCCTATATTTCTGCATGGCAGAGGGTTTTACTGGGATTTTGCAGGTCTTCTATTTACAAATGTTAAAAATTTAAAAATTGTCCCCTTGGCCCCAACCAAACCCCTTGCCTGGCGCCCCCTCTAACTTCAAATCCTGGATCCGCCTCTGATTATATACTCGTGTTAGATAGTGAAATTCCACCTCGGGGCCAAGATTCACGGTCTAAGACTCGGCAACGCCTCGTCCTAGACCTTGAATCTTGTCCCCTCAGTGGAATTTTACTATCCCACACTCTTGGCTTTTCGGTTTATAGAGCGTAAACTGCTTCGCGGTTTTTAAAGCGTAAACTGCCCCAAACCATTTCATATCGTAAAAAACTAATAAATAATGAATTAATTTCTTAATTACAATACATGTACATGCATCTCAGAATGAATATTAAGGAAGTTAATACATGTAATTTTTTCACAGCATGTGAATCAGCGCATTATGGACCAAACTGTTCTATGGAATGCAGTGTTAATTGCTTAAATAATACTTGTAATAGTAGCAATGGCTCATGTATGTATGGATGTCATGAAGGCTTTTACGGGGAAGAGTGTGGCAGAGATTGCGACAGTTGTCCTACACAGTGTGACAGAAAGACGGGGCAATGCATTGGAGAATGTCCTGAAGGCAGGTTTGGAGAATTTTGTAACAAAACATGCAGTGAAGATTGTAAAAATAAATGTAACAAAACCACTTGCAGCTGCGAGGGTAGCTGTGTTCTTGGTTACTTTGGATATTTTGTAACAAAACGTGACGCTCACTGTTTATTTTCTTGTAATCAAAAAACTGAAAACAGTAAGCATAAACTTATACATGTGATTTTAAAAATATTGTTTTCTAAATTAGACTAATTTGATTTGTCTTCATTGTTGTATGTTAACAACGAATGATGTCTCGATTTTACAGTTAAACCGCTGCAGGATTCATGCTCAGAAAACCTTTCCATTTTGATAGGAGTATGTGTAGCTCTTTGCATAAGTGTCGTAGTGAACGGCTGCACAATAACATGGTAAAACTGTATTATTTCTTCAATATGTAGTTATTCCCGTACTACCATCATTTGATTAATATGCAATGTGTAAACTTTATTATTAGAAATGAACACATGCACCTTGAAAAATAAATATTGATATCCTCATTTTTGGGGGGAAAAGTTAACTCTTTGCGTATTATTAACGCATTGTACATATATAAAATATAGTATATTCGGAAGAGCTTTATAGATCAAATTTTTTTCTACTAATTGTAATTAAATTGTTTTGATACATAAAATCAAAGCGAATCTTATACAGGGTTAGAAATTGCTTTTTTCACAGATTACCATACACTTATGCAACCGCTGATGAGTACAATCAATGTAAAGAATCTATAACAAATCTTTTATTTCATTGATTAAGGATTTTAAGGCACATCGGGTGTAAACAGCGAGATGTTACACGACAAAAGACGAAAGGTGATTCGCATTCAACTGATGTAGTTTCACAACAAGAGATATATGACACGGCAGAGGACAACGCAGGGTACCAAGAATTAGGTCAAATCAGTGGACCCTCACACTATGACCAGCTTCAGAGGTCACAAAGTTAAGGATAAATGACACTATATAATGATAAAATACAATGACATTGTTTTTGATATCAGAGTATTAACCGTAATGTATTAGTAGAACTAAGGTCAAAAAGAAAGGAATGAACTGAAATAAATCAGAGAAAATGTAACTAATATGCCTCTTTAAATTGTTCACGACATGTCTCTTTTCTTTCAATTAAAATTTGGTTGGTTTTATTATACGTAAAAGTCTTTTATTTGTTTTAATGTTCTTTTTTTTACGTTGCTTAGTTCATTCATGGCAACCATTATACACACTGATATTTTGACTAAAATAAATTATGCTTGTTTATGGATAATAAAAACCAAAATGATAGGATAGGATTGTATTGTCGTTTTCAAGATTGGGACCCAATGCATAAAACTTCATGTTTTTAGATCTAGCCTGTTAGAGCAATATAAGTATTAAGTTAAAAAATTTGTATATAAGAAAATTAACTTTATGGTTTGATTTTTCCACCGGTTTTTAAAGCTTTGTTTGGATTTTTGTTATCTGAATAATGCAGTGTTATAAGTAGGTTCTGGTTAATCATTATTGTAATTGAACGAAATGCATATAGACGTACATTTTATCATGTGAAAACCTAATAGAGATTCAAGATTTAAAATAAGAGAATCGAAATTCAATTTTGACATTTTTTGTCGCTAGGTGCATGTTTTCATTTGCATGATTTGATTGGCTTATTTATATATTGAATTTCGAATCTCGGATGAACTCTCTGGACTTTCGTAATATAAGGGACATTCTACACAAATCTCATGTATTAGCAAAGTGCACCTGGAAGTATTTTAACGTTTTCGCGTCAAACAGTGGCGGCGATGGCGGTTATCGCAGCACTAATAATTCCCCTCCCCCCTTCCAGAAAAAAGAGATGGAGATATAATCAAGTGAATCACCTGATTATGCAAAGTTCAGTGTTACATGTATATTTAGGTTTTGTAAAATCGGTGTTTTGTTATAAACAAAAAGTAAATTATGAAAGTGACTCATTAAGATTGATGAAATGCAATTCAAATATACATGAAATTATCATAGAAATTATAAAATGCATTTCATCTATAGTTTAAGAAGGTTTCTTTATTCCTTATTTTTATATAAAAATGGATAAAACAGCCTGACAAGATTGAGCTTAGTTTGAATGTAAATTACACAATCAATAAACGGATATAACAATGTACGTTTCATAAGAACAAAATTAAAACGCTTAATTGTGTAATTTATTAAGATTTTGAATCCATTTAAAATACATGTATCATACATCTATTCCGATGTCCACAAATACAGGTGACTTTCGATTGCTCAAAGACAAGGGACCGAAGAAAACTTTGAGCAAAGTATCAAGAGTTTTAGTTTTCAAGAGTTCGGAATTGCGTACAGTTCTTATTAATGGGAACTGCTTATACCAAGGCGTTCAACAATTTGTAAAAAAAAATTAAATAAAAAAGGGAAAAGGGTGTGTCGAAAAGCCCTTACTTTTTGTTGAAGACAACAAAAGTTCTAGTTCATCTTACTATTATCAGATTCCTCAGTACCATGAGTACTACGTACTAGACTGCGATTCTTCTTGTCATAAACTAGATAACTGATAATCAACCACTGTACGGGTCCACCACCAGCTGCTAGAACTTGGGACTTTAAGCAATAACCGTTATAATGACGATGATGCCGATTCATGTAAGATTAATTTCTGAAGTTTAATTATTTATTAAACTTTGACTTCGGCTCAAAATTATCGTTTTATATCATTTTTTTGTTCATTTTCACTATGTCTACATATTATCGTTAGACGGTTGATAATAGATAAGGTAACGGTTTAGTCAATCATCGATCAATTATCACCTTGTAGGACAAGTGCTGCCTGAATAAACATCTCCTTACACTGGTCACGTGTCTAACGCCTTGAACCATTTAAATGATCAAGTATATGTGTTCATTTGATAACGCTTGCATATACACAGCCACTTCGAGGTATCAAGAGTAAAAAACAATATATTATGAATAACGGGACTGCAGTTTGACTTCGAGGATCAAGGGTTTCGAGGGATCAAGAGTTCAAGAAATCAAGAGTAAATTTGATTAGTTATATAATGGAAAAATCGGGATCGGAGACTTACTTCGAGCGATCAAGAACTTTGAGCGATCGAAGTTCGAGCCATCAAGATTTACCTGTATATAACAACAGGTTGCTGTCCTTTAAAAAAGGCTGCAATTCTTGGACCATTTGCATGTGTCTCTAACCTTAAGGTTAATTATGAGAGATTCCACTGACTCTAACACCCTGTTTTCAATAATGACATGTGCAGGGGAGACTTTTAATTTCATCTCATGGATATTGCCCTTAACCTCTAAATTTGTACGTTAAATCATGTATAGTTTGACCCTTTTACCGCATAATTTAAAAGGGTTTATACTGCGAACATTTAGTGAAAATTTTATGAATATCATTGATCATTCGGCTAATTTTACTATTTGCGCTCACATTTCACCTTGCATTTCTCTGTTACTGAACTAAACTGTATTATTATACTTTCATGTTAAATACTGAAATCTGATTGGTTTAGACGCAGTTGATAATCCGTTCTAATACCCTCAGCGTTAGCAACACACTTGGCAACGGGCCGATAGAACAAATTGTTACATGCGCGTAAATTATGCGCGTACGGTTGGCCATAGAACTCACGTCTTTTCTATATAAAAGCAGTAAATTTTGCTATAAAATTAAGACATTCAGTATAATAAAATAAATAGTGCCTGTTTGGGAGGGTACCAGTTGAAATTGACACCTGGTACCCTCCCAAACAGGCACTATTTATATAATGTAACTAAAGTGTATGTAGTGACAGCTTCGCGTAAATCTTTTTTTTTTATATTTTGATGCATTTTTTAAGATGTAAACTTTCATACAGTTGTACAGTCACAATTATTAAAGCATGTAAACAGCCGCATATTGATGATATTTTCTGCGGGGACCTCCTTCTTCACACAATAGTGAATAACATCTGCTTTAATGTAGCTAAGATGTTGTACATTGTACATCACAATTTAGCTTCTCTTAGTATAGTGCGCCTCTTGCAAACGCCCTTGTTATAATTTAATTTTTTTAAATGATCAAAATACTAAAAGCAAACGTAAGTTCCCATTTTGTGGTATTGGAAACATTGCGCAGATTGACATCCCTCACTTTTTATGTGTCTTCTTTCGACTATAGTTACTAAAACAGATTCAAATTGATTCAACATTTATATAGGGACTCTGTTTACAATATATTATTCAATACAACTAATATTTATCCAAAAGTATAAATTGAAAATCAAAATTATAACACAACTTTGATCAACTGTTAACAAGCAAACAATTCAGTTGGAAAGTAATCAGGATAATATCTACATATGGAATCTGCGTTGTCCCTTTCCTTTTCGACCTAACGAACCGTCTACAACTGGTTATCGCATCTGTTGTTGTCGGTGATGTATCGACCGTTGTATTGGTCGACGCACCTGTATTGTGTTTTCGTAGTACATATGGGCACCATCGCTGGAGGTGTTGGTCTTAGTAAGGCCACGAAATTTTATTTTTGAACCGTTTCCTATAAAACGTTAACTATTTACTTTAGTTTTATTTATGTAGGCTGTTCAAAGGTGGGTTTTTTTTTTCGAGTTAACTGTTTCAAAAACATTGAAAACGGTAGATAACGTGAAATTGTTGGCTGAACTCAACATACAAACATGAATCATTTTGTTCTTGCAATGAATAATCCCTGAAATCCGGTAATGGTAATGTTTGACAATTTTATCATTTTCAAAATGTTATCATTTACATGTATAAGTAAATGCAACTCCTTTGAAAACCCGGTGACACATCACAGCAAAATATTCAAAAAATGAATCGAATCACTATTATTTTCTTCGTTTAAAATGTATCTTTATTATAAGCGTACAGTGTACAATTTTGTTTTATTATACTTTCATGTTAAATACTGAAATCTGATTGGTTTAGACGCAGTTGATAATCCGTTCTCATACCCTCAGCGTTAGCAACACACTTGACAAGTGGCCGATAGAACGAATTGTTACATGCGCGTAAATTATGCGCGTACGGTTCGCCGCAGAACTCGCGTCTTTTCTTTATAAAAGCAGTAAAAATTGCTATAAAGTTAAGACATTCAGTATAATAAAATAAATAGTGCCTGTTTGGGAGGGTACCAGTTGAAATTGACACCCCTCGAAAACCATTGTCAACCTCCGCTTCTCTTCGGTTGACAATGGTTTTCTCGGGGTGTCAATTTCAACTGGTACCCTTCCAATCAGGCACTATTTACATAATACGCCGTTTACTATTCTATGTATGCATAAGATGTAAAAGAAAAAAAAAATATTTCAAACAATATCACAATATGTGGTTTACACGCGATGATACACTATAAAAATTAATTTGATGCATCAACATTGAAATACACGCAAAGATAGATGTATAATTAATGTTAAGCAATTACAATGAAATATACTCGAGGAGACATGAATAATGATATATAATTACAATCTAATACACGCGAGGATACATGTATAATGTTATGGAAATAAAATGTTATACACGCGAGAATGCATGCATAATATTATGCAATTATAATGTAATACAAGCAAGGCAATTAATTTTCTAACTTTCGACATGTAATTTGTCATATCGTGGATTTATGTTGCAAATCTGAAACTGATATCGTATAATAGCGCATCTGTTTGTTTGGTACAACCAGTCTCTTCTTAATTTTTTAGGATTTCGGGTACTATATCTATACTACTATATTAAAATAATAGACTCGAATTTTTGGGCTTTAATACCGAGAAATCGGAGAAGTATTGTCTTTTGTTTCATATATTTTAAACATCATTGGTACTTGAAAATTACTAATTTGTTTTTATTTTTCCTCAATCAAGCTTCGCTAATTAATAATCAACAAAAATTCCTTTACAAAATCCGGAAATCACCTGGATTTTTTGGACTTTACAATCTTGCGCATGTGCATTACATTCAAGCTTAATCACGGGAGGCTCTATAGTTCATGTATCCAAAATATCACATTTGCATGGATAAACTCAGAAACGATAATACAAATACGTGTAAATTTTCATTGGAAATTTGCTATATATTCTGTTCATCAAAGAAAATACGGGAGATAACTCTAACTCAGTGTATTTAATATGAAAAATCCCGAGAGTTCCGAACGTTAACATGGTGTGAAAAAAAAAGTTGGTGAAAAAGTGTTGAATTCTTCATTAATATGAATTAAATTTTCTGATGAAAGGTATTTGCAGCCTCAAAATGGTTTGTTATTTTCACTGCAGCTTCATTAATTTTCTCCAAAATCGTTTCGGAGCGATTCTGCAATTTTTTGCTACATTATGGGTATATGGGAGGCATTTTAACTGTGGTGAAGGCCTGTCCCGAGACACAGTTACATTATTCTAACTAAGCAGAGTGTAGTGAAATTATTAATAGCATTATTGTAGGCCTAAAGCTTGGTTATGTAAATGTCAACAATACGGTATGTCGATGTATCTATTTCGTAAATGTCCGATATCATATGCAATGTCAACCCGTGCACGCACGGGTCAAAGTCTAGTACATTAAGGATCCTCGACACCCCGTGACTTCCATTTTTATGGCAATACGTTACAGCATGGCGATTTTAACCTGCCAAAATATAGTGTATATCTCTGTAGCGCAATAGGTGAAGCTTCGATCTACCGACATGAGTGTCCTGATTTCGAATATTTTAGGAACTTTTATTTTGTCTTGCGGTCTGTAAGCGACCGCCCCCAATTCCCCTCCCTGTGGAAAAAAATTTCTGCAAGCCTACATGTACTTCCATCGTCGCAAACCACGCCCAATATAGTAGTTACGATTGATAAAATATGCAATGGTTTCATAAAAACAAATTATCAATATACTATAACCAAAAGGGGACGCTTTCATTTCATCGGAAATTTTGCGTTCTTATATTGCTGTAAATGGGTAATATATAATGCCTTATATCGGTTAATCCTTTATAATGAAAAAAAGTTCTGTACAAGTTCAAATACAAGCTTTGTGATAGAATTTTGAAGACAAATACTCAGTAAACAAGATGGCGTACTTACATGTACCTGTTTAGTTCATGTTCTATCAAGTATAACAAATACAACTGGGATACTTTATTCATATTAGATTTATACGCCGTTGCAATTGTTTACGGGATTTCCCATCTTCGCTAGCTAAGGGTTTCTGGTTTTTGAGGAGCGGTGCGGATCAGAAACCCCTTGGCTAGCGAAGATGGGGATTTCCGTATATTCATGGTCTTCCTGGTTTGCCATTTAAAAGACTGTTATTATCTGTCCCAAGTTATTGCTTCCATCACTTTTTGATGAATTTAATAAAAATACACATACCTGTGAAAGAAATACATGTACAGTTGAAATCGATAAAAAGGAACATATCCAGGATATCTTCATTGACAAATTATCCTTTTTCACTCATAAAAGTTCACAGGAACGAAAACAAATTTCTTACGGAGATTTATAATGGGACATGTTTACATCTTTTCGCCATTCGGAAGTACTCGGGACACCTCGCACAATTTTTCAACGTTATCATCCGGGCTAATTAATGGCTGATGCAATGCAAAATCCCCGTAGACTTTCTATTTATTCTCTCTATTGATGTGTATTGAAACCTGAAGCGGCGGAGGGGGCCGGACGTTTCAAAACAGATAATCTGGACATTTTTCATATTAGTGGATGAACTTAGTTTGAGCACAAAGGTATTTATGATTATCGAAATATCAAGCAAAAAGTGGTGGAAGCAAAAACTCGGGACATAGTATAAGGATCTTGGTGGTATTTATCTCATTGACCCGGTTATTTAAAACGCATTAGGGAAACAAATATATTGTCACCAGCAAAACCTATATATGAGTGCACACACATGTATATTTACATCTATCGAGTATGATTCCCTCTATTTTTTACGGAAACGTAAGTTTTTTCATAGCTCTATAGAACAGTTGTAGAAACTGACAGGACTGAAATCTACACGCCCCGTTTATCGATTGGTCGAAACCTACAGCGAGCTAAGAAAAATTACGGACTGCACGAAATAATCATGATTATGTCAAACTCAAATTCCCATACAGGAGACGATTTGGCTGTTTCTTTTAGCTAACATACTAATATACATTAACAGTAATTTTATTAAACAGTGAACTTTACCTATTTTTTTTTCAAATGTAAATATAAACAATAAAATGCTTTCTTTGATGACTCATGCGGGTAATGAAGGTAGCGATCATTGCAGAAAAATGTACATGTTTAATTAATTACAAAAACGAAAATGCATAAACATCAACAAATTTCACCTCTGTCGGAGTTTTTAATCACAAGTTCATCGGGCCCTGGGGCAATATCACTTTTGATCCCAGTTATTATGTAACAAAAGGAAAATGTTATGTCAAGTGGAATACTGGGACTACCAAGATCAAAAGTGTTAATTTAACCAGTCTCGTCCCAAGATTTTGTTGCGTATCTAATATAATTCTTTGTGCTGTGTGTTGAAGTTTAAAGAATCGCATAAAAAGCTTATCGCCTCACTAAAACGTGAAAAAAAATTACAGTAAATCTGGACCTCAATTTTGTTCTTGATACTATAAAATCGAAATAATGAAATATGATGTGAATTGAATTGACACATCAACCTACACCCCTTTGTACGAAACTTCAGACTATCCAAAGTGGAGGAACCAGAGTCAGCTTTTACACAAAGCCCACTAAGCCAAGGTTAGTTCAATCGACTCCGTTTTCAAAAAAAGGGGGTGGGGTTATTGTAAAAGTTTGAAAAAGGTAAAAAAAATCTGGATAGAATCAATGTGTCCATGTTATCATCGATTTTCCTCTTATTCAAAGTCTATGCATGCATATACCACTCATATCATTGATAAGACTAACAGCGACGTATAAATTCTGTGCAATTTTAGGCACGTAGCATCAGGGGGTGCCGTGGGGGGGGGGGGGCTCCCCCCCACACTTTTTTTTTGCAGCAAACATTTTTTTTTTAATTTTACATATTAACAAGTAAAATTATATGGAGTTGGCCCCCTACTTTTTTGGGAATTGAAAGGGAGAAAATTAACAATTAAATTTATGTTATATGAAGTTATAGGCATGCTATGCTCTGCCCCCCCCCCCCCCCCCGGATCATGATTTTCATGATTTTGAGAAGTTCCTTTTTTTTTAAATTTGCCTCCCCCCCCCCAACTTCCTAAAATGATGCTACGTGGCTGCATTTTGCCTTGTCTAGAGACCAGGCAGACCTAGTGTTTATAGTTATTCAAGACAGTTTGTTTAAAATTAGTATTTAATTTTCACTTCTTTAAATTTGAAGAAATTTAAGAACAGAAAACAAGACAAATCGAGAATACCAATGAAATGTTTTATCAAAATCTTTGCAGAACCAACAAAGCTAAAATATACAAAACAATATTTAAAGAAGAAAAAACAACTCCATACAAGATTAATAAACATGATTCTTATTTAATAACCACCAAATCATACTGTTTTCAAAAGTTTGCAACTGCTTACTTACTTATCCCCTTCGTGCCTGGAGTTGGTGATAATAGTCATAGACATGTAACATTAATTTGCCCCTGATCCATTTTATTTTTTCACTTGCACTGTATGTATATAGGTGTATTAATCCAAATAAATGAAAAATATAAACATTTCACGTAAACTTACATGTAGTTCAAAGTATGTTCAACTAAGGCAAACAAAATGTTAAAATATACAAAAGCAAAACAAAAAAGAAATCAAACGGGTATGGGTTAGGGTGGGTAGGGGAGAGATTGGGAGGGGGGCACTGGATCCGCCTTTGTATTATTTATGTCATGTACAATTAGAGTACCTTAGCATTTATTAATGTATATCCTTTCAAACGAATGACCTGCTGAAATATCCGGAAAATGGACTCACAAAGGTTTCTTACGTAATTTGAAATTGATGTTCTGCCATAATATAAAAGATGTTTCTTAATAATCTCGTTTTTTGCATACACTAACATTTTTTTTCTAATAACATGTTTCGTTGGTTTTTCCGCAACATCTTCCTGTATGAACAAAATGATTATTGTACATAGACACAGACTATGTGTCTATCTAACTACGTGCTTCTAAAAAAACTCGGGCATAAACAAAACTTATAAGAAAAAAAAATCATAAAAATATAAAAGCGGTTATATGTCACCATATTGAAAGCAATTATTTTGTGCTCAGAAATTGACGCTATTAAATAATAAAGAAAAAGACATAGCAAGCACTTAAAAATAGTGATCTTTCGGCTCAGCACTAGGCTAGTTTACATCATGGTCCTGAAAACGTATTCACAGTCGTCGGCAATAATATAAAGAAAAAGCTATAATACATGTTTAAGAAATTAACATACATTACATGCAAGTAATCCGCGACTATACAATATTAACATTCATAATAATAAACTAAAAAAAAACAAACACACAAAAAACAAAAACACAACCCCCCCCCCAAAAAAAATGAAACAAAATGAAAATTAAGAGCTCTATACATATGGATCTTATCTTCTTCCCTTTTTAATTGAAAAGATGGTTTTCATATCATTTCAATCAGTTTGCTTTAATTTTATAACAAACAGTCTCTTTATTTTTTTTATTACTATTGATTGTTAATTAACTAGGTTTTTAGGTCTTCAAGTTGATCGTAGAGAGAAGATCCACTGAGCTGACCCAAATTTTGGTATTCTGGGTTGTCGTCCGCTGTATCATAGATCTTTTGGGGTGATATGAAATTCTGAGGACTGATCGTCTCTTGTTTTACGTCTCGTCCTTTGCATTTGTTCTGTCTTGAAATCCTGTATAAATTAAATCAAACACTGTGGAATCGTTTTTATTCGCGGGGGTGAATGTTCGTGGATAGCCAGAAGTTTTCTGGTTTGTGGGAACGTAATATCGTTGGTAGCATGCTCGGGATTTTTTGATAAATATTAAACAAATGCTTGTATACACGTTCGTGGGGATGTAAATGCGTGGACAAGGGTTACACACGAATGCCATGAACACTGGTCCCCCACGAACACTGGTCCCCCACGAACAATGATGATTCCACAGTACTTTATACAGAGTTAGTTTGGCCCCGTGTAAATATCGCACTTTTACACTTGCAAACAGTTTCGCCCCGTCTTGAGTTCGCCAAGACACAGTTGTGTTTTAAGAGAGACAATTGGAGACATTGGAATTCGTACAGTCTTAAATTTGCCCGCTGTTAACGAAGGCAATAGGGCCGAATATTTCCCTGTGTACAGTATATTTACTGTAATAGAAGAGGCGTCCTTTAATACCTCTGTACTCCTGTTTCGTATGCCAAGGACATTTGTATTGCGTTTTTTTTTATAAATGTTAGTTTCATAAAATTTGTGAATGCAGGAAAATAATAAAAGTATACTATCAGGACAAGAACATTGATTGATGATCATTTTACGTGGCATTGGTTTTTTTTGCTGTATTAAATAGTGAGGCTGTTGTGTAGTGTACAACGTAAAGTAACCACATAAAGGAGCCATTGTGTACTAAGAAATTTATTTACAGCTTATACAATTTCGCTATACTGTATACTTTTTGTCAGGGGCATGACAAAGATGTATTCTAATTTCAACCCAAACCTCACCAATGTTCCTCCAAAAGCTTGACCATTATTAATAATATATCATCCGGTTAGTTTCTCTAATTATTTGTCTAATATTTGTATCATTTAGTTTTGTAATAATTCCTTTTTTGGACCTTTTTACGAAAAAACTAAAATCTCATTTAAACATTTTTCCTAGTAAAACTACATATATTTTTTTTGCAATAAAATATATTACATGGGTGATATTCAATATATTTAAATGAAAGTTATGAGAAATATACCTGCATATACACGTAAAACCTATTGTGGAAGTTATATAGAAAATGTAAAACTAAACATACCATATTATCATGAAGCCGTTGACGATGAGACTTGTACAAAGAGCTGCAATTACCCCATACAAAATGAACAGGATCTTCGAGTTTGAATCATTCAATTTCTTATCTGTAAAGACAAAAAAAGATATATGTAGCACTATTACATTTTTCAAGCTAAGCAATTAAACAGTTTATCTCAAATCACAATTATATTTGGTAAGTTGTTTGCGAAATTATTTAAGAAATAACGAATCATTCTTTGATTCTAGCGAGGTGATTAAATACGATCGGGGGTAATCAAATCAATGCTTAAAAATAAAGAACGAGTTTTCGTGAATGTTGCAGAATAACCTCCGAGGTCGAGAAATGTTGTTTAGAAATATAAAATCCGAGGCGAAGACGAGGCTTTTATACTTCTAAAAAAACATTTCGAGACCGAGGAGGTTATTCTGCAACATTTACGATGACAAAAACTTTATTTCTATTTTAATAACAGCTCCGAATATCAGATGAATATCAGATGATCGTTTTATTTTTAGAAAGAGGAAGTAGGTCTGATTCAAGCGAGATGAATCTGATTGGTTGAGACGGCTGTTCCGCATAACTCCAAAGGTTTTGTTAGTAGTGTTTGTTTACAAGTATCATACATCGATCGCAGACTATCGATCGGAATCGAATGCAGACGATATATTTTTCGATGAATGAAATACACACTTCAATTATTTATGATTATTTTAAAAATTAATTTAGATCAATGAATTCGATAATTAACGTATTAAATTGGTTTTTTTTATTATCTGGAGGACCAAGCAGTGAAAATGTGTTGGGGGGGTCTTGGAACAGCCGCGATTAGCTCTTTGAAACAAACATTAAAAGGGAATACATATCGTTCTAAAGGACACTTACCCGTGTTATCAATGTTTTTTTAATAAAGAGCAAGTTTTTCAGTTATAAACTCGTGATCGACTCGAGTTTGGTATGTGTTTAAGATCTGATAATTTATTGATGACGTTCGTGGTATATTGCAGAATAATGTCCGCGGCATCTCCTTGATCTCTGCAATAATTGTAGTAGAATTTAGGATAGATTTGATTAGGCTCTACTGTATTTGATCACCCTATATTATTCATAGAATTATTCATTATTATTTACACTTATAGAATTTTTAGCAGTGCAATTAAATATAAAAATAGTCATTGATGAAATGTATTGGACTATACGTTGCAAAACCGATTCGTAGTGTTATCAGTCAAGGACACTGAAAAATGTATATATGGTTACAACCGTACACTGACATATTCGTGAAAAAAAAATTATAAAAATGATTAAAAAGAAAATCCATCAGAGCTAGGAAAAACGCATTCTCATTTTGAACTGTTTTAGACTTACAGTTTTCGGTAATATTGTTACAGCAAGAGAGACAATGTTCATCACAAGTTTCGTTACAGAAATCTCCCAACATTTCAAAAGTGCAACCATCTTTACAGGAACCAGTAACATTATTGCAGGCATTGTTTAAACAATTTGCATTGCATTCCAGAGAGCAGGTAGGTCCATAATGTGTCGCGTCGCAAACTGTTGAACCAACATAAAGACCTTGTTTATAAACAATAAATCAATAGTATATGTCATCTGTATTATAATGAAACAAAACTCATCTATCTTCACATGCATGTTATGA
Source organism: Magallana ariakensis (assembly GCA_020458035.1). NCBI lineage: Eukaryota > Metazoa > Mollusca > Bivalvia > Ostreida > Ostreidae > Magallana > Magallana ariakensis. The sequence continues at coordinate 54,493,884 of CM035811.1, read as the reverse complement.
AACAGTTTATCGATTAACACCATTTGATATAAGTCTAGTAAACGTGTTTTCTTTCTAATAAGTTAAGGCCAATTTTGTCTATATCGTTTGTTATTAGGTAATTTTTAGGTGTATTATTAAGTATTGTTATATATTCTCCATCAAATAATTGTTTTCTAACTATATACATAAAACAGAATGAATTTGTGTTTGTTTTATATTGCCAGACTTTAATAACTTTCCTATAAGTTTTTGTTTATGATTACAAAGTTCTGTAAAATATAATCACAGGAAGGAAACCTGTTCAAACTTACATGTATATAAAGAACAGAATATTGCACGATGTTAATTTTTTTCTCAGTTTCGATTAATTTTATCCCCAATTAGATACAGTATTTTTGATTAAAAAAAATAAGGAATTCTATTGGAGTTCTTACCATCACAGATACGCCCTGTAAAGTTCTGTGTACATCCAGCATTGCAGGTTCCACTCTGTTGGTCACATGTCCCTCCTACACACCGAGGACTACAGGTGTTATTACACGTGTCTCCATACTGTCCCGGAGTGCATCCCTTTTTACAGTTCCCATTGCTTTTGTCACAGACTCTTTCAAAACAATGCATCGGGCATTGTGAATTACACGTCTCTCCCCAATAACCAGACCTACAGCTGATACATTGTCCAGTTTTGCTGTCACAGTTTGGTTCTTTACAATTTCCAGGACAATCAGAATCACAAACAGGCCCCCAATATCCATCTGTACAACCATTGGTGCAGTTACCATAGTCATCGCAGAAATTACCTTTGCAAGTTGTCTTACACCCTAAAATTGATACACTAATTCATTTTAAGAGTATATCAAGAAATGCATGCCCCATACCGGCACCTTCCAATTTAAAGAACTGTCGTTTTTGGGGCTAAAAAGATGTTGAGGAAATTCGGTTAATTTTTTTTAAGGATAAGTCCGATAAGTAATGAAAACCGAGTCCTTTAAAATCATTTCCTTCATTAACTTTGGGTTTATTCCAGTAAATAGACGCTTTAGTGTAGGACTTAGTTCATGAATACTACCATTTTTTTTTTAAAGAATGGTTCTTTAGGATCTGCACGAAAAAGTCATGTCTCATCTTCTCTCACCTTTATTTATTGGAACGCAAGTCTCACTCGATTGTAAATAATAGTCACATTTAAAAATCTACTTCATAAATACCTGTTGATCAAAAGTTAAAAAAAAATGTTTTTCTTTATCTGTTCAGCTTCATTAGTAAGGTACCCCGAAATTTTGGTTCAATTCACCAAACCATAACAAAACGAAAACGAAATGGAGACACAATGTCTGACGAACAGCGATATAGACTATTGTCCCCCCGCTTTCACCGGTAGGGAACTAATAAAAACGTGTTTGAGAACTTATTGCTATTTGCATGGTGAAATAAGACGTCGAGACATACTCCTGCAGTTACATACCATAACTCGTTTTCTATCAATAACACACTGATATGCAAACAGGAAAGCAAACATTTATGAAAACATATAAATTATAAAATGAATATGTATAGTTGAGCTAATAGTATGTAAACCGGGAGCTGTTTTAGTTTTTAGTTGGGAAAAATAAACCAAACAAGAGGCCCAGGGGCCACATCGCTCACCTGAGCAACAATAGCCTTGACTCTGATCAAATTAGCATTACAGTATCAAAATCAAAATATCTTGACAACTAAGTACAGTAGATCTTGTTCAAAAAATTTAAAACATCTGCCAATTTTTATCCACATATTTTTATAGTAAATACATAGCCCCTTTTGTTGTTGTACCTGTAAAAAGATTTTCTATATTCCTATATAACCCCCCACCCCCAACTTTGTGACCCCACTTTTCTCTAGGGAATCATGGTTTGATCAAACTTTAATCTGCACAACCCGTGCTATCACACAAGTTACTACTTTTTGGACTGAAAACTTTCCCAGAATATTTTTAAAGATTTTCTCTATATATTCCTATGTAAAAATTCATCCTCCCATTATGGCCGCGCCCTACCCGGGGACCATGATGTAAACAAACTTGAATCTACACTATCTGAGGATGCCTCCACAAAAGTTTGAGCTTTTCCGGCCTAATAATTTTTGAGAAAAAGATTTTTAAAGATTTTCTCTATATATTCCTATGTAAAATTCACCCCCCCCCCCCTTTGTGGCCCCACCCTACCCCCGGGGACCATGATTTGAACAAACTTGAATCAACACTACCTGAGGATGCTTCCATACAAGTTACAGAATTTCTGGCCTAATAGTTTTTGAGAAGAATTTTGAAAAATACCTACAAATTTTAAATAATTCTAAATTATCTTCCCTTTAAAGAGGGTGTGGCCCTTCATTTGAACAAACTTGAAGAAGATGAAAATGTGAAAAGTTTACAACGACAACAACACCAACGCCAACGATGACAGACAACGGACACATTTTGATCAGAAACGCTCACTTGAGCTTTCAGCTCAGGTGAGCTAAAAAGCTGCTAAAATATATTGTAACCAAAATAAGGTATGCTAAAATATTATGTAGTAAGTTGTGTAATGTTAATGACTAAATACTTCATCTAAACACTTAAACATGAATGAAATCATCAATATTCTTTTCTAACAAATTTAGGCATCTTCCGTTAAAGACAGTAAACTGCCTCTCTGATTTCAGGTATCAACTATATAATGACCACGTTTTTTCTTACCTAATAATTAAATGGTCAAATATTCTTAGCAATTATTTCATTTTGAAGGCGTTTTCAAACAAAATTGCTCCACAAAAGGAAGGTTCAAACCTTTTTTTAATGTAATTAATTCCACCCTGTTTCACAATTTCACACTGAAGTCTATCTATGGGCAGCGCATGTTTTATTAAGATATTGTGAAAATGAAATTGAAATGCATACAAATCTTTTGATAAATATATGCATATTTTTCTCCTTATTTGAAATGAAACAATATTAATAATTTACCGCAGATATTTTGACAAAATTTAAGTTGTCATCTTTTCATCAAGGAAATAACATTTTAAAAAGTTTAAGGCTAAAATAGTCGGTTTCTTTCATGTTGTCAGTCATGTAAATTTGGTTTAGCTCACTTTTATTCTCATCTAGCAATTAGTATTATGCATATTTAACTAATTCAAAATAATTCAATAGTTGCTCAATATCCCTCAATTATACATTAGATTCGTTATACAAAGACGTGATGAATGCATAAACACTTTTTTGGTGCGTCAAAATGTAAAAAAAAGCGTTCCTCAAAATTTCAAAGAAATCTAAGCATGAGTTTTATGCTTTTTTTTTATTGTCATTTCATCTACTTTTTATATTAAAATAAGAATTCTTAACACATACTATTTTATTTGAAAATACTTTGTTTTTGCTAAAATTTTGTTTATAGAAATATTGTTGAAAATCGCGCTTTGTAATATACAAAAAAAAGGGAAGTGCATTTTTTTTTGTACACAATGAATGGTTTGTTGGTCGCTAACTTGAGCTGAAATCTCAATTCAGCTTTACTGATCACTGTTTATTCGGCGTTCGGCTGTCTGTATCTCTGTTCACTTTTCACATTTATTACTTCCTTCTTCGTTATCACTGAACCATTATTAAGCAGACTTAACAGAAAGCATCCTAATATGAAGAGGATCCGAACTTGTTAAAATGAAGGGCCATGCCCTTTTTCAAGAAGAGATACTTTTGAGCTGATGTACATTTGTTGCTATTTTAAAACAGGAAAATAATTAATTTAAACAGAAAAGCGTAAACTTGTGTGGAACATAATGAGGTCGTAAAGGTTCAAGTTTGTTTAAATAATTATCACCGAGGATATGGATGCGACACAATGAGGAGGTGTGTGTTTGAGTTTTTATGAAGAGAAATGTGCAAGATTCGATAAAAAATCCTAGAAAATGTATTAGATAATTTTAATAACCTAGGAAAACCATATATGATATTATCAGTAGAAGCATTATGATCATTTTGAAGTTGACACGTTGTAACTTTTCTATCTGATAATTTACTGATGACTTTCATAGTATATTGAAAAATAATGACTGCGGTATATCCTTGCATGATCTCGGCAAAAACTGTTAACGAATCATGAATATTACAATATTAATTCATTAAATTTGAATTGGGTTACCATAAACTTCTATTTCACAAATTTCAAGCATCGCCCCTGTAATAGGGTCATCTTCAGGACAGTCGTAGGTGGTTTCCACAATGACGTATCTAGCTGTGTGTTTACACGGTAAGTCTATGATTTTTGGAGGAAGATTTGGGGCAGTTGTATTGTCCGTGTAACAACGAGTTCTCTGCGACGTTGTTGTTTCTGATGCTGTTGAGTTCGAGACATCTAGGTAAAATTGTCTGAACCGATACTGCTTCCAATCATCGGGCTTATTACCTATTTCAAATTATTGTAAAGAACATTTGAATGGAAATTGAATGAAGAAAACAACAACACTAATTACAACTAATCGGATGATAAGCAAACTGGTTTTTAAACACGAAGGGTAATTATTAGGGCAAATTGATATGCTTTGATGAGATATGACCTGAAGACAATGGATAGACACATTGTATCTACTAAAAACTCACATATTTTGAAAGAAAAAAAATAAATCTGCTTTATATATATATATATATATATATATATATATATATATATATATAAAAGTATATGAAAAGATGGCGTATTTGCTTATATGTAGTAAAATCGTTTACATAAATTATGCTTACAATTTAGATTCTTAATTCAAACATATATTAACAACATGAAGCACAACATTTGTTTTAAAATATATTGACAACCCGTAATACACAATATAGTGACATCTTAAAAGAATGTTAGGTGCGCATGTTTAAAACAATCAATGCAATTCATACCTTGGTTTCTATAATAAATTTTTACATTGTTTATTCTATAGGATTGTCCCAAGTCGACTTGTAGCCATGCCTTTTTGCGTGTTGGCGCAGTATGAGCACAAACATCTAGGTTAAGCTGAACTTTCCCATCATTGGCTTTTGATGCTATGTTTGTCTTGTAGGTCGAACTTTGGGTGAGTACTGTTGTGGGTCTTCTACTCAGATTTTCTTGTTAAAAAGATACCATGTAAGCTATGACTAGTATAAAACAATAAATTGTTTAAAATTAAGTTCTTAAATTCTTATGTAACACTATTAGTGCAACTTAAAAATGTATCACCATAACACTACTCCTTCTATGTTTAGTATGCAATCGTAACATACTTTAGTTTAAACTTTTATTATATAATCGTAACAATACTTTCTGTAGTAATTGAACCCGTCAATTTATATATGCAAACACGATTTAAATGAAATTAAGATGTACTAAAAACATCGCACAGATTCATTGATTCTAATTCCATCATTGTAAATCGTTTAGAAGCTATCGTATTAATCACCGAATCAGAGCATCATCTTGCTACGTGATATTGGGTTTGTTGCATACATTGTTCTATATTGTTAGATTAACACGAATGTGCAAATGATCTAAGTGATTTAAGATACCCGATGAACAATTTCATTATCATCATTAGAAATAAACATGGTGGGAGTAATTGAGTTCTTTAAAGTATATTATAAAATTTGAATATAAAGGGTATTTCTCGAATCGTGACAACAAATGTTCGATTCACGGTCATAATTTAATTTTAATTATAACTGTAAAGTTATACGCTCTGCAAGGGAATAGAAATCTAAGATAAACTTGGTCAAAGTAAAGTAAAAGAAAGTAAAAATATGATTTAGAAACAAAAAAAGTAGAAGCAATACTTCATCATACACATGTAAAACATTATGAACAAAATTACTTTACCATAGCAGAAAACATAACCGTTGAAACCGACGATTAAAGTCCAGAGTAAAACAACCATTCTGGGAGGCAAGTTTTCATGACCGCCCTTCCACGTTAACGATTAAGGCAGAGGAAATTGAAATGAAAGTAAACTGACTTGAAGATGACAACAAACCCCGCTTTGTTTGTCGTCTTACTTCCCACGGTTTTTTCAGCTAATAAATGTTTGAAGGGTTTTTTTGTTTGGTATCCTGGGTTTATTTTAAGATAGAGAGGTACAAAGAGTCACAAGCTCAAGTCAATTTTCATTCATGTTTAAAACTGAATTTTAATTTTTAATGTCAAAAACCTATAATACCAGTTTCGTATGTTAGTACAAGTCAGTCGACAATGGAAGGCTGGTCTAAACGAAAGTTCTGTAAGGGTACCAGAAGTATATTAATGCTATATAAAATTAGGCTTAAACTGAACAGGGGTACAATCGATTTAACTTCTTGCTTAATATAATAACTCTTTGAGATGCACGCAAAGAAGATTGTTGAATCGATGAATCACCTGTATTAATTTACAATATCTATTCTGATTGAAAAAAATGTCTTTGATACCTTTATCAAGGATATTTTAGCCGGATCCGCATGTTCCAAGAAAGAGGGGTTTTAACAAGAGCTTGGACTTCCTGTGTGATGTTGTTATCTAGTTTGCTCATGAAAACAAGCTGTCAAATATTGACCTCCTTCCTTCTAATTCGCTCACATGCACTTGAGGCATAGACCCCCATCCCCTGTTTTGAGAATTGCAAAGAATTTGGGGATCTATTCACAAAAATCATACGTTTAATCGTAGACGTAAGTTTGACGTAAGATTTTTTGGTAAGATTTTGGTTATTTACAAATGTCGTGCGCGTGTCGTTACGTCAAAAAACAGTCAAAAGTTTACGTCTACTATTGGGTTAACGTAAGTCTAAAATTGATATGTATATAGTTGAAGTATGGCAGTTCTACCTTCATTTTGTCATAAGCAAAATTAAAAGAATTTCATAACCGAAACGCGCTATGGTTTACCATTAAAGGACAGTTCAGAGCTCTTTTTGTATCCCGTATAGTGAAATATATAAATGGCGGTAGGCACTTATTTTCTTTATCTTATTTGAAACACAATTATGATCATTCGAGAATACAATTCATAATTTCCACTAGAAACTATGCACTTGAAAGACTGGTGATATATGCACACTCAACATCATTTGGGATATTCCGAATCTCTTATTACAATATGTAAATTACAAGTCTATAATTGATTATTGACGTTAACAGAGAGAAGATTAACGGTTTGTTTTGAGACAGAACATGTCTTTTTCAATTGCAATTTTAATGTATTACGCGCAATCAATTCCGAGTATTTCGAAACAGTATTAGGTAAAACTACGAAAATTATTTGATAATGTGTTTCCTTATATGAACCCATAGAATAGCGAAAACGTTCAATTCTGTATGAACTTTTTTATGACGTCAAAATGATCATAGCACGTGCTTATCGCTCGTCTTATTGTAAACATAAAATCTCGGTAATTTTAACAGTTCTGAACGATTTGTCTATTTTCAAACGTAAATATGAGTAAATAACAGCAATGTTAAAAAGTTCACTGTGATATGAAGTTGGTTGGTACGGGATCAAATCAAATGAGAAGCCTTTCGGGCTTCACAGGACTAACCAACTTCATATCCAGATGAACTTTTTAACATTGCTGTTTATTTCTTAAATATATGCGTTTTCTTTTATTCCTACATATGCATTAAATCAGTAAAACAATAGTCATGTGCATACACACTGATTAAAGCTGACATGAATTCATAAATACGCATTATTTTCCTTTTATCTTGGACTACCGCCATATTAGTTGTCGATTTCTATTATTCTGCTCATCGCTATACTCCCCCTATATAAGGCAGAGAGCACTATTCATGCTTCATCGCATTCAGGTATTTTATTCACCCGAAAACGTTACAGTGGACAAAGAGACTTGTAGAAACGCGTTTTGAACAAAAATATTATGACAACCACTGCACTGGGAAGGAATATCCAAAGACCTAGGAACACAAATTTCAAAATCCTCGATAATTGTAGAACGTTTTCCTGTGTAAGTTATAACATCGCACATGCGCAAACTACACACTGTGACCGATCGAGCAATGTCAATGTTCGCATGGATTTTAGAAACGGGGTGTGTTTGTAGAAACCTATGGAAACGATGTTACGTTGTTACTTCCTTGGATTTACTATCATTTATCTACTGTGTAGGATGTAGTCCCGATATGGTCTTCAAAAAGAAGCAGACGTTATGCACTCTGTATGAACGACACGCGTGTTCGATGTGCATGCGAAGTAAGGCAGCACTATCTGTGCAAAATGATACTGATACCTTGGAAATTCTTTCAAAGAATATATTTTGTGTTCTATTGATTATAGTTTCCTTTATTCTTTTTTAACAAACATTTTACAACAATGTGTAGTTCATGCATTTGGAAGTCCGCGCAACCTGAATGCCTCGATCGGAAAGCAACCGACCGTAACTTTCTCGACCGGTTTATATACCCCAGTGGCAGTAGAGGAGCGATCGAAACTAATATGGCGACCACATGCTTTTATGAATTCATGTCAGCGTTAAGGACGACGGACCCAATTCGCTTTGCGCAGATATATCGCGCACCTAAAAAGATTGATTGACACGAACATCGAATTCTCAATATTACGTCACAATCACTAAAACTCAATGAAAAATCGCTTATGACGCAATATATAGCTGTTCTACGTCACCAAAAAACATTTTATGTAGTGCAAGTAGTGTCTGACCCTGCTATAATTTAACATGCCAAAAAATGCTTTTAAATTATTTAACATGCACAAATTTCTTTCGGGGATGTCACAGTACTGTAGTGAATTTTATATTAGCTCAAGTTATTTATAACCATCTACATAGATTAGTTATAATAGAATTGGAGTAAGTGAACAAATTATTTACATTCCGATTCGCTTCAATACTCGTATTAGAAAAAAAGTAAATCCATCCAAGTGCTTAAATTGTGAAGTATTTTATCATTAAAAAAATGTTAAGGAGACTGTGATCAATAATCAACCTCGAAATGATGTACATGAACTTTTTCTTAGAGGTTACGCAGTACTACTCATGAAAAGTTGAAGAAAAATAAAGACACCGCATTTTGACATGCCTTCGTAATTTTTTTTAAATTATTTTTTTTCTCTTACAAAGACGGCTTTCCTCATTATGTTCATTTGAAAAAGAGAAGTAATGCAAACATTTTTTGAAATGGTCCCTGCTAAAAAATCTTATTCGTTTTTTTTTAATTATCATTTGATTGATTTTTTATATCTTAAGTAACTCTTACTCATATAAAAATTTTATGAAAATCACTATTGTAGAAGTGAATTGAGTCCGTCGTCCTTAAATGCTAGTATTTAAATAAATGTCATCGGCGTTCTACATGTACATATCTAGATCCGCGCATTATTAAATTAAATTTTTTTTTCAGGCGGGGAGAGATGGGGAGATGGGTTCGTCTTGACCCCCTCTCTTCCCGCCTGAAAAATTTAAATTATTTAATTTACATAAACAAATTATCAAAAGAAATGCCCCCGATCTCCTAGCAAACAAAAATATTCCTCGGATGCTTACCCTGGACTTTGTTTTTTTTTTGGATTCACGTATGCATATAATGTTACAGATACGTGTTTAAGCGCACGTATTAGTGTTTGACTCCAAACATTGATGGACTTTCCTAATGCAAGAATACTTTTAAACTATTGTCATATCATTAAATAAAACACTTAAACATGTCACGTTTTATTACAAACAAATTCTATAGTAGATTTCTCGGAAGTTTAAAACATGAAATGAATTTTAAACAAAAATAAGATTTTTTCAAATTCACCTGACGTTAAAAAAATCTCTTTATAACAATATTATCTCCTGTAATATAATAATATTATTATAATACAGGTAATAATATTATTATAAAAAGATATATTTTAAACGGCAGACGCATGTGGATTTTCTTTCTCCCGATGATTGTAAACACATATACTGTACATAAAGATACGCGTATTGAAAGAAAAGAAGCAGCTCCGTTATATATGTCTTTGCCCAAATGCGCATTAAAATTCCGCCAATGTAAATGCGCAAAAAATACTGCGTGACGTCATTTCTTCGCAATGCGTCCTGCGCACGAGCATTGTCGGTAACCAAGGACTTAGACTCACTTACGACAGCTTTTGTGAATAGCCCCCTTAACGCAAACGTACGTTTGTCGTAAGTTAAAGGTGTAATCATGGAACTGTAACACACCTTTTTTTGTTCAACTATCCTAATATGGATGATATTTCATCGATATCGTGTCGATCCGTCTTATATGAACTTTTTTTTAAAAAAATCGCGATTTTCGACTGACAATCATAAGAGGAGAAGGCATGTCGACTTCTTCACCTCGCCTCAACTTTGCGTAATTACCCAGATACACTGTAGTATGACTTTGTTGGGCCAACGTTGGCCCAACGCAATCAGTTACATTGGCCCATTGTTGGCAAATGATGTTGGCCTAATGTAATTTTGCTAATGGGCTCAATATTGACCCCACATGTTGGGCCGACATTGGCACATTGTCACATTTGTAATCTCCTGATATTGGCCTAAAGGTGGGCCAAGGTATATACGTAACATATTACCAAACATCGGCCCAGTGTTAGGTCAGTGTTGGGTCGATATTGGTCCAATATAGGTGCAACAATACAACTGCAAGAAGATAACAGAAAAAAATGATGGATTTATTTTGAATCCAAAATGCACAAGCCATGATTAAACATGCTTGAAATTAAATAACGGTCATTCGTTATTTTGCTAGCGTATTTTCACATGGTAAATCTCTATTCGCACTTTTTAAACTAAGTTCCCCCAAATAGATAAAGTATTCATATACTCTATTCTGTTTGTTTTGCTTCATTTATATCTTTAATTGTTTTTTATAGTCGTCCAAATGAAACACTGATTTTCACGAACATCACATTTCAAAGTCAGTGGAAAGTGGAATGTTCATCAAACTAGAAGGAGGCGGCTCGAACATTTCCTTAAAATAACAGTAAAAATATTCAATGAATGAGACTTTAAGTTAATAAAATTGGTTTAATATCTGCAGTTATTTGAGATAAATAATGCTTACATTTCTGTTTTATTCACTACACTGTGGCTATACATTTAGCAGAATGTTTAACTCTAGATCTGGAGCCAGTTTTACTAAAGGTCGTAACTCGAAACGTAGACGTAAACGTAGACGTAGACGTAACTTAGGCTGATTTTGCGTTTTACTAAAGGTCGTATCTTACGTTTTGGCGTAGATTTACGTCAAAATCTACGGGTGACGTGCAGCAGACGTAGGAACGTACGTAGCGTAATAAAAAATGGCGACGTACCTACTGATGCAACGCGCACTTAGAAGAGAACGAGTTCGGAGTCAGCCGCTAGACTTTTTAGATGACGTGGACTTAATTTCGCGATATAGATTTCCGAGGAGAATCCTTTTGGAACTTATTGATGCCGTAGATGCCACTTGTAGACCGCCTACGAGCAGATCCCACTCTATTCCCACACAACTGCAGGTATAAAGTAAACAAAACTAAGGTTTATGAATATTGTTGTCTCCCTTTGGAGAGCTCCCTAACAAAATTGTGCACCCGTTCATGAAATTATTCGTTCTCAAAAACTTGTAAGTTTACAGGTTGTAATTTTTCCAAGCTGGTAATAGTAACATCATTGAGTGACCAAACATGAAGTATATAGTGATATGAAAGAGATATACATGTACACATAGCACACACACATAGATAGATAGATAGATAGATAGATAGATAGATAGATAGAGGGTGAGAATGAATATTTTTTTTTCTCTTCGTATCAATGCATCCCTGGAAATATATGTATTTATATAAACCATAAAAACAAAACACAAATAGTCTGGAAATTAATACCTATTATGAATGTAATAAAGAGTGCATGCCAACTTACGCATAGAGACGATCGAGGATTGGGGGGGAACTTTATCGTTATACAATATAAATCATGCATAATACGTGCGTAGATGATGTTTTCTATAGAATTGTGCTTTTTAACTAGAAAACACGGAGGTCCTGGGGTTTTTTTTCCGGGGGTGGATCCGAGAGATATTTTTGTAAATAGGGGGTATACTGGTTTATATATACACACAGGGGAATTCAGGACAATTTTCATTTTCATCTAGATCTACGCATATCTTTTAATACGTTATATATAAATTGAATTAATTAGTGCAAGTTTTGTTTATATTAATACATGTAATAAATAAACACACGCTTCTTCTGTCATAGCTTTAGAAATGCATGCATTTAAAACGAGGGATTGTTATTAAAGTTATTATAGTTTGCGAGAACAAGTCCATGTGGATGTTTTAATTGAATAGAAAAAACCAACAACAAAAAAACCAACACCAAAACAGAGCATTTTTCAATGAAGCAAGTATTAAACTTTGTTAACTTTATACGGCATTAGCAAGCACTACATGTACAAGTACATGCAAGATTCCCTATATTTCTTACGAAAATTGTTATTCACAGCCATGCGCGGATCTAGGGAGAGGGGGGGGGGGGGGTCCCAACCCCCCTGGTAAATGAAAAATTGTTAAATTTACATAGTAAAATTATCGCATATATGCCTCGGACCCCCCCCCCCTTCCAAAACACAATTATCCTTTAGACCCACCCCCCCCCCCCCCCCTGGAAAAATTATCTGGATTTGCGCATGACAGCTGTAAAAAACAAGAGGCCAATTGGCCTTAACGGTCATCAGAGTAGCATAACCCATAGACAAACTTGTCAAGGAGTCTCATATATGCATTTAATTAAGTTTTATTCTGGAATAGAATTTTTTTTTATTTGTAATGACGACCACCTCCCTGCCCGAAATCTTTCAAAAAGGACTATTAAACCTATAATTTTAGCAAAAACTTAAAAGCTCATAAAAGAATGCATAACCTGATATTGAAATGGTGCAAGACTCTGGTAGAAAATAATTTTCCCATATTTACCGGTATTATTTTTCAGGATAAGTTTTAAGTTTATATGTTTTCATAGAAAAGCTACATATGTATAACAAGGTGGCTATTATTCATGTTTTATCTAAAACAACCTCCCATCCCCCATTTATACCAAAATCATTTTACCTTTATATCAATGATTTTAGTTAGACAATTATTACTTTACTATTAACAAGTCTATTTGTTTATTTTGAAAGTTCAAAAACTGTTTTAGTTTCAAATGAAAAAAAAGCCTTGCATAACTCTTTTGATCATACAACTTCTTTATAATTACATTATATTCAATGATTAATTACAAAATATGAACAAGCAAAGGAAGATAACTCCATTAGGAAGAAGCAAGGGAAAATAACTCTATTAACTGTTTACCTCCCCTCCCCTTCCAATCTTTCCAAATGCTCTCCAAATGCTAGGCCCTGAACCCTGACTTAGGGGTCATGAATTTCACAATTTAGGTGGAGTTGTTCATAACCATGCATTCAATTTTTTTCCCCACATGTGTGGGAGTAAAGATTTTTAAGATTTAATACATTTTTACTATATGGCTTTATTGCCCCCAAGTTTGTGCCTCTATCATGTCTATTGTGCGAAATAAATTTTGGGAATGCCATTCCAAATGATTAAATATTACAAAAGTGAAAGATTGTTTCAATATGTATTACAGTAATTCAATCTAAAACACAACATTTAAAAGAAAAACAACACGAAACATTAATTTTTTCATGTTTACACAATCTATAATAATAAAATTATGTTATTCAGGTGTTGTGCACCTTGCGCTTCCTTGCAAAGGCAGACTTCTTCTCAGAAGTGGGAGATATTCATGGGATATCGAAGTCTTCCGTCTCTGTGTGTTTACCAAGAGTGTGCAGAGCACTGAATGGGTTTTTGGACATAAAATTCCCAACAGATCCTCAAACTCTTTTGAAAATGAAGGAGGAGTTTTATGCTATTGCACATTTTCCTAACATTGTGGGTGCCATAGATGGCACGTTAATTCCTATTCGGGGGATGAATGGAGTGGACGAGCCAGTTTTTGTTTACCGCAAGAACTTCCATGCCTTGAATGTTCAAGGAGTAGTAGATTCGAGCATGAGGTACATATTGTGCAGTTACAGTGTGACATGGTAGTCTTTTCTTGATTTGAAGCATGATTTGAAGCATGATCATAATAATAAGAGAATAAATAAATAAATTTGTCCTATAACTACATGCCATTTATCACTATGCCAGCATAAATTATATATTTTTCTTTTTGAAGGTTCATTAACATCAACTGCCGATTTCCAGGGAGCACCCATGACTCATTCATATTCCAGCATTCAAGCATTCCTGAAATCTTGGAGACACTGCCTGGTGGAGGATGGCTGTTAGGAGATTCCGGCTATCCTCTGAAGGATTACCTGATGACTCCTTTCTTCAACCCCTCAACGCCTGCTGAAGAACGTTTTAATGCCGCACACTGCAAAACCAGGAATGTGGTGGAGCGAGCATTTGGTGTTCTCAAGGCAAGGTTTAGGTAAGTAAATCATTTGCACATAATTTTATGATCTTCACTGTATTCACTACTGATGAATATTATTCACTAATGGTTTCAAATTTTTATATATAGGTGTTTACACAGCAGTGGAGGATACCTCCCTTTCAAACCGGAGAAGTGTGCCCTAGTCGTAGAGACATGCATGAAGTTGCACAATAAGGCCATCAACGAGAGGGTGCCTTTGCGAAATGGTGGTGCTGTGGCCAACCAGCACAACAACGCAGTATACCAAGGAGCAGCCCCACTTAGAGCAAGAGAGTTGAGACAACAGTTGGCTTCCAGATTCTAGGAGTGCTGCCAACAATAAAAAAGATATATCTATCATCCTTTAAAAATACATGAGTTTCTTGTTGTTTAAAACCTTATAATGAAGCAGTCTTAATTTGATAACAGATGGTACCAACAATTCTGAGGTTACCTCGATTTTTCAATAGGCTCTACAGCATTAACTTTCCACTCTCCACTTCCAATCTTATTCTTTAGTACCAGTAATTCTTGAGTTCTAGCTGTTTTCTTGAAAAAAGAAATGAATTGCAGAATTAGAACAATCTAACTAAAATTTTATATACATATATTTTTACATTTTCAACTGTCTTTGTCTGTGATAACGTTACGAATCAAATTTGATCCCTAAAACCCAATAACTTCATAAAATATGAGTGACACAAAAAAAAAATAGCATAACCGAGAGACAATATTGGCTGCGCCGCACAGTAATAGCATGTGCTACATGAAAAAATAGTGGTTTTAAATAATGTTGTTTTAAAGTGTACAAATGGGAAAAAATGTAAATATAAGTAATAAGGAATCTTTGAATATTATGAGGTGATAATTTCGGTCGGAGCGTGGTCAAATATATCATAAAGTCCTTTGGGCTTTATTGAATTTGACCACGTCCTGACCGAAATTATCACCGCATAATATTAAAAGAATGATTTCTTATTCCTTAAATATATATGCGCAGCGTATCACATATTGAGCACTGCAGTTCTTGAGAAGATCTTTAAACAACTGTTCATATCTGGATTATAAACCTTCATCAAGTTTTGAGACGGATGGACGCCAGACAAAAAATGATCAAAACACTCACAAGAGCTTTCAGCTCAGGTGAGTTTAAAACGGACATGATAGAGCGTTCCATATTTTACACTGCGCCATTTTTTTAAAATTTAAATTTATTTCAATAAATACAACTGAGGGTATTGTTTTTTCGACATATTTAACAAAGTAATAAGTAACCTCGATATTTTTTGTTAATAAATTCATTGGCTTGATGCTTATTTACCACTAATCGTAGCATAAGTTTAGAATAAGAAATACACTTACCTATCTTTTACATTAGGCCAACCTAACGCACAAACATGACAATATTAGAAATTATTTACAGTCGTTTGACCAGTTCCGAATAGGGTACAGATTTTGCGGTGCTGTAAATGTTCCCGGGTGTTATTTTTAGATCTGATTTTTTGGCCGAAATACACCATATCCCTGCTGATAATAATGCAATATTGCTGCATTTAATTTTTTTAAATAAAATTTTATTCTAACAAATTACGCGGGAAGCCATTTTACCAGTTGCGAATAAGCCAATGAGTTCCGAATAGCATAACTGTTTCTATACATATCGAATGTAGATAAAAAAAGCTTCGGCCCTAAAACCATTGATTGAACCTGTTGAATAACAGGTTTAATACAAACCGCTCAGTTATTGGTATTTTCTTAACAAGACAGTTTGATTTGCACGGAAATGACAGACAAAATCACCGTAACAATAATTTAGACTGGTTTTTAACTAGCTGCAATTATGTAGCCCTCTCCGATTTTTTTTATCTGATGTTTACTGGAGAGGGCTACAATTCCATAGGATCTCCATAATGGTGCAAAATTATTTTTTTAATGCAGCGGACTTCGGTCTGAAAAGATCGTTTTTATGTTAGACTTCTTTTAGATAAAATGATTTATTAATTCAGGTTATACAAACAAACCGTATATAAATCAAAACCATATGAAACACACCAGCATGTTTACCAGTCGTCTTCTTCAGCAGCCATGACAGTTCTCGCGTGATTTTGTTGGATTTACGCTTGGAGTTTTGATGGGCTTGATAACGTGAATGTCAGTGTAAATAAGCGGTCTTACCTCTTTCTATCACTAAAACATCACTTAAGGAAAGGATATATGATGGAAAATTCATATTTACCGCGTTATTTATGTTTAAAATGGGGGAATTCCTATATTCAGTTCAAGATCGGCTCCTAAATTTTCATTGGCTGTCCCAAAATAAAACCGATCAAGGTCAGTAAACATGGCGGACAAATTTAACTTGTGTTGTTGACATACACGAAAAATAACCGATATATGGACTATACTTGATAATTTTGGATTAATTTATGCCATACACAGCTACAATATTTGAGTTCAGGTAAGAAATGCAAATGTTATTGTCATTTATATACGATTTGAGCCAAAAACGATGCGGGAGTGAATCACATGCGGGAGTAAATCACTCCCGCACTAGAAAGAATAATCTTACCGTGACCAGACTACGCTCAGGTCACAGTAAGAATTCGTACCATGTAATTGCAATGTAGCAGCCGCGAAGCGGATCTGCTTCGCGTCGATTTTAAGTCTGTTAAAAATAATCTGCAGGGGAAAAACACATTTTTATACATTACAAACCTTTTTGAACATGCATATGTAGTTAAATCCACAAAATATCCATTTAATTAGTAGTACTAAAGCATTTTGTTAATATACACGTTTGAATTGCCTGCCATTTTGTCGGAAATCGTACTCGGAATGTCTCGGATTTTATCCTAAACATGGCGATCGTAAACAGCGAATTTTCAAATGTGATGTTACAAGTGGCGGTGATTTCGCTACAAAACAGTTTGTGAGGTAAAATGGGATAATAAAAGAGCAACATTGTAGGTATTTGAGACCAATCGGGTGAAAATTTAGGCAAGATATAGCGCAATTTATTTTTTTTATTTCCTACGAAGAGAGTATATGGGACGAATTCTATCGTTAAACCGGGTCCGTAGGACATCTGTCATTTTAACGATAGAACATTCTATCTACTCCCGCACTTGCACCATTACGGCGATCCTATGGAGTTGTAGCCCTCTCCCCCCCCCCCCCAAAAAAAAAAAGGGAGAGGGCTACATTATTGCAGCTAGTTTTTAACATACTGTCGGAATCACAGGTGCTTGGGGACGGGACCCCCCTCCCCCCCCCCCCCCCCAATATTCACCCCCACATTACCGAGTTATTTTTTTCATTTATTTTTTTAATTATATGCTGATGTATGCTACACTAAAAAAAATTCACAATTAACGCGAAATAAGCTATGTACAAAGCGAAAGTAGGTCGACTAATCTAAGGCCGATATCAAATACATATATGACGAAATACAGACATGTCGGCCCAACGACACCTCGGCCCCAGGACACCTCGGCCAAGACGGGTCGGCCCAAGATTTGAGACACCTCGGCTCACGTAAAAGACATCTCGGCTCATGCAAAATTGAAATAAAATTAAAATGATTTTCATGTTTTTATTTTATTTTGTTACACACACATACATATAATTTTTATATATAGTTTTGTAATTAAATATGTTGGAATTATTAAAATATTACATATCAAATACTTGTGTAAGAAATTGAATTATTAGCAGAAACGAGGCCATTAAGTGCTAATTGTTAAGCAAACAAGAAATTTAAATTATGAAAATGACGACAATTAAGTGCTAATAGTAAAACAAACAAGAGAATGTGGCAGTCTCCTTTGGATTCTCAAACGCGTGTCAGGGGTGACAATGAGGATTTAATTACGAGCAGTTAATTATGAGACGATAACCAATCAATGGAACATAGACGATGTTTCTTTGTATATGTTTTTGTTTTCTATGCATACATTTTGTTTTCTATTTATTTTTCAATATTAATTATGATCAATAAAAAAAGTAATCCTATTTCTTTTCCTTTTTTTTTTCTGAATTAATACGGTCTTAATGAGTACAAGAACATAGGTTTGACTGTCTATCAAATGATTTAAGAATCATTGTTGATATAAGGGACATATATACCCTAGTGGATATTGAACAACCCAGTTTTCCAATATAAGAGAAAAGTATTTCTTAATGAACTATATATTATTCTAATATTACTTTGATCAGAAATATTTAGCTAAATTGAAATTGAAAGACACAAACCGTAGTTACGCACCAGTGGTCAGCTCAGCACGTCAGCTACTGTGTAACGTTAACCGTAGATTTAGTACTTTTTAAGTAGCATGAAATTAAAGAATGTTCATACGAAATGAAAATTGATGAAGCTGCATTATTATAACCACATAAATGAATAGATACAGTAATTATCTGCAAATATTTTTTTTTTAATTTAAACATTTTTAATCGAAATTTTCATTGGGCCGAGGTGTCTTTTACATGGGCCGAGGTGTCAATAGATTTGGGCCGACCCGTCTGGGCCGAGGTGTCAACCGCCCTGGGCCGAGGTGTCGTTGGGCCGAGACGTCTGTACCCCTATATGACATATATGACCGCAAAAAATGAAACTATTGCAGAATTCAAACAAGCATTAATATGTGTTTATATTAAAGGTATTGATTTTTTTCTCCATTTTTTATTTCATTAATTATTTGCTATTTAACTTCTAAACTATTCGGAACTGGTCAAACGACTGTATTTATCACACATTCGGCAATACTAATGCTGTTAAACTGTTTCCTCAATAGTCAATGCAGACATAATTATAACATGAAAACTTACTGCTATCGAATCCCATGACTAGGTACAACTAGGTACAACTGACAATATATGGTGTTGTCTGGTGGTTGCACGTGGCTAACTCAACGCCGGATCGAGAAAAAGAAAGAAGCCCGCGAAACCGGGACGCCGAGCCCGATGTGAAATCCCCCCCCCTTCAATTCCTCAACCAAAACGCATATAAATCTAAAACCGATGGAATAAAACTTAAAAGCCTAGAAAAAACTTATAAAGGATGGAAATGTAACAATATGTGATAAAAACAAATATTACTTAATTTTTTGTCGGCTTTATAAATATAAGGAGAGAGAGAGAGAGAGAGGTAGAGGTGATAAAAACATAATTATATTATTTAATTTTTTGGCGGCTTAAATATAAGCAGAAATATATACTGTATATATAATAGATTATGTCTCTGATAATATAAGAGGATATATATATATATATATATAGAGAGAGAGAGAGAGAGAGAGAGAGAGAGAGAATTGACAAGATTTAATATGAACTGATATATACTGATATACCATTGTTACTGTATGCATGAATATCAAAATTATTTAATGATAATGAATTTATCAACTATATGCAAATTCTGCAGATTTCTGAACATCATAAGGTGAATCTAATCGGAATATTGATTAATATATTTTATTATAAAAATTATAATTTATCCAGCATATCAGATATATGAAATGGTCAACTTAAGTCAAATTACTTCAACAACAACCAGGTTTAAGTTTCATGGTCATTTACACTTATTTAATTGGCATATGATACTTAATTGATTCTTATAGATATATAGACAGATAGATATAAAGGAACAAACAGTGTTGAGACTTTATCATCAGAATTTAATAACGGGAGAGATTGATAGTGATGGTGAATTCTGAATCATCTGCAGCTGGTCATGCTGGCGTGCTTCGAGGGCAGTGGCAATCCTCTCCAGTGCCTTCACTTTTCTCTCTTCTAGAGCCAATTTTTGTCTTTTTAATTCCATCAAATCTTCCATTCCTTAAACCAAAAGTTTTTTTTATTTTATGATTTCTATTTTTTATTGATATTTTGAAGTCCTTGTTTGGTAAAATAATTTTGGAAAGAGGAATTATTAGGGAAAATTAAATGATAAAAATTAGATGTTCAAAGATTAATTTAAATTTGTTTTCACATCGAGACATAATTACCTCATGTGACAATGTTATTAAAAGCATTCTACTACCCCCGCAAGGTATATATTGAGGGACAAGCAAATAAAAGATACTGATCACATATACAAATGTATTTAAAAAGCTGACATTAACATATCATACTAAATCAGTAGTTTGACCCTTGACCAAATTAAGATTGTAAAAATTAAACATTTCAAGAGTCATCTTTTTGAAAGTAAGTGATGTTTAGATTTCAAAGTGGATGAGAGGTAGTAATAATCAATGTACATAATGTATTAAAATCAATAAATAAAATGGTCAATGTACAATTTCTGACAATAAACTACAATCAACTTTAAGGTAAAATAATTTTGAAAACATGTACACCTTTTGACTTCTGACCAGTCTAAAAAAATAGAAATGAGTCACCAGATGCAAAACAATCTGTTCCTAAATATTTCAAAGAGAGTATGGAAATTGGATACTCAAAATTGGTGTAACTTATTTTGTGAATAATTTACCATTAACAGGCCCATTCTGCCTCTTCTGTTTGTCTGTTTTCCTTTCAATTTTCCTGCTTTGTTTAATATCTAAAATATCATATATGAAAAAATCAATGTATGTGATACCTGGCTTTTTTCAAGATTGCTTGGAAACAGTCCATTTGATAGTTTAGTATGTATCTTTGTAATGAAATCAAGTGCAATTTCATATTTATTCAAAGAATGTATCCCATTAATTAAAGTGTATAGAAAATAATAACGTTATATAAAAACCTATTTCAATGAAACATGAATGCATCTACAAAATGCTATATATATATATATACAGTTTCCATCTTAAATGGAATACTCTTGACATATGAATTAAAAGCATTCTTTTTAAACATTGCATTATGCCATAATCTAAATTTCTAATGCAATTTCTTGGTGGGGTGTCAATGTTTTTGTTTTTGTTTTTTTTTTTGAAAAATGAAAGCTAGAACATACGCAAGTCACCAACTTCACTGGATGTTGAGCATTCCTGTTGCGATTCCTCAGCATCAGCATCATCATCCACTTGCACAGTTTCTGGTTTCAAAATCAAAGCTTTGCATTAAACAGTATATAGTTCAATTGCTTTTGAATATAATCCTGGTATATAACATATATATTACGTATTGCATACTAATTACTGATAGACATATATTACAAAATGCATCACTGAATTTTATAATTTTCAAACATTTCATTATATAGTACAATGTAGCCAAACAGTCATTATGCCATGAACAAATACATAATTATATGAATAAGGAAAAATTATGCAGGGTATAATTCAAACCTGTAACTATCAACCCAGGTGGTACAAAACAGTCCCCAGATGGACCACTGACTTTTCCGGCAATGCACTCTTCTTTCCCTGTGTCGGCTCCACCTTCTATTCCATATATTGAAACCGGAGATATGGTGCTCAGCATCTAAAACATGCATAAATATAAATACATGTAAGTTTGATAAATTGGTTTACAACTATAACTGTACTCATATTTCTTTGGTAAAAAAATGCCTATTTCCTACACTTATAGACAGCCCATATATTAAATATTCACACCAACATTAATGTATTAAAATCACATAACTGAAGTGATTAGACTATTATTCATTGTTACTTATAATTTTTGAAGACTTTTTATTGCTTCTTAATTTACACATATATTAAGCATTATCATTATTTAGCTGAAGTAAATGTATCACTTACAGTCAATTCCCAGGGTTTGAAAGTGACCTCTGTTGGGGGGCCACCACCAGTCATGCCTGCCTCCTTCTTTCTGTAAGCCTCTTTCTTTTTTATACATGACTGCACGTCCTGTATTCGCTTCCTTGTCTCCTCAACAGTCCGCAAACAAAGTGAGACAGCATTTACTCTTCAAATGAAATAAAGTATAAATGAATACATGTATACATGTATACATGTACGCAAATGACATTGTGACTTCAGTTAAGTATGAGTAAATCATATTCTCATATGGCTTAAATCATTTATCAATTTTACAAAAATTTGAACATGTAAAAGCCACAACTGAAATATAATTACTCTATACAAATTCAATAAAACATTTACTCATACAACATTGATCGATTATTGATTTAAAAATTACCACCACCACCCCCCCCCCTCCACTATTTAGAAACTCAAATATAAATGTGTACAGCCTTTACTTTTACATCTCGTGTACACCTAACTCAATTTGTCAATCAATCTGATTAAAATCAGATCTTTGATCCGCTCCGACAAATTCGATGTCGCTACACAAAGAACGAATTTGTAGGAGTGGATCAAAGATCTGATTTTAATCAGATTGTTTGTTAAATAGACTAGGATTGACAGAAAAATTATGACACATTCAAAAGCAGGTTAAGAAACATGTATTTGTTTTCTTAAAAATTTGTAAATAAATATATAACTAACTTATCTGTTATGTTTTCCCAAGCTCGCTTCTTTACGTCCGAAGTAACAACGGGAGTTAGTTTCCCTCTTAGTACTTTATAAGATGATAAGTAGGTCTCAGCTAGTACCTCCATCTCTGTGCTAGTCCAGTTCGGCTTTCGAGGTTTTTTCTCGTTCATCCCGTTACAATTTTAAGTTAGCGGTGATTTGTTTACCTTCGCAGACGATAAACAGAAAAAACGAAAGTACTTAATACGCATGCGTAGCTTCTGTAACTACGATTACTTTATTATCTTCTTTTGAAGAGTTCCAGACGTAAACTACGACAAAGTCTACGCGTATATCTACGTGTACGTGTGTAGTTACGACCTTTAGTAAAACACAATCTACGCACACGTAAACTCGGACGTAAAGTCTACGTTTACGTCTACGTCTACGACAAAATTTACGACCTTTAGTAAAACTCGACCCTGTCCTACAAAATTATAAACGAGAGCAGATTTGGCCATCCCAACAGATCAGATATTACAAAAACCATTGGAAATAGCCAGTCCCACGCTGTGAAAAAACTCTGTCTTACATGCTTGGTCAGTGAATGTGCTCTTATCTCAGGATCGGATACGGAAGCGTATTAGTGCCACATTGTATTTTTTTTCTTTAAAATTCCAACTTTAAAGTTGATTTTTCCAACTTTAATCTTGGAATTTTCAACTTTAAAGTTGATTTTTCCAACTTTAAAGTTGGAAATTCGAACTTTAAAGTTGGAAAATCCAACTTTAAAGTTGGTAAAATCAACTTTAAAGTTGGAAATTCTAAGATTAAAGTTAGAAATTCCAACTTTTAAGTTGGAAAAATCAACTTTAAAGTTGGAAATTCCAAGATTAATGTTGGAAATTCCAACTTTAAAGTTGGAATTTTAAAGAAAATTTTTTTTTACAATGTGGCACTAATACGCTTCCGTAATCGGCTACTTGAATTCTACACTTTAAAACAATAGTTCTGCAGAATAGATTTTGCAGAATCTCTTCATTATAATTTTAGGCTTTTACAAGCTTCTTTAAAAGAATAAAAATTAAACTTGCATATTTTTACATGTTTCCTTCAATAAAGATTATACATGCAACTATTGACATTTTTGACATGAATCTATTAAATATAATCGACCAACAAACTTTTCAGTAAGTATAAATTGTAAATATTAAACAGACGTTAAATCATTGTTAGGCCGATATCATGGTCTCAACTAGCATTAACGGTAAATTTACAACATTGATCCAATGTTGGCCCAACGTTGTGTTCCCATTTAACATTGTCACTCAAGTTAGACGTGTCAAGTGTACATTGGCCAAACGTTGTTCATCCAACGCCAACCTTACAAACCAAATCCAATGTTGGCCCATCAAAGTCATACAATCTGTTCCGGAGATATCAAAATACATCGGGTTTGGAATGTCAAATATTATGCTCAACATTGGGTACTCGTTTGGCATGTGCTGTAACCGCTTTTAATTAAAAGTGAGAATTAGTTTTATTGTTCATATCAAGAACAAATAGGTAGCATAGCGTGGTTATGGGAGACGGAGAAGAAATCGCAGAAACGTCAGGAATGTAGATGATGGAAAATCAGGAGAGTACAGCGGGTACAGATATAGATTTCGACGAGTTGAAACTGGAAAAAACCCAAAGGCTAAGCATCACTTGTTCAAAATATTATATTATATTATATTCTGATATACCTAGTCGTGGGGAATTATATAAAGCTCGAGAATGCCTGATTGACTAACAAGAACCGCTCATTAACTGTACGTGTCGCTTTCTGCCGGGTACAAGAAGGCAAACGACATCAAAAACTAACAACGACAGAACAAGAATTTGAAATGATTGAAGATAATTTACATTTTTGAGACTTGTCAGGTCTTTTAAGATGCACGAAGGGGTGATCCTCCAAGAGTTGCGACAGATTCATTACATGGCAGTGTATACGTCGTGAATGAAGAGGAATTTTGGGCTAAGAAAAAGGCAGACTCTTTCGTGAGGAGTTGCGTTAATTTGCGTAAATCTATTTATGCTGGATATAGAGAACTTAAAAAAGCTGAAGATGAAGGATGTTAAGTGAAATGAATGCTGATTTGAAGATATAAACAATCGTTAAAGAGAAAACTGAGAAAATACTGCTGCTAATCAAGACTCACACGTTTCCTCATCAACTCAGAAACAAGCTAATGTTACCAATGAGTCTGTGAATGGCTCAACCACTGGAAGTGACTTGTGGAAACAATTGAAGCGAGTGTTGATTCCTGTCTTTTTACGATGACAAACGGACATAAAAGAATTGGAAAGCAGCCTTTTCGGTATGTATAGATAAAGCTCCAGCAACTCTGGAGTATAAACTTTTAAAGTTAAGACAATATCTTTCCGGTGAAGTCTTGAAAGCTGTAGAAAATCCCCTACATTCAGCTATAGCCTATGAAGCAGCCAAAGGTCGTCTTGACCGGAAGTTTGGAGGACAACGACGGCAAGTCATGCGACATCTAAAACAGTTGGATTCATTCCGACCAATTCGTGCTTGAAATATAAGACATTCAATACATAGCAGTCATTAAACTAAAGGATGCAGGTAGAACGGATGAACTCAAGAATGGATCCCTGAAATGCAAACTTTAAAAAAAATCCCAGAGACCCTGCTGTGGATTGTCGATATGTACAAGCCATGATGAATTTGTGGTCTCTGTATTCAACACGGTCTTTTAGGTTAGTGATCTGGGACTGAATAGTTTCTAACAAAGAAGAATGTTGATTTTGAGATCCAATGATTTCTTTCAATTGGTTATTTAGTACATTGGTCTTCACATGTGAAAAATCAATTGTTGAGTTGCAATGTTTAACTTTGGAGTCAATCAACATGTTTATCCACCTTTTTCTTGTGAGTGTTCAGAAGATCTGTTAGACGTGACTGTGGCAGCTCTGGTGTTTTTGATTGGCTTTTGATTCAACTTAGTGGAGACAGCTTCTCAGCAAATGATTTCAATATGTTGTCTATGACAGACAAGATGTTATGGATTTCATTAAATTTCATTTTGTTAGTTTTACTATGCTGATTTATTTTTTCTTTCGAAGTCATTTATCGCTTTGGAGCATGTCATCTTTTTCATTGGTGTGGATTTACTGTGTTGTTAAATTTCTGTGTTATTAGTTAATTCATGTACTGTTTTAAGTTCAGTTTTTAGTTCAAGCACCATTTTCAGTTCAGTTTTTGAATTGTTTATCGCTTCAGATTGTTTACTTTCATCATGTTAATTGTCAGAGTTGTTTTGTTCATAAACAACTTTGAATCCAAGACCCTGTCTGTTTTCTTACAACTTCCTTTATAAACATTTCTAGTAATAAGTGTCATGGAAACTAGAGCATAAAGCTTCTTGTATATTAACACTTTCAGTTTTATAAAAAAAAATAAACTTTACCCAGTTTTTGTTGTCATAGTTGATTTTAACAACCCTGTTTTTGTTCAACTGTGTTGTCTTTTATTCACCGAAGAACATAACAAGTGTCAATATTTTAGCTTCAATTTTGAACGTAATTTTGTTACGCAGGACAGTTAAGGCAACATTTTGCTTTCAAACAGCAGTAAAAAGGTCATTTTGCTTTTGTTTATTTATTTCTGCATAGTGAATAGTTCTAAACTGTTGTGGGTGTTTTTATAATGATATGGGTCACTTTTACTTAACCATGTCTAAATTTCACGTGACTTTTTAGTGTCACGTGGGCACCTTTTAGACAAAAAAACGTCAATGCTAAATGGTGACAAAAAGTTCATGTATAAGGCAAAGAAAGTTTAGAGTAAGTAATATGGCAACATATTCAAAATTGTCTATGCATCATATAAATCAATGCTCATTCAGTTGTAAAGTTCACTTTATTTATGTAAATTTCTCAACAACTGATTACTTGTACCTAAAAAAGTGCATTTTTGTTTTTTTTAATTTAAATTACAAAATAAACCTTCATCTCTCAACAAATGAGCATCAGTTTTCATTAAAAAAACTCGTAAAAAGGAAGAAAATCATACTAAGTTTAATAATACATGTATCTATTGCCGACTTGCATTTAATTTTTCAATCTGGAATTATGTTCAAATCAATACACATTTCAAACGCACAAGTGATCCAAAAAGGGGAGGTAACTCTTTGAGCGATAGCTCTTCTGATATAGGCGCGATATCATTTTATCACCTAATCCGAATTAATTTTAAGATTTGTTTCAGCAGTACATTATGTAAATGGTTATTTAAACATAGTGTGTCTGTTTTATTTATTTCAAAAGAGACAAGATGGTTACGATGAATCATCCGCATTTCCTCTGTCGTATTATGGATGTAAACATAAAACCGTTGAGTTTCATTTCTCTTGGTTTACTGCATTCGCAGAGTTAGTGAATTCTTAATAGGTTTTTGTAGGAATTAGAGAAAAATATAAAAGAACTAATTGTACACAATTATTTGAGGGGTTGGGTGTCAATTAAGCCCCGGATATTATAATTTTTTCTCTTTATATTATATTAAAAATTAAGATATGGAGTATTTTTTTCATTATGATTTAATGTCAGGTGAATGCATTTGCTGTCTGTACCCAATGACTGCATGTTCTATAGCACTGCTCGGGTCTGTGAAGATTATTCTGGGGATGGGGAGTTTAAAAGGGTAACTTTATTCTGTTTGCCAGGGTCCAGGTAGCAAGGTGTTTTACTATGTAAATTTTGAATTAAATTAGAAATTTCTACAGGATCTGTCCATTTATTCTGAGTTATAGAAAACTAGTTAGTAATAAAAATTAAAGGTCATATGAAACGATTTTTAACACTATGATTTTCTTTCATAAATAAAAAGCTTGGTATAAACGAATGTTAAAATACGTGTAGTAAGATTTTTTTGCCATTGCATTACTGAGAAATTACCGTGAAAACTCAGCACCTGAAAAATCTTTCCCGCTTATCGTTCTTGATTTTGTGGATTTATGACGGCACACAGACCCACCGATGTAAACAATGCATTAAAATTAGTAGTGTATCGATGTGCTTTTTGTAATTTTTGCATATTTGAACGTGTCTTTCTTTTCAGATGAGATCATCTGATTTCGTAGTACAGATGACTTAGTTTTAATTGGTCGTTAATGAATAAAACTATCGGCTTTTCACCAGAGTAGTATCATGCTGAAGATCCCGTTCTGCAGTGAAAGAAAGAAATTCTCCAACATTAACAGCTGATAAATGAATTATCCTAATCCGTTTGAAACAGAAACATCCTTTTTTTCTTTGATACGTATAATGATTGAGCTACATTTAAAGAGAATTAAAGCATTTTAATTCATTTGATTTATTTTGTCACATGAAAAAATATAAGGCAGGCCAATGAAATGTTTGAGGCATTGTGTATAGTTTGTAGTTAAAAGCTGCTGTAAAATCCCGCAAAAATAATCTTAAATATTATTTTAAAATTAGATCTATTGATAAATTCTAATTAATTAATCTGGCCTATAAATTTCTTACGTATTGATTTATACATGTAGCAATATCTTTAGAAAATACTTTGTGTAACACGCGTATTAACGTCTTATTAAATTAGATCGCGGAAATATGGCATTTAAGGATTTAGAAATGTACCGGTAAAATAAATCGGTTGTTTGATAAACATAAATGTGAACGAATGTGTAGATAATCAGCAGATTTTGTAAGAACAAGCATCAATAATCATTATAATCAAGATTGCGGAAGAAAGGGAGAAAGAAGGGAGCTGTGAGTGAACACCGCCTATACACGTTGTAAATTCAAAACACCGCACATACAAGTTTCAAAATCAAAACATTTGAAGAAATTTCTCTTAGACTAAAAATAATGAAATGGTAATATATTTGTGAGTTTGAAAACGAAACAAACAATTTAATCGTGAAGCGAATGAGACAGCATGTTGCCTATACTATAGCTGTTTAGAAAAAAAAATCAATATCAATTGCTTGGACGTGCAAATGGGAAAACACAATCAGTTATTTCTGAATTTGAATTTCATAAAAACAAATTGAAATAAAACATATATACATGCATATATTAAAATTATGTCGTACTTGCATGTAGATCTATGAAGAAAATCATTCATTCTCCGGCCATATGCAGTCCGACTCTAAACTGAATATGTACACGCTATCAAATATAAACGCATACGATTTAATTTCTTGAGAGAAAATATACTGCCGTGGTTGATTATTGTATAATTATATAAGTTTTTATATAAAATAGGGTTTTTTTTTCTTTTAAAATACTGCAAAATGACATGGATATTTGTATTCACTACAGAGCATTATAAGGTCATTGGGTCTTACTGACGTCATAAGCAAGGGAGGTAAGCCGCGTAAGTCAATATTCCTTTTCTCGATTGAGTGATTTTGATCGACTGTGGCGCTGACATTTTGCATAAAATATCCAAAAAACAATGCCAGTCTTATTAAATAGGCACTTGTGAACTCATTCCTGTATATAACTCAATATGGTCAGGATATCGTTTCATATGACCGTTAATGTGCATGAACATCTTATATCAACTGGATGAATGTGTAAAAAATATATATGAACTGTCAGAGAAGAATTTTTAACACAGTAGGAATGTGTTATTGATCAGCTGGTTATCAATTTTCAGAAAATGAAAATGAAATCAACTCAGCTGTTTATAATCCTTAAGACTGTACTGTACTGATTTTCAGAAAATCAAATCAGCTGTTTTCACACAGTCTTGAATTGTTTATTTACAAATTGCAAAAAAAACCCAACTCAACTGTTGCGTAAAGCTAAGTATTGTCAGTACAAGTGCTATGAACTGATTCGTGTCGATTGGTTCAGATGAAAAGATGCGTTATGGAAATTCTTCGTATATTCTGATTGTTGTAAACTTATAAAAACACATATGAGTGATTCGTAGTTATATTTTTTCTATGAAGTATTAAATCAGCCGTATTCTTTGCTTAAAGGGACTTGGACACGATTTTAGATCAAAATTTTATTTTTTATTTTTATATAAAAAATGCTTTACTTGCACAGTTTGAATAATTGACAAAAATTTTAATTTTAGAATTTAAGTTATAAGAGAGATACAGAGGTAAGAGTTCATTGTTATGTAAATAAAGCTCGAGTCTTATATTTGTTTAAAAATAATTTATAGCATGTAATTACCATTTGTTGACAAAATAACTCTTGGAAAACAAGGCAAACTTAATCAATGTGTTTATAAAATATATCAATAGAAGAAAGCAACATTTGATTGAAGCTTATACCAGTAAAACACTTATGTAAACAAGCTTGAGCTTTTGTTTACGAAACAAAAAATTCCGAACTCTGTATCTTGCTTAAAACTCAATATCTCACTTTAAGATTTTGACAAAGTATTAAAAATACCCATATTAGCCATTCTTGACATTAAAAATGGAAAAATAAAATTTATGGCTTTCATGGCGGCCGCCATTTTTGGTGTGTACATCAGATCTAAATAACTCTGATAATATTGGCGTACCTTTCAGTTATGCCGGTGTACGTCCGCCAGCATATCCCTTTTCGTCTTAATACGTTAACTGCACATCTTTGTGAGGAGAATGTCAAGTAAATCGGAAGATAATTTGTAATTGTTTCTTACAATTAGCGAAAAACCTTCGGTCACCTTAGCGCATATAATTAAGACAATATTTAATATATAATTAAACAATATTTAAAAGGTTGATGTTATATCCGTTTTTACAATATTGAGTTGTTTGGTGTTTTTGCTTTCTAGTTTTTCACCGTGTAATTCACCGTAAAATAAAGAAAATGTCAAACTAGACGTCATATTATGACGCTGTGATGTAAGGTATACATTTATATCCTGATAATTAAAAAGCATTAAATCCAATTTCAAGTAGGTAAAGGAAATCCTTAGGATTCGACAGAAGCTGATGGCATATTAAGTAGTATGTACCACGCAGGGAAACATCTTGTAAGTGGGTTAAGTGACGGCGAAAGCTTATTCTACTTAAACGAGACTAAACAAACAAGGAGGAAGTCTGCATGATGATGCGATTGTTAAGATTGATATATTAAATATGTCAATGTTACTCTCTTGATACGACGTCTACTGGTTTATTTCTCTCTATTGCTGATAAATCAGAACATCAGTACATTAGTATTAAACTTGCTTTCTTTTTTTTTACAAGAAACTCCCTTGAAGGTGCTTAAAAATAAAATTTTTGTTTTATATTTTATTTGCAATCTCGTACATACGAGAATACTATTATATTTGGTACATTAAATACAGATGTGTATTTTGCCTTTTTTTAAAATAACAAAAACACACTTAATATGAAATCATTTGAATTCTTGAAAGCCAACATTCGTGGATTGTGGGCATTTTGCAAATTCTTGGTGATGGTATTTCGTAGATGCGTAGGTTGCCGGTTTTAGTCAGAAAAAAAAAGCATTCAATGTTTCTGCATTCATAGGTTTCTGTTTTGTTAATTTCACCAAGCTCCTGATATGACGTTTCGTTACAGGCCTCTTGTGATGCATCATTATCTCCTTTGTTTTTTTTTTATCAACTTGATTCTTTGCTAGCCCTGGACTTGTTCATCTTAACCTGGATGAATATATATAAAAAATGCATTACTGATATAATATCACGTTACTTACAAAAATTTCAAACAAAATTGATACACAAAAGAGCTTGAAAATTACTATAATCGAAATTATGAAAACATTGATCTACAGTACCGATCAGACCCAACCTAACACCAGAGTAAACCCCAACTAAACCCCGGGTTTACTTTGGGATTACTCTGGGTTTACTTTTTGAAAATTTTGGTCCACTCGGGGTTTACTTTAGGTTTACTCGGGGTTAACATTGGTTTTACTTGGACATTTCTTTTGAGGTCAACTGCACGCACTGAAGTGTTAAGCAGACCCATCTTTTATCTTACTATCCTACTGACTGTAATTTCGCCCCTTGTATATTCCGAATACACAGTTAGCGTCTGCTTTCAGTGGTATAATTCTGACCGGGATTACTCTCTCTGTCCACTCTGGGTTTACTCTTGGTCCACTCTAGTAAACCCAGGGTTTAGTTGGGGTTTACTTTCTGTTAGATTGGGTCTGATCGGTACTGTATATAATGAATCAATTAACCATTTCCATAGAAACAAATACTATTGTTTTTATTTAAAAGTATATTGTTTCTTTAAGCTGCCTTTTTATTTGATTAATCAAATATTATTTTGACTTTCTTATGAAAATCAAACTGAATGCATTAGTCTATATCAAGAATTCTAGAACACCAGCTTCCATAGATATAAGTCTAAAGAAGATACCAACTGTATTTGAGCGGTTCTTTAGTAGTGTTAAACCTTGTCCCGCAAATATATTAACCTTATAAAGTCCAGAAAAGTTAAAACTTCGACAAACCCTTTTCAATATAAGTACAAGCGATTTATATTTTCTTCTTTTTAAAAAAAATGCAATTCTTTGACGTCTCATCAAAAAGAGAGAATACATATTAGTATTGCTTACTTTTTGAGATAACTGTAAGTCTATAGAGTATAAAGGGTAAAAGTCCACTGTCAAAGGCAATTCAATCATTGAGAACAACTTAAGATATGACGTAAAACGAGTCGAAACAGTATTTTTTTCTTTTCAAAAGTACTCTGCTATTAAAAGTGTGCAATCATGTCATATAAAGTTTATTATTCGATTGGTTATTATAAAATTAAACGGAAGAAATTTTAAAATAAAGTGACAATAACCTGTTATCACGAGTGTTGAATTTTAATATTGCAATACAATGATAATAAAATACGCACAAATAAATTTATTTCCTGATCGGCAAAGAGCTGACTGCTTGTAATTTGTCATACCTTGGATCTGACAATGATTTTATTTAATAGCGCATCTGTTGGATGCAATTTTTTTATTCTTATATATCTTGGATTTCTGGTAACATGTGCTTATGGTGAGTTATTACAATTTGTTTTTTTTTTCTTAAACTAGTAATTAGTTTTAATTTTCTTTTAATAGGAATACAAACCAGATATACTAATGACATACAAATAATAAGTCAATGGCATCACACAACTTTCACCATATTGGTCTGGTTTAGTTTAAAAAAGTTGATGTTCTTAACATTTCTTTTAACAATATAAGACCTGATTTATAATGGATTGAATGATACCAACCATATATCCGCGTTTGCAAAGTATTGTGCATTAAAATGACAATACCTAATCTCAACAGATTGTTTATCAAATATGATTGGACAAATGAATTGAATATAAATAAATACCTGTCAATTTTAAATCGAAATCAATTTACTAGTCTTGCTCAATGTTGTAGGCCAGTCATCAGGAAATATTGCTCTCCACAAACCTGCATTTCAACAAAACACATATACTCCTAAAGTAAATGCGAGCAGATTTCACGCCAGCAATGCTGTAGATGGGTTGATCTCCGATCGAAGTGCCCTTGGAGGCCAATGTACTATTTCAGCCAACAATAAAACCACTGCCACATGGTGGGTTAATCTCACACGTCTCGCCAATATCGATCGCATTATAATTTATTACAGAACGGATAATATTGTGTGGGGTTAGTATCAATTCTTACGCTAGTATAATGATGTTTGAGCTTATACAATTTAGTTTGATAGCTTTTATCGTTAATCATCATACTCTATGTATGTTTTCAAAGTTATCCTGATCTTAATATGTGTTTTAATTAATTTCAAGATAATATGATAACGTTATAATCAGCAGATTGTTATGTCGAGCACAGTGCTATGTGTATTTCAAAACATAAAAAATGATGTTGATATCCTATTTGATTCATTTAACACTTTTATTTTAATACAGATTCATCTAATGGCTATACTACGAGGTTTCTAGGATTTTCTGTGTACGTCTCAAATACAACTTCTATATCAGATGGAACAATGTGTTTTAAGGACGACTATTTTAATAAAAGCACAATACCTGACGTTTTCAATACCACCTGTCATTTATATGGACAATATGTAATTTACCACAACGAGAGAGTACCAGGCGTTGTGTATCCAAAGGGCTACTCTACATTTGCATTTGCTGAAATCTGTGAATTTGAAGTATTTGGTTAGTGTCTTCCAACAAGTGACAAAAAGAGACGAAAATATGTAAAACATGCATTTAAGGAATAAGGAATAATAGTTCCGTATACTTAAAAAATGTAATAGTAAGCGATTGTGCAATTAAGTAATCTATCAATTTATTAACATTTCAACATTATTTTCATTTAGTTTAACAATTCATATCCATTTTGCACAACGCTGAAATAAATTATTGTACTATACGGTACAAATTTGATTTATAGTGTTATTACGAAGACCTCAGTATTTGAAGCGGAAATGTTTGTATTAACAAGAATTACATTTTCGCCTTTATATTACTTTTAATTCATAGAATGTGACATTGGATATTTTGGGGATAGTTGTGGCGCGGTTTGTGGTCATTGTATCGACAGGACGCCGTGCTCTAGTGTGGATGGAACTTGTACATCTGGTTGTAGTGCTGGATACACTGGTCATCAATGTAACAAAGGTGACCACCTCGACTTTATTTCTTACTGCATATTATAATTAAATGACACAATACAATATATATTAATTAAATATTTTAAAAAGCCTCATTAATAACAAGATTGCAAACCACTACACATAATAAATGTCAGGTGTGCATTAAATACACACGGCATTTTAAATCTGAAATGTACGAACATGTAACTACCAGAAAACTATCACACCAAAACTTCCTACAGCTATGCTCAGGTTTTTTTTTTTTTCTTTTTTATGTTTTTTTACAAAGTTAAATACCTGACGTCAAAAGTTGTTTTAAACACACAAAATAACAATGTATAAACAAATAATATATATATATATATATATATATATATATATATATATATATATATATGTGTGTGTGATAAAGATATGCTATGACAAAGGAAGTTTAATATCGAAACAGAGAAAATTCGAAGTATTTTTTTTTTCATTTTCGTTTTATCTCTATAATCCTTTTTGTAGCAGTGTAATTGCAAAAGTTAGGTTTCTGCGTGTTTTTTCATATCATTTTACATATTGTATGGTTGTATTATCTCTTGTATAATTTTATATCACTGGCTGGCATGCGATGGGAAAAATCTTAAAAATACATAAAATTAATTCAAAATAGAATATCTTGAAAATCTGATCTTTGACCTTGTATAATGTTAATGTCACCATAATACAAAAAATAAATATAGTTTGAGGCAATCAATGATTTGGGGCTTCTATAAGTCTTTTTTTTTTTGTAATACTCGATCAAAAATGGGAAGAATTTTGAAAACTGATAGAGAAATTCGGGCTTTCTTATAAAATTTTAAAAAAGAAAACCTTAGGAAGGTGGACACATCTGTCATTTTTTTTCTATAAACATTCAGAGGTCACTAGCGTAAAGAGTAGGTCGTAAGACCAAGTTACTTGAAAGTGAAAAATAGCACTACAGTTGTAGGGGTACAATGTACAATAAGTAGTTTTTCGTTCCTATTAGTGCTTTTTTCTACCATGGGAAAAACTTCGACTTTCGACTTAATATGACTTTCCGGATAAAATGCAATCTAATTACCTATTAGTAAAACAAGTTTTTGTGCAAACTGTCCATTACTATATTCAAAATATGACCAAAACTCTAAGTTTAAATGGGCCAACTTTTACAAAAATTGAAATAGAGATAACTCTCCCCCTCCTAGGGAGTCTGCGCAGTGTGTGTTATTTTATAAAAATAAAATATTGTATTATTCACTGAAAAACTTTTTGAGGAAACGCATGACGCGTGATTTTACTTTAACTTTACATGTACATGTTATATGCACATCTACGCAATAAAATAAATTGTGTCCTAAGACTCACGGGTCAAAATCACTAAACTTATTATCTTTGATGTTGTAGAGTGCGCAAGTGGAAACTATGGTTTGCATTGTAATGAGACCTGTGGTCATTGTTTTGATATATTATATTGCTCCCATGTTAACGGTACGTGTCTTAGTGGGTGTAAGCCAGGATATGAAGGTGAACGATGCCAAAAAGGTAAAATATGCATACATATATCTATTGAATAAGTACATGTATATGCAAATGTATAACATAACAGTGAAACGAAGTAATAACAAGAGGCCCATGGGGCCATATCGCTCACCTGAGCAACAATGACTTTAAATGGGCGTTCAAAAGAAAGTGTGTCATATGGCCCCTCGGTAGAATAACGAGAAATAAATATTGTAAAGTATTCGAATTTTACACTTTTTTCCATACACGTAATCTTTGACATTGTACCTTTATGGAATACTATTTTTACCGAGAATAAGAAAATCCTGCGCAAGATATAAAACTAAACATTTGGTAGGGGTACACTGGTAACTTAAATTTCCATTTCCCTAAATATTTCGTTCTGACCCTCCCCCTCTCCCCCACTTTATAAAGCGTTCAAAATATATGATAGCATATAGGTACATTTTCTTCCTCAACTACTTACTAGTTATTGTATTTTATGAAAAAGATTCCTTTTGATGTGAAGAAGAAAATTGTACCTCAATGCGCTCAATTCCTCAAATTAAAAACATTAAGATATTTTTAAAATTTGTTTTCCCCATTATAATAAAACGACTGTTGTTTACCTGGCGTAAACTCGCGTGACTTTCATAACCTTACTCACAATTGATTGTTGAATACACTTGAATGAAAAATGTTGTCACGTGACATGTTAAAGAACTATAAAAATCAATGTATTCACAGGCATATCACTCTATTTAACTTAGGCCCACTCATTATTTTCATCTTTATTCAAAAATAAAAAAATGGCTCAAACCAGGATAATTTTTCGTGTCTGAAAACTATCAAATTTTATGTAGATTTCATATCATTCATTGTATAAAGAGGGGCCCCCAGAGAGTAGTTACAGCATATCATCTATTATTTTTTTTTGTACAAGTATTTAACGTTTAGCAAGACATTTCTAATGATCAACCAAAATTTCAGCGTCAATCGTAGAATTATAAGCAAGATACAGAGCTTACAATTATGCTAGGTTTGAGTCATATTTTGTTCAGATGAATTTATTACATTTCCTATTCAGCATTTGAAATGGAAACAAAAAAAAAAATGGCCTCAGATCTGTGTACAAGCATAGAATTGTGATCAAAGCTCTGTATCTTGCTTATGATTTGAAGTTTAACACTCGTAAACAATTAAACATATTAAAGAAACATGCACTATAACAAAAAAAGGGCAAAATTTATTTTTCAAAATGAATCATATGTATACCTACATATTTCCGTCAGCGAGATTAAACTCTATTTAAACTGAATAAACTCTAGAAAATGCTGAGCATCTCAACAAAACACATTGCACTAGTCAACCATTACGCAAAAGATCATACTGAATTACCGATAGAATGAATTGTCAATTTACTACACAAAATCGGCATCAATGTATTTTGCATGTTTGAAAGATTCCCTTCTCACGCGAACTGTTGTACAACAAACAAATTCATCTTTGTCAGATCGACCCGTTTTATCATACGTCATGGCTGTCTCGTTTTAGAAGTATGGAATTAAAGATGAATTATTAAGTTTTTAAGTCCACAAACTTTGTCATGACAAACCCGTAAACAGGTAAAATGGCGACCCCGGTCTGCCTACCCATTTTACCAACTTGGAAATCAACAATCGTCAATAAATTCCAAAAAACGCATTGTTGTCTATCAATATTTACAGCGAATACAATTATACCGGTCTGTAACATACCCTAAAAATTTCAATGACATTGGTTAATTATTATCGACGTAAATTTAAAAATGTCGATTTGCCCCGGCTTTTATTTTGTCCCGGCCCGGGTTTGCCTACCCATTTTACCTAGACTCGTATAGAATACCGAGCCCGAAGCTATAAACTGATTGAAACACGCCTTTCCTTTAATATTATTTTCGTAATAACTCAGATTTGAAACATAATTAGCCCATCATTTTTTCAATTTATATTTTCATTTCCATAAGGATTATCTATGCTGAATTGCGTTGAATTTGACTCAGTAGTTCTTGAGAAGAAGATATTTAAAAATGCACCCCCCTTTTTCTACAGTTTCGAGGTTTTCTTCGCTTTGAATGAAGATCGGTCTTTCATTTCTGCAATCTATATTTGCCTTCCCATAAGGATGCTTTGTGCCAAATTTGGTTGAAATTGGCCAAGCGGTTTTAGAGAAGAAGTTCAAAATGTAAAAAGTTTACAGACGGACGGACAGACATACGGACAGACAGACGGACGGACAGACGGACGACGGACAAAATGTGATCAGAATAGCTCACTTGAGCTTTCAGCTCAGGTTAGCTAAAATTGAATATAGATAAAAATATA
The DNA here is from genome assembly GCA_020458035.1 of Magallana ariakensis. Taxonomy (NCBI): domain Eukaryota; kingdom Metazoa; phylum Mollusca; class Bivalvia; order Ostreida; family Ostreidae; genus Magallana; species Magallana ariakensis. The sequence goes on along the minus strand of CM035811.1, from coordinate 54,455,564 downwards.
ATTATTTCCGCGTATCTCTCAACGCATTATATAGATTGCAAGTGTAGGTACATCTTCTATGGATTTTTAGCTGTCATCATGCAAAACAGTACGCTATTGTGGACACGAGTCTGTTGTTTATAGATAGATGGCAGGGTGGTGGTTAATTTAATGGTCAGTTGATTGAATGATTAAACAAAAAAAATGACTCATAAACGACACTATTTGCCATTGCTTTCATTTTCCGCTACAAACATATAGGCCACTGACTTCTTATCAGTTGTATGCATTCAATGCACAAGCCTCACCTTTGTGGAAAATTTGCATCATTTTTCAGATTTTTTGGCAATTATTTTAAGGCCCATAAAAAGTAAGCATGCATTTGAATTTGCGTTTTGCTCGGTAAAGGGTCAATTAAGAAAATACAGTTGTCTGACGAAATTACAGTGAAAAGAATTTAAAATTGTGTTCAGTCTACGCAATTTTGTACTTGTACATATTCTGTCCTATTTAATACAAAGTTTTATGAAACCATGTGCTGCGGTTTAAGAGGAGCTGCTTTTGAAAATAAAATACGAGGAATGGCTGACTTACACACTGACTGATGACTCAATATACATGTAGTATACCTCTTGCAGCTTGATAGGTGGAGTATAACTGTATCCTAAGACGTACGGGTCAAAAACAATATAATAAATGCATATGTTGTAGAATGCGCAAGTGGAAAGTATGGTTTAAGCTGTAATGAGACCTGTGGTCATTGCTCTGATCTATTATATTGCTTCCATGCTAACGGCACTTGTCTTACTAGATGTAAGCCGGGATATGAAGGAGAGCGATGCGACAGAGGTAAAACTAGCGTATCCATTATATAAGTGTATGCATATGTAAAACATACAACAATAGAACAATAACTACATGTAATTCAAATAACTCAAATAATTATTGACCAATCAAATCGTTATTTATGCATATCCTTCAATCGTTTATATAGCCTGCAAGTTTGGGTTCTACGGAATCGGTTGCCATCAAGAGTGTAGCAGCTTTTGCAAAACATCACGTGATTGTAACCACGTGTCTGGATCTTGTAAGGACGGCTGTAGAATCGGATGGCAGGGTGATGATTGTTTTGATGGTCAGTTGATTGAATGAGTGAAGCTAAACACAACTAATAATAGACACTATTCGCCATGTTTCTGTATCATTTCAATTATCCCTATAACCCCGCCAATGACTTCTTGAGCATATGTTACGGGATTAATCACTGGACACATGTGGACTATGTAACAGATTTATTGCAACTGCAGATGAAAGATATATAGCTCTGAAACATACACAAACATACATAAACATACACATCACAAGACAACTATATCAAGTGCAATAACACTATTTCATAACTCAATCACATTTACTACATTAATAAAATGGAAAATAAGATAAAAATCCGATCAATTGTTTATATTTCACCATTATTATTAAGGATGATCAATATGTAAATTAATCACATGTTTGCATAATTATGACTTTTATATATAAATGTAAAACATAGACACAGTTTAGACAATTTGGACGCTACATACATTTATATGATTATATTTACAGTTTCAACTGTCTTTGTCTGTGATAACATTACGAATCAATTTTGAACCCTAAAACACAATAACTTTATAAAACACGAGTGACACAAAATTGGCGTGTCTTATAGCATAACCGAAAAACGGTATTGGCTGCGCCGCGAAGTAATACATACCATGTGCTACATAAAAAAATAGTGCTTTTAAAATAATGTTGTTTTAAAGTGTACTAATTGGAAATAATATGAATATAAGTAATAAGGAGTCATTCTTTGAATATTATGAGGTTATAATTTTGGTCGGAGCGTGGACAAATCTATCATAAAACTCTTCGTGTTATTTATCTTTCACACAAGATAATAAAGTTAATAAACTCTTTTACTTTAGATCTTAGTTCAAGTCTGTATGGAATCAATTAAATGACAGACCGCTCTAAACAGTAGTCACTGGAGAAATTAAATCAAACACCCCAAAATCACTCTACATTCAAAGAATTCAACCTTTCACCTTAAAACCCACCAACCAAAATTAAGAATCACTAGACCATGAACAACAATCTGAATACTTTACATAGAAAGGTGACTTTACCAAATAAATAACTTTACTAAAACTCTATAATATGGAAACATACGAGAGCAATAACAAGTTTATTCAAACAACAAATAATTATAATTATAAAATTGCTTTCAACCTATTCTATCACACATGCATTTCACTGTACATGACTCAACTGTAGGACCATCTTACATCACTTCTCTTTTTTGGCAGTTTTGATCAATCCAGAAAAAATGTAACATTGCATACTGTATACCATTAAAAATCATAAAATCCATGTAAACATGAAGAACAAAGCGCAGCGTAAGGAATACGTGTACATACCGGCCCTTGGATCCAAATGAGCATATAGGTGAAGCGACTACCAAAAAAATGTATACATCATTTGCTGGTATCGGAAATATGAAAAAAGAATAACGTGCACCAGTTTATAAGTCGTGTTTAACTTAAATATGGATACAATTGCAATATACGTCTCAAAATCATTCACCTTACACTGGATGAAATATCTGGTTTCCGCACTGCGGAAACCCTTTGGAAACTTTGCGGAAACTTAAGGTTACTTTAAGTTTCCGACAGGTTTCAGCACGGAAACTTCAAGTTTCATTAAGTTTCCGCAGTGCTGAAACTTAGGCTGTCCACGAATCCAAATGGTTTCCGCAACGGAAACTTACTGAAACTTGAAGTTTCTGCATAGTTTCACCCTCCATATACGATTGGGATACATATTGTTTACAAAGGGTTTCCGCAACGGAAACTTGCTGAAACATGAGGTTTCTGCATAGTTTCAACCTCCATATACAATTGGGATACATATTGTTTACAAAGGGTTTCCGCAACTGAAACTTACTGAAACTTTATTATTATTTTTTTTTTCTTTCACAAAAACTCAGCAAGGTTTCTACTATATGTAAAAACAAAACAATTTCAAATAGTTCCAAATTTATTTTGTTCACAGAACTGAAATTGTTTCCAATTATAATAAATAAAATACAGCCAAGATACAATAATGGAGAAACATCCATATGGCAATTCCCTTTATATCAGGGACTTTCATTTAAAAAATGATAAAATTGCACAACACAACAACTTCCAATAAAAATTTGTACATTTGTACTTCTTTTCTTCTGGATCAAATGCATATCAAACTTCCCTTTAAAAATGCAAAAAGATCTTACTTTTTTAAAAATATGAATGCAATTTACAAAAATGTACATAAATAAACAAAAAAAAAACTTCACTGTTACATGAACATGATACACTTGTCTTAATTTGTTTTGAACTACAATGAATATGTACACCATAAAATATTTTTGAAAAGGCTAAAGTGTCCATCTTTTGTAAAAAACATAAACTACAAGGTAGTAATTGAATATAGAGGTATGACCCAGATTTGATTTGAATATGTATGTCCATAAATTCCAAAATGAGGTCAAAGTGACCTACTTTCGAGTTGGGATAAACCTTCTTTGTTAGTTATATAATCTAATGTCTTACATTAGAACAGGATTTGACAGCATTTATTAGATAATCCATAAAGTCCAAAGTGAACTTCTCAGTTCCCCCCATGATGTATCAACTGATCAGATTTGAATGTCCTAATCCTATCAGTATTTAAGAGATGACCCAGAGGGAGATATGAAAAGCTTGTGGGCCGATGAAAAGCTAAACAATGGAGCAGTCTGTCAAATCATGTGCAAAAATATGATGTACACATTTAAAATAATTATGCAACACACTTTATTCCTGATGAATATTGTTCTTTACACACGGTTTACCTTCCTACATTTTACTATTTTACCTACATTGATATTTTTAAATCCAAGTAATATATACATTGTTTATATATGTCAAGTGTTACTACATGTACATGTACTTGCTTTTTGTAGCATGAATGTATAAAATACAAACTGTCACACAGATCATTCACTTTACAATTCTCATCAATACCAGTATTTTACTTATGTTATAAAAGCTAATTTCAATATTAGTTACATAACACAGATAAAAAAAAAATCCACATGGAAACAACTTTCCATGCAAGTACTTTTGCTATATAAAAATTGTAATACATGGGGTATATGTTGTCTTTATATATTTTCATATCCAACATAATTGAATAGTGTTTGGTGTATTTGATCATTCTTTGACACATGCATTCATGATCTCCTAATGCAGTGTTTTTACATGTATTTAAGATTGGTTTTATAATTTTTTCATATATTGCTGCATATAAGAAATAAGTTATCAATAAATGTTTAATCAAAGAAAATGAAAGAAAACAAAATGTACTTAACACTTAGATATATATATGTCTGATTTAGGAATGGATTTATATTATGATTTTTCAGACAACGGTTGGTTAGTATAAATAGATATGTCTTTTCAGTTCTCTATTTAAAAAGTTACACATCATACTGGCAAAATAAAAATAACATTGGGGGTTGTGTTTGGGTTGTGAAAAAATATATGAATCAACTACTAGGTATCAACAACATCATTAACAATGCATGTATATTATCAACCTGGAGGTGGAAGGATAAATGTTATCTTGAGTCTTATATTTTATGCAATATTTGCAAATATAACAAATTATTTAAGAAAATGAAAGTTAATGTCAAGGTCTATTCAATCATTTGATAAGTCAAAACCATGTGACTTTCTAAAATTTTAGCTTACAGACAGACATTGTAATTTACTGGTATTTGATCATATAAAAAAGTTCTTTTATAGTTCATAAGTTTTTTGAAATGGGAATACATGTACTTTACAGCTACAAAGTCTTGTTCTGCAGACTGAGAATTAGTCAGGTTGTAGAGATGTGTCCATTAGATTCAATAAGGAGTGTCTTTGGCTGTTGTTGATGTAACTTGAGTCGTAGTTTATGGAAATATGCCTTTTGGGGGGATTTTCGAGCATTCTCCAGGCTTGTGAAGCACTAGCATAAGATCACATCGACATGGTTACAGCAGACTTGGTAGTTCTGGACAGTGGTAGCATTAAAATTCTTCTTCTTGCAATGAACTTGTTCCTTTCACTGGACTGTACTTTATATCTGTTCTTTTTATCTTAAACAAGAATGATAAAGTTTCATTTACATTTTTAAACAATAAACATTCAGTCTAACATGTAATATAAAAGCATAAAATTTATTCTTAATATAGAAGAAGCTAGTATTTGGTCGAAAATGTTTCATTTTATGTTTGAAACTAGGTTATTTTCATTTTGATTCAATAATTGTTTGTTGGACAATGAAAAAACTAATCAACAATAAGTGTGTTTCACCACCACCACCCCCCCCCCCCCCCCCATCAACCTCCTTTTCCAGAACTTAGACCTGAATTTCCCCCAAATTACTACAGTAAAGTTATAAACATTCAAAACATGCATAAGTTAATGGTGAAAATAATCAATTTCAAAGCAATACCTTGCGTTCACATCGTCCAACTGGTCAAAACATTCACCGAAGAGAAGATGCAACTAATCACCGGAAACATTGACTTTGTATGCTGTCAATGCTGAAAAAAAAGAAAAACGTGAAAGATTTCATTTTCCGGATTTAATAAATAATAATTTTTTTACTTACGTACGTTACATTTAGAGTTTGTAAATTGTGTAATGTGTGAAAAAGATTCATTGTTCGTCTTGTTTACCAACCAAGCATCCATATATTCCAGGGACGTTTATATATACGTATACCCTGGATATTCTAAGAAACCTTTATCTTGAGTATCATGCATATAAACTTGGTTAATGGTTAACTTGGTCAAAACGTATATTTTAAAGAGATACGGTAATAAAAATTAAAATGTCGAACCAAGTTTGAAAAAAATGACGCCATTTTGATTTGATTGCGCAAGATCTCGTTTACAAATGATAGACAATAAAGAGCCTTGAAAATGTTATTGGGAGTATCTATATTGTGATTTAAGTACCTTGATATAAGTTCTTCGTTCCTGTATTATCTTCTTGTTGTAGAGGTTATTCATGTTTCTCAATTCTTCATTTTACAACAGCACCTTCTTGTCTATTTCAACCTTCGCTCAGGATTATAAAGTGCGCCAATACTGACCAATCAGAAGCCGCTAAATCTTGGAGAAGTGCATCATGGAATAGTTTAAAATAAATAATGTTTAATCAAAATTATCACTTTTTACTGAGTAGAATACTTTTTACATATATTTGTTTTAAATAGGAACTGTTGGAGTCAATATTTCCTGGTTAAATACGACAAATTATTGGGGTGGTTTTGTTACAGTTGTAACACGTGATTAACAAAAAAAATGGCCGACCGTTTGTTTACAAATGTTTTATGTAATTAAACATGCTAAAATAATTCTAATGAGCCATATGTTTCAGATTTTGTCTTTAACTATTATTTATTTACATGTTCTGATGATTTTGCCAAACTTAATATGATAGACTAATATATGGTTTACTGACAAGGTAATCTTGACTTGTCCAATTTTCACCGCAATTCTAAGCACGGTAATTGTCTTATTCAAAATATAGAGGTGTGAAAATATAATGTTCAACACAGAGCAGGTTCCGCATGAACACACAGAAATCACAAGTATAATTAGATGCCGATCAATTAACGGGGGTCTTGACTGTGGGCTGGTTAACAGGGTTCACCCGTACGGTCAATTTACAACTACGATGAATTGAAGGCAATTATTTTACAGTTACACATGTGCACTACTTGGTCAAACGATGAACAGTACGTTAAAAATACTTATAAAATACAAAAGCATTAAACATTAAACAAGCCGGGAAGTAAGACGTACATGTGTGACTGATATATAAACAAATATAAAATTGTCAATAACAGATTATGTTGCAAACCTACGTCAATGGATTTTGACAAATTTTATTGGAACTTGACCCCTACATATGAATAAAATAAGTATTTTAAATTCATAACTTTACATGTTATAGGTTTAGGAAGTATTAATTGACATCGACAGGAGCTGTTCTGTGCTAAAAGTGTTTGGTATATACTTTCTATATCTATAAATGTATACGAATGTTTCATCAAATTTAAAAAATGGGATTGAAATCACCTGCACTACATGACTAGTGCTAGATTTTAAACTGATTTTGTAATATAACGTATAACTTCAGTAAAATTATAAGTTATGCTTATTATATCTTATTACAGAAACATATGTGCTTGTTTCATAAACATATATCAATGATTGTGTTAACCGTAGTACAGAAAGTAAATACATTAAGTATAGAAATACACGAATCATGATACAGTCACACATACATGTATATACATGTAGTAAAGTCTAAAATGCATGAAAATAAACAATTATTATATTAGGAACAAACTCTAAGGGGTTTTTACTTAATATCATTATCAACTGTAGACTTATAAAATGTTTTTTTTCTGTGTACATGTATTGGCGTGATATTTAAAAAAAAATGAATTAACTTTAAACTTCAGGTTGTACGATTATTTGGTATGGTTTGTAATAATGTAGCATTTACAACGACTTTACCTTAAGTTGATAATTAAAGTATTTAAGAAGGAGTTTTACAAAATAGGTATATTAAGTAAATGAGTGTAAGTAAAATACTTCATCATACAATGTATGCGATATACAACTACATTTAGCTAGAGATTTATTTTACTAATTAATTATAATTTACTAATTAGTTTTACTAACTCAGATACACACATATTGAGAAACAAATCCCTGCCAGGCTACAGTTATAAACTCATGATTAGTACCGTGTATATGTTATGTAACAGTCTTTTGTTCACTCCTGACAGAAAAACCCTGCAATCCACACAGAATATACAGGAAAATCACAAAGAGGAGTTCACCTGGACAAAGAATGTATACACATGTATACACGTGCCCGAGTACCTAAGATTAATGATTTCATCATTAAACAAGATCAGACATAAGTTTTTCTTTTCACATTCAATTAATTACTTAGTAAATTTGTTAATCACCTTATTTTCCACATTTAAAGATAGTAACATGTATATACATATAGTTTCAGTCACGCTGAAACCTACAATAACTGTACATATAAGCATGTGCGGCTTCATGATCATTAGGCTAGAATTAAACCTGTTGAAAATAATTGACATCACTTTTAAACTCAAATCAATTTCAGTAATAGTTTCAGCAATGCGTAAACCATTTGGAATCTTAACTTAAAGTTTCCGCATGCTGAAACCTAGCGGAAATGTGCTGAAACTGATTGATATTTCCATAATAATTTACACAACTTTTCATACATTTCAATATTGGTTTCCGCATTGCGGAAACCATCAGTAATCTTAGACTTAAGTTTCTGCTGACTGAAACCTAACGGATACTTGCTGAATCGATATAATGGTTTCCGCATTGCGGAAACTATACATGAAACTTCAACTTCAAGTTTCAGCAAGGTTTCCATATAGTTTCAGTTTTGCTGAAACTGGATTTTTCATCCAGTGTTAAAAATACATAAGAACAATTTCTGAATATATGGATACAATTGCAATATACGTCTCAAAATCATTCACCTTGAAAATACATAAGAACAATTTCTGAATATATTGTTGCAAACGTTAAATTTCAGAATGATGCTTTTGAAAGAGCAAATAAAATCAATCGAATCAAATACGGTAAACATTCAATTTGTATACTAGTATACATATACTAAGTACTTTTATTTTTCATTTAATATTTTTTTCTCTAGTTTCAGAAGATAAAAAAGATTGGAAGTCTAAGTTTTATGGATTTGTTGGAGTCTTTTGTATATCGTTGATTCTTAATGGAGTACTAATCGCATACATCATAGTGAAAAGGTAAGTAGTATGTGGATAAATTTACAATGCCTTTTTTAATGAACGAATCCAATTCTTTTCTTTGTTAATTTATATTTATCATTTATCAGGATTAAGCAATCGCGACCAAGATTGTCAACGGATCAAGTACAGAAAACCAAGAATAGCGATCACAAAAACAACACATCCTATGAAAATCTTTTCGAAACCAACCAAGCTCAATTATACGAAACATATTAAGAACAAACTATGTACAAAGTTAACAAATACCCCTAGTTTAAAATCTACATTGAACGACAAAACCTTATTGGATTTTTTAAATTTTTGTTCCCCGTTTGTACTGAAAGTTGAGGATATTAATTTGTTTCTGTCCGTTCGTCAGTAATTCTGTCTGTGTGTAACACAATCATTTCCAGACAATTTCTCAAATGTTTTTAGATTTCTGCAATTACCTTTTATGTCTGAATACCAAATAGCGTCAAGTAGACCTCTATCGATTTTAAGGTCAAGGTCATAAATTATCGTCATTCTGTCTGTGTTTAACACTGGTTTATTGGCAATATCTTATAAAGCCTCTGAGCTATAAAAATGAAACTTGATTTCAGAAATAGATCCATATTGGTTTTGAGATCAAACGGTTCAATGTGTACACAATTAAAATCTCGGAATTGCCAAATCTGTCACCCCAACCCCCTCCATTAGTCCAGTTGATAATGTGTTGATGAGGTGCACTTCCTCTAAGTATATAAAGATATCATTACCGAGAAGAATAGGTTAAGGACATAATACAAAACGTATGTGACTTGAAATAAATTGAAACTTGAAAGCTTTTGTATTACATTGTCCATTTTTTAATAATCATAGAAGTGATGATTCAACCTTGAGTCAAAAATTACCAATTCTTAAAGTACTATATTTATTAATGTTTTATGTGACTATCGGCCAATTTTCTTATTTTATTTGAATTATACAATTTAAGACAAGAATAATTGAAGTAAAGCGCGTCCTATTTGCGTCATGTTTTTTTTAAAGCAATCCACATTTATAACAAAAATATTAGACACATATCCATTGCAATAATTTGAGGACTTAAAACCGTTTAAATTGATATAATACTTTTATAGCAGGTTTATCACACCCCTGAAGGTTAACTGCAGGATTAAGGGCTGGAGGACATGATACCTTGTTTTGTTATATTTAAGAACTGTTAAAATGATTATTGTTGCCATTTTATTTATAAAATCTGCAAGTATTGTTAATTTTTTTTATTTTATTGTGTATTTTGAAACATCTGTTTGAATAGAATAACACTATCAACACTTTTTCTTTGTGAAATTAAAAGGCCCTTCACCTGGCATTAAGTGTGGATATTTTTGCTGTACAATATTATGCATAACAAATCAAACAATATTTTGGAAGACTTGGATCTTCAGTTTGCGAAAGGAAACTTTGACAGCGAACGTGCAATTAAACTAGAACAGATATATAAAAGATGGGGGATGACGTTCACCTTTAATGATTTAGAAATAGATATATAAATATTCATTTTGAAGATGAACCAGAATATAGACTCATTCATTTTGAAGATGAACCAGAATATGCTGCTACACACTTTTACTATTCTTTCTTCTAAATATTAGTATTCTATTCTGAATCTCAATCTCAATCGGGGTTTTTTCAGATCCTCGTGTAGCGACAATAGAAAAACAACGAGCGGATCGAGGATCTTATTTTAATCAGATTGCAATTGATATAACATTCACACCTTTTTCAAACTGTGCATGTAAGGGTTAACTCTAGTGATTGGATATTTTGTCCTTTCAATTTTTAAAAATAATCATATTTAAGTTTATTTGAATGCTATACATAATATTTCATATCTCAGCAATCATATTTGATCAAAACATTGATCATCGAAGTGCTCATATTTGCAGAAGTAAACTCTAGTTAGTCTACGCATATATTAATTGTCCTTGTAATATTTTTTATCATTCTGAGCATATTATATATTTGACTGTCAGTGATGGACATACTGAGTAGTATATATGTATTAATGCTTATACATGTCTCTGTCTCTGTTAATGAAAATTAGCTTAGAATAGCTTTTTTATCTTTTCGAACATCCCAACTTATATTGTTTACTGCTCATTTTTTGATCATTTTTCTTTCTAGTAACAATCATAAGTGCATGGTAAATATTTGGTATTTTGCTAGTGTTTTGCAGAAACGAGTAGTGTAGTATCTTATGCTAATGCCCGCATTTGCTAAAATTATATCATTATATCATTTATAACAATTAGCATACAGAAAAATCTAGAGGTCATCAATGGCCATATATTTAAAAAGTGCACTGACTTACTGACTTTGACGACTGTCTGTCTGTAAACTTTTCACATTTTCTACATCTTCACCACAAGGTAGGGTAGATTTAATTTTGTGGAAATCATGACCCCTGGGGGTAGTATGGGACCACAGTGGTAGGTCGATTTTTTACATAGGAATATATAGAGTAAATAAAGAGAAAAAATCTTCTTATAAACTTATCAACCAGGAAAGCTGAAAGCTGAAATTTGGATATAAGTATCCTCCGGTAATTTAGATTCAAAGTTGTGAAAATCATGACCGCCGGGATAGGATGGGGTCACAATGCAGGGTCGATTTTTTACATAGGAAAATAAAGAGTAAATCTATTTTATTTATCTTCTTCTCAGAAACAAATGAGCCAGGAAAGCTGAAACTTTGATAACAGCATCTTCAGGTAGTGTAGAATCCGATTATCCTCCTCCTTCTTACGCAGATATAATATCTTTGGCACCTCCCTCAAATTCACTTAAAGCTGTTTATTAGTTCTTCGTGTTCATGTTCTTCTTCACCTTTCAACTATAGTCCTGCCGGACCCGTCATTACTGGTGATGTTAATTTAGTTAATAACGATGACCTAAAATCACTTTTTATGAAAGGACCAAAATTTAGGGAACCTAGATCCTTCACATGGCGTCGTAATTTTATACATATCATGAATGCTGTTGAAGACTACGCCAAGCGATGGGCAAAATCTGAAAAAGAAGACCCTGATACCTTGTGAGAGTGGGTTTAGAGCATCAGATGTATATTAAAATCTCGTATTAAACGACTGAGAGGTCAAATGAAAACCATATATCATTCTGTTTTTAATAATGCAGAAGTGAGAAAAGAACTAGGTAGATTGCATGATCAGTATGTACTGGTCCCTGCTGATAAGGCAAGTAACAACATTGTCTTTGTCTGTAAGGCACATTATATTAATTGCATTTTCAAAGAACTAGGTTTCGATTCTACACATGGTAATCCTACTTACACCCATAGCAGCCTTTCCAAGCAGAAAATACTTCAAAATCATAAATCGGTTATGAATACCTTTAATATCCCCATTTAACAAAATGAATTTGATTTACCTTATTTGTACTGGATTCCAAAGCTTCACAAAAGTCCTTACAAACAGAGATATATAGCAGGTTCAAGTAAATGTTCTACCAAACCTCTCTCTTTACTCCTTACTAAAATTCTTACAGAAGTTAAGGAGAAGCTTCAAGAGTACTGTACAACAATGTACTCCAGAAGTGGTGTAAATCAGATGTGGATACTGAAAAACTCTAAAGAATTATTAGAAGCTTTGAGGTCACAAAATCTTACCAAAATCAATAGCATCAAAACGTACGATTTTTCAACGCTTTATACAACCATTCCCCACGACAAATTAAAATCTAGACTTTTTGATATCATCGACAGTTGTTTCTGCAATAAAAATGGAAGTCGTAAAAATGCTTATCTTGTCATTGGAAATCTAAAAAACTATTTTGTTAAAAACCATTCTGATTGCACACACAAGTACTCTGAAGTTGACATTAAAAAGATGCTTGAATTTCTGATAGACGACATCTATGTAGTTTTTGGAAATCAAGTCTTCCAACAATTTGTTGGAATTCCAATGGGTACCAATTGCGCCCCATTGTTAGCAGACCTATTTTTGTATTCTTATGAAGCAGAATTTATTCAAAAACTTGTACGTGAAAAAAAATAAATCACTCGCTGTGGCCTTCAACTCAACATTTAGGTATATCGACGACGTATTATCAATTAACAATTGTTATTTCCATACTTACGTCGACTCGATATATCCCAGTGAACTTGAAATAAAAGACAACACAGAGTCAGAGTCATCTGTTTCATATTTGGATATTTTACTGGAAATGGACATTGATGGTAACATAACAACAAAACTTTATGATAAACGCGATGACTTCAATTTTTCTATAGTCAACTTTCCTTACTTATGTAGCAATATACCTTCATCACCTGCATATGGTGTTTTTGTCTCTCAGTTAATTCGATACGCAAGGGCATGCTCTTCGTATGAACAGTTTTTAAGACGAGGCAAGCTACTGACAAACAAGTTGATAAAACAGGACTATCAACAGTCTCGTTTAAAGTCATCTTTTCGTAAGTTCTATGGTCGATACGACGACCTTGTCAACAAATACAATCTTCCACTGAGTCGCATGCTGACTGCCGTTTTTCATACTAATTGTTAGACCATAATTAATTACCTAATTGTCTACGGACTTTTGCGGTTTTTATTTTCCCGAATACGACAAAGAGCACACGGCGGATGTGACCGGTCAGCAGAGGATGCTCACTCCTCCTAGGCACCTGATGCTACCTCTATCTTGGAGGTCCGTGTTGCTCTGCTTTGAATTTGTATTTCGTTTTATGGATTTTTGAGATGGTTAACTGTTTGTTATTGTCATTTTTTTCATTGTATGAAATTGTTTAACATTTCATTATTAACATCATTATTAACCCATTTCCCTCTATTTGACATACCTTTACTGTATTTTAACTTTGAATGGCTTGTTTATTGACAGACCCCATTGATTCTCATATACAACCCAGAGTTGTACTTGTGGTTCATCTTTGGCTGTAAAGGCTATTAGTGTACTCTCTGTGAACTTAACAACGAAATCTATAGTTTATTTTGAAAGTCTAACATAAAACATTTTTAAATTGATCTCTTTCTTTGGGCAGGAACTAATTTTTTTACCATAATTTTGTAAACTTTTATAAACATTCAGATATAAATGATATAAATTGAATATCCATTACAGTGTATCATCTCAACTGATTCTTCTGCTTGGAGTACCAAAACTAATTTTCAAAATCTTGTATATATTTAGACATTGGAAAGGAAAGCTAACATTGACAAATCTTAGAAAAACATTTGAGAAATGCCTGCTATTTTCGAAAATTTGTAGATAATTACTTCTGTGTTTCACATGTCAAGTTTCTTTCATGGAGAACACCTAATCATGGTGATCTTTACTGTTTTCCAGTAAAGAGAGATGATCTTAGTCTTCATATAGAGAGATGATCGTTTTATCATGCTGACTTGATTTAGAAGATAAGTTTTGGGGTTTTTTATATGATCTAGTCTTCATTATTTTTTAATCAAAAACTGACTTAAATCAAAAATGAATTTTTAACTCTCTTTACATTACGTTCTGATTAATATCATTATGATCGTAACAAAAATTTGCTTTACAACTGAAATATCTGAAGTTACTAGTATATTGTTTGCACAAATGCATGGGAACTTGATTTACTACTAGCACAGAAACAGTATAAACTTTGTATTTTAATTTTCATGAGTTGGACACCAGTACAAACCTTTTACAGTTATGCTTATCGAATGCCCTCCCCGCTTCTGTTGCATAATCTGTAATATCAGGGAGAATATAAAAAAGCAAGCAGGGAAAGATGTGGAGCTTATCATATTGTTTTTAGGGACACCACACAAGCTAAGGTCAGTAGTAATATTAATTCATGGTATGTCTAAACTGAACAAAAAGTCATAGTTTGAAATATTTTACTTAAAGTCATTCGATTGTAAAATAATAATAATAATAAAGAATATTGATATGAGCAACATGCTATGTAAAGTTATTGAATCTCAGACTATGGCTGTGAATATATTCTGGAGGCCACAAACAAAATCGCAGTTACTCTGGAATCACAAGGAATTAGCATTGATGCTACTAACATTAAGGAACAATGGAATACTATATGTCAATTAATTTAACTACACCCTTATATTTCTGTAGTTTATGACCCACCATCAATGCTGTATAACAATACCATTTATGTATTGTGCGCATGCGTCAAGGTAGGGAGAGTGATTTTTTTATTCGTTTTTTATAAGTTTTAGTTCCAGCAAAAATCAGCACACGTTGTCATTCCTCTTGTTAAATGTTCGAAGTTCAACAACCATTCTTTACATGTACCTTCTCGTCTTTGTTGTTGCTACAAGTTTGTTTGACACATCTTTTTGAAAAGAAACACTGAAAATATTTTTATTGTTAATAAGTACTAGTATGAATTAATCTATTCCATTTGATGAACACTTACGGAAGTTTAAGGAAAATATGTAAAGAAAATTACACAGGATGAAACTGTGCCATTCAGTCAACTGAAAGGTCTGGAAAGATGACTGAATGGCATAACTATGCCATTCAGTCACTTTTCAGGTACCTTTCAGTCATGTTTGAGTTGACTGAATGGTACAGCTTCATCCTGTGTTACTTGTAAACTCTTTGAGAAACAGGAGAATAATGTTCTATATTCTGGAAGCCTGAAAGACGGGTGTTCACATTAAATATATCTGCTCAAACAAGCAAGGCACTTTAGGAAACATTTTTGATGGTTTGTAAATTCTGCTCTTAATTATAAAATAATTTTTAAAAATATATTATAATTTAAGTGAAAGCTGGGTTATTGTATCTGGTGGATTAAAATCAGTTACACAGAATACTTTCGGCAAAGACTTTTTCCCAACACTGCTTGTCCCCAGTTTATGCAAAATATCTGAAAGAGCCCATCACGTTCCGCTCAAGTCTTTCCAGGTCAAGGTCGTCCACACATGGACTAAGTTTACTGAACTGTATTTTATTATCCTTAAGATGATTTCCTTCACATATCTGCTGATTTACATGTTGCACTTTTATTTTCTGAATTTTCGAGGCGCCTATACACATGATAAATATGCTTCAATCCCTAATGATTTGACTCTAGATTTGTTAAATATTAGTAAATAGGTCTATTTGGATTTTAAAAACATGCAATTTGAAAATGATTGAATCCATAACAATAACATTGTTTGCCTAGTTAAATACAATGAAACTTATTACACGTGTCCATAAAACAATTTAAGAACTTACTGGGACCGGATGGATGTTGGAACTAGGATGGACGGTTACGATGCTGTCTGTAGGTGTCTCTTGACTGATGAGCTGGCCGAGGAAATGGGTTGCCATGGTTCCAGGTGCTGGACGGGGTCGTTCACGATACTGGGGACCGGAGTTCTGGTACTGTCTATTTCCATGGAAATTGTTCCTTGGTTGGAAATTATTAGCACGGTATCATTGGTGATCACGTCCCTTGGATTTTTCCTCGAACATGGTTTGACAGGGAGTTCTGGTGATTGATTGAAACCATTAAAGTGGAGTCCCAACTGTTTCGACAGTTTGTCCATGAGTCTGTCCTCCATTTCCTCGATTTAAGCTATTAAAGGGTTGTTATTGTGTAATTGTATAGTTGATTATGCCCTCTTCGCAAACTTGAAAAGTTTGTGATCCTTATCAATAACTTTTTCTGCAATCTCCGTTTTAAAACCTTTTGCTATAAGATTGATTAGCATAAGGCTATGGATATTGTCGTCACAGGCCAATTGTTGAATTCGCGATATATACTCACAATTTTCGTCTGACATTTGTTTAATATTCAAAACGTCCAGGTGAAAGGAATTCTGTTTCTCAAATCTGGCTAAGATTGTTGTGTGAGCTGCTGAAGAGTACTTCTGGATGATTCTGGTAGCGATAAATACCACTTGTGCCATATCGGTCAAATGAAAAACGATCCGTCCCAGAATGTGTTGTTCTAAGAAAGCGTGACATTTCCACGTTTCCCTGAAAATTTTGATGAGCTTTCATTCAAGAGGTCCCTCGTTGTTGAACTAACATTAGGGCCGGAGCTATGAACCCGAACGTTTACATTACCGCCTATGGAAAACGCATTAGTGAATTATACAAACTTGTTTCTTCTTCTCACTAGACAGACTTCTTATTGTTCGTTCATTGTAATCTTAAATATAATAAACTTAAAGATAAGAATATCATATACTTTTCTTTAAATATAACTTTAGGCAATTAGACATGTTCCTAACATAAACATATCATACATGTTCCTATAAACGTATTTAATAGAACATTTAACTATTTACATATAGCCTTATAATGCGATAACCTATCCTAAGTCAATGTAACAACAACAATAAAATTGCGACCCCCCCCCCTTAAAAAAGCTTGAAAATCACTTTAATCGAAACTAGAGGTACTGTGAGCAAGCTCACGATTGATACCCCCCGCTAAGAAAAAAATCCTAACTCAACTGTTTTTCTATTATAGAAAATGATGGATGCTATCTTATTAACCGTTCATGTCCTATCTATAACAACCGCTCAATTTTTTTTAAATTGTTAATGCTAATATGAGTACACAAACCAATTTCTATTATTTAAATTCCATTTTATTTCAACTTAACTGTTAATACATGAAGACATTTGCATCCTTAGGATAACAAACATGACTGAAATCAAACTATAATCCACATGTCAAGCAGCCATCTCGAGCCGATTTTTTTCCGAATTTTTTTTCTGTATTTGAGCGGTTCTTTATTAGTTTTAAACTTGTCCCGCAAATATATTAATCTTATAAAGTACAGAAAAGTTAAAACTTGGACAAACCCTTTTCAATATTAGTAAAAGCGATTTATATTTTCTTCTTTTTAAAAACAATGCAATTCTATGACGTCTCATCAAAAAGAGAGAATACATATTAGAATTGCTTACTTTTTGAGATAATCGTAAGTCTATAGAGTATAAAGGGTAAAAGGCCACTGTCAAAGGCATTCAATCATTGAGAACAAGTTAAGATATGACGTAAAACGAATCGAAACAGTATTTTTTTTTCTTTTCAGAAGTACTCTGCTATTAAAAGTGTGCAATCATGTCATATAAAGTTTATTATTCGATTGGTTATTATAAAATTAAACGGAAGAAATTTTAAAATAAAGTGACAATAACCTGTTATCACGAGTGTTGAATTTTAATATTGCAATACAATGATAATAAAATACGCACAAGTAATTTATTTCCTGATCGGCAAAGAGCTGACTGCTTGTAATATGTCATACCGTGGATCTGAAAATGATTTTACTTTATAGCGCATCTGTTGGATGCAATTTTTTTATTCTTATATATCTTGGAATTATGACAACATGTGGTTATGGTGAGTTTTATTGTGTTTTTTTTTTTCTTTTTTTGCTTAAACTAGTATTTAAGATTAACTTGTTTGAATTTTCTTTTAATAAGAATAGAAACCAGATATACTTTTGATAGACGTTTTAAAATATTAGAGCCAATGGCATCAGACAAAGTTCACAACATGGTATCGTTAAAAAAAGTTGATATGCATCCAATTAATGGATTGGATGACCAACCATCTTTCTATGTTTGCAACGTACTGTGAATTAAAATGACAATACCTATTTTCAACAGATTGTTTATCAAATATGACTTGACAAATGAGTTGAATATAAATATATACCAGTCAATTTAAAATCGAAAACAATTTACCAGTCTTGCTCAATATTGTAGGCCAGTCATCAGGAAATATTGCTCTCCACAAACCTGCATTTCAACAAAACCTATTTACTACAAAAGTAAATGCGAGCAGATTTTACGCCAGCAATGCTGTAGATGGGTTGATTTCTGATCTAAGTGCCCTTGGAGGTCAATGTACTATTTCAGCCAATAATAAAAGCACTGCCACATGGTGGGTTAATCTCACACGTCTCGCCAATATCGATCGCATTAACATTTATCACAGAACGGATAATTTGGTCTGGGGTTAGTATCCATTCTTATGAAGGATTACGATTTTGAGCTTATACAATTTAGTTTGATAGCTTTTATCGTCAATCACCAGAATTTGCGTTTTCGTGAATTTCAGATAGTTTCTTAAAGTTATTCTGATCTTAATATGTGTTTTCATTAATTCAAGATAATATTTTAATGTTATTATCAACAGATTAATATGTCGATCACGGTGTGATGTGTATTTACAAATCATTACAAAGTCAGGATGTTGATATCCTATTTGGTTCATTAAATTATTTAATTTTGATACAGATTCATCTAATGGCTATACCACGAGGTTCCTAGGATTTTCTGTGTACGTCTCAAATACAACTTCTATATCAGATGGAACACTGTGTTTTAAAGACGAATATTTTAATATAAGCACAATACCTGCAATTTTTAATACCACCTGTCATACATATGGTCAATATGTAATTTTCTACAACGAGAGACTACCAGGCGTTGTGTATCCAAAGGACTATTCTACATCTGCATTTGCAGATATCTGTGAATTTGAAGTATATGGTTAGTGTCTTCCATCGAGTGACAGAAAGAGAAAAAATAATGTAACACATGCATTTAAGGAATAAGGAATAATAGTCCTTAAGGATCCTCGACACCCCGTGACTTCTACTTTTTATGACAGTACGTCACAACATGGCGATTTCAACTCATTCAGAAACAGTTTATATCGCTGAAACTTCGTGACTATCTCTGTGGCGCAACGGGTGTAGCGTCGGTCTACCAACCCGCAGGTCCCGAGTTCGAATACTGCAGGGATTTTTATTTTTTATGAAGAGCGGTAAAATTTTTAAAAAGTTGATTTTCCCCCTAAATTGAAATTTTTGTGTTCATTTTCAAGTCGAACACATACTAAAAATCCATATCTTCAAGTATTTAAGAAGCATGGGCTTGTATGCAAAACTCTTTCCAGGTGTGTGGAGGATCCTTAAATACTTAAATCTATATAATGGTAAGCGATTGTGCAATTAAGTAATCTCTCAATTTAAAAACATTTCAACATTATTTTCAGTAAGTATAACAATTCATATCCGTTTTGCGCTACGCTGATATAAATGTTTTGAACTATCCGTTACAAATTTGATTTATAGTGTTATCAAGAAGACATCAGTTGTTGGAGCGGTAATTTTCGTATTAACAAGAAATATATTTTCACCTTTATATTACTTCTACTTCACAGAATGTGACATTGGATATTTTGGGGATACTTGTGCCGCGGTTTGTGGTCATTGTATCGACAGGACGCCGTGCTCTAGTGTGGATGGAACTTGTACATCTGGTTGTAGTGCTGGATACACTGGTCATCTGTGTAACAAAGGTGACCACCTATTTCTGTATTTCTTATTGTAAATAATTAAATGACACAATACAATATATATATTATTAAGATATTTAAAAAGCCTCATTAATAAACAAGATTGCAAACCTTCCCCTCCATCCCAGTATTTGACATTACTACAGATAATAAATGGCAGGTGTGCATTTAATACACACGGCATTTTAAATCTGAAATGTACGAACATGTAATTACCAGAAAATTATCACAACTTCCTATAGCTATGTTTAAGGATTAGGTTTTGTCAGTTTTGTTGTTGTTTTTATTTACAAAGTTAAATACCTTACGTCAAAAGTTGTTTTAAAAACACAAAATAACAATGTATAAACAAATATATATATATGTTTTGTTTATTTGATAAAGATATGCTATGACAAAGGAAGTTTAATATCGAAACAGAGAAAATTCGAACTATTTTTTAGGTTACCTGAGTAAACTCAGGTGACCTATTGCTATCTGTTTTCGTCCGTCGTCGTGCGTCGTGTATCGTGCGTTAACAATTTACATTTTTAACTTCTTCTTAAAAACTACAAGGCCAATTGTTCCCATTTTTGGTGTGAAGCATCTCTATGGTAAGAGGAATGTTAATTGTGAAATTGGTGGCTCTACCACCCCCAGGGTGCCACAGGTGGGGCCTAATATGCAAAAAACAGCCAAGTTTTCAAAAATCTTCTTCTCTACTCCCACACATGTGAGGAAAAAACTGTTTGCATGATTATGATGTCCATGAAGCCCTCTACCAAAATTGTGAAATTCATGGCCCCTGGGTCAGGGGTTCAGGCTCTAGGGTGGGGCCAATATGGTCATATAGTAATAATGTATTAAATCTTAAAAAATCTTCTTCTCTACTCCCATAGATATTTGTTAAAAACTAAATGCATGGTTATGATGTCCATGAAGCCCTCTACGAAAATTGTGAAATTTATGGCCCCTGGGTCAGGGGGTCAGGCCCTAGGGTGGGGCCAATATGGCCATATAGTAAAAATGTATTAAATCTTAAAAAATCTTCTTCTCTACTCCCATAGATATTTGTTAAAAACTAAATGCATGGATATGATGTCCATGAAGCCCTCTACCAAAATTGTGAAATTCATGGTCCCTGGGTCAGGGGTTCAGGCTCTAGGGTGGGGCCATTATGGTCATAAAGTAAAAATGTATTAAATCTTAGAAAATCTTCTTCTCTACTCCCATAGATATTTGTTAAAAATTATATGCATGGTTATGATGTCCATGAAGCCCTTTACCAAAATTGTGAAATTTATGGTCTCTGGGTCAGGGGTTCAGGCTCTTGGGTGGGGCCAATATGGCCATATAGTATAAATGTATTAAATCTTAAAAAATCATCTTCTCTACTCCCATAGATATTTGTTAAAAACTAAATGCATGGATATGATGTTCATGAAGCCCTCTACCAAAACTGTGAAATTTATGGTCCCTGGGTCAGGGGTTCAGGCTCAAGGGTGGGCCATAATGGCCATATAGTAAAAATGTATTATATTTTAGAAAATCGTCTTCTCTACTCCCATATATATTTGTGAAAAACTAAAGGCCTGGATATGATGTACATGAAGTCTTCTACCTAAATTGTGAAATTTATGACCCCTGGGACAGGTGTTTAGGCACTAGGGTGGGGCCAATATGGCCATATAGTAAAAATGTATTATATCTTAGAAAATCTTCTTCTCTACTCCTGTTTATATTTGTGAAAAACTAAAGGCATGGATATGATGTCCTTGAGTTAAGTGGCATCAAATAGCATGTAGGTCATGAGCCCCGGGGATGGTCCTGTCCAACCTCAAACAGGAAGTGCCAGAATATCTTGAAAACAGTTAATATCCCTACCCCTAAACCATATATATTCTTGTTCCTTGTGTTAAGGGCCATCAAATGGTATGTAGGTCATGGGCCTCAAGGGTGGTCCTGACCCCCCTCAAACAGGAAGGGCCAAAATCTTGAAAACGATTAAGAACCCAACCCCTAAACCATATATATTCTTGTTCCTTGTGTCAAGGGGCATCAAATGGTATGTAGGTCATGGGCCCCGGGGATGGTCCTGACCCCCCTAAAACAGGAAGTGCACAAATAACTTGAAAACGGTTGAGATCCCCACCCCTAAACCATATATATTCTTGTTCCTTGTGTCAAGGGGCATCATATGGTATGTAGGTCATGGGCCCTGGGGGTGATCCTGACCCCCCTCAAACAGGTAGTGCCCGAATATCTTGAAAACGGTTTAATAGTCCTTTTTGAAAGATTTCAGACAGGGAGGTGGTCGTCATTACAAATTAAAACTTTTTCTATTCCAGAATAAAACTTTATTAAATGCATATATGAGACTCATTGACAAGTTTGTGTATGGGTTATGCTACTCAGGTGACCGTCAAGGCCTTTTGGGCTCTTGTTTCATTTCCGTTTTATCTCTAAAATACATTTTGTAGCAGTGTAATTGCAAAAGTTAAGTTTCTACGTGTTTTTTTCATATCATTTTACATATATTATGATTGTATTATCTCTTGTATAATTTTATATCACTGGCTGACATGCGATTAGAAAAATCTTAAAAATACATAAAATTAATTCTAAATAGAATATCTTGAAAATCTGATCATTGACCTTGTATAATGTTAATGTCAACATAATACAAAAAAATAAATATAGTTTGAGGCAATCAATGATTTGGGGCTTCTATAAGTCTTTCTTTTTGTAATACTCGATCAAAAATGGGAAGAATTTTGAAAACTTATAGAGAAATTCGGGCTTTCTTATAAAATTAAAAAAAAAATAAAACCTTGGGAAGGTGGACACATCTGTCATTTTTTTTCTATAAACATTCAGAGGTCACTAGCGTAAAGAGTAGGTCGTAAGACCAAGTTACTTGAAAGTGAAAAAAACATTACAGTTGTAGGGGTACAATGTACAATAAGTAGTTTTTCGTTCCTATTAGTGATTTTTTTTCGACCATGGGTAAACGTTATCTGTAATAACATCTCTATATTTCGAAGTGCCTCAGTTCGCAGAAAAAATAATTGAATATGACTGTCCGGATAAAATGCAATCTAATTACCTATTAGTAAAACAAGTTTTTGTGCAAACTGTCCATTACTATATTCAAAATATGACCACAACTCTAAGTTTAAAGGGGCCAACTTTTACAAAAATTGAAATAAAATTTACTTGTACATGTTAT
The DNA here is from genome assembly GCA_020458035.1 of Magallana ariakensis. Lineage (NCBI taxonomy): Eukaryota > Metazoa > Mollusca > Bivalvia > Ostreida > Ostreidae > Magallana > Magallana ariakensis. The sequence goes on along the minus strand of CM035811.1, from coordinate 54,432,107 downwards.
ATCCACAACTACGCAATAAATAAATTGTGTCCTAAGACGTACGGGTCAAAATCACTAAACTTATTATCTTTGATGTTGTAGAATGCGCAAGTGGAAACTATGGTTTGCATTGTAATGAGCCCTGTGGTCATTGTTTTGATCTATTAAATTGCTCCCATGTTAACGGTACGTGTCTTAGTGGGTGTAAGCCAGGATATGAAGGTGAACGATGCCAAAAAGGTAAAATATGCATACATATATCTATTGAATAAGTACATGTATATGCAAATGTATAACATAACAGTGGAACGAACTAATAAAAATAAATATAGATAAAAATATAATTATTTCTGCGTATCTCTCAACGCATTATATAGATTGCAAGTGAAGGTACATCTTCTATGGATTTTTAGCTGTCATCATGCAAAACAGTACGCTATTGTGAACACTAGTCTGTTGTTATAGATAGATGGCAGGGTGGTGGTTGTTTTAATGGTCAGTTGATTGAATGATTAAACATAAACATGACTCATAAAAGACACTATTTGCATCATTTTGCATCATTTTTCAGATTTTTTGGCAATTATGTTAAGGCCCATTAAAAGTGAGCATGCATTTGAATTTGCGTTTTGCTCGGTAAAGGGTCAATTAAGAAAATACATTTGTCTGACGAAATTACAGTGAACAGAATTTAAAAATTGTCTTCAGTCTACGCAGTTTTGTACTTGTACATATTCTGTCGTATTTAATTTTTAAAACAAAGTTTTATGAAACTATGTGTTGCGGTTTAAGAGGAGCTGCTTTTGAAAAACAAATACGAGGAATGGTTGACTTACACACTGACTGATGGCTCAATATACATGTAGTATACCCCTTTGACTCTTGATAGGTGGAGTATAACTGTATCCTAAAACGTACGGGTCAAAAACAATATAATAAATGTATATGTTGTAGAATGCGCAAGTGGAAAGTATGGTTTGAACTGTAATGAGACCTGTGGTCATTGCTCTGATCTATTATATTGCTTCCATGCTAACGGCACTTGTCTTACTAGATGTAAGCCGGGATATGAAGGAGAGCGATGCGACAGAGGTAAAACTAGCGTATCCATTATATAAGTGTATGCATATGTAAAAGATACAACAATAGAACAATAACTACATGTAATTCAAATAACTCAAATAATTATTGACCAATCAAATCGTTATTTATGCATATCCTTCAATCGTTTATATAGCCTGCAAGTTTGGGTTCTACGGAATCGGCTGCCATCAAGAGTGTAGCAGCTTTTGCAAAACATCACGTGATTGTAACCACGTGTCTGGATCTTGTAAGGACGGCTGTAGAATCGGATGGCAGGGTGATGATTGTTTTGATGGTCAGTTGATTGAATGAGTGAAGCTAAACACAACTAATAATAGACACTATTCGCCATGTTTCTGTATCATTTCAATTATCCCTATAACCCCGCCAATGACTTCTTGAGCATATGTTACGGGATTAATCACTGGACACATGTGGACTATGTAACAGATTTATTGCAACTGCAGATGAAAGATATATAGCTCTGAAACATACACAAACATACATAAACATACACATCACAAGACAACTATATCAAGTGCAATAACACTATTTCATAACTCAATCACATTTACTACATTAATAAAATGGAAAATTAGATAAAAATCCGATCAATTGTTTATATTTCACCATTATTATTAAGGATGATCAATATGTAAATTAATCACATGTTTGCATAATTATGACTTTCATATATAAATAGACAATTTGGACGCTACATACATTTATATGATTATATTTACAGTTTCAACTGTCTTTGTCTGTGATAACATTACGAATCAATTTTGAACCCTAAAACACAATAACTTTATAAAACACGAGTGACACAAAATTGGCGTGTCTTATAGCATAACCGAAAAACGGTATTGGCTGCGCCGCGAAGTAATACATACCATGTGCTACATAAAAAAAATAGTGCTTTTAAAATAATGTTGTTTTAAAGTGTACTAATTGGAAATAATATAAATATAAGTAATAAGGAGTCATTCTTTGAATATTATGAGGTTATAATTTTGGTCGGAGCGTGGACAAATCTATCATAAAACTCTTCGTGTTATTTATCTTTCACACAAGATAATAAAGTTAATAAACTCTTTTACTTTAGATCTTAGTTCAAGTCTGTATGGAATCAATTAAATGACAGACCGCTCTAAACAGTAGTCACTGGAGAAATTAAATCAAACACCCCAAAATCACTCTACATTTAAAGAATTCAACCTTTCACCTTAAAACCAACCAACCAAAATTAAGAATCACTAGACCATGAACAACAATCTGAATACTTTACATAGAAAGGTGACTTTACCAAATAAATAACTTTACTAAAACTCTATAATATGGAAACATACGAGAGCAATAACAAGTTTATTCAAACAACAAATAATTATAATTATAAAATTACTTTCAACCTATTCTATCACACATGCATTTCACTGTACATGACTCAACTGTAGGGCCATCTTACATCACTTCTCTTTTTTGGCAGTTTTGATCAATCCAGAAAAAATGTAACATTGCATACTGTATACCATTAAAAATCATAAAATCCATGTAAACATGAAGAACAAAGCGCAGCGTAAGGAATACGTGTACATACCGGCCCTTGGATCCAAATGAGCATATAGGTGAAGCGACTACCAAAAAAATGTATACATCATTTGCTGGTATCGGAAATATGAAAAAAGAATAACGTGCACCAGTTTATAAGTCGTGTTTAACTTAAATATGGATACAATTGCAATATACGTCTCAAAATCATTCACCTTAAAAATACATAAGAACAATTTCTGAATATATGGATACAATTGCAATATACGTCTCAAAATCATTCACCTTAAAAATACATAAGAACAATTTCTGAATATATTGTTGCAAACGTTAAATTTCAGAATGATGCTTTTGAAAGAGCAAATAAAATCAATCGAATCAAATACGGTAAACATTCAATTTGTATACTAGTATACATATACTAAGTACTTTTATTTTTCATTTAATATTTTTTCTCTAGTTTCAGAAGATAAAAAAGATTGGAAGTCTAAGTTTTATGGATTTGTTGGAGTCTTTTGTATATCGTTGATTCTTAATGGAGTACTAATCGCATACATCATAGTGAAAAGGTAAGTAGTATGTGGATTAATTTACAATGCCTTTTTTAATGAACGAATCCAATTCTTTTCTTTGTTAATTTATATTTATCATTTATCAGGATTAAGCAATCGCGACCAAGATTGTCAACGGATCAAGTACAGAAAACCAAGAATAGCGATCACAAAAACAACACATCCTATGAAAATCTTTTCGAAACCAACTAAGCTCAATTATACGAAACATATTAAGAACAAACTATGTACAAAGTTAACAAATACCCCTAGTTTAAAATCTACATTGAACCACAAAACCTTATTGGATTTTTTAAATTTTTGTTCCCCGTTTGTACTGAAAGTTGAGGATATCAATTTGTTTCTGTCCGTTCGTCAGTCATTCTGTCTGTGTGTAACACAATCATTTCCAGACAATTTCTCAAATGTTTTTATATTTCTGCAATTACCTTTTATGTCTGAATACCAAATAGCGTCAAGTAGACCTCTATCGATTTTAAGGTCAAGGTCATAAATTATCGTCATTCTGTCTGTGTGTAACACTGGTTTATTGGCAATATCTTATAAAGCCTCTGAGCTATAAAAATGAAACTTGATTTCAGAAATAGATCCATATTGGTTTTGAGATCAAACGGTTCAATGTGTACACAATTAAAATCTCGGAATTGCCAAATCTGTCACCCCAACCCCCTCCATTAGTCCAGTTGATAATGTTTTGATGAGGTGCACTTCCTCTAAGTATATAAAGAGATCATTACCGAGAAGAATAGGTTAAGGACAGAATACAAAACGTATGTGACTTGAAATAAATTGAAACTTGAAAGCTTTTATTACATTGTCCATTTTTTAATAATCATAGAAGTGATGATTCAACCTTGAGTCAAAAATTACCAATTCTTAAAGTACTATATTTATTAATGTTTTATGTGACTATCGGCCAATTTTCTTATTTTGAATTATACAATTTAAGACAAGAATAATTGAAGTAAAGCGCGTCCTATTTGCGTCATGTTTTTTTTAAAGCAATCCACGTTTATAACAAAAATATCAGACACATACCCATTGCAATAATTTGAGGACTTCAAACCGTTTAAATTGATCAAATACTTTTATAGCAGGTTTATCACACCCCTGAAGGTTAACTGCAGGATTAAGGGCTGGAGGACATGATACCTTGTTTTGTTATATTAAAGAACTGTTAAAATGATTATTGTTGCCATTTTATTTATAAAATCTGCAAATATTGTTAATTTTTTTTATTTTATTGTGTATTTTGAAACATCTGTTTGAATAGAATAACACTATCAACACTTTTTCTTTGTGAAATTAAAAGTCCCTTCACCTGGCATTAAGTGTGGATATTTTTGCTGTATAATATTATGCATAACAAATCAAACAATATTTTGGAAGACTTGGATCTTCAGTTTGCGAAAGGAAACTTTGACAGCGAACGTGCAATTAAACTAGAACAGATATATAAAAGATGGGGGATGACGTTCACCTTTAATGTTGGCATATTTCTGTGGCCGGTATCGCTTGCGGTAACAGTGATCATGTTTGTCGTCTTTAAACGAAGAAAACTGTTGGGAGTTACTCAGAAATTCATTATGTCTACATTGGTTATTGACCTTTGTTTTGTTTTAACGACCGCTATCAGGGATACTTTGTTAAAAGCATTTCCTATGAACTACGGCTTCTTGGAATACCGCGTCTGTTCTGAGGTACTGTATTCTATCCGTTTTCAAATGGTATTCCACGCCACTTCAGCTTAGCTCAACACTATCATGTCAGAACATCACCTGTTACTGGTGGGGTTTTCATTTAGGGTAAGAATCTGTAACTTATAAGCTTATTTTTACACTTTTTTAATCGTTCATTTGCTGTTTTGTTGTTCATTATTTTCCCTAATTATTCATGAGTTCCAACCAATACCGTTGGTACAGGAATACAAACCTGGGTATATTCTTTATAAAATAGAAGGCTGTGTTCCTAAAACGATGCGGATCTTTGGAGAATTTACTTTTTTACAATTGGCCTACAGTCCTTATGTACATACTAATTTTATATAGTCAGGTGATTCCGTTTTGTTTTCATCTGATAATGACGGGAGGATTGGTCGTTCTATATTCGATTTCTTACCAACAATATTTCAGTAAAGCGCGTCAACTGTGTTAGGCCAATGAAGATCAACATCGGTCTTGGGATTTTCTTTAATTCTTCAAGAGTTGCCATTCATATTTGTTTTATTCAGTCAGTTTCATTTTTATCAATGGGAGAACTATAATGCAGTTTTCTCAAGTTACCAAGGACTTCCAACGTCTGTGATTTCTATAACGTACAACGTTTGGAAACCGATCAACCTCCTAATATATGCTAGCCTCAGCTGGTCGTTTAAACAAGAGCTCTCAAACATATTCCGAGGAGAGTATGCTTTTGTTTTCTTTGCACCAACAATAGTGTTACAAACAAACCAACAATAGTGTTACAAACAAACCAACAATAGTGTTACAAACAAACCAAAAGCACGAAAACCACTGAAATAGAGGACGTTGAAGCAAAGTTAACAGAGGCAAAGTGGGACAAATATTATATGTCCTAAGTAATTGATTACGTCACAGTTGGAGGATTTTTAATACAAATACACATGCATGTGAAAGGTGTACAATTGAGAATGATAAAAGGAAAATATCCAATATATTCTTATAGAAATTTTATCATTTTTCACTCGGAAAAGGTAACAGGAACTAATACAGATTTTCACGGTGATTTATTATGGTCAATAATGACATCTTTTCTCCATTCGGAAGCCACTTAGAATACTCACACAATTTTTCAGCGTTATCATGCGTATACTTTCCATGCAAATTCCCAAGAGACTACTTTATTTTTAGGCGTGTATTGAAACCGGATAAGCTATTGGAGACCTTTTAAAGGATAAATAATGGAATTTTTTCATAATTTTGAAAAAAAAACAGCGTTTGAACTTCATGAATTTATAAATATCGCGTAATGAAGCAAAACGTGAATCGATGTTATCTTGGGACATAGTATATTAACAATCAAAGACAGTATGTCCTTGAAACACAATGCGTTGATGATACGATTTTTGATTTTCATAAGTGAAGAGTACATATCAGTACGAGATGTCATATAAATGAACGTTTCCAAAAGGAATGCTTGAGTGTTTTAAATATTATATATGAAAAAGATAATACCACAACATTTAGTTTTCAGATTGAACTAGACTTTTATTAGAAATAATGAAATGTAGATCTTTTAACTCTAATTAATATGGAAATCAAAGTTGGGCACATCTTAAAATTTTAAGGTTATATTTTAATGTTTGTTTGTTAATCATTTATAATGTTGATCCTTATTATTGATATGCGTTGTTGTGATCGGCCTAGGCAAATCAGAGTTGTGTACGTATGAGGCATTCGGCAAACTTCAAACACATTAGGCTTCGCACTACTTTGATAAATATGCACACGAGCTTCATGTAAATATTAGGTAATAGTTTTATTAATAAGGAACATTATTTTGATGTATTTGACTTGATATTTTAACATTTTTACAGTTACTTTATGATTTAAATCATGTATTTTTTTTTTTACATGTTTAAGAGCTTCGTTCGAAAGTACAATTCTCCTACTAAATGTGAAGTTAATTCGTTCCTTGTTATTTCGAAAAGCAACAAAACAGTGCGATTTATCTTAATTCATTAATGCATATTTAATTTGTACATAACATAAAATCATTATATGCTGACAACTGATATTACATTCCAATCATTTCTATAAAGGAACACTTGTTAGAACTGTTCAATTTTGGTTACTTTATATGTAAGGTCAGATTGCAATATGATTCACTTTTATTTGTAAATCAACTATTTTCTATTTTATTTTTAAATTATTTCCTTTAAAAAGTAAAATTCACTCCCGAGTTGTGGCTGTTCTTCATTGACTAAAGGATCATAATTATGACCTATTCTAAAAGCATATAATTTGACAGGTGACACTCTTTTTAAGAAACCACACACAGCATTGATCTGTGTAGATACCCACGTGTCTTTTAATTATTAACATTTAGATGTGACAATCACCCTTTAAAATGTGCGATTACCGACGTCATGTGAATTTCACGTGAAGAGCTTATTCGTATATTTGCTATAGATATTACACGTTACTGTAGGATCGCACTTTATCTTCTTTTCGTTGAAAAGCTTTAAAATTGGTTAATGACTTCTCTATCGGTTAATAAGTATTTGTGAACATCCACACCTTTTTTGTTTTAATACTTGATAAAAATATAAACCAATCCCTGTTTATGTTAAACGTAGGACGGTCATTAAGACACATTTAAATCGCATCATTAAATTGACACTAAGCCATTGTACTTTGGTCGACACAAACATTTAACTGGGCAGAGGACAGTTCGAGTGCGCATGGCTTTGCGCCTTTTTTTTGTATTTTAATAAAGCCGTAGATGCAAAGTAATAACTTTCTTTAAATTGTGTTTTTTATACAAAATTAACATTATATGTAACGTTTATTAGTTGATTAATTGTGATTTTATGACTTTGATAGAGCAAAGTGTTAAAATGGCGCTTACGCGTCATAGTTTCCCGGTATTTAACTTATTCATTAAGGCAAAGAGAAAAGTATGATTAGCTCATTTATTGAAGGCGGTGATGGATATGAAAAACGAAAAAATGTTAACAGAGCATTAGGATAAACATATTGGTATTTTGAAAGTGTTATTTCGTTTAAAATTATTTTTCATAAACCAATATATACCACATTATGTCGATTTGTTGGAGAATAAAAATCATGTTTGATATAAATTATCCCTGGACCAAACCACGAGGTAAATATATTTTCTTGTTAATTTCAACATTTGGTGAATTTTTACAATAGTTTTCATAAATCTGACAGAAAAAGAAATATCTAGGGCAGATATACAAAACTATGAGAAAAACGTGAAAATTTAGCGCTTCTTCTACAAATTCCAATAGGGTCCATAGTATATAAGGTTAACTTTCGAGACATTCTACTAGGAAATCGGGGTGATAAATAAATTATTTTTTGATTTTAAGATAGTTAATATCCATCTCAAAAATCCATTAAACGAAATACAAATTCAAAGCAGAGCAACACTGACCTCCAAAAAGATGGAGGTAGGATCAGGTGCCTAGGAGGAGTGAGCATCCTCTGCTGACCGGTCACACCCGCCGTGTGCTCTTTGTCGTAATCGGGAAAAGACGAAAAAGTCCGTAGACAATAGGGTGAATAATTATGGTCTAACAATTAGTATGAAAAACGTCAGTCAGCATGCGACCCAATGGAATATTGTATTTGCTGACAAGGTCGTTGTATCGACCATATAACTTACGAAAAGATGACTTTAAACGAGACTGTTGATAGTCCTGTTTTATCAACTTGTTTGTCAATAGCTTGCCTCGTCTTAGAAACTGTAAAGCTCTGTAGCAAAATTTATTTATAGCTATTTGTGAAGTTTAAATTCAAAAATATCTTCTCTGAAGTGAAAGGAGGCAAGAAAATTGAAATTTCCTCCATTTTCGTGATTGGCTTCTATTTATACCCCAGGTCCAGTCTTTAAAATAGATTTTATGCAGTCAACTAAAATAATAAGAATATCTAATTCCTGAAAAAAATTGAATGTTACTTTAAAATCTTACGTTATAGAAACGTCCTTGGAGTTAAAAAAAACTTGTAGATATTTTATTCTCTATTCAAATAGAATTAATACTTTAAAAGTATGATTGTATTTAACTCTATATATTGTTTTTTGCTGATAAAAACTTTGTCTCTTATTATCTACTGATTTAATCAAAGTACTGAAGTACTGACGGGAGTTGATTTTATCGATTATTATTTATTTTAAAATCAACGATATATGTTATTTTGCATTGCAAGTTGTTTTCCATATGTAATTGAATTACCCACTTTTTTCATGATGTAAATTCTCCAACAGGAATTTCGTGAAAACCCAATATGAATCATGTTGTGTAATATTCAAAGAATTAATCTCATCAAACAACATATCAGTAGTCGAAATTTATGGATCCAATTAATATTGAACTCTAGTCTCGTTCAACCAGACGCTCGGCTGTCTCCGTTAATCTCCGACAAGCAAGAGAGACTCTATGCTTGTCGGAGATTTACGAAGACAGCCGAGCGTCTGGTTGAACTCTGGCGTATGAATACATACAAGGTACGACTACAAAAAATGTCTAAATTGTTCGTACAATTTGAAATCTGAATATTTACAAGGTATCTATAAAAAAGTTTCTTTGACAAACAATGCTTTAGAACACATTACATCGAATTTATCGATGAGAACTAAATGTTGTCAGCGGTGTTGTTTTGTGCTTAGGTCCAAACACTGTTTCACTTTCGGTTTGCCCGAGTAACTGCATAGGAGAGTTGATTAAAATCAACTCCCAAAAATCACATGGGTCCAAATGACTCGGACCGAAAAGATCAGGGGTAGATATAAGAACGCACCCGTCCACGTTATTTACATTTACAAATTAAAAAAATGAAAGTAGTTTGCTTGAAGTTACTTTTGGTTGTAGATACACTTATCGCTCTGTGCAGGAAGTTTTGTTTCTAAAAGATCAAACATTTGTGCATTGTCAACATTCGATATAGATACAAAATAATCTGTTTTGCAGGCAGGTATATTTCATAAACAAATTAAGTATGTAGGCCTAACTATCGCATAGATGTGGTGCAAATGTATTAATCCGCTAAAACCGAGCCATACTGCTTACAATAAAATATTAACCTCAATGACATCAATATTTCTTATCTGCCAACATGTTATGTTGACGTACAGTTCTTCTCTAATTGGAAGTATGTCCTCTTTTATTATCCAAATACATAAGAAAACTTTCCGCGGATTTATTGATAGCGTGCGTTGTTCGGCTACTAAGAACTTCCGGTCGCATGATCTATCCCTATATGGCTTTCGAGCTTCGCTCGACGCCATAAAAACCACAATTTAACCTTCTTCCAAATACAGCTGTGGTTTTAGACCTAATGCCCAACTAACCTCCCTGGTGGTAACCATACTCATTATATAATGTATGACTTAAGTTATTTTTAGACATGGGATAACATTGGATTTAGGTGTATAGAATCCCTTGTTAGGGATGTACTCAAGATCAACTCATATAATCTGTTTGTAACAAATCATTGTTCAGGAATCGTCATATTTCAGTGATACATTATGTTTGCTATCAATAATTTGTATAAAACATAACAAGTATGTTTCTTCATAACCAAGAACAATTTTATTGCTATAATTAAATTTGACGTATATGCATGTATTATATTGTATATGAAACTTCAGTGATGCCCACCCTTTAATCGCTTTTATGCAAATGAGCTCATCTTAGTGGTGGACGTTTAACGTTTTCCTTCACTAGAACTGCAATTAAAGAACATATGCGTTTCATTACTTACACTTTATCAAACGTGAAACCATTTACTTGTGACCAAAAAAAAGAGTTGAAAAATAAATGTATTTAATAATCAAGACTTGGGGGGGGGGGTTAACAGTGATATCCAACACTATATTTGATGCATTTTTGTGACGTCATATATTTTTCTTAAGCACGTGACAGGTGTATTCTAACACGGTAAATAATCTATATAAATCGCATCGGCGCAAGTGAATAATGACATTAAATCAAAAATATTTTTATGAAAAATCCTTTGATAAATAATGTATTTTTTAGTTTTTGCTGGGGGATCATATAAATATTTCGTTTATTTGAAATGTTGTCAAAACATTTCGCACCGCCATAAAAATAAGGCACATTTTTACCTTTTAAGCTCGATTTACACAAAATCGGGTCAATTGGTAGGTTTCCCCCAGCAAGATTCTCATTTGTACTTATTTTCTTTCCCAATTTCACGTAAAATATACTAAGATTGAATTGATCTTTCACTTGCGCCAAGCTGTTTTTTACATGCATAAACATATCGTCATTCATTAGTGTACACGATGCAGGGTGAGTCTCAAAACCATTAATTTATAAATAGTTATTGTCCCCCGCCGCAACGCGGAGCGGGGACATAGAAATGCCGGGCGTCCGTCCGTGGGTCCGTGTGTCCGTGTGTCCGTGGGTCCGTGTGTCCGTGCGTCCGTCCGTCACACTTTTTTGTAAGCGCTCTCATGCCTACAAATTTTGACAGATTTTCATTACATTTATACCAAATGTTTATACACCTATTACCTTGGTCAAGTTCGAAAATCAGCATTGGTCGATACTTTTTGTTGGAGTTATGGGACTCTGACCACAATAATGACTCCGTTTTATCCAAAAATTGACCTTGTAAGCGCTCTCATGCCTACAAATTTTGACGGATTTTCATTAAATTTATACCAAATGTTTATACACCTATTACCTTGGTCAAGGTCGAAAATCAGCATTGGTCGATACTTTTTGCTGGAGTTATGGTACTCTGACCACAATAATGACTCCGTTTTATCCAAAAATTGACCTTGTAAGCGCTCTCATGCCTACAAATTTTGGAAAAAATGGGTGGTCGGGGTAAAAAAATGTTCCTCCCAACCTCCCCACACATTTAATTCTGGAACAGCCCTGAATGTTTGAAAATATTGCAATTTCATATACTGTGAAATCATTAGATTTCGTGGTTTTTTCAATTTTCGTGGAGTTCGTGGGTACCTCTCATCCACGATTTAACATCCTACACGAATTAATAAATAAGGGTAATAAAATCAGAATTCCTTTGTAGGTTTTAGAGAATACACGAAATTACGTCCCCACGAACCTGTAAAATTTAAGCAATCCACGAAAATTGGCCCCCACGAAATTTAATGATTCCACAGTACAGTATACTAGTATACTGCTTGAACGGCGGGGGACCCAGGAATTCTATTCTTGTTTACAGTTTAAAACTGTTGATTTTTTGAAACTCCTTATCGGTGATATTGAATTTAGTGTCACTGGTATTTACAACGGAATGAAGCGGTTTTATAATGCACAATAAATATCCCTTATTACGTTACGATACATTCCTTAAGAATGATCGAAAGGAATGCAGATCGTGACGTCAAAGTTAACTATGACGTCATATCTTATGAAGTACAGACAAGTGACTTTCAACACATCGCAGTGAAATCGATCGGGCAGCCTTAACATAGCCGCGTCATTACCGTCTTCCAAGGAAGACGATATAAAGGGTTGAAATAATTTACAGTCTCCGGGTTGTGCACTTCCTCTCCTTTGTGATTGGTAGAAAGTACATAATGTGAAAACTTACATTAATTCATTGGTTGAAAAACTGTTCAGCGCAAGGGAGATAATTTTCTGATGATCTTTTTTACGTACGACTTAACAATTTTCGTAGATTTGAAATCTTAAAAAGTGAGAAAACGAAAAGAGCAATAAAATTAGCTATCAATAAAATTCATGCTTTAATTTTTTCAGTACAATTAGTTGAATGCAATGTTCTATAATATCTATTGAAAATTGTTGTTCTTTTCTTTTTGGATTGTTTAAGCAAGTACAAAAATGTGAATATTCGATACGGTATGTTTAATATCAGTAAAAAATATTCGGTATAGGGTAAACAAGTAACATTTTAACAGGATCTTGAACTTTGGGTACTTGTGTCAAATATCATTGTGACGTAGGCCTGTCTATTTCTGGCCATACAATAATGGCTCTTTGAAATCAACAAGATTTGTCTGGCTTGAAACCAGCGCCATTTTTAACTTGTTTTGACGCAAAAATAGATAGTTACCTCCTACTTAAAGTCTAAGGTCTTAGTAAAACAAGTGCTGAATGCTATGGTATTACGTTTGATTTTATTAAAATAATAAGACCCTTCCTCGGATCTCTTTTTCCCTCCTCAACTAACAAGCACGAAGTGCTAATCTCTAAATTTAAAGCACCTACGCTTAAAGTACATTTTAAAAGGTTTTAAAAGCCATTGCATGTAGAGGAAGGCGATCTTTAAAAAAAAAAGAATTTTCTTTGATAACTTAATGCTGTTTAAACTTTGCCCTAAAGACGGTAAGCTTTTTTAAAATGCTAAACTTGTTGGATGTATGAATCATATTTGCCTTGTCACCCAAGAGTTTTAATTCTATTTCTCCAGTGTCATCTGAGAGAAAAACTTTTCTCCTTTTGGAGGCATAAGTTGTGAGCAAGTTGGAAACCTAAAAGCAGTATAGGGTGAAAGTATGTAAACGATCATAAGTAATAGGAATATTTTTGGAAATAAAGTTAATTGTGGTAATTATTAAGAAAGGGTTTTGATTTATTATGACAGTTTTAATACAAAAAAAAATATAATTTGTTTGTAATTGTAAACAGATCTGTCCTTATAAAAGTCCCAAGAGAAGAATACATTTGCATACTAATGTCATCTTTACAGAAATTGAAATTCAAGTACAAAATTTGTTTTCTTAATATGAAAAGCAAATTATATCGAAATGGTTGACCTTTTCTTTTTTTTTTCTTTTTAGTTACACATAAATTCACACACACACACACACACACACACACACACGTATAAACATATTTCATACATTTTTACATTCTAATTATGGTAATATCTCATTGATAAATTATCTATATGGAGTGAAATATGTGTTATTATTGCAAAAAGAAAAAAAAATATAATAATAGTAGACAGAGAGAGAAAAAAGAGAGAGAAGGAAATGCGAATAAAAGAAAACAATACAAAATAAGATAAAGTGAGAGAAAAAAAAACCCCAAAAAAACCCAAAAAACAAAAAATGGAAAAAACAGGGTACATACATTGTAAATCAAATTGTATAGTCACTTATATAATTCAGAAGGAAATATTGTTTAAACCATTACAGATGTTATAAAATTTGTTACAACTTCTCACAAATTGTTTGCCCATGGTTTTCATAATCTAAGTATCTACAGTTTTTCAATAAGATACATTTTTCAAGCAGAATCCTGTTTTTAATTATTTGTTTTACTAAATCAAAACTCAGGCATGGGTTTTTTTTTATATTTGGTTGCAAAAATATACCATTTAACAATCATTGATAGAAAATTGTGCAGTTTATGGATGCTTGGTTTTAGAAATTTACCAAATAGAACCGACTTCCTATCAAAAGCTATGGAAATATCAAATTCATTTAAAAACCATTCTTCAATATCACACCATAGTTCTTTTACATAAAAGCATTCATAAAAAAGATGATCAATAGTTTCAATGTCTGTCTTACAGAAGCTACATAATGGAAAATCAGTTAATTTCAACTTGTGTAGATAATAAATTTGTAGGTATAATTCTATGTAAAATTTGAAATTGGAGCCAGTTGAGTTTACTTTCTTGAACCGCTTTAAAGCAGAGACAATAAATTCTATTCCATTCTAAATCCGTGGTTGACCTTTTCTACCAAATATGACATATTGTTGAGTGGATGTAGTATTGTATAGACATATTTTGAGCCCAAAATACATGAAATGTGTTCATGTATATATCTTACTTATTTCGTCCGTACTGTCATTCCTTATACCGGCCGGAGGATTAAGGAAAAGATCCTGGGAGCCGCTTGGGGACTCCGTCTCCGTGATTATCTCTTGTGAATCCTTTTAAAATTATACTAAATAATTGATATAAAACAAAAATCGAAACATATGCCTGTACCTGGTGTAATGTATGACAAGTATATACATAGGTATATACATTTTAATCAAAATAATATATACTGCTACATTGACTTAAAAATACATAACTTCAAACTAAACATTTGTAAATATCATTTTCAAACACATTTACACCTATCAAGCACAGCTGACATTTGTTTTGGACATATTTATAACTCACCGCAAATGTGTCCGTCATCTTTGGATTTTCCCTTATGACGTCTGTCTATGATGGTGTCCGTAAAGGATGTGTTATTGTCTTGTATCTTCAACTTGTGCATTTTTTAACATTCGCTCCTAGAAAATGCAAAACTCGTTGTGTTTGCATATTAAATAAACTATAATAATATTGGTTAGTTCTCTTTATGAAGCGTAACTGCGTGAACGCAATAGTGCTACAATGAAAACTGCTACATCCTAACGGATTTTAGTGAAACTAATGTAAACAATGATGGTGGGCGCAGATCCCGCAGAGGACCTTAATTACCATGTATGCATTTTTCAAACAAATATTAATTTCATCAGAATAAAACGTACTTAAGTAATTTCCACCGTCCCCAAAGATATTCTTTTGGTGTTCTCAACGGCGGAGGCATCCGCCATTGATAATACCCGTGGTCGATTAAAGTCTTCTATGACAGTATTTTCCTCTTCAGTCAAGGCTTCGCTTGTGTCCATAATCTGAGATATGAAAATTGTAATATGTATTATTTTAGATACAAATCACTTCTAAAACTGCATATCATGTAAAAATAGACTTTATACGATTATGGGAATTTATAAATCTTGCACAAGTAAATACACAATTGCATGTATGGTATAGGGGGAGACACTTACAACAGCATCAGCCTTTAACTCTAGTCCAAAGACTGGATGGCAATCGACCCGGAGAATTCTGTACTATTAACTCTTCTTCAACATCTTGGCTTTCTCCTTGTTGAATGTGCTTAGCGTTGTCGTCTCTTAATTGGCCAAGACGTTTAAGAAGAATGTTGATGTCCTCTCAGTTTCCGATAACTTCGACGACAGAGTCCGGGTTTCCCCTTTCTCCCAAACAAATACTATGCTGTTCTAAAGAATAAAAAACCGAATTTGACAAGCAATGAATTTGATATGTTATTAAAATTAAAAGTATCTATTTTCTGTTTTCATCCTTCCCAACCTCCCCCCCCCCCGGCCGGCCACATACCCCCCCTTTCATCTTTGCTATGCAAAACACAAGTTTTGCTCTTGAGAAAAAAATGGGGCGCAACAGTTATTATGAATTATTATTATAAAAAATCCTGCTCTTCCTCCGTCATTGTGTCTTTGGGTTTCTCTGTCCCAATATCTTCCGGCTCTTTATTTGTCCTCATCTCTTCGGACTCATCTTCCCCCACTCTCAACTCTTCTAGGTAGTCCTCCAATATCCTCATCTCTTCGGGGTTGTCCTCTATTTTCATCTCCTCTGGCTTCTCAACCGTCCTCATAATTTCAGTCTCTTCCTCCATCCTCGTTTCTTCAGGCTCATTCTCTTCCCTCATATATTCAGGCTTGTCGTCCATCCTCATCTCTTCAGGCTCCTCCTCCATACTCATCATTTTAAGGTCATCCTTTGCTCTTGTCTCTTTGGGTCCTATTGTTAATATAACACAACATGATTGAGATATAGGTTCTTCTTAGAATTCTTGTCTGAGAAGCCCGAGAATTCATTTTAGAATAGTATACATTATATTCATTGTTTTGTCAAAGAACTCCGATCACTCATAAGGCCAAGACAGAAACGAAACTCTGCTTTTTAAAAATTGGTAATTTTTCTTCCGTTTCTCACATTTTGTGTATCACCTATTCAGTTTTATTTAATCAGTACAAGGGGGGAGTCTACAGTCACTGACGTCATGGGGTTTTCCATCATAACTTGGGTAACCCTTTTATGCATAGCAACAGTCAAAGCATGATAATAAATAAACACTTTAGAAATCGTGGCTATAGACAGTAGATTTGCATTGCAACAATCCATTATCATACTTAAATTAAGTACTCGTCCGTCAGGGGGTAGTTCACAGTTAAGGGAGAGTCTACAATCACCGACGTCATGGGATTTTCCAACATAACTTGGGACACCCTAGCAACAATCTATTATCATGCCTAAATTAAGACGGTTTTGGAACAAGATCACCTTAGTTTGCATAGCAACAGCTAAAGGAAGATAAAAAAAAATACCGGTATCCTTTTTGGCCTAGTTTTGAGATTATGTTTACAACCATCACATGCAATCAAAAGATTCAAATCAACTGAGTTAGTAAGTATTATTTTATTATCATTTTATCACAAAATATGAATACAAACTTGCGGATATTTCAGAGACATAAGTTGTACATGTATCAATTATCAAGTATAAATTAACATACAAATGTATAAACTAAAGCTAGTTTTTTTGTGTTGCAACGGTAATGTCGGAATTACAATTTTTTCATGAAGTCCTGAATATAATTAACTATCATCGAAGTTTGTAACAGGTCCATTTGGATAATGTCCACAAGCTCATTAAGGGCATTCAGTTCCTCTTTAAGAGGAATCAGGGTGGGTATTTTACAAAACCCTGGTGCTTCGATCGTCACGAGTCCCGATGTTTGAGTTCGGGTGGTCAGAGGGATGTCCAGTGGAGATGCTGGGCTGTGAACCGACATGGACTGGGTTTGTGCCCATGTCTCGACACATCGTTGTAGATGTGCGTTTTTGGGTCAATGAAGATTTTGGAAAATCTCTGGTAGACGTTCGCTTTTCCAATCTATTGTACTTTGTAGGGGTTTCCTCTCTGTTTCAAAGAAGGCACCTGTAATTGTATCTATATAAACAGCCATATCATAGAATTTAACTTTTTAATAGATTACCAAGGAAAAAAAAAAATATAAGGGTATACATGTAAAGAGAATTTCAGCTACATTTAATCTGCTCAAGACATTAGATTTATGTTGCATAAACAACTCTGTACATAGATCTTAAAAACACTTGTACATAGATTCAATACCTGAAGTGCTTCAACTTTGGGTCCTCTTGTTTCACTTGTTGTGTGAACATCACTGCTGTAATACATGTACTTTTCCCTCATTTTCTCTTATTTAAAATCAGAGAATCTTCAGTCTCCTCAATCTTCTTCTTTTTGGATAAAGGGGATTCATGCAGGTCATATAGAGAATTTCTATTTATAAAAACAAGAAGGTGAATATTAAAAACTAATTTTCTTTGGTCAAAATTATATATAAATGGTAGACGACTACAAGAAACTTTGAAATATTTTCAGTTTAAATTTTATGTCATTTTTTATTAAAGAAAAAATATTGAAGTTAAAAAAAAAAAACTTAAAGGGGCATGGTCACGATTTTGGTCAAAAATTATTTTCCCGATTTTAACGTTTACAATGCTTCAGTAAGGCATTTTTAATAGGCAACCAAAATTTGAGCGTCATTCGTTGAGTTATAAGCGAGTTACAGAGCTTACAATTCTTTGCTAAGTAAACAAAGCTTTTGTTTACATTTTGAGCGTTGAAGTGAAAACTCCAGTTTAAGACCGAAAATGAATGTGGTAAACGTGAGGATCGGTTTATATATGCTTAAAATGAATAAGAATATGAAAAATCAGCTTGAAAAGATTTTTTTTACCGGTATATTGAACTAATGTAAACAAAAACAGGGCACGAGCCTTGTTTACATGACAAAGAATTGTGAACCCTGTATCTTGCTTAAAACTTCACTACAGACTCTCCAATTTCATTTGGTCATTTAAAATGCATTCCTTAAGCATTGTAAATAATAAAAACAGAAAAATAGAATTTGACCAAAATCGTGACCATGCCCCTTTAAGTAAAGGAAGAACTTATGACGTAACAAGGTAGCCGTTGCTTCTGATAATAGATTAGCATCGCTCTCTGGAGTAAGAGCCACCGGTCTTGAAAGAAAGATAGGAGCTTGTTAATATTAAAGTTGTATGGCAAACGATTGGATTTTAAAAACTTTTTTGTTTGCATATTTCAAATTATTTTTTATACGTTTGGTCAATTAACTGAAGAGGGCATAGTCAAAGAGAGATAACCATTCACATATCTTATAATTACCTCACTGAAAAGGACCACTCTATTTCCAACTGTTCGCCCATCTGAACCCACATCTTTTCGAAGTCAACAAACGAATTGTTTGAGTCTGTTGCTTCACTGTCAGGAGAAAAAAATAAATACTATAAAAAAGATCCATAGTGAGTTCTAAAATTTCCATTTCTAGTTCTTCACCCATCAAACGTAGAAAAATAACCTCAGACTATGTAATATATAAGTATGAAATACTAATTATGTTATAGAAATTGTTCTACTTACTGAAAGTCAAGGAATTTTTCTGCCATGATCAGATTTTTTGTCAATGATAATTTCTGTTTGCAAACACCCCATTTATATATACTTTCGGGTGGACGTTGTGGGTAATGATTGGGTGTTTATAGTTTCGTAACACTAATTGATGGATTGAGTAATGACGAGAAGTGTCCCCATTGATCATAATCATCATCTGCACCCCTTTTAGTCATTTTGAAAATACCGCCCGGTTGTCCAATACCTGCGCAAAGGACCCGACCTGAACTATTTCCTGGTCTATATAGGTCAGGACGTATGTACATGTAGTGTGACGCGTGCTCAATTATTAAACACCGTTTTTATACACGTTGCCCCAATAATTAACTCGGTTAATGATGTCAGCTTTACTGCTTAATTTTACACACAAACATTAGATATATGTTTTATAAATGTAGTTATGAAACAAAATCAGTCATTGTATTTCCGCTGTATATTATATATTCCTTCCTACACGAATTACTAACAAGTAGTTTGTTAAGAAAACAAAATATTTATATGCTTCAACTTGTTTTCAGTTAATGAGGCTAACAATACCATAAACCTAAAAGAAAATTTAATAACACTGCAGCTCATCTTAATATAAGATTTTAGCTGATATTTTTAAAAAAAGAAAGATTTTTTTTTATTTATAGAACGCCAAGGAAATCATCTACCAAAGTTACTGATTTTTCGTTAATAATAATTCAGTTCGTACATGTACATGTAACTACCCTTTGATATGTACAGTATATATGTGCCATTGGGGGCTTAGAAATAACAAGAAAAAACCCCCGAACAATTTTATGGGGATAGGATCAGAAACATGCCCATTTCTATATATGGTTGGGAAACTCGAGACTCGTGTCAGTCATTATAGGCGATGTTGTATCAGCTCAACATGTACACGAAGGCTATCTTCAGCCAGCGCCAGCACTGTGTAGGGAAAATAAACAATCAAAATAAGTTCATATTATATATGACATATTATATATGATAACGGGCCACTAACAGGGACTGACGGTCGCGTCCGCGTCCTGAAAATGTGTAGTGATTGTCTCCTAAGTTACAAATTGTTGCTTTATTTGTGGTGGTTTTCTAGATTTTTCGGTGTCGGATCTATGTATACAAGAGAGATAACTCTAACCGGAATTGCAATTAATTATACGAGAAGGTCACATACCACTATTTTTACCTCGTGCTCATTGACACAAGTAGTTCCATTCTAAAAATGTATGGGTTTTTTTCCCAAAAATACCCAGTGGTGGTAAATGGGCAAATTTCGTAAATATTAGGGCATGGATGGAAAGAAGAAGGTTTGGAAAAAAAAATACTAGCTCGAAAAAAGTCAGAAAATTTATCTTTAAAGGCGCAGGAAGGGTGTAAATAGGCCAAAGTTTACAAATATTCCAAAGTGAAAGTGGATTTTGCATGTCTCAGTCACCCGTAGATTGATTTTCCTGTGGTTTGGATATGTTGTTGGACTAGTGTCATTCTATGCGCGGGTATGTTAAGGCTTCCCAGAGCGATGTGTAGAGAGTCACTTGTCTGTACTTCAAACAATATGACGTCATAATAAACTTTGACGTCACGATCTGCATTCCATTCGATAGTTCTCAGGGAATGTGTCGTAATGTTAAAAGTGAATTATAATAAAACAGTCATAAAACTTCTTGTTTCCTTTAAATAAATGCTGCCCTTAATGCTAGACTATTGAATGTATTCATATTAATAATCCGTATCAAATAATAGATAGATTTAAAGCTTCGCTTGAAGTAAAAGACTATTTATTAATTAGTGGTTTGGAGACTCTCCCTGCTAAGTGTAAACAACTGAATGAAGAAATGTTAATGCATGTGAAAAACAGTTTGGCGCAGGTGAAAGAGCAATACAATTTAAGAATATTTTACGTTAAATAGATAGAGAATATTAGTACCAATGTGAATCATGCTTGGGAAACCAACGGGTTTACCCCAATTTTATGTAAATCGCTTTCAATTAGTAAAAATGTGCTATACTTTGATGATTCGGCGAAGTGTTTTTCCAATATCTTTAATAAACGAAATATCTATTTCAATCCCAAGCAAGAACTTCAAAGTATATGACAAAACAAAGGATTTTTCTTTAAAATATTTATGAATAAATGTCATTAATCACCTGCGCCGATGTGATTTATTTAGAAAATTTGCAATGTTAGTACAGCACGTCACGTGACAACGAAGTACATATGACGTAAAAAAAATGATCACAAATAATGTTTGACATGATTGTAAATATATGTAATTTAGATTTTAAGGAATACTCCCGGTCACAGTAAATTTTTGTTGATTAAAATAATATCGTTTTTCAACCGTATTTTAGCTCCGGGACACCTTAACATTGCTGCGTGGTTGAGCCAAATTTGAATTTAATTGAACTGGTGGATTTTTTTACATCATTTTTTTGTTGTATAAAGGAATAATAAGGAAAAATAATTGTGGACTGTGTCCAGATAAGAGTAGACTGGATAGCCTGCCCTTGATTTCAAATGCTACCGCTAGGAAGTTGATGATGCAGTTATCGATGACAGAAAACCAGTCTAGAGATAAGAGGTGTTCCGAAGTGAAATGAGAGAGTGCAATTAACAGAAATCATGGATAAATAGGGTTCATTCAAGCTATAATTGGGTTGTGTAATTGTGTGAAAGACCCATCACTTGTTAAAATATTCTTGAATTTAAATAATAAAGAAATAATTTCAGAAGATCATAACCATATTTAAATATTTGCCTATTTGAATATTTAAAAGTAATACTTGTAGGTCAGTCAACAACTGTCATCAGGTGACATACAAAAAAACCCCTCTATCTGATATTTAGTTTTGGCTAACACTTTCCTAAACATTGTAAAACAAAACTGTAGATGATATAGTAGCTGTTTCTTTATAGTTTTCTTGTAGTTTTAGTTGTAATGCTAGATTTTGTTTCCTTTGTTTTTAATCCATGTAATTTATTTTTTTATGTCCTGAAGAAGGGACTGGTTGTCCCGAAAATTTGACAAGTTTAATAAGTCAACAAGAATTGTCTATTTTTTACTGTCATACACCTGTAAACCATATGCCTGATTTAAATTAATTTTGCAACACGAAATGAGTATTGCAATGTTATATGTATTTATGTATTACAGCACCAAATGAACTCAACTCGGATACAACTTAACAAACCACTTTAATGCCCAAGGTGTTCAAGGAAGTTAAGGCAGGCACTATAATGTCAAGGAAGTTAGACGACAAAACGATGCCCAGGGTGTTCAAGAAAGTTAAGGCAGACACTATGATGCCAAGGGTGGTCAAGGAAGTTAAGACGACAATACGATGCCAAGGGTGTTCAAGGAGGTTAAGGCATACACTATGATGCCAAGGGTGGTCAAGGAAGTTAAGACGACAATACGATGCCCAGGGTGTTCAGGGAAGATAAGTTAAGACGACAATACGATGTCCAGGGTGTTCAGGGAAGATAAGGCAGATACTATGATGGCAAGGGTGTCAAGGAAGATAAGACAAAAACAACGGGTTAGTCAACAACAGTGGTCTTTTTTTTTACTGTCATACACATGTAAAACGTCTGCCTGATTGAAAGTAATCTTGCAACACGAAATGAGTATTGCAATGTTATATGTATGTATGTATTACAGCACAAATTGAATTCAACTCGGATACAGTTCAATCTGAACAGACCACTATGATGCCAAGAGTGTTCACGAAAGTTAAGAGAGAAACAACAGGTTAGTCAACAAGAATGGTCTTTTTTCTACTGTCCTACACATGTATAACATCTGCCTGATTTAAATTAATTTTGCAACACGAAATGAGTATTACAATGTTGTATGTATTTATATATTATAGCACTAAATGAACTCAACTCGGATACAGCTCAGTCTGAACAGACCACTATGATGTCCAGGGTGTTCAAGGAAGTTAAAGCAGACACTATGATGCCAAGGGTGGTCAAGGAAGTTAAGACAGAAACAACAGGTTAGTCAACAACTGACATGTTTCATAAAAAAATCTTTTTGTGTGAAACAGAAGTCAAACTATTTATTATATATATGTGAAATATAAATGTATTTGAAAATTGTCAGACTCTTAAGAATATTTTTTATCTTAGGATCTCATAAGGATGATGACGACAATGTTTTTGACATTCCCTCAGCTACAGTTCAGCATTTATATAAATATTAAAAGAACAAGACATCATTTATACTACAAATATTAAAGAGATGAAAAATGTATAAACACAAACAGAAAAAAACTTTCTTCTGCATCTGAAATTGAATTAAACATAGTGCAGGCTGTATCGTCAGACAATGAATATGATTCTATATTTGATTCTTCAGAAATGTAACTTGAAGAGAATAACTTTCAAATTTAATTAATAGTTATATTAACTTGTATAAAGTATGTATTGTTGTATGAATAGGTTCAGTATTGGTTCATTTGTATAAAATATATTTGTATATTTTTAAGGGTTTTAGCCTGGGCTATTACCTGTACCCTGATAACTATTTTCATCATCTTAAAGATGTACTTAAAGACATGTCATTCATGCAAATGTGATGTACAAGCTCACCCACCAGACACTCAGACCGCACAGTTAGCTCACCCACCAGACACTCGGGCTGGGTGTGCAAGTCATCAGTATATTCCTTTATCAACCACCCACACACCACCTTCCCTTGCCACATCCCCGTCATCATTTCGGATTTTACGTCAACACTCTTCAACTATTGAATTTTATTGAGCGCGCATCCTTCGAAGAAGATGATAGGTAGATGACATGTGGATTGTCATTCCGACACTTAAACATTTTATATTTTAGTATGGGGGGGGGGGGGGGGTTGATGGAAAGAAAATACTTGTTAGATTGTGAAAGGTGTTAGATGTACTTGGCACACGATCCACTTATTTTCCCATAAAGAGATCGGATTGCAGACGACGGTTACCTGTCAAACTGTCATACCCCGCGATTTAATTTACGGAACACGAGGTCACATTTTTTTAGCTGATGCATCGCATCAAATAAAAGAGGGAAATGAATAAACAGAAGAAAGTTGACATATAAAGACGAGAATACCTTTGTGTGTTTTGTCATAAAATTACCTAAATATTTTTCAACTCGATTTACCATTTGAATTTCATCATCGATTTTTTTGTAACATGATCGTAGGGGGCAAATTTCAATAAAACATTCGCACCATGATTTTAACACACTGTGTCAGAATATTTAGATTTTTATGATTACAAACACAATTTCACTTAAAAGAGCAAAATATTAAAGCAATGCATATTTAATATGTATATTTTTTTTGTTTTTAAGGAACCGACCGGTAACCGGTTCGACCAATGCCACGACAACCAGCACCACCGGAGGGGATGATCGTAGTTCATCTTCCTCCGAGGAGTCTACCCCCTCCGGTGAGTCTTTCACCGGCACCCTCCCACTTCAGGTTGTCACCTCCACAGAGAAAGCCGACATCACCACCGCCACCACAGAAAAGACCCGGGAGGAAGACAGTGTGGCGGCCACCGGGGGCGGCCACTTGCACACCGGCCTCCAGAGGACCACCACATCCAAGGGACCTGGGGGCAGTAGCAAGAAGACCTGAACCACCACCTCAGGGAGGACCAGTCCCCAGAAGGAGGCCAGTGTGGAGACCACCGGGGACTGCCACCACAACTAACGCCGCGAGGAAAAGGCCACGACACCAGTAGAGGAGGGGTGAGGTTTACAGGTAGAATAGGCAATTCTACCTAACCCTCCTATACTGGTTCTACGACACCTGATGTTTCGCCTAGTTCTACCCATGTTATATTAGGTAATTTGCAATCAAATACTTATCATATGAATTTAAATTACCTTTTTATTTTTACTTGTTTTGTTTCTTCCAATAAGCATTTATAGATTTATCATTTATTTTAAAAAAATCAGTTTGATACTAGACAAAAAGCCATTAATATGGCTGGTGTTTATAAAGAAAACTGTATTTTGAATATTAAAGCAATGCATATTTAATATGCATATTTTTTTTTGTTTTGAAGAACCGACCGGTAGCCGGTTCGACCAATGCCCCGGCAACCAGCACCACCGGAGGGGATGATCGTAGTTCATCTACCTCCGAGGAGTCCATCCCCTCCGGTAAGTCTTTCACCGCCACCCTCCACCTTCAAGTTGTCACCTCCACAGAGAAGGCCGACACCATCACCGCCACCACAGAGAAGGCCCGGGAGGAGACCAGTGTGGCGGCCACCGGGGGCCGCCACTTCCAAACCGGCCTCCAGAGGACCACCACATCCAAGGGACCTGGGGGCAGTAGCAAGAAGACCTGTACCACCATCCCAGAGAGGACCAGCCCCCAGGAGGAGGCCAGTGTGGAGAACACCAGGGACTGCTACCACAACTCAGGCCGCGAGGATGAGGCCACGACACAAGTAGAGGAGGGGGAAAGGTTTACAGGTAGAATAGGAAATTCTACCTAACCCTCCTATACTGGTTCTACGACACCTGATGTTTCGCCTAGTTCTACCCATGTTATATTAGGTAATTTGCAATCAAATACTTATCATATTAATTTAAATTACCTTTACTTTTTATTTTTACTTGTTTTGTTTCTTCCAATAAGCATTTATAGATTTATCATTTATTTAAAAACAATCAGTTTGATACTAGACAAAACGCCATAAATATGGCTGGTGTTTAAAAAGAAACCTGTATTTTAAATATTAAAGCAATGCATATTTAATACGTATGTTTTTTTTTTGTTTTGATGAACCGACCGGTAGCCGGTTCGACCAATGCCCCGGTAACCAGCACCACCGAAGGAGATGATCGTAGTCGAAGGGGATGATCGTAGTTCATCTTCCTCCGAGGAGTCCATACCCTCCGGCGAGTCTTTCACCGCCACCCTCCCCCTTCAGGTTGTCACCTCCACAGAGAAGGCCGACATCACCACCGCCAGCACAGAGAGGGCCCGGGAGGAAGCCAGTGTGGCGGCCACCGGGGGCCGCCACTTCCACACCGGCCTCCAGAGGACCACTTCATCCAAGGGACCTGGGGGCAGTAGCAAGAAGACCTGTACCACCACCCCAGGGAGGACCAGCCCCCAGGAGGAGGCTGGTGTGGAGACCACCGGGCACTGCCACCACAAATCAGGCCGCGAGGATGAGGCCACGACACCAGTAGAGGAGGGGGTGAGGTTTACAGGTAGAATAGGCAATTCTACCTACCTCTCCTATACTGGTTCTACGCACCTGATGTTTCGCCTAGTTCTACCCATGTTATATTAGGTAATTTGCAATCAAGTACTTATCATATGAATTTAAATTACCTTTACTTTTTATTTTTACTTGTTTTGTTTCTTCCAATAAGCATTTATAGATTTATCATTTATTAAAAAAAAAATCAGTTTGATACTAGACAAAACGCCATAAATATGGCTGGTGTTTAAAAAGAAACCTGTATTTTAAATATTAAGCAATGCATATTTAATACGTATGTTTTTTTTTTTTGTTTTGATGAACCGACCGGTAGCCGGTTCGACCAATGCCCCGGTAACCAGCACCACCGAAGGGGATGATCGTAGTTCATCTTCCTCCGAGGAGTCCATACCCTCCGGCGAGTCTTTCACCGCCACCCTCCCCCTTCAGGTTGTCACCTCCACAGAGAAGGCCGACATCACCACCGCCACCACAGAGAGGGCCCGGGAGGAAGCCAGTGTGGCGGCCACCGGGGGCCGCCACTTCCACACCGGCCTCCAGAGGACCACTACATCCAAGGGACCTGGGGGCAGTAGCAAGAAGACCTGTACCACCACCCCATGGAGGACCAGCCCCCAGGAGGAGGCTGGTGTGGAGACCACCGGGCACTGCCACCACAAATCAGGCCGCGAGGATGAGGCCACGACACCAGTAGAGGAGGGGGTGAGGTTTACAGGTAGAATAGGCAATTCTACCTACCTCTCCTATACTGGTTCTACGACACCTGATGTTTCGCCTAGTTCTACCCATGTTATATTAGGTAATTTGCAATCAAGTACTTATCATATGAATTTAAATTACCTTTACTTTTTATTTTTACTTGTTTTGTTTCTTCCAATAAGCATTTATAGATTTATCATTTATTAAAAAAAAAATCAGTTTGATACTAGACAAAACGCCATAAATATGGCTGGTGTTTAAAAAGAAACCTGTATTTTAAATATTAAAGCAATGCATATTTAATACGTATGTTTTTTTTTTGTTTTGATGAACCGACCGGTAGCCGGTTCGACCAATGCCCCGGTAACCAGCACCACCGAAGGGGATGATCGTAGTTCATCTTCCTCCGAGGAGTCCATACCCTCCGGCGAGTCTTTCACCGCCACCCTCCCCCTTCAGGTTGTCACCTCCACAGAGAAGGCCGACATCACCACCGCCACCACAGAGAGGGCCCGGGAGGAAGCCAGTGTGGAGGCCACCGGGGGCCGCCACTTCCACACCGGCATCCAGAGGACCACTACATCCAAGGGACCTGGGGGCAGTAGCAAGAAGACCTGTACCACCACCCCAGGGAGGACCAGCCCCCAGGAGGAGGCTGGTGTGGAGTCCACCGGGCACTGCCACCACAACTCAGGCCGCGAGGATGAGGCCACGACACCAGTAGAGGAGGGGGTGAGGTTTACAGGTAGAATAGGCAATTCTACCTACCTCTCCTATACTGGTTCTACGACACCTGATGTTTCGCCTAGTTCTACCCATGTTATATTCGGTAATTTGCAATCGAATACTTATCATATGAATTTAAATTACCTTTACTTTTTATGTTTACTTGTTTTGTTTCTTCCAATAAGCATTTATAGATTTATCATTTATTAAAAAAAAAATCAGTTTGATACCAGACAAACCATAAATATGGCTGGTGTTTATAAAGAAACCTGTATTTTAAATAAACAATGCATATTTCATTTGTATATTTTTTTTGTTTTTAAGAACCGACCGGTAGCCGGTTCGGCCAATGCCCCGGCAACCAGCACCGCCGGAGGGGATGATCGTAGTTCATCTTCCTCCGAGGAGTCCATACCCTCCGGCGAGTCTTTCACCGCCACCCTCCCCCTTTAGGTTGTCACCTCCACAGAGAAGGCCGACACCACCACTGCCACCACAGAGAGGGCCCGGGAGGAGACCAGTGTGGCGGCCACCGGGGGCCGCCACTTCCACACCGGCCTCCAGAGGACCACCACATCCAAGGGACCTGGGGGCAGTAGCAAGAAGACCTGTACCACCACCCCAGGGAGGACCAGCCCCCAGGAAGAGGCTGGTGTGGAGACCACCGGGGACTGCCACCACAACTCAGGCCGCGAGGATGAGGCAACGACACCAGTAGAGGAGGGGGTGAGGTTTACAGGTAGAATAGGCAATTCTACCTACCCCTCCTATACTGGTTCTACGACACCTGATGTTTCGCCTAGTTCTACCCATGTTATATTAGGTAATTTGCAATCAAATACTTATCATATTAATTTAAATTACCTTTACTTTTTATGTTTACTTGTTTTGTTTCTTCCAATAAGCATTTATAGATTTATCATTTATTAAAAAAAATCAGTTTGATACCAGACAAACCATAAATATGGCTGGTGTTTATAAAGAAACCTTATATTCTTTTTGTTTTTAAGAACCGACCGGTAGCCGGTTCGACCAATGCCCCGGCAACCAGCACCACCGGAGGGGATGATCGTAGTTCATCTTCCTCCGAGGAGTCCATCCCCTCCGGCGAGTCTTTCACGGCCACCCTTCCCCTTTAGGTTGTCACCTCCACAGAGAAGGCCGACACCATCACCGCCACCACAGAGAGGGCCCATGAGGAGACCAGTGTGGCGCCCACCGGGGGCCGCCACTTCCACACCGGCCTCCAGAGGACCACCACATCCAAGGGACCTGGGGGCAGTAGCAAGAAGACCTGTACCACCACCCCAGGGAGGACCAGCCCCCAGGAAGAGGCTGGTGTGGAGACCACCGGGGACTGCCACCACAACTCAGGCCGCGAGGATGAGGCAACGACACCAGTAGAGGAGGGGGTGAGGTTTACAGGTAGAATAGGCAATTCTACCTACCCCTCCTATACTGGTTCTACGACACCTGATGTTTCGCCTAGTTCTACCCATGTTATATTAGGTATTTTGCAATCAAATACTTATCATATTAATTTAAATTACCTTTACTTTTTATGTTTACTTGTTTTGTTTCTTCAAATAAGCATTTATAGATTTATCATTTATTAAAAAAAATCAGTTTGATACCAGACAAACCATAAATATGGCTGGTGTTTATAAAGAAACCTTATATTCTTTTTGTTTTTAAGAACCGACCGGTAGCCGGTTCGACCAATGCCCGGGTAACCAGCACCACCGAAGGGGATGATCGTAGTTCATCTTCCTCCGAGGAGTCCATACCCTCCGGCGAGTCTTTCACCGCCACCCTCCACCTTCAGGTTGTCACCTCCACATAGAAGTCCGACACCACCACCGCCACCACAGAGAGGGCCCGGGAGGAGACCAGTGTGGCGCCCACCGGGGGCCGCCACTTCCACACCGGCCTCCAGAGTACCACCACATCCAAGGGACCTGGGGGCAGTAGCAAGAAGACCTGTACCACCACCCCAGGGAGGACCAGCCCCCAGGAAGAGGCTGGTGTGGAGACCACCGGGGACTGCCACCACAACTCAGGCCGCGAGGATGAGGCCACGACACCAGTAGAGGAGGGGGTGAGGTTTACAGGTAGAATAGGCAATTCTACCTACCCCTCCTATACTGGTTCTACGACACCTGATGTTTCGCCTAGTTCTACCCATGTTATATTAGGTAATTTGCAATCAAATACTTATCATATTAATTTAAATTACCTTTACTTTTTATTTGTACTTGTTTTGTTTCTTCCAATAAGCATTTATAGATTTATCATTTATTAAAAAAAAATCAGTTTGATACCAGACAAAAAGCCATAAATATGGCTGGTGTTTAAAAAGAAACCTGTATTTTAAATATTAAAGCAATGCATATTTAAAATGTATGTTTTTTTTTTGGTTTTGAAGAACCGACCGGTAGCCGGTTCGACCAATGCCCCGGTAACCAGCACCACCTAAGGGGATGATCGTAGTTCATCTTCCTCCGAGGAGTCCATACCCTCCGGCGAGTCTTTCACCGCCACCCTCCACCTTCATGTTGTCACCTCCACATAGAAGTCCGACACCACCACCGCCACCACAGAGAGGGCCCATGAGGAGACCAGTGTGGCGCCCACCGGGGGCCGCCACTTCCACACCGGCCTCCAGAGTACCACCACATCCAAGGGACCTGGGGGCAGTAGCAAGAAGACCTGTACCACCACCCCAGGGAGGACCAGCCCCCAGGAAGAGGCTGGTGTGGAGACCACCGGGGACTGCCACCACAACTCAGGCCGCGAGGATGAGGCCACGACACCAGTAGAGGAGGGGGTGAGGTTTACAGGTAGAATAGGCAATTCTTCCTACCCCTCCTATACTGGTTCTACGACACCTGATGTTTCGCCTAGTTCTACCCATGTTATATTAGGTAATTTGCAATCAAATACTTATCATATGAATTTAAATTACCTTTACTTTTTATGTTTACTTGTTTTGTTTCTTCCAATAAGCATTTATAGATTTATCATTTATTAAAAAAAAAATCAGTTTTATACCAGACAAACCATAAATACGGCTGGTGTTTATAAAGAAACATGTATTTTAAATAAGCAATGCATATTTCATATGTATATTCTTTTCGTTTTTAAGAACCGACCGGTAGCCGGTTCGACCAATGCCCCGGCAACCAGCACCACCGGAGGGGATGATAGTAGTTCATCTTCCTCCGAGGAGTCCATCCCCTCCGGCGAGTCTTTCACCGCCACCCTCCCCCTTCAGGTTGTCACCTCCACAGAGAAGGCCGACACCACCACCGCCACCACAGAGAGGGCCCGGGAGGAGACCAGTGTGGCGGACACCGGGGGCCGCCACTTCCACACCGGCCTCCAGAGGACCACCACATCCAAGGGACCTGGGGGCAGTAGCAAGAAGACCTGTACCACCACCCCAGGGAGGACCAGCCCCCAGGAAGAGGCTGGTGTGGAGACCACCGGGGACTGCCACCACAACTCAGGCCGCGAGGATGAGGCCACGACACCAGTAGAGGAGGGCGTGAGGTTTACAGGTAGAATAGGCAATTCTACCTACCCCTCCTATACTGGTTCTACGACACCTGATCTTTCGCCTAGTTCTACCCATGTTATATTAGGTAATTTGCAGGAGTCCATCCCCTCCGGCGAGTCTTTCACCGCCACCCTTCCCCTTTAGGTTGTCACCTCCACAGAGAAGGCCGACACCACCACTGCCACCACAGAGAGGGCCCGGGAGGAGACCAGTGTGGCGGCCACTGGGGGCCGCCACTTCCACACCGGCCTCCAGAGGACCACCACATCCAAGGGACCTGGGGGCAGTAGCAAGAAGACCTGTACCACCACCCCAGGGAGGACCAGCCCCCAGGAAGAGGCTGGTGTGGAGACCACCGGGGACTGCCACCACAACTCAGGCCGCGAGGATGAGGCCACGACACAAGTAGAGGAGGGGGTGAGGTTTACCTGTAGAATAGGCAATTCTACCTAACCCTCCTATACTGGTTCTACGACACCTGATGTTTCGCCTAGTTCTACCCATGTTATATTAGGTAATTTGCAATCAAATACTTATCATATTAATTTAAATTACCTTTACTTTTTATTTGTACTTGTTTTGTTTCTTCCAATAAGCATTTATAGATTTATCATTTATTAAAAAAAAAATCAGTTTGATACTAGACGAAAAGCCATAAATATGGCTGGTGTTTAAAAAGAAACCTGTATTTTAAATATTAAAGCAATGCATATTTAATACGTATGTTTTTTTTTTGGTTTTGAAGAACCGACCGGTAGCCGGTTCGACCAATGCCCCGGTAACCAGCACCACCGAAGGGGATGATCGTAGTTCATCTTCCTCCGAGGAGTCCATACCCTCCGGCGAGTCTTTCACCGCCACCCTCCACCTTCAGGTTGTCACCTCCACATAGAAGTCCGACACCACCACCGCCACCACAGAGAGGGCCCGGGAGGAGACCAGTGTGGCGGCCACCGGGGGCCGCCACTTCCTCACCGGCCTTCAGAGGACCACCACATCCAAGGGACCTGGGGGCAGTAGCAAGAAGACCTGTACCACCACCCCAGGGAGGACCAGCCCCCAGGAAGAGGCTGGTGTGGAGACCACCGGGGACTGCCACCACAACTCAGGCCGCGAGGATGAGGCCACGACACAAGTAGAGGAGGGGGTGAGGTTTACCTGTAGAATAGGCAATTCTACCTAACCCTCCTATACTGGTTCTACGACACCTGATGTTTCGCCTAGTTCTACCCATGTTATATTAGGTAATTTGCAATCAAATACTTATCATATTAATTTAAATTACCTTTACTTTTTATTTGTACTTGTTTTGTTTCTTCCAATAAGCATTTATAGATTTATCATTTATTAAAAAAAAATCAGTTTGATACTAGACAAAAAGCCATAAATATGGCTGGTGTTTAAAAAGAAACCTGTATTTTAAATATTAAAGCAATGCATATTTAATACGTATGTTTTTTTTTTTGTT
This sequence comes from Magallana ariakensis, assembly GCA_020458035.1. Classification (NCBI taxonomy): domain Eukaryota; kingdom Metazoa; phylum Mollusca; class Bivalvia; order Ostreida; family Ostreidae; genus Magallana; species Magallana ariakensis. The sequence continues at coordinate 54,399,194 of CM035811.1, read as the reverse complement.
TTGAAGAACCGACCGGTAGCCGGTTCGACCAATGCCCCGGTAACCAGCACCACCGAAGGGGATGATCGTAGTTCATCTTCCTCCGAGGAGTCCATACCTTCCGGCGAGTCTTTCACCGCCACCCTCCCCCTTCAGGTTGTCACCTCCACAGAGAACTCCGACACCACCACCGCCACCACAGAGAGTGCCCGGGAGGAGACCAGTGTGGCGCCCACCGGGGGCCGCCACTTCCACACCGGCCTCCAGAGTACTACCACATCCAAGGGACCTGGGGGCAGTAGCAAGAAGACCTGTACCACCACCCCAGGGAGGACCAGCCCCCAGGAAGAGGCTGGTGTGGAGACCACCGGGGACTGCCACCACAACTCAGGCCGCGAGGATGAGGCCACAACACCAGTAGAGGAGGGGGTGAGGTTTACAGGTAGAATAGGCAATTCTACCTACCCCTCCTATACTGGTTCTACGACACCTGATGTTTCGCCTAGTTCTACCCATGTTATATTAGGTAATTTGCAATCAAATACTTATCATATGAATTTAAATTACCTTTACTTTTTATGTTTACTTGTTTTGTTTCTTCCAATAAGCATTTATAGATTTATCATTTATTAAAAAAAAATCAGTTTGATACCAGACAAACCATAAATATGGCTGGTGTTTATAAAGAAACCTGTATTTTAAATAAGCAATGCATATTTCATATGTATATTCTTTTTGTTTTTAAGAACCGACCGGTAGCCGGTTCGACCAATGCCCCGGCAACCAGCACCACCGGAGGGGATGATCGTAGTTCATCTTCCTCCGAGGAGTCCATCCCTTCCGGCGAGTCTTTTACCGCCACCCTCCCCCTTCAGGTTGTCACCTCCACAGAGAAGGCCGACACCACCACCGCCACCACAGAGAGGGCCCGGGAGGAGACCAGTGTGGCGCCCACCGGGGACCGCCACTTCCACACCGGCCTCCAGAGGACCACCACATCCAAGGGACCTGGGGGCAGTAGCAAGAAGACCTGTACCACCACCCCAGGGAGGACCAGCCCCCAGGAAGAGGCTGGTGTGGAGACCACCGGGGACTGCCATCACAACTCTGGCCGCGAGGATGAGGCCACGACACCAGTAGAGGAGGGGGTGAGGTTTACAGGTAGAATAGGAAAATTCTACCTACCCCTCCTATACTGGTTCTACGACACCTGATGTTTCGCCTAGTTCTACCCATGTTATATTAGGTAATTTGCAATCAAATACTTATCATATGAATTTAAATTACCTTTACTTTTTATGTTTACTTGTTTTGTTTCTTCCAATAAGCATTTATAGATTTATCATTTATTAAAAAAAATCAGTTTGATACCAGACAAACCATAAATATGGCTGGTGTTTATAAAGAAACCTGTATTTTAAATAAGCAATGCATATTTCATATGTATATTCTTTTTGTTTTTAAGAACCGACCGGTAGCCGGTTCGACCAATGCCCCGGTAACCAGCACCACGGGAGGGGTTGATCGTAGTTCATCTTCCTCCGAGGAGTCCATCCCCTCCGGCGATTCTTTCACCGCCACCCTTCCCCTTTAGGTTGTCACCTCCACAGAGAAGGCCGACACCACCACCGCCACCACAGAGAGGGCCCGGGAGGAGACCAGTGTGGCGGCCACCGGGGGCCGCCACTTCCACACCGGCCTCCAGAGGACCACCACATCCAAGGGACCTGGGGGCAGTAGCAAGAAGACCTGTACCACCACCCCAGGGAGGAACAGCCCCCAGGAAGAGGCTGGTGTGGAGACCACCGGGGACTGCCACCACAACTCAGGCCGCGAGGATGAGGCCACGACACCAGTAGAGGAGAGGGTGAGGTTTACAGGTAGAATAGGCAATTCTACCTACCCCTCCTATACTGGTTCTACGACACCTGATGTTTCGCCTTGTTCTACCCATGTTATATTAAGTAATTTGCAATCAAATACTTATCATATGAATTTAAATTACCTTTACTTTTTATGTTTACTTGTTTTGTTTCTTCCAATAAGCATTTATAGATTTATCATTTATTTAAAAAAAATCAGTTTGATACCAGACAAACCATAAATATGGCTGGTGTTTATAAAGAAACCTGTATTTTAAATAAGCAATGCATATTTCATATGTATATTCTTTTTGTTTTTAAGAACCGACCGGTAGTCGGTTCGACCAATGCCCCGGCAACCAGCACCACCGGAGGGGATGATCGTAGTTCATCTTCCTCCGAGGAGTCCATCCCTTCCGGCGAGTCTTTTACCGCCACCCTCCCCCTTCAGGTTGTCACCTCCACAGAGAAGGCCGACACCACCACCGCCACCACAGAGAGGGCCCGGGAGGAGACCAGTGTGGCGGACACCGGGGGCCGCCACTTCCACACCGGTCTCCAGAGGACCACCACATCCAAGGGACCTGGGGGCAGTAGCAAGAAGACCTGTACCACCACCCCAGGGAGGACCAGCCTACAGGAAGAGGCTGGTGTGGAGACCACCGGGGACTGCCACCACAACTCAGGCCGCGAGGATGAGGCCACGACACCAGTAGAGGAGGTGGTAAGGTTTACAGGTAGAATAGGCAATTCTACCTACCCCTCCTATACTGGTTCTACGACACCTGATGTTTCGCCTAGTTCTACCCATGTTATATTCGGTAATTTGCAATCAAATACTTATCATATGAATTTAAATTACCTTTACTTTTTATGTTTACTTGTTTTGTTTCTTCCAATAAGCATTTATAGATTTATCATTTATTAAAAAAAAAATCAGTTTAGTACCAGACAAACCATAAATATGGCTGATGTTTATAAGGAAACCTGTATTTTAAACTCTTATGAATCACACAATATTGACATGGATGAAATTGTATATACGCATATATTGCATCAGTATCAGAAAGTGAACCAATTACTAGGACAATAATAACCAACCTTTAATTTCTTTCAGTCACGTCTATTTTCATTTCCATCTGCCTTATCATCACCATCATATTTATTGTCATCAGAAGAAACGGCACACTACCATCCATAGATTACCTTCACCAATACCATTTATGCAGGAATCCCCTATCTACACTCCACATTCGCCACCTTTAAGTATTGACATGTCATCACAATTACAAACACCCTCATTGTTTTCAACTAGTACATCGAGTTCTGATATATCTCTTTTTGATGTTTCAACGGTTCCTGCAGCAGCTTCTTCTAAACCATATTATGAAGAACACTGCGAATTGTCAACCTTTGGAAATGTAAATAGAAGGGTGACAAGATCAATGACACAAAAGAAAAAGATTAAATAATTTTCATAACTAAAGTTTTTTTGCGTAGGGGGGTGGTTTCAGAAAACTTTTTTACAGACTTAAATTTTTTGGAGATGGTGGGGAGGGGTCATTTTTCAGGAAAAATTTTTTTACAGACTCATTTTTTTTTTGGAAATTTTGGGGTAAATTTTTATCTCAAGTAAAGATAAGCTACTGCAGGAACCGTCGAAACATCAAAATACAGAATGTTAACATTTATTCTATGAAGTATTTAAAAAGATTTGATAGTTTTGCTACAATATTTGAATTATTTTGTTAACTTAACAATAAGTATACATTGAATTATTTTTGGTAAGCTTTACAATAAGTATATATGTATGACTGAGTATAACGATAAGTATACATTTGAATTATTTTGTAAACTTGACAATGAGTATATTTGTACGGTTGTGTTATGTAATTACACGCCATTTTTGTTTTACTAAAGTTTAAAAAATGTATATAATTATACATGGTGATTTGTTTTTTTAAATAAGATGAAGGACGTGACTTAGTTGTAAAAACTAGGCGAAACATCAGGTGTCATTATGTTAAATAGATTTTTTTTAAATGTTTTTTTAAATTTTGTTTACAAATTTTACATGTGCACTTTTATGTGCAAAATTGTTTTTTAATTATTACTCATATATTACTTATAAAATATGATATTTTACTTCAATATGTGCCATTTCTTAATTCTAGTCTTATTTTTAGTGCTTACATGTATTAAATAGAATTTGTTGTTCTATGGAGAAGGGAAAGATCATTTGAAAAGCCAGGCTGCAGAGTTACCGTTCTTTTTGCAGTGATAAAAAGGGAAAAAATAGACAATTATGATTATAAGAAAAGAAATGAATATTTGAAAAGCGAAAAAAAATGAGTTGAAATATTTCCATCTTTTTTGTTATATATAGATATCAGATTTCCTATGCAAGTATTGCGGTTTGGTATTTAAGAATCGGCTTGAAGGTTAAATGCACGAAGATGGACATAACTGCCCAATGCTATCGAATAATGATGATGACTCAGTAATGATATATAATTGTAATCAGTAACTAATCTTAATTATTAATTATACATTTTTATTTAGAATATTAATATTAAAAAACAACGATTTTCAAAGTGCTTATCTTCTATGAATTACGGAAATATCACACCCATAGCCGGTTTCAATTTTAAAATTAATATGTTTTACGGTGCGACCGTTGGTACGAGCGCAGCATGTGATCAAACAATGAATTATGATAAATCAATAAAAATGAAATTAACAACGTATATAAATTTGATTGCAAAATAAAATAAAACATACCTATTTTTCAGTAAATTTCCATTATCTATAGTTTATAAGATTTCTTATGTTATACGATTTGTTATTTATTTATAAGTAGAACAATAGTTTAATCTCAGATACAATGTTGATGAATAATAAAGGTTTTAATATAAATGTTCATTGCACTGTATCTCCTCTTTCTAAATGATTGTAACGTCAGTTCATCCCCTTTTTTGCAGTCGACATTTTTTCTTATTAATTATTTTTTTTTTAATTTACGCTTAAAAATATTTGCTAATCATATTTTAATATTAACTTTAAAAAGGAACATGGAGTTGCCCCCCCCCCCCCCCCCCACTTGGGATTGGGAGCATGTAATAATAAAGAAGAAACCATTGAATGCTAAAGAGCTGAAGGATTGGAATTTTCAGAATTTTGAGAATTATCTTTTTTTCTTTTTGTTTGTAAAGATTTTTTGGATGAGGCTGTCGTTTAACCCCCCCCCCCACCCCTTTTAAAAAAAATCGATGCCACGTGTACGTTCCTGGAAATTACCGTAATTGTAGTGAATAAAATAAATGTGAGCATTCATCCAAATGAGTGCATGTTACAACTGTTTCCTATATCTGAAGAAATGTCATCATTCTTTAGCTTTGCAAGATTTTGAGAGCATTTTGGTAATATTTCAGCAGATTTACAATAACTTCAGTTAGAGTAAGTTCCCCTTATTGTGACGTCAAAGTTCACGTTTAAGTGTCGTCTGACTCTTCAAACCTCCCCTGAGAAATAAAAGTAAGCGAAGGATACTGTTTTATTTACTTAAAAGGCATGATGTTCTTAAAATTACACATCTTATATGCTTCTCAAAAGTTTTACTTTGATTCTCGCGAGAACGTGAGGACTTGGAAACCATTGGTACTATGAACTGTGGGTCCAAATTTACTGACGCCGAAAAAATCGATCGGATCAATGTGCAAACCTTTGTGACGTCACTCGATTATTTTTGATTGAGAGTGTACTGAGGTGAACTTTAGAGGTAACACTGACTGTATGTCGTATACATCGTTATTGTTTTGATTGTCTTGCTGATTCTCGTGAGAGTGTGAAGTGATAAAAATTGCCATGATTACAGGGAACTACTGGGACGATTAAAACAATGCATTACTGGTCCGATTTACTGACGCCAAAAAAATCTGTTGAATGAATGTACACCTGGTCCGAATTTTCTATTCACACACGCCTTGCCGTTAGAGCTCGCTTCGTGCCGGCGAGCTGCGCTCGCTATAATTGAATTATTGTTTCCGGGGTTAAACAAGAAAGGCGAAGTAAGTAGTAAAATCATTAAAAAAACCTTTACACTAATGAGATTAAAATGTATGTTCATTTTATGAGTACACATGAATATTTTTAAACTAGATGAACCCCTTCTTCCTATGCGGATACTGTGGATTATTGTTTGACGATGACAACGAAGGTCAAAGACACGAGGGTGAACACGAACTTCATCATGACACTGAAAATGGGGCAACATTCCATTCAAACACAGTTATTATTTTTTTACTTGCTTTATTCATAACGTGCAACATTGATGAAAAATGGAATATTATCACATTGCATATTTCAAAGCAAATACACTCACCTTTGTTTTTAATTGAGTTACCAAAACAAAAAAGAATTCTATACAGGGGTGAGTTTAACAAACATTGGTGCAAATTAATCGTGCATCGGACAGATTTCAATGCATGTTTTTTTCTCTTATAATTAACTGGTACACATTCCATGTGATATACCACAAAATGTGTAGTACAATAATTTTTTTAAAAAATTGATACAATCACTTCTCTGATGACCAAGCTTTACATGTTTAAAGATATAACATTTTTAAATCCAAAATTCCTGTAGGTGTTGGTACGATTAAGATTCCATCATTGACAAATATTCATTACAAAGACACTAGTCTAGATTTCAGACTGTAAACTTAAAACAAATCAAAAACAACAATTTACTGAATTTATGTTTTCCGAACTTCTAAATTTTTGCATGAAAATAAGAATTTGTTTAAGCCTCTACTGTTTAAGTTTGTACGATGCATGGTAAACTCACCCTATATTATTTGTAAACTAATTGATACATTACACATAAAGGCAAGAACAATTTCACAAAAACTTTTTATATTATGTTAAACCGTGTTTTGTAGGATCAAGAACATCATTGCCACCACTGTGAAAAAGTAATGAGCAATTAACAAGACCTGATGTTTCACGAATTAGCTCATGACTTGGATCAAATGGATTACAGCGGTGAAGGTCCATGGTCCCCATTGATTCCCAATTCAGCATGTGAACCTATGGAAGAGGACGATGCTACAGATCAAGAAATGGCTTCTGAATCCATGGAAACCGATGAAGCATCAACCTCTACTAGATCCAACCCACCTCAGATAGGCTTTGGCGGTGTGAAAAAAATACCATATACCATTCAAAAAGTAGGAGAACGAACTATAATGAAAAATAATGCTGTTGATATCAACTACAATATCCGATTTAATGCAGAAGATCCTGAACAAGAATGAGACTGTCTGATCTACTTCGTGAATTACAAGATATGTTTGACAACATTCTCAATGAAACAGCTCGAGGACTTGACCCTTTTTAGCTCACCTGAACCGAAGGTTCAAGTGAGCTTTTCTGATCACCCGTTGTCCGTCGTCCGTCCGTCCGTCCGTCCGTCTGTAAACTTTTCACATTTTCGACTTCTTCTCTGAAACCACTGGGCCAAATTTAACCAAATTTGGTACAAAGCATCCTTATGGAAATGGGATTGTAAATTGTTAAAATAAAGGGCACAGTCCTTTTTAAAAGGGAGATAATTGCGAAACAGTGAGTATAGGGTGTGTGTCTTTAAAATCTTCTTCTCAAGAACCACTGCATCAGAAATGCCAATATTTACACAAAAGCTAGTGTATATAGTGAAGATTCTAAATTGTAAAAATCGGGACCCTCGGACCAAAACTGGGGCCCCAGGCGGGGTTCAAACTTTAACAAAGAAATACATAGGAAAAATGTTTTAAAATCTTCTTCACAAGAACCACTGCACCACAAATGCCAATAATTACACAAAAGCTTGTATATATAGTGAAGATTCTAAATTGTAAAAATCATGACACTCGGACCAAAACTGGGGCTCTAGGCGGGGTTCAAAGTTTAACATAGAAATATACATAGAAAATTGTTTACAAGATTTTTGTTCCATTTATTCAACTAAATTGTGCACTAAAAAACCCAACTGTGTCTCCCTGATTATTGACAACTCGTGGCATAAGTATATAAGTTTGTTTAATCAAGAATGACGGATGAAAACGATAAGGTGAAAAAATTCACTAAACATTATTTTAGTTTATCGATTACAGTTTATTTGGAGACCGTGCCCGATAAAAATAAAAATTAATATGTAAATTTATTTGTTGTCGGGCACGGTCTCCGAAATGAAAGTAAGCGATAAATGTATCTTGTGATTTTGTTGCAATATTGGTTTAGCATTATAGATACGGCATAGACTGGTTGCCCAGCCATGATAACGCGTCATAGGCAATAGCAGTGACGAGAAAAAATTATTTTTATGCCCACTAGTTATCTTAACACGCTTGCTATTCTTTCGGAGAGTCAATAGATTTATTTTAAAAGTAAAACGGCTTTAATAGTTATAAACAAAGAAAGAGAAACATCTTTCGATTAAGTAAAACCGCTACAAAGTGTTTGCCTGAAGAAATCTCTGGAAGCCAGACAACTGTATATTTATTTTACCTTCTGGTTATGGAAAGTCCTTATAACTTAAAAAAAAAACAATTTCTACACTGACACGATCCCACTCTCTAAATTAATACCTCCATATTTTATAAACACATGACAAGATAATATGTACAGACCATGTGCTAATTGTGTGTAGCCTGTGTGCATTCAATTTATATGTGCTTACTTATTCTTATCGGACCTTTACGAGAAAACGGAGCTAAATCAGATCGTTACCATCCTCAGCAGCCCCATAAATCAAGTTATAATTGGCATGGATTGGAATGCTACGAGCAGTCTAGTGCTCCGAGTCTGCTGACCCAATTATAACTTACTCAACAATGAAAATATTTATACATTTCTGATGTAAATTAATATTTACAATACCCACATACACCAACAATGTATTGCCAACGGTGTCAATATGAATTTGTTCTTGTTAATTTGATATTTATTGTCAAATTCATGTATAGTTCTTAAACCTTCTTTCTTTGATCCGCCTCAATCTTCTTTCCGATTTATTTTAAGTGTGCGCATTTGCTGTGCGCGAAGCTGCAGTGAGTTTTCCCACTGTCATGGCGGTGGTGGTTACCTGTCCTTGAATTTCCTAGCGGCAGCGTTTGGAATCAAAAGCAGGCTATCCAGTCTAAGATACGGCAGATCAACGCACGTGGTGTAGATTTATTTGTAAACAACACTACCATAGGTAGTCTTGTTTCACACGGAAATTGAAATAAATAAGTTTTATTATAATTAGGGAAACACTGTTAATATGTTACAATCGTATACTAATGATGAACCCGTGAAGTTTGTTCAAAGACTGTTTAAAGCAGAAAGAAGTTAATTTATTTTTGAACTTTGAAATTTCTTCGATTTTTGTAACCATGATGAGTTATGATTCATTGTATTACAAATGCATCGTAGTGATGCATTTTTAATACAATGAATAAGGAAATAGACTGCGTATACAATCACATGGTGATGTTAAAATTGCAAATGAAAATATAGTTGCATATGTGCGAATTTAGTTGCACAAACCATTTTTATACTGATATTATTTGATATACGACTATTGGTACAGAAATTTAAATTAATGATATCTCTATATTAAAGAAAATGTCAGCTCGACGCCTTTGTGGCCGTTCCGGCCTTTGATATGTATAGCGAAGATTCTAAATTGTAAAAATCGTGACCCTCGGACCAAAACAGGGGCCCCAGGCGGGGTTCAAAGTTTAACATAGAAATACATAGGAAAAATGTTTAAAAATCTTCTTCTTAAGAACCACTGCACCACAAATGCTAACTACGTATTTTATAAGGAAATATACTGAGTATACAATCACATGGTGATGTTAAAATTGCAAATAAAAATATAGTAGCATATGTGCGAATTTAGTTACACAAACCATTTTTATTCTGATATTATTTGATACATATATACGACTATTGGTACAGAAATTTAAATTAATGATATCTATATTAAAGAAATACTGGGGCACCAAGAGGGGTTCAAAATTTAACATTTTAAAAAATATATAGAAAACGTTTAAAAATGTTCTTCTCGAGATTTACAATGTTACAGTTTGTGGAATTATTATGCATGCATCCCTGGCTTATGTAGATTCTTAATTGGTAAAATCGTGACCCCCGTACTAATACTGGGGCCCCAAGAGGGGTCAAAGTTTAATATAGAAATATATAGGTAACATGTTAAAAAATCTTCTTCTTGAGAACTACAATGCTACAAGTTGTGAGATTACTATGCATGCAACCTTGGATAATGTAGATTTGATAGTTTTAAATTAGTGACCCCTGGACTAATACTGGGGACCCAAGATGGGTTAAAAATTTAATGTAGAAGTATATATGGAAAATATTTTAAAAACCTTTTTCACGAGAACTACAATGCTTCACTGTGTCAGATTACTACGTAAGCATCCTTAAATAGTGTAGATTCGAAATTATAAAAGCTGTGACCCTCGATCCAATACTGGGGCCCCAAGAGGGGTTCAAAGTTTAACATAGATATATAGAGGGAAAATGTTTAAAAATCTTTTTCTAGAGAACTACAATGCTTCAACTTGTGAGATTACTATGCAAGCATCCTTGAATAATTTATATGCTAAATAAATAAAGCAGTGACCACTGGACTAATTCTGGGGCCACAAGAGGGGTTCAAAGTTTAACATAGAAATATATATGGGAAATGTTTTTAAAAAGCTTTTCTCGAGAACTATTATGCTACAGTTTGTGAGATTACTATGCAAGGATCCTCAAATAGTGTAAATTCTAAATTAAGCCAACCATAAACCTCGGACCAATACTGGGGCCCCAGAAAGGGGTTCAAAGTTTTAAATAGAAATAGCATATGCTACGAAATTGAATGTTACAAGGAACTTTTGTTCAGGTGAGCGATGTGGCCCATGGGCCTCTTGTTTGGATCTGGGACGAGTCATCATTCATCACATGGGATTGTACAATCCTGTGTATGTAACACTAAAACCTTTGAAAGATCTTACTGGAAAAAATGTGATGGAGAACTTACAAAATGTCTTTAACAGCAACGAAATCTTTCTCTAGGTAATAGTTTTTATTAGGTCACCTGAGTAAACTCAGGTGACCTATTGCTATCTGTTTTCGTCCGTCGTCGTGCGTTAACAATTTACATTTTTAACTTCTTGTTAAAAACTACAAGGCCAATTGTTCCCATTTTTGGTGTGAAGCATCTTTATGGTAAGAGGAATGTAAATTGTAAAATTGTTGGCTCTACCACCCCCAGGGTGCCACAGGTGGGGCCAAATGTGCAAAAAACAGCCAAATTTTCAAAAATCTTCTTCTCTACTCCCACACATATGAGGAAAAAACTGATTGCATGGTTATGGTGTCCATGAAGCCCTCTACCAAAATTGTGAAATTCATGGCCCCTGGGTCAGGGGTTCAGGCTCTAGGGTGGGGCCAATATGGCCATATAGTAAAAATGTATTAAATCTTAGAAAATCTTCTTCTCTACTCCCATATATATTTGTTAAAAACTAAATACATGGATATGATGTCCATGAAGCCCTCTGTAAAAGAAAAAAATCTTGTTTTGTAAAACACGAATTAAGTTGTCGACACTGTCACATGGTTTGTAGATCTCTGGATTGTTTTCATTCTCACAAGATAAAAAGTCAGAGGGCAAAATCATCTCGATGCGATCGATGGTGGAAATGTGTGGTTTGTAAAAAAAAGTTAGATTCAAAAGAAATACGCTCTTCGAGAAGGTATTCAACTCGAACGAAAGAACATTACCAAAAACCCTGCTCTAAGATCGATTGCTAAATTACTGCTGAATTCGTTTTGGGGAAAGTTTGGCCAACGACTCAACATGCAGCAAACGACATTTTTTCACGAAAGAGAGGCTGACAAATTTTTTCAGCTATTATCGGATCCTTCCAAAGAAGTCTCAAATTTTCACATTGTCAGTAAAGAAATTATTCAAGTTTCTTTGCAGCAAAAAGAAAATTTTACTAAAGATTACCAAACAAACGTATTTATTGCTACTTTTACAACTTGCTGGGCGCGTCTCGAACTGTATGAAGTGTTACAGATGCGGGATAGAAGAGTCTTATATTTCGATACAGATTCAGTCATTTTCGTCAGCAGACCTGGAGATCAGGAACCAAAAGTCGGATCATTTATCGGACAACTTACCAGCGAGTTACCACCCGAAGAATACATTACAGAATTTGTTTCGGGGGGACCTAAAAATTACGCTTACCGGACTTCAGAAGGAAAAGAAGTATGCAAAATCAAAGGATTTACCCTAAACTATGTCAACAGTTAAAAACTTAATTTCTCTTCCATGATGGATTTGGTGGTCGGACCGGATCAGAGACAACACACCAATTCAACAGATTCATGTACAACGATTGTTAACCCACACAGAATTATGCGGCATAAGCAACAAGTTATTAACAATCGAGATGAAAAAAAATATACAAAATTGTGTATGACAAAAGAGTGATTTAACGTGACACTTGGGACACCTTACCGTACGGATATTGATTATTATTGTAGTAGTGAACAAAATTATGTGAACAGTACAATTATACTGTTTAAAATTGATTTTTTTTGTTTGCATCATATTGAAAAAAAATGTAAATTGAATGAATTGATATTATTCAATTGTTTTTTTTAAAGAAATCATTGAAAACGATTTTTTTATAAAGATTTATTAAAAAACATACAGTTGTCTTTACAACAATATATTATCAAAATGTACATTTGTAATTTTTATTGATGCATTGTTTCATTAAAATTTTAACCACTTATTTTTGTCTTGGTCAGTCTCTTTCTCTTTGGAGGATTGTAATTAGGAGGTGCTCCGTTCGTATGTTTTTTAACCACTAAGCCACTGCCAGTCTGTTCTCCAGAGTGCTTCATCATTTCTTTATTGTGGATGAATGAAGTTTGAATATCCTTTAAGGCTTCATAAAATTGTCGGTGACCGATAGGAGTTCCTCTTGAATTAGGTGTTAGCGCATGTTTGATAAAATCGGTGATATGCAAGCCTTTAATGACATTGCCTTTGTAAATCAAATTTCCATTATCTGTCCAAGAGAGTACGTCACTGACATACTGAGATAAGAATTTAAGCAATCCTTTGGCTTTATTCTGAAATTTAATTGGAATAACGTGTTCCAAGATTTCGAGAACATGCATCTGAGTGGGAATATCTTTGTCACTGGGTGGGTCTTTCGTCGGTTCCAAGATTGTCTCCATGCTTTTCGGCGGATGATCCTCCGGTTGAGTCAGTTTTTGGTATTTTTCTTATGGAACGAGTACTAGTTCTTGAGCCATTTTGAAAAAGTTGTAGTGCAGGCTTGATTTAACGTGGTATGATGTTTTGATGTTTGATCAAATACTTTTTACGTCGAGACTTGTTCACCGTTTTACTCACAAGGGTACTTATGATGTTTTTGTACGGATACAGAGTTTTTTTATACTGTTTAGAGACCGGAATGGTTCCCTTGTAAACGTTAAACATCACCTCACACAAAGTCTGCATTTGAGAGGGTGTCATGGTCAACAACAGTGCTCGTCGCTGTTTCATGTTCGTAGCGTCTTATGTATCAAACGATATTTGAAGGAGAAATTAACCATTGCTTTAGATGAGAACCTTTTTTTCTAAACTAGCTCCGTTCCAGTATCCGTATTTTTTAAGATGAATTTAATTATCTGGCCGCTCTGTCCCAGTATCTGTATTTTTTATAATTATTTAATTCTAACATTACATGTTAGAGATTCTTGACAATTGTAACCGGGGTGTAATCAATCGGAGGCGGTAATCTGGCTGCTCCGTCCCAGTATCCGTATTTTTAAAAATGAATTTAATTATTGACCATTGTAACCAAATCGAATTAATCTGAGGCGGTAATTTGGCCGCTCAGTCCCAATATCCATATTTTTATGATGAATTTAATTCTTACATTACATGATATAGATTCTTGACGATTGTAACCAGAGGGTAATCAATCAGAGGCGGTAATCTGCCCGCTCCGTCCAAGTTTGCATACTTTGTATTTATAATTATTACATGCAATGATTACATCATATCTTATTATGTCTTCCATCATTGTTGCTGGAGTGTCATCCATCGGAGGCGGTAATCTGGCCGCTCCATTGCTGTTCATTTATCATTTAACTTTTAACATGCAATTAAATATCTAAATACTAATGTGACTAAACCAAGAAAGTTCCATTAGTCCAGTTTTTTTTCCACGTCCTGGGCAATTGTTATTGCCATGTCCGATTCTATGCCTTTATATACCCCATCCAAGTTTCTTGGACAACCATGAGCTGGTATAGTATGATCTTCATTCTGATGAAGGGCACATACATGGCAGAACTTGCTTCTTCTTGAAAACTTAAGTACATTTCCCGATTCATTTCCAATAAATGATACATTAAATGTCATAAATCATATACAAGTTTATCTTTTTCATACATGTGACCACCACTATCTGGGAACAGAATGTTACGCATTATAAACAACATCATTCTTTGCGGTTCCAGAAGACATCCAATCAACAGCAATTTCAAATCCTAAACTAGCAGTCCTGAAGTTGCCAAAAAGAGCACTATCAAATCCTTGGTATCGATAAATGAACGAGTTATTTTGGTTTGTTCCATGCCTTTAAAAAGGTATTTGAATGTCTTTAGGGGAAATTTTGCTTGGTTGAACCATCGTCAAATAACGAATAACATTTTGTAGACTTATTTAATAGGTCTGCAAAAGGCCACATGTGTTTGCTAAGCATGATCTGGACCAGGGATGCCGTTCAGCAATATAAAAAGGATGCCAACCAAGTTAAGCACAAAACGCGTCGACCGCTACGTGGATTTCAACACCAGGAGGAGGAGCATCTAAAGAAAATGTGTGACGCATTTATAATACAGCCATCAAACTCAGAGTGGGCATCAGCACCCGTGAGCCAGCTTTGTGCCGACGAAATGAGGTAAGTTGTATCAAGTTAGAGCGGCAACTGTAACCAATGTGACGCTGGTGCTTCTTATACGATCTCTCCAGTAAGGCAATTGTGAGACCAGAATTTTCACAATTGTTGTAGATTGGTAAATGGGTCTTTGCATCTCTTAGGAAAGTGAGTAGATGTAGACACTTTGGAGCCGTTGCTAAATTTCGTTGTTGAGCATCAACTATACCCAACAGTTGGGCTCTTAACTGGCACAAAACTTATGTCCTTTTATGAAAGGCGTTACAGCAACCATGTTCCCAGCCAGTTTCAAACTTCGCCGCCCAATCATGTGATCTGCATTACCCGTTGGCAGATGCTTTGTACTGTCCTTCGACATCTGTCTCTAAAGCACAATTTATTCCGGACTTCGAAACAGGTATGTGATGCCTTGAACTTTGCTTTGTTGCAGTGGTGGTTGATTCTCATTTTCACCTTCACCAGATGTTTGCATGAGGCATTGTCCAAAAGTGTTCAGAGGTTTTTTCGTCTCCAGCTAGAGTAGGCCAATTTCAGCTTCTATATGCCGTGGCCAACTATGTGTTTCCAAAACACTGGTCACTGTTGGAGAGTCAGTCAGCAAGAACTTGTAGGTGCGTGTAACCTTTGGAATACACTCCTATCTTGCCAGCCGCCGGACATTTCCTGATATGTTGTCAGAACTTCGAAGAATTGTGACCCTGCCAGAATGCATAGCAGTTGGAGAGATTGGCATTGACATGGCCACTGCTTGTGATTGTCGGCAGCCATATTCGCGGTCAGCATGTAGGATGGCATTACTCTATAGCCAGATGGACCTACTTTATGTGTTGTTGGTGTTGTCCATGGAGACCAAAAAAGCTATCGTCTTACGTTGCTGGGAGTGGCTAAACTTGTGCTGCAGGCGATCAAGATGTTTGATGGAGGGCCATCTGTACCATTGAAATTGCTACACCGGGTCAGTGTCCGAGGCCGAGGAGTGGTTGGCGAGTTTGCCGTCCTTCATTTTTGGGATATCTCCAAAACTCTTTACAGAAAGGAATGTTCAGGATGTCGCCCGTTTCATCCCTCTTGAACGAATGGTATTGGAGATGGAAAGCCCATACCTGGCTGAGTACCCAATGGAGACAGTTGGTGTTGTGAGTGAAGTGGCGAAACTAAGAACCTGAAGAATTTACTGCCAAGAATGCGGCACCCTTTACGCACATTATTTTTTTTATTAATCCATTTCCCAATGTGGACATTTACTGATTATAAATATTTGGATGTTAACGTGTTTTGCAAATACTTTATGTACATTTTGTTTTGAAATCTGTTGGTCTAGCATAATGTATCGTCATTAATTTTTATTATATGTCAATCTATCCGTTTTATGTATATGTTTTTAAAGGGGGGGGGGGGTTGGAGAGTGTGGTAAAAATACTCTATCTTTATATGTATGTGAATATTACCATCGGGTTCGGGGTGCTATTAATATAGATTCGTTATATATACAGACCCTCACCACATGGATCAGACCAGACTCCTCACCGAAGTCATATTTTGACCCTTGTAATGTAAGGTTTGTGTGTATATAAGCACACGTGTCAATTTATATTGATATTATTCGCTCGTCTCACGACAAAACTAATATCAGAGTTTCGGGACAGCAATATGGTCCCCTCCAGTAATGACACTGACACAAGTAACATTACTAGTACATGAATGGAAGCGCTAATGGTGATATATAATACACACTCAGATAAAGAAGTTATTGTAACTACATTTAAAGATAAACTGGTTCTCCGAATAGCTAGTGATAGATTTTCAAATGTGTAAATATGCATATATCAGTGATAATGATGAATGATGATTAAAGCTGAACACCGCTCGTAAATAGGTACTGTCCGCCATATTTCTCTTTCATCACTGCTGTCCCTACAACCCTTATATAAGGAACAGACCTCTAAACAGTTCAAAGTATTTCGCTGTAGAGGTCTCACTTGTGTGGACGTTACATCTTGCCTCGCCGTGTTACTCGGTCGCGATGAAATTATCAAATTTTACGCACTTTTTTCAAGATAAGAGAATACTAACATCAAATAAATTGGTCAAGTCATTATTTACAAACAGAATATGCACAAAGTTTAAGAAATAAATGCATAAAATTCAAAGACGACGAAAGAAATACTACATGTCGGCCACGAGTTTCAGGTGTGTAATCGGGTGTAACGAAATCGAAGGGTTTATATACCAGGTACCTGTGTGACGGTGCTTATTTACGAGCGGTATTCAGCTTTAACTAGAAATATAACAATTGTTACTCTATTTCAAAATACAGGGGGTATAAACAGCTTGTGCCAATACAGTCAGTTCCCAACTGATTGACCTGCCAGTAATGACGACTGGTCAGAAGACGTCAAAAAAGAAAAAAGACTATGGAAGATGAGGAAATTATATCTATTCGGGCAGAAAATGAGAAATACATTCAGGAAGCTGCATTTTATAAGACAAAAACAATGTACATTAACTTAAAAAACAAAAAAAAATAGAACAAATTGTTTGTGATTTTGAACGGTAGGTTTTATATTAGGTTAATGTCTCAAGTGAGCTTTTCTTACCAAACGCCGTTGTCAAAAGATTCAACAATGTCCTGTCTGAAATACTTAAGAATCACCAGGATGCTGCAGCTCTCTTCGCCCAAGCCAACATGTCAGTGGATGTCTTTGACTATGAATTTATCAATCTCACTCAACTAATCTTTAATCAACTAATCTTTAAACAAACAAATGTTTAACCACAACTTGAAAAGACCTCTATAACTTTGACTTGGTTAAAGGCAAGCTGTCTTCTTTCCTATTGACACCTATTGTATCGAGATCATCTATCCACCAAGTCAAGAACATCATTTCAAACATTTCCACAATTTCAAGTTTACAGGAAAGACCCATTGTTTATTATTCACGGGGAGAATTCCTGCTCAAAAGACTTCACTCAAATCTTTACCTGACCTTTAAAGATCTCCATTTCTCCATTTTAACAACCAATAACCATGTACAGGATATATTTATTTCCAGTAACAGGCAACTAGAATTCCAATAATGCTACAGCACTGATGGATCTCCCACCTTACCTTTAACATACAGCAGATGAGGCTTGACTTGTTTTTGGAATCTACAAAAGCATGAAACGAAACACTATATATAATAATGTTATGTTTAAGTTTATAAAAATAAAAATGTATTTCAATTTAAAGATAGTTTGTCTTTTAGTAGAAATCCCTCCGTACATGATAATCAATTTCATATAAATAGCTACCGGGTAAAGCATTTCTATGCCCCATAATTCAAAATTATCATCACAGCTTTAGTCACCTAACAGATTAAATGTACTTGTTAAATTTCGATATGATGTAGCTAATATAAAAAATAATATTATTTTGATATTTCTAACTTAAACAACCCTTTATCTTTTTTAAAAGTTGGAGAACAGCTCATTTCCAATTTCTCAAAGCGTCGCCAATGCACCCTTCATTGTGAAGGTAGGAATGCCGTCCTTACACTGTTTATTGTGTCTGCTATAAGACCGACAAATGACTTCAACGGACAACGCTCCTACAATTCAACATAAAATGTATTTAAAAGCATTACTCAAATTGTCCTGCTTTCAGTTTTAACTTTCAATGCTCAGTCTTCATGGTTTTTTTTAACAGAAACATCCTTTTCTACTTCGATAGGTATAATGATTGAGCTACATTTAAAGAAAATTAAACCCTTTTATTCATGTAATTAAGTTGGTCACATGAAAAAGTATAAGGCGAGCCAATGAAAACGTTTGGGGCATTGTGAAACGTTCGTATTTAATAGGGGCTGTAAAATGCCGCTAATTATTATTCTTAAAGCAATACGAGTTGTCTGCGGCAGTAATTTAAGAACACAATTTTATGCCGTCAATTAACAGATAACCATCAGTAATGTATATTCTGCAAATAGCAGCAACCACAATCTGTTGTAAATAAACATATCCTTGCGATAAATCGATCGTTTGTTTGAACTGACCATCGCATATCTGCAACCATCGCAAATTACTATTCGGGACGGGATACGGAAATAGCCAAATATAAAGTAACGCGTGCAAGATGCTGAATCTATCAATGATCGAAGTTGGACGCAATAGAGGTAAGTGATAAATAAACACAAACATTTTTTAAACGTGAAATGCATAAAATCTTAAATATTCGCCGCAAAACATACGTCTGTATGAAGTGAAAATAAGACGTGTATGAAGTGAAAATGGTATGTTATTTGCATACATCAAGGGACTCGATGGGTCTGCCATCTCTGATTCGATTGCATACGAAATACCCTGTACAGATAATTGTGCGATTTCTTTTATTTCCAATTTGCGTAAAAAGATTGTGTAACCGGATTTTTTTCTGTATGCCATGGTTTTCTAAACAATATATATATTGACTGGA
Organism: Magallana ariakensis; assembly: GCA_020458035.1. NCBI lineage: Eukaryota > Metazoa > Mollusca > Bivalvia > Ostreida > Ostreidae > Magallana > Magallana ariakensis. The sequence continues at coordinate 54,379,873 of CM035811.1, read as the reverse complement.
ATGTTCATTTTTTGCAAATATAATAACATTAACTTTGTATTTTATGAGAAAAACTGAATAATATTTCAACTTTAAAATGACTTTGTAGTATTGAGATGGCTATAGATCAAGAATCATTTCCCCAAATCCAGTCAATACCTCAGATGAAGAGATTAGAACACTTGATAGGCAGAGGAGGGGTCGTGGTAGAGGCAGGCAAACTGCAATTCGTCGTTCTGGGGTAAGGAGAACAGTATCAAACTAGAACTGTCCTGATGGGACTAATACCCCCGCAAGGCCAATTTAAAATGGAACAAATAATTGAATTTGATAATAAAGGTTTGGAACACATACAAATAAACAAATTCTAGGATTGAAAAAAAAAATAGTTAAAGAAAAATTAAAATCAAAATTGTCAGAATTTCACTGTAAATACATAATTATGTATAACAGTAATACATTTACAAATTTATATATCTGATAGTATTTTTTTTAAATTAATTGTTTTGAAGAAAAACCAAGAAATGACAATAACCCCTCCCTTTGCAGTAAATGGAAATACCAGTAGCCAAGCAATGCTCTTCTGTTGATCAAATTTTGAATATCTTTCTAATAAGAGTCTTGACAGATGCACTTAATTAATTGTTTCATATTTTCCTCACTTTCTCCTATGGTACAATAGAACTCCAAATCAGAAATTGATCCCATAGGACTATGATTTTCTTTGATGAGCTTGTTAAATTTAATAAACTCCCAAAACACTACCATAATTACCATACTATGTAAAAAAGAAAGTTTAATATTTCAAACAATTTTAAAATTGCCAAAACACTACAATCATATCACTAATTTTGAATATCATTTAAATTAATGTCCTGTAGGGTCACATCATCAATTTACTTGACTAATAAATTTAAACAACTTCTTTATTAAAAATGATATTATTTATTTTCTTATAATGATAGAAACTTTTGGTTTACAAGAAACAGTTTCAAAATAGCCCCAAAACCACTACCCATTTTACAGATTATCAATTTTCCCTAAACACATGCTCCATATAAACCATGGCTCAGATAATGGCCCCCTTGGGACAAATGAATTCAGCCACACTTGTCTCTGATGTTCTTATAAGCTCCTAAGAATTTATCATTGACAAACAAAAATTGTGCATTGTCAGTTAATAGAATACTTACAAAAAATAAATTTAGTTAGGACATAAAGATAAAAGACTTCTATTTGGATGATTTATATTAATATATTTTAGAGTGTTTTAATACTATTAATTAATAAAATCTGTAAGGATTACCTCCCTTACTTTTCAACATCAGTGTACAATATATAGAATAAAGAAAATGAAAACTGTCATAAAATCATTAAATCTTGTCTGATCTTAAAAAAAATTGCAGGTGCACATCTTCAGATGGTGTTCAACATATGTAGAAACTTTCAGACTGTTCCATGCAGTAGTTAAAAATTCTATAGGGGGACAAAGTTGCGTCTACAGACAGACGGATGGACAGACAGACGGACAGGGTGAAACCAATATACCCCCCTAAACTTCGTTTGCGGGAGTATAATAAATTTTTCAAAATAATAAACAAGAAAAAGCAGTAACTGTTCATTTAATATTTCTAGGCTCCTCGAGTAAGAGGACAGGGAAGACGCAGAGGGTGCATCCAGCTGGCACGAGCAGGCTTGAATTGGCAGCACAAGCTAGGCGTGACAGACATAGTCAACTTGAGGTATATATATATACATGTCCAAATATAGCAAACTACACTAAGATTAAAAATGTTTATATGTGACCTACCTTCAAAAATTAGAGAATGTTTTATGCCACTTATTTTAGGAATGTATTTCCAAAATGGAATTGACAGCTCTGAAGGAGACCCTCAAGTTAGTTTGTATGAAGCAACCATCACTATTGATTGATGTCTTAAAGTCTACTGATGGAAATGGGGATCTAGCACCGGGAAATCAGCCTGCAGTGCCATTCCAACCTGGTGTTCCTACAATAACTGTAGGGAGACGCCTACTGAGGAGAAAAAGTGTGCTGTAGGAAAATTCCCCGAGAACTGCCACTCTATAATAGCTGTAAGTTTACGCTATCAAAGAACTTCATGTAAACATCAAATATCTTTACATGGACTAAAGAAAACTGACCACTATTTACTAATTATCATGCCATTTTATTTTCTTTAGGATTTCTATACAATAGTTCTTGATGAATTGGTCCTTGAAGTTGCCATTAGGTGTAGAAATGATGCCAGAACCCAGAGATAATGACTACAACGTAGAACATCGACACACAGCTTACAGACAATACGTTATGTGGATTCACTGTCGCTTAGAGGCTAGAAACCGAAAGGTTATTCCAAGCTGCTGTGTGTGGCGTATCCGTGACAGATACCCTGAGCCTCCCTACCAATATGTACGATATATTGAAGGAATCTTTGATCAAAGTACATCTGGAATTTTATTTGGTTGTTAGATCATACATATCATTTATTTTTACACTGATTAAAACAATTAACTACGTAGCATTTTCTTTTTACCACTATGAAAAACATCAGGAAGAGCTGATATATTTGATTACTATTATAGAATATATCATGCGATTGTCAAAATTTACAAGCATAATTTACAAGATAACTGACAGTGGTTTATCAATACCAATGATAAATCAGTTCTCTTCATTCTGACATTCGGACAGAAATCTTTACTTCTACTCTGCCACTAATGATGCTGTTGGCGGTGGAGGGACAGGAGCTAAGGTCTCAGACACAAGTGTTGGATCTTCTACATCAAGCGTAACTGGCCTTTTCATGCCAACAGGGTCGACGAGAATCATCGACCCTGTACACACATTTTTAGAATATCAGTTACATAATGGGTAATGCTTTTCCTGTCGCACTGGATAGTCAGACCATCAACCAATTTTTTTGCTTTATTGGATTTGAACACGCCCGACCAAAATTACCACCTCATAATACTCAAAGAATGATTACTTATTCTTTAAATAAAAATGCGCTCGGTCCAATGGTCACATCCTTTAATATATCAATTGAAATCTATGTACCAGTTAACATTTTTTTTAATACTAAAGGTTAAATTGAACATGAAATGACCCGAAAGTACTTTGAGATAAAAATGGATATTTAACATTATTTATAGGTTTATGTATCTTTGCAAACAGTTCAAATCAACCGTATATTTCTTATCTCTTTCATCACGTAAACAAGTGTAGTGTTCGTGGACTCGTTCCTCGTACGGGCTGTCTTATAGCCCGTGACGTCACCACAGGTGGAAATCTGCACGAGGAGAATTCTACCGCCTGCAGCTAGCGAGGGAAGCTGTGGTAGATGAGGCGACCGGCAAGCACAGCGGTGTACCCACGGATTATCAGTAATAGTGACTGAGAAACACTATACATGTATTGCGTACAACTTATCAACTATAATACAACTATAATACAACTATAATACATGTAGGCACGTGGCTATTTGACATGATTTATTGTAAAAAGGACAGTAACAATTCAATTTACCGTGTTTAATTCCAAAATGCAATTGAGGCATTATAACCGACAAAATTTTAAATCTGACCCAGTGCAGATCAAGAAGAATGTTTCCAGAAGGGGGTGGGGGTCTTGCGTTATTTGAGTTTGCTGGGGGAAGGATTGGAGGCATATTTTTGTTTCTCGTTCATTTTATAATGTGAATTTTGCAAAACGGAGGAGTGTAAAAAGTTAACTTGTACCTATAATGTTCGTAATGTTGCAATATTGAGTAAATATGGTTAACTCGTACGAATAATGTAATGTTCGTAATATTACAAAGACATAACTGTTTGTACAACATATATAATTCGTACGATATATTAAATAAAGTCCACACGAATACAAAGTAGACCTCACCAATAAAATGTTTTTTTTTGGCTATTTCAGAGTGTAAAATTTGTTGGTAGCATTTAATGTTCTAACGGGTATTAAATGTTATCAATTAAAAGCGAATTTTTCAAATGCCGCATGTTAACACAGTTATTTTAGTCCAAATTTCGCGCGTCCATGTGTTTGTTAAAAATTTCATGGATTATAAGTGATATCACAAAGGAGATGGTATTCCACGAGCGATGAATGTTGAAAAATTGCCTCCTGAAGTTAAGCTCTGTGATAGGCTGATCCTATGTTCCTCCGATTACTGTAATTGTAGTCTATCAGGAGCTGAGGCGTGGTTTTCCTTTTGGCCTGGCAGAACTCCTCAGGTTCTTTGGTATTTTTACCATGCAGCTGTAGCACATCCGTATTCAGCTGTTTTCTGATGGACGCCCTTTCCAGACCTAGGGTAGCATACCACTTTTAATTGTTTCAGATAAAGAAGATGGGGGAACGAGATAGCGCAAATGCCCATTTGGTTTCGTCGTAAAATACAATTTTAATTTTTTTTCCACAACCTAAAAATCCTAGTTCTCTAATGTTGCCTTTTGTCTGGTGCTATAACAATTGAGCCATTTCAGTCACAACAAACTCCGTTGTTAAATGCTATCGGCGACTTCAACCACGAATTTTCGGATTTTTGTAAAACGTTCAATCGTTGCGATACAAAATGATATTTTAAAAGTATAGTGGGTCATCTCTCCATGTTTTTGTAGATTGAAATCGGTTTAATTTTCTTTAATCATTTTATAGACTATGACAAAACTATTGGGCTCAGGCCCACTCTATAAAAGAACAGGCATTGAAGTTCTAAAAATAACACTATCTGGAGGTTTTGACACACATACGCCACTTTTAATCAACCTATTTCAAACATTTAATATATTTAAGGGTAATAAAACCACGTTTTGGTTAATATACATTGTGAAAGAAATCAGATTTGTTGATATTTTATTTTTATAGTATCTTATTTTTCTTCATATAGGCAGTTTACACGCCTTATTCATCCATGTTCTTTTGTTTGCCGTTTGTCCTTTTTACTTGATTTAGTTTGCAAGGAAGTATATCTCCTTCTGCAAGGCTTGCTTCTTGATGGCTTTGGGAAGTTCTTTAATTTCTATAATCAAAGACGTAGTTTACACTCTTCATGTTAACAACATTGTTGATCAAACTGTTCCTTATAATCGGGAAATTTACACATCTTTTTCATTTAAATTCCTGCCAGACAGTGAAATTTTTGGTGTTCTGAACAAGTATCGTTGATTTTTTTTCGTTATACATGTACTGATTATCTTGATCAGTTTGTCGAGTTCTGGTTTTATTAATACAATTAATTTGAATTATTTATATATATATTTATATATAATATGCAACAGGATATAGGAGACAAAGGGATAAAGGATCAGCTGACCTTGATTAGATACTTAGGCCCAATAATGCTTCAAAATTTCATACATACATAATATACAGTAATTCAATATTTCAATTCAGACAAAATACAGTACCTATCGGACCCAACCAAACAGAAAGTAAACCCCAACTAAACCCTGGGTTTACTTTCTTGGTTTACTAGAGTGGGCCCAAATTTTCTAAAATTATATCCAAAGTAAACCTTAAAGTAATCCAATGGTTTAGTTGGGGTTTACTCTAGTGGTAGGTTGTGTCTGATCGGAACTGTAGCATGCATATGTTGAAAATTGTGATGCCTATTTCACTAGCGTCTCTTCTTTATTGTCACACTCCTATCAGGGCTATAATGACACTCACTCACTTCGTATCCAAGTGCTATAAATGTCATGCCACTGTAAAATAATTGGATACCCTTTTACCGCCCCATAATGTTGTTATTCGACACAGCATTTAAAATGTAGTTTTTAAAGTGGCCATTAGGCATCTTAGTAAGTTATTGTATAAATACAAGATAAAGACAAGAAACATTTTTGACATTCAGTAAACTAACCACCGTGATCGGACCTAATTTCTTTATTTCGCCTAAATATTGAAAATTTTGTGACTGATTGGTACTCAAATTTGGTTACCAGTCTTTCGGCTTCCTCCGCCGTGTTGACGACAACGTGTTTCAGGTTATAATTATTCAATGTTTTGTTGGTAAATGCTGTATTGAAAGCGGAAATTCTATCTATTGGTGACAAATTTTATAATTTGTTACTCAATACTCCAAAAACATTGTTTGGGAAAACCGAGCATGAAAAATCCGAATCTCGAACTCGGTGTATATAAAAAAAAAGGCATTTCTAAGCACGACCTACTTTGGTGTGATCTTAACTAACACCGACCTCTTCGGTCATAAAGGTTAATTTACATCTGTGTTTCAACGGTTTGGATACCAATACTTTGGGGTTCTTAAAGGAACATTTTCCAATTCATCTACCGGAGCGATGATATTTTGTCGGAGAAGTTCATCAAGCTGATGACGCAAAACTTCCATTTTGTCCGGCGGTAATCTGTACGGGTTCGCACCAGGTTTATGTGAATTTGATGTTCTACTACAATGGTAAGACCGATGTCAGGATTTTTCTTTGATACTAATATATTTCGGTTCCGATCAAGGATTTTCAAAGGAAATGTTAGACATGAACTTATTATCACTTTTAGATATAACGCTTCCTCTGATTGATCAGACACAGTTATACATGCACATTCCACCTGGTGTTGTCGAAGGTCAGTGAAGTAATCCTAAATGTATTATCGGTTGGTTTGAATTGAGCCATTATTAATCCCCTCTTGACAAAATCTAATTGTAACTACTGATTTTCACAAACATTGGTACATTTGGCGGAACCACATAATTTGATTCGCGTCGTACTTTTGTACATGTACAGTTAGTCTTGCTTCTAAAACAAAGAAAGTAATCAAAATGTAAATAAAGTAACATGTACCAAGAATCAAAAGATGAATGATATTAATTTTCATTTACAAATGAAGAAAGTTTCTAGACCATATTGGTATGAATTTATAGATGATCATATGCTGCATCATTTGAGAGCAAATTATAAGCTCTAAAATATTTCATTCGCAATAATAATATTTTCTTTTCTTTCTGAAGATAAAAATGTAGGTGTATCGAGGAACATTAAGCCGAACTCGACTAAATATTGCCCCGTTCATTAATGACATAAATAATATAGATTTTCAGGACATGTATTTTCTGAAGTAACCGTCATTATTAAAGAGCTGTTTCCTTGGCAATATTCTGGAAAATGAATGTTACTAAATGTCGCATAAATCGTCCGTACTTCTTTCGCAAGTGTTTGTTAATTTCCTTTTTTGCCAAAAATTTCTTTCGCCAGTCCTGGTATTAATAAAATTGTCCTCTAGTCATAATATGACCCTAAACACCATTAACAGTATGAATAGTCACTACTTTGATGATATTCTCGAAAGTCTGTCGTGGACGGGAATTAACACTGATGTCGTTTCCACCTGGACATACAAGCACTGTTTCTGGATGAAATTTTATCCATTCACACAAAACCCTCGGATTTACACTATCCGCTCTCATTCCTACAACACCGTAAAAACGGCATTCATAAGATACACCCAAAAATACTATCACAAAATCTAACCCCCAAAAAACTATCACAAAATCTACCAAGTCTTTTAACACAAGATACATTCACAAAAAACTGTCACAAAATCTACCAAGTCTTTAAACAAAACATACACCCCAAAAAACTATCACATAATCTACCAAGTCTTCATACAAAGCTATCTCCGAATAACGCTATCTTTCACAAACTTGTGACTTTGATGAGGATTGCAAGATAAAGTCTTTTAAATAAATAAGATCTTGAACAATTTCACCGTATTTATACGTCCTATATAATATTTGACAAATTCTCATTAAGTAAACACAAGTCAAATAATCTAACATCTCGAACAATTATAACTATTTGTGTGATATTATAACATCAAAGGAGGATTGATTTAGTTGAATTAATGTATCTTGTATAATCGTGATCAGTAAGTTGTTCATTAGATTTAGGTATTTTAATAACTGAAAAGTTTAATACGTTTTATCGTTTAAACTCATTTGTCAATTAGGCGTGAATGGGTTTTTTTCATAACACTTAAATTCCGCTTTGTCCCTTGTGACTCTCTGCACATTTATCAGAACATTCAGATAAAGACAGCAGATATCTAAAACACTGTTCTTCAGCCTTCAACTTAAACATCATAAGCATGTGCTTACGTCCAGTTGAATACCTATCTTCTAGTGTGGCTTCAACAGATTAAGTACTTGTTTATTTTCATCATCAATATGATGCAGCAAGGCGTTGATCTATAGCATTGTCATTTGGTTTTGTCCCACTGCATGTTGGTAAAAGGAGCACGCCTGGCAAGCCTTTGTTTTGTCTCCCTTGAGGATAGGTAAAACATCCGAATCTTGTAGAACTCAGCAGTTGGTGAGCTGATTTAAGGAAAAGAAAAATTTTCACTGCATATGCTGTTAAATTCATTGAGAGTTTTCATATTTTAACTGTTAGGGGCAGCTGTTTAGAAATTCTTCACATCATCTCTTGTCCATCTGTTCAAATTGCATTATAACATTAGATAATGGAAAGTTGCAGACATGCTAAATTACATGCACTTATTAAAAAAAAATTATGAAACTGAAATAATCTTTGTATATATAAATCAAAGCATTCAAAATTAGCAAACTTACTTAATGCGTATTTTGAATTAATAAAATATGTAATATCTGACTATATTCCTCTAACTTTCCTGGGTACAGATTTCTTACCCTCTCCATAAATTCCTCCTCGGATAGCTTTAATTCGAATTCCACTCGAACACCTTTGTATGTTTTGAGATTAAATACTGAAGTAGGATATCCTGTAAATATTTAGCAGCAAAAATAATTTTTATTCTGTATTGTCAGATAATATCTTTCAATATGTTTTATTATGTGCAACTTCTTTGTTCTTGTCTTCCTTGTGGCACCGTTCTTTTAAACGTTTTACTGCAATAAAAAAATATATATATCGGGGTTCAAATATCTTGTTTGTGATAATGTTTTATCTTTTATAAAAAATACAAAATTGATTTATTTAAACGCTTTACGTTTCGAGTCGATTTTTTTTTTTAAAACTGCAATATCACATTTTTCAGGACAATGTACATTTTTCTTCAAAATACTAATTCAAAGTTTAGAAGTTTCCGTATCCGCCAATTAATATTTCTGCAAACTAAAGTGTCGTTTTAGTATGCAAGTCTTCTAAAAACTTCTTCAAACTGACGTAAAGCCTACTGTTACGTCCAGTGTTTTCAATAAGTTTTTGAATAGAAGGAAAAAATTTTGGAACAGCAGGAAACCTAATCTCGGCATGGGGTCTACCGTATATAATTTGTTACAGCGAGTGATTGTGCTTCATCTGTTTATCCGTGTAACTGTTTATTTACCTCGTTTACTTAGTGAGCAAATTGAAACACAAAATTTCGTTTACGAGCGAATGGCATTGCTGTAGCAAAAAGTTGATGAGCATTTAACAGACACGTAATACAACTGTTTCTTGACATTTTCCATAGGTCTATTCACAAAATCATTTATTTCTTATCTGCCAAAACACCTGCACTTATCCTGCAAGTTCGCTCGGACTTTGAAGTGTCCGCCATTGTTAATGAGGTATCGAAGCAATTCGTCACCGTTACATAACGCTCACTGAACTTCAATACATAAAAGTCCTACTACTACATCAATACGAAGATTTTTTTCTCAAAATTACAATACAAATTATAGAAAGATTTTCCTCTTCGACATGGGATATGCGATCGTCGTTGACTCGATCGCTTGACATATGGTGGGAACCAGTTCATGTTGAGCTGGGTCATTGACGTGTGACTATTTTGATGCCATATTTTCAAACGCATTAACGACAAGGATTTTGATATTAACTAAATCAAGCTCCTATATCGGCAGAATTTTTTAAAGACGGAAATCTCAGCCGGAAAATTTTATTCTACAGGCGGTTAATTTTGCCAGTTGCCGGCTCTTATTGAAAACACTGACGTCACGAAGCTAGAGCTGCAGATGTTCAGAGGCGGTGCGAGCACCGGTACTGGGTTATGACCTACACGTGTATCAAATGCATATTTAAGTTCTATTTGATAAGTTTTTGATGAGTATATGTACTTTGAAATAACAGAAAAATATACATCTTTGTAATCTAATACCAGTTTAAGTATCTGATACCCGTACATTCCATCAAGTATCCTGTTAAGAGGAAAATGGTTTACATTTGAAGTATCTTTCCAGATTAACAAAAGTAATTCGTTTAAGCTATATTTTTATACCGTTATTATGTAGTATACATGGCCTTAAGGCTATATTGAACAAATGAAAATGTCAACTCCTCGTTTAGCATGGTTCTGTTAGATTGGGAAAATTTTGAAACATGTTATTACGTAGGGTTATATGAAGGTAAAAAATATTAAATTGGTGTATGTTATATTACTAAGAAAAAAATATGCTGTATATTATTCGCGAGTAGGTTAAGACACTTCCGAAATTACTGATTGTAGAAATTAATGGTCGTTATAGAAAAGTATAAAGGAAATTATAACTTGGTAGATCATTTTATATAAAAAAAAAATGTTTTTAACGAATATTAACATGTTGTCAGAAAAAAGCCTAAATAGCGTCTGCATCAGAATATTGCATTATTCCTTTGTCTAAATGCAATTGAATCAAATATATAATTGAAACATGACTCCCGTAACTTGCTTCCCAAACAAATTAATTTATCTCCTTTACTAAAGAGTCCTTTAAACAAACAAATGGCGCTAAATTTAAATCGTGATTTGCCACGCATCAAATGCAATTAACAAAAATATTTTAAACCAAACTTTGATCTACAACTATCAAATACAAAACTACTTTTACTAAGACAAATCAGGAAATTGCGAGAGTGAAAAAGATTTTAAGTTATTTTAACAACGTTTCAGTTGCGACAGGAAATTTAACTTGTCTTTATATAGTGAACCATATAAATGCACAGAACGGCTTACTTCCTCTCTAGGCAAGCATTCAAAAAGAAATTCACATGCTGTCGTTATATTTCATCTTTTTCTTTCCCAACTATGTTTTCTTTTTTTGAAACCCATCTGTTCCAAGCCTGTGTGATGTGAATCCTGCAAAGAATCTGAGAACAATCTTAAACAATCTTTAGGTAAAAATAACAACATGAGTTAAGATAGTGAAGTGCTTTCTATTCATGTGTAAATTACCGCTGAATTATTTAAAGCAGTTTCTTTAAGCACATAGAGATTTCATCAAAGAAGAAAATTGATTTCGGAAGGCTGTAACAGTTTATAGAAATTATTAATAAAAATCTAATACATATTATGGGTATTCATACTAGCTAATAAGAAAACTACACTGATTGTAATTTCTTTCGGTTAAAAAGGATATACAGTACCTGAAAATATTTTATATAAGACATCGCTCTGTGCGATGTCACAACAACTGACAATAGAAACGGGTTCCATGATTTTAGAATAGTCAGGTCATCGAAAATGTCTTTTTCGCCTTTATCTTCCATTTGGAATATAATCAACGATTGTATGAGAAACAAACTCATTCAGAGGAAGGTTATATTTCGATGTGTTGAAAGTCTGTAACAAAATATTCTATAACCTCCCCCACCCTCTACAAACATTAAGTCAGTAAAATTATTCTGAAACCACCCCCAACCATCCCCCCCCCCAAAAAAAAAAAATTAAAGCTGACATGAATTCATAAAAGCATTCGGTCGCCATATAAGTTATCATTCTTCAACTGCCACTGGGGTATATATACCGGTCGAGAAAGTCACGGTCCGTTGCTTTCCGATCGAGGCACTTAGGTTGCACGGACTTCTAAATGCATGACCTACACGTTGTAGTAAAATGTTTGTAAAAAAAAAGAATAGAGGAAACTACAAATAATAAAACATAGATATAATTATTTATTATATGAAAGAATTTTTAAGGTATCCGTATTATTTTGCACAAATAGAGCTGCCTTACTTCGCATGCACATCGAACACATGTGTCGTTCATACAGAGTGCATAAAGTCTGCATCTTTTTTTAAGACCCCCGCAGCACTACATCCAACACAGTAGATAAATAATAATAAATCCAAAAAAGTAACAACGTAACATCGTTTTTACAAAAAAAAACCCCGTTTCTAAAATCCATGCGGTCATTGCCATTGCTCAATCTGCGACAGTGTTTGGATTGCGCATGTGCGATGTTGTGACATACACAGGAAAACGTTCTGCAATTATCAAAGATTTTCGAAGGATGTGTGCCTGAATTTCAGTCCGTCTTGTTTCGTCGTTCACAGGATATTCCTTACCAGTACAGTGGTTGTATTATTTTTGTTAAAAACGCGTTTCTAAAAGTCTTTTTTGTCCAATGTACCGTTTTTGGGTAAATAAAATACCTGAATGCGGTGAAGCATGAATAGTACTAACGGCCTTATATAGGGGGTGTGTGGCGATGAGCAGAACAATAGAAATCGCCAACTAATATGGCGGTAGTTGGAATAAAAGGGAAATAATGCGTATTTATGAATTCATGTCAGCTTTAAGTCTGTAACCATGCACCCCGACCATCCCAGAAAATTAGGTATAAATATTTTTTAACCTTTTTCTTTTCTGATGTCATTGATCTAGTTATTAATCTTTTTACATTACCAACAGTTTTTAATTCACATGCTTCTTAATAAGGCTTAGAAGAAACTGCTGCAGGAACTGTCGAAACATCAGAGATATCTCTGAACTGAATGTACTACCAGTTGAAAACAATGATGGTGTATACAAAGGGGATAACATGTCAATACTTAGAGGAGGTGAAGGTTGGGTGTAAATAGGGGAAATCGGAAGTGGTGGTGGAGTAGGTAGTGGTGATGACAATTTCATAGTGTTGTGTGCTTTTTTTTTTTAATAATGTTATAGATGCTAATGATGATAAGGCAGGTGATGCAGGTAATGGATTTGACTGAAAAAAAATAATAAAGTTCGGTTATTATAATCTTGGTAATTGGTTCCAAATATAATTCATTTTCTGATAATGATGCAATAGATGCATAACCATTGCTAAAAGATGAATCAGAAAAACTTTCATCCTAGTAAATATTGTTTGATTCATAAATAGAACATATTTTATTGAATAAATCAAAAGGATTAGACACAAGTTCTAAAACTTAGATAGTCTTCTCCTAGTAATGAAATTTTATAAATATTGCCAGTAATAACGTTTGATATGAATACACATAAATATACATGAATAAACAATCTACTACATATATTATATCACCTTATAAATTCAGACATTTTTTGAACAACGACCACATTCACTCAAAAAAATTTGTACCGTCTTGAAAATTTCAGTGTTTTGTGTATTTGTCAAAGAATCATCCCCCACAACAGTAAATGTGCATCTATAACGTGTACATAACGTAATGTCAGTAGCTTATTCATTAGAGAATTCCGCGCTCTTGTATACTTTTTACAGACAAAAAACAAATGGTATGCATCTTCTGGTAAGCCACACGAACAGTTTGGACTGGCTATTAAGTTACAGCGGAATAAGTCAGAATGTGTCTCAAACGTGTATGTGTTATGTTTAAAAATCTTTTTCCCAATGAAAGATGTTGCTGAGGCTTTACCTTATCATTGTATAAACATGATTCATAAGACTTTAGAATACATGTTTCTTTATAAACACCAACCATATTTATGGCTTTTGTCTAGTTTCAAACTGATTTTTTTTAAATAAATGATGAATCTATATGTGACTATTTGAAGAAACAAAACAAGTAAAATTAAAAAGTAAAGGTACTTTAAATTCATACGATAAGTATTTGATTGCAAATTACCTAATATGAGTGTGGTAGAACTAGGCGGAACATCAGGTGGTGTTGAAACAGTAGAGGAGGGGCGGGTAGAATTGCATATTCTACATATTCTACCTGTAGACCTCAATCCCTCTTCTACTGGTGTCGTGCTCCTGGAGGCCGGTGTGGAGGTGACGAACCCACCGGTTGTCGCCACATTGGCCTCCTTCTATGTGGAGACCTCCTCCGTGGAGATATCAGCCGGAAGGGGGGGGGGGGAGGGGTGGGGTGAAAGACTCTCCGGAGGAGATGTACACCGTGGAGGGAGATGGACTATACTCTCCATTCCCTCCGATGGTGCTGGCTGTCGCGGCACTGGAAAGACGATGGCTACTGGTCGATTCTTCAAACAAAATATACATACGCGGGTATGATAAGGCAACTGTCAGCGATCGATCGAGTAAAAATTCCTCTGATCGATATGACGTCACAATAAGCAGCATGTTGTCATTTTTTACTTAAGAAACCTGTCAATTTTAACTTTATCTCTGGTCCAAATTATGAACACTACAGGGGAAAATGTCACTAGAAGCTCTTTGGCCAGAATATATCTTCGATTTTTCTGTATTAAATATCGTTAACATTGATGACGTCACAAGCATGTTTAATAGAGAAGAGACAAATCATTTGAATGCAGTGTAAACAATGCCGAAATAAGACTTATTTAATACAGATACCTAGATTTAGATGAGTGTCAGTTAGGATATAACCAGGCATGGATATTTTGTTTTATCAGCAAGTGTTATAAGGTAAGCAGATGGACATTTATGTGGCTTGACCGGCCTTTCGATATATCCCAGTGAACTTGAAATAAAAGATACCACAGAGTCTGCGTAATCTGTTTCATATTTGGATATTTTACTGGAAATGGACATTGATGGTAACCTAACAACAAAACTTTATGATAAACGCGATGACTTCAATTTTTCTATGGTTAACTTTCCTTACCTATGTAGCAATACATGTATACCTTCATCACCTGCATATGGTGTTTTTGTCTCTCAGTTTATTCGATACGCAAGGGCATGCTCTTCGTATGAACAGTTTCTAAGGCGAAGCAAGCTACTGACAAACAAGTTGATAAAACAGGACATCAACAGTCTCGTTTGAAGTCTACTTTTCGTAAGTTCTATGGTTGATACAACGACCTTGTCAGCAAATACAATATTCCATTGGGTCGCATGCTGACTGACGTTTTCCATACTAATTGTTAGACCATAATTAATCACCCAATTGTCTACGGACTTTTCCGTCTTTACCTGATTATGACAAAGAGCTCATTGCGGGTGTGACCGGTCAGCAGAGGATGCTCACTCCTCCTTGACACCTGATCCTACCTCCATCTTTTTGGAGGTCCGTGTTGGTCTGCTTTAGATTTGTATTTCGGTTTATGGATTTTTGGGATGGTTTTCGGATTGTTATTGTCATTTTTCATAAAATGTTCAATGCATGTATTTAAAAAAATATTTATTTCAAATAGTTTGAACATCATGCAATTAAATAATTCAAAGTAAATGCATACAACTAATTCTTATTATTGTTGACTAATGGAGACAGAACTGAAAGAAATTTTAAAAAAATCAAAACTCAAACAGCAACCCTATAACTCAACAAAAAAGCAAACAGTAATATACAAATCTTACTGTCATGATATCATTAATCCACTGCCTGGATTCCTTTGAAACTTCGAGTCGATGATAAACTTCCACCACAACAGGTAAACGTTTAACTTCGTCAAAGCCCAAGGTAATGACCCATGAATAGTAAAAAATGGCAAGTGCATCAAACATTCGATGTGTGTTCATAGTAACATCTAACACAGATAACCATCTATGGCTCACATAACGTTGTGGCATAGTGAATTTCACATCTAGCATGAGACAGATTTCCTCCATACTTTCTCTGAGATCAGGTGACCACTTGAAGTCATTGAAAATGTCCAGGAACAACGCCTCCGCCAAATGATTGAATGGCTTACAAAATGCCTTTGTGGAATTGTGGATGTGATGGCACACATCAACATCCACATCTAGCAAATGTGGAGTCTTTTCTGTTCTTAATCTGGTTTCAAATCCAGATTTGTTTCCTCTCATGACATTGCAACTATCCATAATAACAGCCATAAGGTTTTTCCAGGGTATATCATTCTCCCTAAACACATTCACAACTTGATCAAAAAGGCTTTGGCTATTTACTTTCGTCACAGTAAATGAAGTCAAATGATGGACCTCTACTTGGTTGGATTTTGAAGAAAATAAACTGACTAATATTGTCACTACCCTCTGAAAATTAGAGCTCGTGCTTTCATCCATGTTAAGTGAAAAAAATGTATTTTTCTATGTTTCTACTAAGTGACTGCCAAATGTTTTAGCAAGGCTAAACCTTGTTTTGTATGTGGTTCGGCTTATTCCCAAACTATCCAATGCCTTTTTGTCAGCTGCTAAAGCCTTTGTTAATTGCAGAATTTCTGATACCACGCTAAATCCAATGTTATGTTATGCCACATATACCATAGCTTTCATGTTAATCACTCGTTCAGATAACGGGATATTTG
Organism: Magallana ariakensis; assembly: GCA_020458035.1. Taxonomy (NCBI): domain Eukaryota; kingdom Metazoa; phylum Mollusca; class Bivalvia; order Ostreida; family Ostreidae; genus Magallana; species Magallana ariakensis. The sequence goes on along the minus strand of CM035811.1, from coordinate 54,363,504 downwards.
GAAGCGTTGCTTTCCCTTCAAACAAAGTGAAATCATTGGTAGCATTTGCAGTGTATGCGTTTTCCTTATGTGGCACTCCAAATGCACTACAATATAATTATAAATCTATTTAAATCACTAATGTAGGTTAAAAATTAACCCATGACTGATTACATCGAAAGAGAAATTGAATTTCAGAAATGTACTATTTTATTACGATGCCTCCCTGATGAAGTTTATCGTATGCTAAAGATAAAAATAACAACCTTTCCAATAATTAATTATTTTATAACGCGGACATGACATAATGTTGATACAAATCACAATATGTTGACTTAGTCTGACAGTAACAAAAAAAAGTACGATTTTTACACTTACCAGGCAAACTCTGATTTAAAGACGTTTTACGTTTATTTACAGAATGCAACTTTCGGAGCAAATGCTGTTCAATGGCCTTCCATCCTCTATTTCCATAGTTAATGTCGGTTAATGCCATGTTGACCAGAAATTCTCGATCACCCTGACGTTTGTGTTTACGTTACTAGGTTACTAGGATTAAAAAGCAAACGTCTGGGTAATGCAGACAAGATCACGGACTAAACAACTTATTTGTTTCAAAACGGACAAAAACGGAAAATGATCGAACAAAAAAAAAAAACTGGAATATCGGAGAGTACTAATAAATATCGGCTTCTTTGATTCAAATTAGCGGAATTCTGCTAAATATCGGAAAAGAATAATCACTGCAAATTTCACATTTTTTCGCCTATTTGACATGTATACTTCTTATCCATCATGCTTTCTATCATAATCAAGTAATTTTCTGCTGATATGAGAACCTTTTTCAAGGTGTAGTGAGGCACCTTAACCCCTCTGTTTGACATAACTTTACTGTACCAGTCACTTTGAATGGCCTGTTTATTGCAACACTCCCATGACCCTCATATATGTATATATACACCCCAGAGTTGTACTTGTGTCTCATCTATGACTAGAAAGGCTATGACTGTACTCTGTGAACTTAAAAAAGAAATTTATAGTTTATTTTGAAATAAGTCCAACATAAAACATTTATGAATTGTTCTGTTTCTTAAGGGGAGTAACTATTTTTTACCATATTTTTTTTTAATTTTATTAAAATTTGGAATTAAAATAAATGATCGAAATTAAATATCTATAACAGTAAACGCTAATCTTAACTAATTATCCAGCTTGGATTACCAAACATTGATTTTCAAAATCTTGTATATATTAAGACATTTGAAAGGAAAGTCGACATTTACAAATACTAGAAAAACATTTGAGAATGCCTGCAATTTTCTAAAATTGAAGATATTAACTTCTGTATTTCACATGCCATTTTTCTATTATGAAGGGCACCTAATAATTATGACCTTTGCAGTTTTCCAGTATAGAGATGATCATTTTAACATGTTGACTTGATTCAGAAGGTATTTTTTCCCCTAGTCTTCATTATTTTTTTATATCAAAAACAGACTTTACTCAAAAATGAATCTTGAACATATTTTACAACAATACGTTTCGATTGATATAATGATTATAACAAAATTCTTTACAACTGAAATATCAAACCATATATTTAATTACTAGCATTACAAAGAGAAAACAGAGAAGAAAAATCAGAGAGGAAGAGAAAATACAAACTTCATCAATTGTTTCATAACATCATCATCATCATCATCCCTCTGTATAAATAGATAAACATGTGTATTCTAAATGTTGCAAACCAACAAAATATGAAGACACGCTCTGCTCACATTACAAAAAAGAATTTTAAAAAGGCACATGGGCCACATAGTTCACCTACGCAACAGTTGCCGAAATAAAATCAGCTTTGTGGTGGAATTATGTACAGAAAACTCTTGATGGCTCGAAGATCTTGATCGCTCGAAATGAGTCTACTGTCCCGAATTTTTTTCCCTAGAAAACTCTTAATCTCTCAAAACCCTTGATCCCTTGAAATCAAAATGCAGTCCCGTTATTCATTATGTCTCCCCTTTCAAAGGGGAGACATATTGTTTTTGTCGACTTTCTTATTAAGGTCTTCCGTTTCCAACGGAAGACCTTATAGTGATTGTAATGTTTTTTATTATTATTATTTTTTTTTTTTCCCTTTTTTTGTCCACAAGATTTCTCAGAGATGGCTGGATAGATTTTCTTGAAATTTTCAGGGCTGATAGAGAATGATAATACCTCGAGGCGTTTTTTTCATTTTTTCAAAATTCACTTCCTGTCGTCCGTTTCCTGTCCCGTGACAAAAAGCTTGTCATATCGAGATCTCGGAAACGAAAATGACTTAAGCATCCAAACTTTGTAGGATGATAGACCTATTGCTGTAGATGTGTTTAAACTATTTTGTTTTGTTCGTCGTAACTTCCGGTCGTCACCGGAAGCACTTCAAAAATTATTTTTTTTACGCATTTAATTTATTTTACATAGAATTGAAATATAAGTATAAATCCTAACATATGTCATCTATCCGATGTTAAATAAAGGAAATAATTCTACTTCCGGTGAGATATCCCAAAAATCTCAGGTAGCTTTTTTAAAACAAATTTTGTATCCGCGAGATCTCAGAAACTGTAAGTGATCAAGACACGAAACTTACAGGGATGATAGACATTTGATAGAAGATGAGTTTAATTGCTTTTATTTTGTCGACCGTCACTTCCGGTCCACACCGGAAGAGTTCAAACAAATGAAGCTGTTTATAAGTTTAACTGTTTTTCTTTGCCAATTTTAGAGAAATTGATAGGCAATAAGGTCCTGTTGTCAAATGCATAAGAACAACTAACTTTATATTTTCACTGAGTACTTCCGTTTGTCCGTTTCCTGTCCCAAAAGAAAAAACTTTACTCTTCGATATCTCAAATATGGTAATGACTTGAACAATCAAACTTTGCAGGATGAAAGACCTCTAAATGTAGATGTGTTTACATTATTTTGTTTTATTCGGCGTAACTTCCGGTCATCACCGGAAGCACTTCAAATCTTTTTTTTTTACCTTTTGTAGTTATTTTACATAGAATGGTTATTTTAGTATGGATCTTTTCATAAGTCATTTATGCGATGTTAAATAAACAAAAAAAGATCCCTTTCCGGTGAGATATCTCAAATATCTCAAGTAGCTTTTTATACTAAATTGTGTACCCGCCATTAATCAGAAACTGTTAGTGATCAAAACACAAAACTTACGTAGTTGATAGACATTTGATATATGATGTATTTAACGTGTTTCATTTTGTCAGCCGTCACTTCCGGTCCTCACGGGAAGAGTTCAAACAAATGACATTGTTGATAAGTTTAACTGTTTTTTTGCACTGTTTCAGTGAGTTTGATAAACAGTAGTGTACGAGAGGAAAATGTTTAAGATATATTAACATTTTTTTTCATTAAGCAATTCTGTTCGTCCGTTTCCTGTCCCGAGATAATAAACCTTTTCTCAACGAGATCTCATAACTGACAAATGCTTAAGCATCCAAACTTTGAGGGAAAATTGAACAATGTATGAAGATATGTTTACCATGTTCCGGTTGATCCGGCGTAACTTCCGGTCGTCAGAACAAATTTCAAAACTGACGTTTTCTCGTTTTTGTTTTGTTTCACATAAAAAAGGTTACTGAAAGATTCCATCACATTATGGATTATATCCTTTTTCTTTTTATAAGAGAAATGCATATTTTCTACACATTTATACATGAGAAACGGAAGACCTTTTTGTTGCTATAGCAACAAGAGTCTAGTTCTTCTTATTCTTCTTCTTCTTCATCCAAATTTGTCCAGGCCGTAACTTAAATACCCTTTGAGATTAAGACTTCAAACTTGGAACATAGGTAGATGGTATTGAGAAGGAGTGCACGCCACCAAAATTGTTGACCTTGACCTATTTTGACCTTCAAGGTCAAGCGTTTTATGAAAAACAGTGTCCAGACCATAACACAAGACTCCTTCAACATAGAGACTTTTAACTTGTATCATAGATAGATGGTATATAACGTAGCTAAACACCACCAAAATTTTTGACCTTGACCTAAATTTTTTTTTCAAGGTCAATTTAGAAAAAACGTCATCGTTCATCTCTTGAATATACTTTGACAGAAGGACTTCAAACTTTAAACAAAGAACAATAATAATACACTGAGGTGTACTATTGTTTTATATTTGACCTTGACCTTGTCTTTACTCAATGTCAAATTAAGAAAAAATAATAAAATTTTGTCTGGGTCGTAACTTAAATACCCTTTGACATTAAGACTTCAAACTTAAAACATAAATAGATAGTATTGAGAAGGAGTGCAAGTCACCATAATTTTTGACCTTGACCTATTTTGACTTTTAAGGTCAAGCATTTTATGAAAAACAGTGTCCAGACCATAACACAAGACTCCTTCAACATAGAGACTTTTAACTTGTATCATAGATATATGGTATATAACGTAGCTAGTCCCCACCAAAATCTTTGACCTTGACCTAATATTTTTTTTCGAGGTCAGTTTAGAAAAAACGTCATTGTTCATCTCTTGAATGTACTTTGACAGAAGGACTTCAAACTTTAAACAAAGAACAATAATAATACACTGAGGTGTACTATTGTTTTATATTTGACCTTGACCTTGTCTTTACTCAATGTCAAATTAAGAAAAAAATAATAAAATTTTGTCTGGGTCGTAACTTAAATACCCTTTGACATTAAGACTTCAAACTTAAAACATAGATAGATGGTATTGAGTAAGAGTGCACGTCACCATAATTTTTTACCTTGACCTATTTTGACCTTCAAGGTCAAGCGTTTTATGAAAAACAGTGTCCAGACCATAACACAAGACTCCTTCAACATAGAGACTTTTAACTTGTATCATAGATAGATGGTATATAACCTAGCTGAACCCTTCCAGAATTTTTGACCTTGACATTATATTTTTTTCAAGGTCAATTTAGAAAAAAAGTCATTGTTCATCTCTTGAATATACTTTGATAGAAGGACTTCAAACTTTAAACAAAGAACAATAATAATACACTGAGGTGTACTTTTGTTTTATATTTGACCTTGACCTTGTCTTTACTCAATGTCAAATTAAGAAAAAAATAATAAAATTTTGTCTGGGTCGTAACTTAAATACCCTTTGACATTAAGACTTCAAACTTAAAACATAGATAAATGGTATTGAGTAAGAGTGCACATCACCATAATTTGTGACCTTTACTAATCTTGTGTTTCAAGGTCATTCATTTTCTAAAAAAATATTGTACAAATCATAACATGAGATTCATTCAACATAAAAACTTTAAACTTTTATCACAGATAGATAGTAAGTAACCTAGCTAGAACCTACCAAAATTTTTTACCTTGGCCTAATATTTTTTTTCCAGGTCTAATTAGAAAAAAAAATATTCTTGTCTTTATTTAAATATACTTTGATAGAAGGATTTCAAACTGTAAACAAAGAACTAAAATACCATGAGACATACTACTGTAAATTTTTTACCTTGACCCTTTTACTAACTCAAGGTCAAATTAAGAAAAAAATCAATTTTTTTTCCAGACCATAACTTCTAAATTCTTTGACAGTGATTTTAAACTTAAAACAAAGTTTGATGATCTAGCGAAAAATTGAACCATACCAAACTTTTTGACCTTGACTTATTTGGATCTTAGGGTCAGTCATCAGGAAAAAAATCCTTACAATAATGACTTGTATCATATATGGATGATATATAACATATACCTGACATCATTCTTTTTCACTTATTAAATTTGCCCCATATTACAAACCTGGGGGAGAAGGGGAGACATTTGTTTTTTTTGTAAAAAAAACAATACCCACTAGTTATCTATTGTTCTTCACACTCAATACCTTGAAGTGCAGCGTATAGGCAAGTGTTCCTTAATTAACACATACTTGGTCATTTCAACGTTAAACGCGAAACCCGAGTAAAAGGTCGTTTATTTAGGCGACACTGTCATGTAATGTGATAATTGTTCAATGCTTGATCATACCTTAACCTAATCTTAAATTAACACCAACCGTCTTGCGATAATTTGGTGAAGCAGTGAAAACTAACATCCACATTTCTACCATTCATGTAAAAACACTTTAATTAAGTACACATGTACATTTATAAAGTTTAAAAAATACCTTATCCTCATTATTTGTTGTCCAGTCATTTGTACACTTGCCTTCATCTTTGTCCTTTAATGGTAAAGTATGGGACATTTTTAACATGTGAATATTAATGTTTCATAAATAAGCATAAGCTTCTGACTTGCTCCGCTATACATAAGTGTGGATCGGATCAGAGACTCTTGACTTGGAAAGATAAATGCACATACACAATGTCACATATACAGTTACATGAATGCCTGAAAGATCTAAACTGTCAATCCTAATCTGCAAAATCAGGGTAGGTAAATCCATTTTGTTTCTTTAACAGGTGAATGAATTAAAACGCGCAACATTTTTTCCAGCAACGAAAGTAAATATGAGCAACTTTAAATATAAAAGAAAGCAAAAAAAACAAATTATTTTCTTACATTTGTCAATATGCATCATCCAGTCATCAGTGGATTGTTTGGCTACATAACATTTTACTTGATCCAGGGATTGTATGCATTAAGTTCAAATTGTTCATGGTACCATACCCCCTACACCACTGATAATGAGTACGTTTAAATTAACTGATATAGTTTACTCATTGTGTTAAGGTGGTTCTGTTGATAGATGGCAGTTGCATTGATGTTTTGGCATATACTTGACCAATTAGAGTCCATATATAACTCTAATGCCCTGGTAATTGCGTTTGGAAACGTGAAACCGTTGGCACAGTTTGCTTATGACTGCCTCTATATACATGTATATGTTCGGGCCAGTCATTGGACTGATCCAGTGTTTGTCAGAGAAAGCACTTATTTCATAAAGTGATTAACATCTGTAAGTTCCTCCTTTGTAAGTGGTGTGTGGGGGGATTAACAAACAAAAGCATATTGCTCACTTTTAAATTTCCATGTAAAATTCGTACGGCAATTGTGACAGAGCCTTTGTATAGTTTATTTTTTTCACACCTATTTTACATCCATTAAAACAACAGAATGCATGATCACACAAGTGCCGCACTTCCTTCTAATACATGTACCTACCTTCTCTTACTTTCCACTGCATCTGACACTGTTGTTTTTGTAGCCCTAAGTCATCCTTCACTTTGTGTTTTCTGTACCTTGCAGAAAATACAATGCGTTGCTTGTCGTTATTGAAAAGGTCATTCCAAAGTTTTTAAATTTCAGCTAACTGTTGATCAGACAATGGCTGAATTTATATCTTAGTCCTACAAGATAGTCCGCAAGTGCATGCACTTTGACAAAGTCAGGAATGTTATCTGGACATCTTACCTGATATCAGTGTTTTATAATTGCAACTTTCGAACTTAAAAACTTAAAAAAAAAAATCTTGATAAGGACTATATAAAAATGAAAAATCATACATTTTCTTCAGTTCATTTAGCAAGTATTAAAGTTTCTATCTCGGCCCTTTCAGATCTTGTCTCTGATACTGGAACCCTCAGCTGTACGATAACTGAGTTTTTCTTTAAATAAAGATACAATCAATATTTTTAGTCCAAAACAAAAGACAAGTTTCAAATATTGACGAGGTTTTAAATGAAAATGAGTGAATGCAATTTAAAAGAATTATAATAAGATGCTAGAGCAACAAAGAGGTCTTCCGTTCCTCATGTAACAATCTGTTTAAAAAATCAATTTCTCTTGTAAAAAGAATATGGACATAATATATACTGTAAAGAAATTCCCAAGAAATAATTTTAAATTAAACAAAACAAAAAGACAGAATGTCAATTTTTGAGTACTTTTTGTTACGTCGGATCATACAGTACATAGTAAACATATATTCATACATTGTTTTGTCTTTCCTCAAAGTTTGGATGTTTAAGTTTTTGTTCGTTATAATATCTCGTTGAGAAAAGATTTTTGTCTCGGGAGTGGAAACGGAGAAACGGAAGTGATTTAAGAAATTAAAAGTAAATATTTTTAGTACATTTACCTACGGTACCGTACTGTTCATCACACTGAGTAAAATGTTAAAACAATCTTAAGTTTAAAAAAAAGTATTTTGCTTGAACGCTTCGAGTGAGAACCGGAAATGACGTACAACCAAATACAACTCGTTTAACACACGTTCAGTCAAATGTCAATCATCCATAGATGTTTTGTGTCTTGAACTCTCACAGTTTTTGAGATCTCGCCGATACTTTGTTTGTATAAAAGAAGTCTACCTGAGATAATTAAGATGTCTCACCGGAAGTAGAACTTTATTTTACCATGTGTAGATGACCTTTTGTATTTCTATTGCTGAAATGTTACTTCCATGCAAAATAACCAAAATATTTTTTTAAAAACAAAGTTTGGAGTACTTCCTGTAACGACCGAAAGTTACGCCAGATAAAACAAAATAGTGTAAAAACATGAACATATGCAGGTCTATCAACCCACAATGTTTTGTTGTTCAAGTCGTTACCGTTTTTGAGATCTTGTCGAAATAAATTTGTTTGACTCGGGACAGGAAACTGACAAGCGGAAGTGTTTAATGAAAAATAAATTCAATGTTTTTTGTGTACTTGCCAATCGTACATTATTGTCAATTGAGCTCACTAAAATTATCGAAGTAAAACAGTTAAACAGATTTACAGCTTGATTTGTTTGACCCCTTCCGGTGACGACCGGAAGTGACGGTCGACAAAATGAAACACATTAAACACATATTCAATCAAATTTCTATCATCCATGTATTTTCGTGTCTTTATCACTTACAGTTTCTGAGATCTTGCGGTTACAAAATTTGTTTTAAAAAGCTACCTGAGATATTTGAGATTGGAAATAGAATTATGTTGTTGATTAAACATTGCATAAATGACATATATCAGTATTTTTAAGGTCTTCCGTTTTCCAACGGAAGACCTTATTGTTTTCGTTCGGTTTCTTTTTCCCTATTATTTTTTTTTTTTTTCTTACAAAATTTGTGCACGCGATTTCTCGGAAATGGCTCGGTCGATTTTCATGAAACTTTCAGATCTTATAGATAGTCATCTGAACTTAATATATATGTTTTATTTTGATGACGTCATTTCCGTTCTTGAGATAATGACGTTTTAGCGATTTTCAGGGGGTCGTCTTGTCACTCGAACTCCTCCTAAACGATAAAAGATATCGAATTCCAATTTTCAGGAATTGTAGACGAATGATTGTAGTTTTGCATAAAGTGAATCATTTATGTCTGGCACAAAAGGCGCCGAAGCTCGCCTGGACCCGAATATTGAGATATAAAAAATGTTGTGATTTTTCTTGGTTTTCTTTTTGTATCTCTTTTCTCGAAAATATTTTGTTAAGACATGTTGAGAAATAAAAATTTTGTTCTACAGGATCTTTTGTTTGACATCAAGAAAAAGGGGCTGGTCCCTTCAATTAGGGACCTAGAACCCTTGAAAGTTTTCACTTTATAACTCAAAAGCGGTTAAGATTTCGATATGGCTGTCGCTGCAAAAGTTGTTCATTATGATCTTATTAATGTTGTAAAAATAATATTTTGTTCGGGTATTGGGTTATATGAGTGTAGAAAGGTAGACTTGTTTTTATGTATTTGTATTTTATTTGGCAAATAAACTGGGTATTGTATAACTAACTTAAAGGGTACCAGTTTACATACGGAAAATGTTTAAACATTTTAGTTGTTTTCTAGTAAAACACATTATGGATAAAAGAACTGCTTCTATGCAATGCATTTGAGTCGCATTTCCAGGTCAAGGTCGTCCACACATGGACTAAGTTTACTAAACTGTATTTTATTATCCTTAAGAAGATTTCCTTCACATATCTGCTGATTTTCATGTTGCACTTTTATTTTCTGAATTTTCGAGGCGCCTATACACATCATAAATATGCTTCAATCCCTAATGATTTGACTCTAGATTTGTTAAATATTGGTAAATAGGTCTATTTGGATTTTAAAAACATGCTATTTGAAAATGATTGAATTCATAACAATAATTACATTGTTAAACACAATGAAACTTATTACACGTGTCCATAAAACAATTTAAGCACTTACTTGGACCGGATGGATGTTGGAACTAGGATGGACGGTAACGATGCTGTCTGTAGGTGTCTCTTGACTGATGAGCTGGCCGAGGAAATCGGTTGCCATGGTTCCAGGTGCTGGACGGAGTCGTTCACGATACTGGGGACCGGAGTTCTGGTACTGTCTATTTCCATGGAAATTGTTCCTTGGTTGGAAATTATTAGCACGGTATCATTGGTGATCACGTCCCTTGGATTTTTCCTCGAACATGGTTTGACAGGGAGTTCTGGTGATTGATTGAAACCATTAAAGTGGAGTCCCAACTGTTTCGACAGTTTGTCCATGAGTCTGTCCGCCATTTCCTCGATTGAAGCTATTAAAGGGTTGTTATTGTGTAACTGTATAGTTGATTCCGCCCTCTTCGCAAACTTGAAAAGTTTAGTGATCCTTATGAAGAACTTTTTCTGCAATCTCCGTTTTAAAACCTTTTGCTATAAGATTGATTAGCATAAGGCTATGGATATTGTCGTCACAGGCCAATTGTTGAATTCGCGATATATACTCACAATTTTCGTCTGACATTTGTTTAATTTTCTAAACGAGGCGAAAGGAATTCCGTTTCTCAAATCTGGCCAAGATTGTTGTGTGAGCTGCTGAAGAGTACTTCTGGATGATTCTGGTAGCGATAAATACCACTTGTGCCATATCGGTCAAATGAAAAACGATCTGTCCCAGAATGTGTTGTTCTTAGAAAGCGTGAGAAGACAACTGAATAAAAAGCATCCACCGTTGTGTGGCACTGACATTTCCACGTTTCCCTGAAAATTTTGATGAGCTTTCATTCAAGAGGTCCCTCGTTGTTGAACTAAAATTTGGGCCGGAGCTATGAACCCGAACGTTTAATTACCGCCTATGGAAAATGCATTAGTGAACTATACAAACTTGTTTCTTCTTCTCACTAGACAGACTTCTTATTCTACGTTCATTGTAATCTTAAATATAATAAACTTAAAGATAGGAATATCATATACTTTTCATTCAATATAACTTTAGGCAGTTAGACATGTTCCGATAAACGTATTTAATAGAACATTTAACTATTTACACATAGCCTTATGATGCGATAACCTATCCTAAGTCAATGTAACAACAACAATAAAATTGTTACCCCCCCCCCCTTAAAAGAGCTTGAAAATCACTTTAATCGAAACTAGAGGTATTGTGAGCAAGCTCACGATTGATACCCCCGCAAAGAAAAAAAAATCATAACTCAAGTATTTTTCTATTATAGAAAATGATGGATGCTATCTCATTAACCGTTCATGTCATATCAATAACAACTGCTCAATTTTTTAAAATTGTTAATGCTAATGAGTACACAAACCAATTTCTATTATTTAAATTCCATTTTATTTCAACTTAACTGTTAATGCATTACCACATTTGCATCCTTATGACAACAAACATGACTGAAATCAAACTATAATCCACATGTCAAGCAGCCATTAAATGTTTTGAATTTTTGGTATCCCGAGCCCGATTTTTATTCCGAAATTTTTTTTTTCCAAAAAAAAACCCGAAAAAATCATCACGGCGGGCAATTTCCAGATGGGCAGGTAGGAATGATAATCTAATAATTAATTTTATATGACCTGACACATGCAAGCTTTGTGTCAAATTTTACCTGTCTAATTTCATTTCCATTGTATATTCCGAATAAACAGTTAGCGTCTGCTTTCAGTGGTATAATTCTGACCGGGCTTACTCTCTGTGTCCACTCTGGGTCCACTCGTGTACACCGGGAGTAAACCCAGGGTTTAGTTGGGGTCTACTTTCTGTTAGGTTGGGTCTGATCGGTACTGTATATAATGAATCAGTTAACCATTTCCATAGAAACCAATACTATTGTTTTTATTTAAAATTATATTGTTCCTTTAAGCTGTTTTTTTTTTTGATTTATCAAATTTTATTTTGACTTTCTTTCTTATGAAAATGAAACTGAATGCATTAGTCTATTACACCAGCTTCTATAGATACATGTCTAAAGAAGATAACAACTGTATTTGAGCGGTTCTTTAGTAGTGTTAAACTTGTCCCGCAAATATATTTACCTTATAAAGTCCAGAAAAGTTAAAACTTGTACAAACCCTTTTCAATATTAGTAAAATCGATTTATATTTTCTTCTTTTTAAAAAAAAATGCAATTCTTTGACGTCTCATCAAAAAGAGAGAATACATATTAGTATTGTTTACTTTTTGAGATATTTGTAAGTCTATAGAGTATAAAGGGTAAAAGTTTACTGCCAAAGGCAATTCAATCATTGAGAACAAGTTAAGATATGACGTAAAACGAATCGAAACAGTATTTTTTTTTCTTTTCAGAAGTACTCTGCTATTAAAAGTGTGCAATCATGCCATATAAAGTTTATTATTGAGGTATTCCGTTTCCAACGGAAGACCTTACTATTACTGTGCTTGTAAGATTATTCTTATTTTTCTTTTTTTTTTCTACCTAGACGCGAACTTTGAGGCTTTATATCTTGCTCATTTCTGAACGGTTTTTGTTCAAATTTTCAGGGCTCATAGACATTACAAAACACTATCTAAAACATTTCATAAACTTCAAAATTCCTCTTCCCCTTTAAAAAAATTTTAGGGCCTTTGGTCTCCAGACAAAGGCTCCGAGACTATGATAGCAGGGAATGGGAATCCAACGAATTTGAATAACAGAGAAATTGAAGTTGTGCACATCGATTTTTGTTTTTGGATTACGTTTTTTATTTAGAAAAAGTTTGGGTGTCAAAAAATAGGATTCCAAAAAGTGCGAAAATTTAGACATATTTTTCTTTGTATCTTTTAAACGAAAAATATTTTATTAAGACATGTAGAATAAAAGTTGTGCAGAATGTCAAGGGCTTTCATTTGACACCAATAAAAAAGGGCTGGCCCCTAAAATTAAGGGCCAATAACGCTTGAAAGTTTTTGCTTAATAACTCAAAAACGGTTAGGATTTCGATATGGGTGTCGCTGGAAAAGTTGTTTGTTGGAATCTCATAAAGATTGTTACAATGTTATTTTGTTGGTGATTTTTGTTGTATGAGTATAAAAAGCTGTACATGTTAACATGTACCTCGTTTAGTTTGGCAAGTTAACGAAAGTCTATGTGCGTGCAACTGGCATAAAGTTACCACAGAAAGTATGCTGGTTTATACAGGAAATTTTTTTTTAGAATAGATTTTTTTTTTAGGAGTTTATTTCAGTTTTGTTAAGTTCTTATAGTGCACAACCCCTAAAACGAGAATCGGAAAACAAAACATTCTTCTTCCTTTGTAGTAAAACACAAAGTACGGATTTAAAATAAAACTATGTATTACATTTGAGTTTTCATACTGCATGCATTTAAAATCTACCTTGAATCAGAGCTGTGTGTGTACCGTTACGTAAGCTATCCCGCACCCGCGGCCTTGGAAAATCGGTCACCATGGTCGCGACGGGGCTAACTAGCGGTCAGCGGTTATCTAATACACGAGAGTTGCGTCGCTCATATATGAGTTTATTTAGCCGTAAACTCTAGAATTGTTTTAGTTTATATACCCGTAAATAAAATACAAGATCTGTTTTAATTTCTTCATGTTATAAGAGTTTGTCCATCTTGTTTTTATTTAATTAAACATTAGAGTGTAAATTAAGAAGTCGTTCTGAAAATTTATAAAGGCGATATTACTACAAATCGGAAACTTCGTCAGACTTAAATTAATGGTTGGTTTGTAAGTCTAAAATGTTTTTAAATCTGTACAAATATTGTTTTAAATCAACAAACAACCCACAAATATTAAGTGTGTAAAAAGTTTTACATGTTAACATGTACCTGTTTTCATTTGGCAAGTTAACGAAGGTCTTTGTGCGTAAAACTGGCATAAAATTACCACAGAAAGTAGATGGTTTATGCAGGGGGCTTTAATTCATGAGAAAAAAAAATTAGAACACATGCTTTTTTTTTTTTTTTAAAGAATTGTTGGTTAGTTCTTATAGTGCACAAACCTTAAAGACGAGAATCGGAAAACAAAACATTCTTCTTTTTTTTCTAGTAAAACACAAAATACGTTTTGAAAAAAAAATTATATGCATTACATTTTAGTTATCATACTGCATGCATTTAAAATCCACCTTGAATCAGAGCTGTGTGCGTATCATTCCGTAAGCTATCCCTCGCCCGCGGCCGAAAAATCGGTCACCATGGTCGCGGCTGGACTAACTAGCGGTCAGCGGTTATCTAATACACGAGAGTTGCGTCTCTCATATACGAGTTAATTTAGCTGCGAACTGAAGAATTGTTAAGAAATCGTTCAGTTATTTGATAAAAGCAATACCATTCTCAATCTAATGCAATATCAGATGTATAGATCAATTGTGGGTTTTAAGTAAAAAAAAAAAAGAATTTCTATTTGATAGATTTTAGTCATTAAATTACAAACTTTTCAAATCTTCCTAGGTTCTGAGCTGTGCGTGTGTATGCGTTAAACCTTTACGTAATCTATCCTTCGCCCGCGGCCGAGGAAATCAGCCACGGCTGCACTACCTAGCGGTAAACGGTTATCTAATACACAAGATTCGCACCCGCACACTTGCATGAATATGAACGTGTTTGAGTTTATATAGCCGTAGATACACTGTACACTGTTTTAAAAGTTTGTTCATTTTGTATTTATTTAAAATAAACATTGGAGAGTAAATTAAAAAGTCGTTCTGAAAATTAATAAAAGCGATATTACTCCAAATCGGAAACACTCGTCAGACATATTTAAATTGTTAGGTTTGTAAGTCTTGTTTTAAAAACTGTACAAATAATGTTTTCAATCAACAACAAACAAAAAAACCAACACAAAAATTAAAACCTTTAAATAATGATCATCCCTCACACATGGCCTTCGCCCGCGGCCGAGGAAATCAGCCACGGCTGCACTACCTAGCGGTAAACGGTTATCTAATACACAAGATTCGCACCCGCACACTTACATGAATATGAACGTGTTTGAGTTTATATAGCCGTAGATACACTGTACACTGTTTTAAAAGTTTGTTCATCTTGTATTTAGTTAAATTAAACATTGGAGAGTAAATTAAAAAGTCGTTCTAAAAATTAATAAAAGCGATATTACTCCAAATCGGAAATACTCGTCAGACATATTTAAATGGTTAGGTTTGTAAGTCTTGTTTTAAAAACTGTACAAATAATGTTTTCAATCAACAACAAACAAAAAAAACCAACACAAAAATTAAAACCTTTAAATAATGATCATCCCTCGCACATGGCCGATCCCGCGCAAGTGGACATCTTTTACATGTACCTTATCACGCGTGCATGTTTGGTATTTTGTACGAACGCAACTATTTTTAATTATGTTTTCAACTATTATACTGGTTTAAGATGAACAGATAAATTTATTTTACTCGTACGGTTGATTTAGCATTGATTTATACGACAGCGTACAAGGTAATTTAAAAATCAAATCAAATTATGATCAAAGTTCCATGTTACATGTTTGCGGTAGGTGCTGGCACGATAAAAGAATGCCCTGAATTGAGGCATTAGGTGATTATTTTAAAGAATATTTACATGAGTTTTGAACCAAGTTTTGTTTATATTCTATCGGTCACATATTAATAACTTCTGTAGTGTTTCTACATGGTCGTTCGTTTCATTGTGAAAACGAACTTATTTCTGTGTTGCCCTCCCACCGCCCCGCTGCCAAGTGCTCTTTTTTTTTAAATTCCAGATAGGTCGAAAATCATTTGATAGTGACTTCTTCTATGTGTAACATTTTCTCCTGAACGTGTTTCTCTTTCCCTCCCGTTTTTTTATTCGGTCAGTCTTTGTAAATTTCAACTTTCTTTTTTGCGTAAATTCAATCGCCACGTGCTACCGAAAATTTTGAGTCGCTTCAGCGCACACAGCTCAGAACATATATAGCCCCAGGTTATTTATGGCTGCAGATCATCAATTGTTATGCAATTAATCAACAGTTCGAAAGGTGTTTTCTTCAAAGTGGTCAATTATCAAACAATAAGACTTTCATTTTCACATTAAAGTTGCGAGATCGTAATCTGAGAACGTGGCTATATAAAATTAACCTGTTGAACACGCTAAACTTCTATGATATATAGTTATGAACAGAATAATATATATTATAATTCAAAGTTTTAAGTCAACGGTAATTTGTTCTTGGGATTAGATGTTATGAAATACGACTACATTATGCTATGCAGGCGGTCGCCATAGAAATCATCAAAGTATTGCAAGGGTGGACAGATTAGTTCACTTGACTTAAAGAATATAATATAGCGACATATCTGCCTCCAAAAAATATTTGCGCTTCTCAAAAGTTACACTTAAGTGAGATGGACATGTGTTCTTGGGGATTTTCTTTATTGCTAATTATATGAAAATTGACTTAAAAAAACGTTTTATTGAAGTTGTGTGGTATGAGGTTGTCATGCAACTTAATTTACTTACAAGGTTAGCTACAACCAGTGGAATATTAGTTTTAGGTCAACAATGAATCTATTAAAATACAAGATAAATGGAGAAGGCAAATATTGCTTGTGACATGTACGTAATTTTTTCATATATCTTAATGATAAAACAGAGAAAAGCAACCAAAAAAAAAAACCAAAAAAAAAAAAAAACCAAACAAACAAAAAACCAAACATGGAACTTGCATCAAATTTACTTCATGTACATGTTACCCCAAAAATCCGACCGAATATGCCCCTTTGTCACATTTA
The DNA here is from genome assembly GCA_020458035.1 of Magallana ariakensis. Classification (NCBI taxonomy): domain Eukaryota; kingdom Metazoa; phylum Mollusca; class Bivalvia; order Ostreida; family Ostreidae; genus Magallana; species Magallana ariakensis. The sequence continues at coordinate 54,346,636 of CM035811.1, read as the reverse complement.
ATTAAATTAACTGAAAATAAAAACCGTAACACCATAAATTTTCGCTTATTTCTATTGAAGTTTCTCCCGGTTTTTTTTTTCAAAATACATACGTAAACTTTCTCCGAGAGAATTACTTTTGATCCGATAAAGGAAAAAAACTGATATAAAAATAGGGATTTTGCATATTATTGCATCGTCGAGAGAAGTAATATTCATTTCTGTAAATTATGTTATTTAATTTTACGTTACATAGCGGTGTCTGTATATCATGTGTAAAATTTAGACGCTCACTTATGCATAAATTCTCCTGATGATCTTTGATAGTTGATTATTATTTTGAATGTTCAAGTCTACTCGTATTATTAAATAATATCAGCCCTGAAGAAATGTTCAGAGATGCCATCAATTTTGACTATTTACCAAATTTTGACAGCACGCAACAATTTCAAACTTGCACATAGTCTTCAAAAAATTAGAAAGATTTAATTACAGAAGTTACATGTTTTTAAGGCGGGTTCGTTTCTTTTAAAAAATACATTTCCTTTCATGAATCATGAGTACATGTATATAACAATCCTTGCTACCCTTAACAATTTAACTCGCCATTAAACTTCTCATTGTTTAAACCCCTGTCATACTGGAGCTGCGTCCTCACGGCGATCCTGCTGTGTCATTGAATAATGTAAAACGCCATGGTAAACGAACTAGAGTCTGCTACAGCGCCGTAACAACGCAACGGCATCTTCGTTCGCTGCGGTGGGATATCCTAGAACATTTTAGAACGCCATGCGACGGCGTGCACTTTGACCATGCACAAAGTACGCGCCGTGGCTCTGCGTTCTGATAAACACGCCGTAGAAGTGGAGTAAGGTCGCCGTGACAGCGCCGTAAAGTCTCCAACAGCGCATGTGCACGCAGTCAGCGCGCAGAGCACGTCGTGGACGCGCGGTAAAAACTCCTTGCACGTCATGAGCGCTCGGCGGATACCCAGCGAGAGCGCAGTCAATTGCCAAGTAGAACTCTGTGGAAACGTAGTTGGGAGCTCTGTTAGAACGCCTCAGAAGCCGTCAGGATGCCGTGACATTTTCACTTTTAAATTTTTTAAATAAGATTGTATAGTTTTTCTTAATTTTCGTTGCGATCCTACGGCGATTCCATGAAATTTACAACGCCGTGAACACGCCCTGGGAACGCAACTTGGTGTGACAGGGCCTTAAAGAGTTTTCAAAACAATTACACAAACTGTGTTTGACAAATAGTTTTCCTAAAACATTTTCTTCCTGTCTTTATACAGGTTTTCAATCACAACACGTTTTTATAACAAAAGCAGAAGTGAAATTTTAGTCATTAGTCATTATAATCATTTGACACCAAATCATATTTGGAAATTTTCAACTCGCAGCAACAACGGAAGACCTACTCGTGGCTTTGCCACGAGCTCTGCTCTAGTTTTCAAGTGTTTTCCGATCCCGATGTTAAACAACTGAAATGATTAGACCGCCTTGCACCCAAACTAGGGCTTGTACTCATAAGGTGAGCCCGGATTCCTCGGGGACGGATGTACCCTCGAGGATTCCGGCGCCTAATTAGGCACTAGTGACAAGGATTTCCGGCGCCAGGGCGCGGAGTAGACCATAAGTGAACAAATTATTTCTGTAATGTAGCGTTCTAAACAAGGCGCCCTGCGCCCAAACTAGGACTTGTGCTCATTAGGTGAGCCCAGATTCCTCGGGGGACGGGTAATCCCTTGAGGATGACACCGATTTCCGGCGCCAGGGCGCGGAGTAGACCTTAAGTGAACAAATTATTTCTGTAATGTAGCGTTCTAAACAAGGCGCCCTCCAAACATTGAAAGTTCTTACTTCGCACAAAGATTGCTTATGACCTAAGTGTGTGTTATGATTTTGTTTTAATTTTATTTTGTGAAGTTCAAGGTCATTGGAAGAAATTTCATAAGTTTTGTCTGCTTTATACTGTTTTTAAGGAGAAACATTGGATATTGCTTTTTTATTTAAAGATTGCTGATGACCTGAGGATGTGTCATGAACTTGACCCAGGGTCAGTTGTGCAAGTTCAAGGTCGTTTGAAAAATAAATGCTTCTTTCTTGTCTGTCATATCTACATGTAATATACATGGAAATGATTAGAAGCTAAAATTTGACACAAAGATTGCTTGTGACATGTACTTAAATATGTCACGACTTGAACTTTGATCATCTGTGCACTATAAGAAAAAGAAGCATCCATTATTTTCTAATAGATAAATATTTTAGTTATGATTTTGTTTTTCTTAGTGGGGAGGGGAGGAATTATTTGTGAGGTTGTTCACAGAACCGCCAGTTACTCCACTGAGAGCACTCTTCCCCTTTCTCGCAACCAAAATTCACCTTAAATTAACTTAAAGTAAATTGAATTTTGGGGCATTGTTCCCCCTCCCCCAACACACATTTTAGTAGAAGGCAATATAAATTTTTATGGCAAATTTAAAACAAATTATATTTAACAAAATAAGTTATAGCTGCCTCACAACTCCACCCCCCCCCCCTCCCCTACCACTACCACAGATTAGATTTTGAAGATTAATTTTTTTCTTTTATTGGCTTGTTAATACATTTCGGATAAATTTGTTCCCCGAAGCAAAAAAGATGCTGAGTGCTTGCATGGCCAAACGTTATACGGAGAGTTGTCCTTCCCACTGAGCACCACTCGTACAGCGCACCCTCAGGTTGGAGTGGCCGTCATCGTTTATTTTTGATTTTCTGAACTTTTATCATATTGACAATCCTGTCTGATTAAAATCACTACCCTTAATTTTGCTTACACTCATCAGGGTCTGATAGGTATCGTCCCAATCGTCCCAATCTTCTTTTTCTTGGTTTTTTCTTTCCTCTTGCTTCTTTCGTCTTCTATTTGTACCGTTATCCTTGATTCATTTTACTGTACCTGGTTTTATGTTTTCTTTATTGGAATTTCTGTCTAGGTGCTGATACATGTAGTCACTGGTAATTTCTCCCTCCTCTGCTTCCTCTGTGTTTTTTCTCTTATTTTTGTAGTATTCTTCATTTTGTGGACATTCTCTCATCCAGTGTCCCTCATCTTTGCAAATAACGCAAGCTGTCCTGGTTCTCCGCAGGTGTAGCATTTGTACTGTTTTTTTCTTTGTCTTGCATGAGTTGATCCATTTTGTTTAAAATGATACTGGTATGTTTTCCAATTTCTTCGCTCATGATGTTCAGGGTTTTTAATATTCCTTCTTGAGTAGTAGTTATGATACCAAAGTCTTCTTTACTCATACTTTGATTGCCGTAAGCAGCCATTTCTAAAGCCATCGGGTCTTGTGCTTCTGTCATCAGTGATGGATCATAATATCCATTTCCTGTAGACATGGGGTTTTGACTATCTAAACAATTTCTAGAAGTCATTGTGATAAAGGTAGTGTGGATTTCTTCCTTTTTATAGTGTATGGTGGGACTTTCCAGTGAGTCATGGGTTTCTCCAGTTTCATAACGTCCTGAGTTTTTTTCCGGTCAATACCGGTTTTTCTAGTTTCCTAACGTCATGGGGTTATCCTGAATGATGCAATACTATAGATTAATACCTGATAGGGGTTTTCCAATGACTCATTGGTTTTTCCAATGACTCAGAGTAGATGATGCAATCAGGGGTATATATGAAAGCTTTTTTGGGCGTTTGAAAATGAATAAAAATGGGTGATCTCTTATCTTATTCTTTTGATGGGTATTTAGCTGTTACAGCATGGAACGCCAATCTGAACGAAGAGAAACAGACCAAAATACTAGAGATTACTGCAGTAGCTCAGCAAGTCACCAGCATGAAATTGTTTCAAAAACTAATGGTATATCTAGCCGAAAGACCCACTCCAGGAAGAATAGTGACTAGCTATCTACTGGGTGGCCGAGGGATGCAAACTCCAAATATTAGAGAAATTGACCGGGATCTCCTACAAAGAATATCAAGAATGGAGCTTCTAAGAAAAATGTTAACTCGGCAAGGAAGACAGTGCAATGCTGTAATGAAACAGATCGACAACATAAAGATTGCTGCTGTGGAATATGTCCACATGAAACTAAAGGCATTGTCTTACGAAGGGACAAGTGTGTGAGATTCGATATGAATTTAACTGTGTATGAAATTCCCAATGAAGAACGCCGCTGACCGTTTTCGATTTGAAAGACGAATTGAATTGACTGGATTAATAATTGAACCCTTGTTTGAAAAGACGTTTACTTTTGAAATGAAATGTTTGTGTTCCTATTTTTATAAAATGTTCATTAAAATGATATGAAATGTGATTTATCTTCTGTTTTTATTTTTAGTTCTATAGGTATGATAGTAAAATCCTTGTCATTTATAAACTATGGAGTGGACAATGCCAGGAATGGTTTTATTAGATAAAATATATTTTCTAGTTTCTAAAAAGGTCTTAATTGTCTAAAAATTCCTTTTGGAAAGGATAGAAATAAATTTTTAAACCTGGTAAGAAACTCAGAATTGCTCCGCTTTGGGTCTTATTTTGCTTATAAATAAATAAATCGATGTTCTATCTTAATAAAACTTGCGGCGATAAATAGATTTCATCTAGATGAAACAATGTTAATGAATTTGTTTAAAGAATATTCTTCCGTTTTTAAGAAATAAAAGATAATAACATCGGTCGAAAGCACAAATTTGATGTTTTTACGCTCCGCCATGATATTTTTGGCGAGGCTACATCCGGGCTATTAGGGTGCTTTCTTTGACGTCCGTTCTATAGGCATAAATAGCAGCGCGCTCATTTTGCTCTTTACTCGTCGGCTAGATCTCTTACCAGATCGACTAAGATGAGTTTTAATGTGCCTAGATTTCCTTGTATGCCAAACCACCGTAGCGTGATGGAGCAATGGACTTATAGATGGGACCAGCAGTCTCGGAGATACGTACGTGCTGCCTACAGACCCCTGTCTGTGACTGAGCCTTTTGATAATCCCAGGGAGGAGAGCGAGCGGGACCCCCCAGTGAATGGATTGCCTGGTATTGAGACCATTCTCACCCAGACGCCCCTACGGTTCTCTGGTGCCAATGTCGGGATTCCCGGATATGTGGTCCCTGTGGTGTCAACAGTCTCCTCCCCCACGGCGACTCCACCCTTACGGCCTCCCGGATCCCCAGCAGTGAGCCCGGTTTTTATTAGGCCCAACAGCAGATTTGGAGCAAGACTTCTGATTGAAGAAAATGATGAAGCCTCTGTCCCTGGGACTTCAATGAAGTGGGAGAGAGCAGCCCAAGGAAGAGGAATAGGAGCGTGGATTTTGACCCAGCCACCATTGAGCCTTCCACCTCCAGACCCCGATGGGTATCTCCTCCTTCCGGACCCATTGTAATAGAGGACAGTCCAGCTAGCCCCGACCCGTCGTATTTTCGGACACCCCACCACCTTCCCCTCCGCTGCCACCCATGGTGTCACCGCCGCCGTCGCCACCGTTGCTTCCGGCCCCCAATCGACCAGCACCTCCACCACCATCCACTCTGACCACTCCCGACGGCGCTATGAGAAGGATAAGAGTGGTGAATTGTGGTGATTGGGACGAGGAATTAAAGAAAGAACAAAAAATCCCTGGGAAAATGAAAAGAATTAAAGGTCAACATGCTGATAAACTAATGTTACAAATAATGAGATGAATTACTATCTTAAAGTTTAACTAAATTACCGTTGTTGCATAATAGCAATTGCGTACTCCTTTATGAATCATCTTTTAGAATACTATTTAAAACCGTTCAATTTACAATGATTTTTCTATGCAGTTTATTTGATGAGCTATATTGATCTGACATAAATCATTAAAAAACAAATAGACTAAGTAAACAAGATATCTGTGAGCCAATGCTCACTAGTGATACCCCCGCTCTAATGTGAATATGCAAAATAAGCAAAGTCGACATTTAACAGAAAGGTGGCATCGATTGGTACAAAAATATATCCCACAATATGGCATGCCTAAACAAATAGTGTGTTAAAATTTCAAGCAACTGCGATAAATAGTTGCTGAGAAATCTTTGACGAAAATTTGTTTAAAAAGTTTGGCTATAAATAAACAGTCATTATTTATCAGGAAGTTGAAGTCCGATTGGTACAAAAAAATTTCCCACGATATGGCATGCCTCAAGAAATATTGTGTTAAAATTTTAAACATCTGCGGTAAATAGTTGCTGAGAAATCTGAAGAAAATTTGTTTGAAAATTTTGGCTTAAAATAAACGAAGTCGTCATTTAACAGGAAGTTGACGTTCGATTGGTACAAAAATATATACCCCATGATATGGCATGCCTTAACAAACACTGTATAAAAATTTCAAGCATCCGCCATAAATAGTTGCTGAGAAATCTTTGACGGAAATTTGTTTAAAAATTTTGGCTAAAAATAAATAAAGTCGTCATTTAACAGGAAGTTGATGTCCGATTGGTATAAAAATATATCCCATGATATGGCATGCCTCAAGGTGGCTCTATACACCACTTTTTGATGACGCAGTACGCAAAAAAGTAAATCTGAAAGCATGTATTTCCGGTACTGGCTGATTTTAACTGGGGTTAATTGTATGGGAACCGCGATTTTGAAAATTTTGTTAGAGAGGTATAGCGCACTTAATATACGATTTCGCCTAAAATATAGCACTTTTGCAAATATCAGACATTTTCAACATTATTCAATATATAGTGTTCGTACTGAAAATTAGTGAAATATTTCAATTAGTGACTTTCCTATTACAATCATATATATAGCGATATATATTGAAAAGACATGCAATGCAAGTGTTAGATGCGTGGCCTACTGGTAACGCGGAGGTCTTTTTGATTTTGTGGTCGCTGGATCGATTCCACCTGGTAGTAACTATTTTTTTACTTAATTAAAGCATGGAAATAATAGTTTACATTACATGTTGTATCTAATCGGCTGGAATATTTTTTTTTCAAATTATCTTGTTTAATTCAGCTGAGTATGACTGAGCACACCCAATATAAACCGATGTCTTCAATAACACTATACATGTATTCTATATACAGCTGTAAACTTAGATTCATTGCATTTTGCTGGAAGTTATCACGGTTCAGAATACCAACTGACATTAAACACAGAGTTGTATGTATTCATTTCTCGTTGCAGGTGTCCCTAATTTATGACAAATCAGTTGTTACAGACACCATTACAAAAGCAGTATCTATGTTTCGAAAATCATATTGCGACAGGTATCTGAAGCTATATTTAGCAACAGGTACTTTCCGTCCAGACACAGGTGTAGGCGAAATAATGGGAAAATGCGCTATACCTCTTTGAATAGACTTAATTTGATAATTGGAAAATTCATTATGTAAAGTACGATGTTTTTAAATCCAATTACACTTGTAAATGCCGTATTATTTTTAAAGATATGTTTATATTATTCATGTAGATATATTTCTCTCAAGTTGGGATACATAAATCCTATATATTAATTTTCCCCTATATTTGACTTAGTTTTGCATTAAAGTAAATATATTTACTTATATAGGAATCTAATGAAATTTGTATGTATTTATCATTCCAAAACAATATTTAGGAAATTTTCTTCAACTAAGAAATTGAAAAGTCCCCATTTGAGCCTTGGGACTTGGGAAAGATAACTCCTACCTGAGGAACTTTCATACCAAATAAAATTTAAAAATTTTTTTGTGTTTAATTCTAATGATTTTCATTCATTTTTTTATGTCACATTTATTAAAATACATTTTCTTATAGCATCAAGCAGCTTTTTCAGATGATTTGTCAACAGAGTAAGAAGATATGAAAATTATATGTTTTGGGGAAATACTCAAAAACTTGCATTAATAATATTTTTGAATGTTATGTAGTGTTATATTTTTTTATGTGTCTGAAGGAAAAATCCATCATCTGACAAACAATTTTCTTTCAATTTGTTAATATTTATCTTTTTAAAAATTATTTTACAAAAACACGAAAAAACATTTAAAAATTATTTAAAAATACCTATAGTATCACTATCATCATTTTAATATTTGATAAGTATATGTTTTGTGGTCTTCTATTGAAAATTGGAATAAACTGTGGGTGTATAGAGCAACCTTAACTAACTTTGTGTACAAATTTCAAGCACCTGCCATAAACAGTTGCTGAGAAATCTTTGACGAAAATTTTTTTAAAAATTTTGGCTAAAAATAAACAGTCATCATTAAACAGGAAGTTGATGTCCGATTGGTACAAAAATACAATTCAATTTACAATGATTTTTCTATGCAGTTTATTTGATGAGCTATATTGATCTGACATAAATCATTAAAAAACAAATAGACTAAGTAAACAAGATATCTGTGAGCTAATGCTCACTAGTGATACCCCCGCTCTGATGTGAATATGCAAAATAAGCAAAGTCGACATTTAACAGAAAGGTGACATCGATTGGTACAAAAATATATCCCACAATATGGCATGCCTAAACAAATAGTGTGTTAAAATTTCAAGCAACTGCGATAAATAGTTGCTGAGAAATCTTTGACGAAAATTTGTTTAAAAAGTTTGGCTATAAATAAACAGTCATTATTTATCAGAAAGCTGAAGTCCGATTGGTTCAAAAATATATCCCACAATATGGCATGCCTTAACAAACACTGTGTACAAATTTCAAGCATCTGCGATAAATAGTTGCTGAGAAATCTTTGACGAAAATTTGTTTGAAAATTTAGGCTAAAAAATAAACAAAGTAGTCATTAAACAGGAAGTTGACGCTTGATTGGTACAAAAATATATCCCACAATATGGCATGCCTAAACAAATAGTGTGTTAAAATTTCAAGCAACTGCGATAAATAGTTGCTGAGAAATCTTTGACGAAAATTTGTTTAAAAAGTTTGGCTATAAATAAACAGTCATTATTTATCAGAAAGCTGAAGTCCGATTGGTTCAAAAATATATCCCACAATATGGCATGCCTTAACAAACACTGTGTACAAATTTCAAGCATCTGCGATAAATAGTTGCTGAGAAATCTTTGACGAAAATTTGTTTGAAAATTTAGGCTAAAAAATAAACAAAGTAGTCATTAAACAGGAAGTTGACGCTTGATTGGTACAAAAATATATCCCACGATATGGCATGCCTAAACAAATATTGTGTTAAAATTTCAAGCATCTGCCATAAATAGTTGCTGAGAAATCTTTGACGAAAATTTGTTCGAAAATTTTGGCTTAAAATAAACAAAGTAATCATTTAACAGGAAGTTGACGTCCGATTGGTACAAAAAGATATCCCACAATATGGCATGCCTTAACAAATATTGTGTTAAAATTTCAAGCATCTGCGATAAATAGTTGCTGAGATAAATGCGACAGAAATTTTTGTTACGGACGAACAGACGGACAGACAGACAAACAAGGGTAAAACAGTATACCCCCTTCTTCTTCGGAGCGGGGGTATAAAAACTTAAATCGCAATTATATACTGAGGTACGAAAAAAAGATATTTTTTGGTATATATTGTTCAAGGCTTACGTTTGTTTCTTTGTTAATAACAAAAACAAAATAATGACACTGTTTTCAGTCTTCTGGGTAACGTTAGCACCCATCAAAACAATCTAAGTAGACTCAGATACTATCACATACATTACGAATGTCCGCAAAAAAAAAAATGATATGGAGCATCAGTTCATAACTACACGTACAAATCTTGTTACAATACAAATTTTCATCTACAAAGTTTACTCCAAATGGATATCGCACATCATTTCTACAAAAACAACTTTCTTAAGGTCTTTATATTTATTTTCATTTGTTATATGTTGTAATTTTGTTTTTGTGACATTATTGCACAAAACAAGACCAAAAAAAAAAGAAACCAAACAAGTATGAATGGCTAACAACGCAAAAGGCAACCTCAAAGGCTTTAAAATGCACCGTTGGATTTTTTTATTGTAACTTTTTTGTTCAACTGATATCTATTCAACTTATGGACTTACAGACTTGTTTGTTAACCTTCTGAACAAGCTGTTCTGTTTCGGTGAAGAAACAGAAATCTAATTTATTACTTTTTGGTTCAATATTTATTACACAAATATGACCTACAGTTCACCCAGTTTTGCTTTCGTTTGATACCTAACCAATTCCAATAATCAATATAGTAACTAAGGTTTGATCACTGCATTATTAATAATTTGAAATTAACGCCTTTGCTTTTGAAGTCTTTCTGACAACGTTGTAACGATCAAGAAAATTAATGGTTACTTTGATAATGAAGGTTTATAAAACATACATTTAAACTAAAACCTAGATGAGTTGTAGACAATTGCAAATTTCTGTTAAATGAAAATTAATAATACTCAATAACATCATTGTTGTCTATTTTTCATTTCAAAAATTATTATAAGGCGATTTGTGTTTGTTTATTGATAAAATCGAAATTCTTTGTCAAGATATTGACTTTATCAATGTTGACAATTGTACAACTCAGATCATATACTCTTATACTGCTTTTGTTCTATCATCAGAAAATATGCAGCTTTCATGCACAAAAGACAGTATGTTTCACTTAGCTCTTATATTTATAATGCAATTTGCTGTTTTTGGTGGAAACATTTTAGCAGAACGTTTCTGTCAAGATTTTATCAAAATCGGCATTCCTCCATCTACGTCCTGTGAAAAGTCTGCAAACTTAACGCAAAACCTCGGAAATTGTTTCCAATCATGCATGATTTTCAACGGGTCTTCATATATGGTCAGCCGCAATGCTGATACTAAAGAGTGTCTATGTTGCCAGGATGTACCATCAGAAGATGTTTACAGTTCCGGCAACTGGATTACATACTCATTTGGTAAGTCAGACACATCATTTTACCGATAATTCTTTGTTAATTGTAAATAGTAAAATAATTATACGTCGTATTTAAAGTATGAGTTTTTTTTTCTAAGCATTTACTGGTATCTTTCTAAATTATGAAGAAAACATAAAGTATGCTATTATGATGAGTGCAAAATCAATCTCTAAAAAGGATTTGGACGAATATGGTGGTTTCGTGAATATTGATGGGTACATGTACCTGTTTATGTGAACTCAGTGACAGTTAATTTGATAAGTTAATACGTGGCCAATGATATAACCAATACAATACTCTATTATATATTTCACCAACATGAATTTTTAAAGTCGAATATAAAGTAAGCGACGAAGTGTACGAAAATTGGTATTTAACGAAAATCGATGAAATTAACAAAAATATTTCAATACACCTTTCCTGCAAGAGACACATAATTATATGCTCACATAACTCTAAAATTTTGCATATATTTTTTTCCTTGTTCAATTTTCCCGGGTTCAGTAAATACAAGAAGTAGCATGTATAAAAATGGCTATAAATAAAAATAAACATGCTGCCATAAATATTCTCTTTTTTTCAAAGTCATACCAAATTACATTTGTACTACTGTAGATTCCTAATTAAACACGAGGAATCTATATCCGCGTAAAATCGCCAGAATCTCATCTCGCAAATTTTAAAATCTCGCTTTTATTTTCGGACAGATGTACATGTAAACTTAATGAAACTATGATAAAAATTTGACATTCGCGATCTTATATTCGTGCAATTTGATGCAAAATGGTTGAATCGCGGAATTAAGTACTCGCATAAAATAAGGAATCTACAGTACCTAGTATATAGACATTCTTTATGAACCTCATCCTGGCATAACTATAAAGTTATTTTTTGTGAAGATATCATTTCTGAATTCTTTACGTGTATTGCTAGCATGTCCGGTCGGTTATACGGAAGTAAGATCGCACACCACACGAACTTGTTTGCGATTTATGGCCTCTACCGTTGATTACACCACTGCGGCGTCTGATTGTCAGCAACAAGATGGAGATTTGGTTAAAATAAATAGCCCAAGAATGAGGAATATCTTTATGGACTTCCTCTTCAGTAAGTTTTCAATTAAGTTCATGTTTAAGTTAAAGACAAATACGACATAAATTTTATAAATATATCAATGTGATAAGTACTCCATCTCACAAAAAGTTATAAAAAAAATGTCGAATTTTACATTCATTGAAGATTACACTACGGCCGAGGAGCGGGTTGATAGCTCCGTATGGATACAGGGTCAGAAGGATGTCAACGGCGTTTGGAGATTTCATGATGGTTTCCAAATGTCAGGTTTCCTACAATCTTACATGGTTGAATCAAGTCTCCCAGATGAAGACCGATTGCGATATCTTATTCCACAGGGAATGTTCTTTGACCGTGTGCCATATGCTCCCCATAGTTACATGTGTGAACACAGGTTTTACTAAAACGTACTCAGATTTTTCTGCAAACAGGATTTACGCTGAGTTTATGCGCTTATCTTCATTTGAATCTTGTAAATGTTTTCTTGATGTTGAAGTATTTTACTCAAATTTTATTTAAAAAAAAAACATTTTTTCAAATCAGTGCCGTTTATGTCTCTAGAAAATTGTTACTTGTTAATAATTATTTGTTATTTGAAATAAAAATTCAACACTTTGATTTATTAGGAGTACACAAACAACGCATGTCAATATTTTCTTCTACTGTTTTGAAACGCAGTGTACAAACCTGAATGTAAAACATTTTTTTTATTACTTATAAAAAACTTTAACAAAAAGTATACTTCAAATGTTTTTGTCAAAGATTAAGTATATGCAAACATAAGTGTAAAGTTCAGATATTTATTTTTGTTAATCTACCGAAGAGCAATATACCACATTATCCTTTGAACAACCGTATAAAGCCATTGTTGCTCAGGTGAGCGATGTGGCCCACGGACCTCTTGTTTATTTATAAAATCGAATTCTTTGTCAAGATAATGTTTTTTTCATTCCATTCAAATAATAGTCCATCAATTACACAGTGCAATTCATTAATATATCGACTTTAAGATTTTAATTTATTGAACAAATCAGGTCATATCCTTTTAAATTGCATTTCTTCTCTCATCGGAAAAGAGGCATGTTCCATCAACAGAAGCAACATGTTACACATAACTTTTGTATTTAAAGTGCAATATGTTGCTTTTAGTGAACCAATTTTAGTAGATTGGGTTTGTCAAGATTTCATTAAAATCTCGGGAATTGTTTCCAATCATGTATGGTTTACAACGGGTCTTCATTCATGGCCAGCCGCAATGCTGATACCAGAGAGTGTGTATGTTGCCAGAACGTACCATCAAAAGATGTTTACAGTTCCGTCAACTGGACTACAAACTTGTTTGGTAAGTTAGAAATGTCACTATGATTTTTTCTGCATAATTTAAAATATTTACAATAACTATACTATCAATAGTTTGTTCTATTTGAGCAATCACTGGTGTCTTTGTAAAAAAAAGCCATGAAGAAAACATTACTTAATAACCATGATACAGTTAACAAAAAATATCCGCATATGAAAAGTGCAAAATTAACCTCTAAAATGTATTTTTGGCAAGTACTGTGGTTTATAAATATTGGTGGATATCCGGTACTGTGAAAGTAACAGTTAATTGGATACGTAAGTGTGTAGCCAATGATATAACCAACACAATACGTTATTATATCGTAAAAATTTAAGTTTGTGTTTAAAGTAAGCAACGTAGTGTACGAAATTTGGTATTAAATCAACCACAGTAACTCGTTAATCCTTATGTAACTGCTAGCGACATATAATTATAGTATAACCTTGCTCCAAATTCGTTTAATGTTTTATATAGTTTATATTTTATTTCACATGTAAACAATGCCCTTATCGCTTTCTCTCACTATCTCCCTCTCTCTCTCTCCCTCTCTCTCTCTCTCTGCGCAGTTTAAAATATTCAAATTGGTTTTCCAGTATTTATGAGAAATGTCACGTATGTACATATGTTGTGAGAGTGGAAAATGCAATAAAATCAAAGTTAGATGTGCTTCACTAGCTCATTATATCCGGGTTCAGTAAATAAAGGTAGAAGCATGTAAAACAGGAACGAGATGTGTAAACTTGTCTTCTTCTTTTCCCAAAGTCATACTAAATAACTTATAAGTGTATAAACATTCTGTATATATGCACCTAATTCTAGCATAAATCTTAAGTTATTTGTTTGTGTCATAATATCATTTCTGACTTCCTATTTTTAGCATGTCCAGTCAGGTATACGGAAATGAGGTCGCACACCACACGAAATTGTTTGCGATTTGTAGCGTCAAATGTTGATTACTCCACTGCGGCATCTGCCTGTCAACAGTATAACGGAGATTTGGTAAAATAGATAGACCAAGGATGATGGTTGTTTCCCTAGACTTTCTCTTCAGTAAGTTTTCAATCAAGTTCATGTTTTATTTAAAGACACATATCATTTGACATCAATTTCATATAAAATTGTAAGAAATGTTCCAGTTAACAAAGAGTTATAGCTTTGTCTTATACATGTACATGTAATAATTGTCGAATTTTACATTTATTGAAGATTACACTAGGGTCGAGGAGCGGGTTGATGATTTCGTATGGATACAAGGTCACGAAGATACCGACAGCATCTGGAGATTCCATGACCGTTCCCAAATGCCAGGTTTCTTACAACCTTACATTGTTGAATCAAATAACCCAGGTGAAGATCGATTTCGATACAGCATTCCAGATGACAAGTTTGCTGACCGTAACCCATCTTTTCTCCATAGATATATGTTTGAACACATATTTTTTTTTTATTTGATTTTTTTCCCCCAAATACCATGACGCTTTGTTTTAAGTTTATATTGTTCACATTGTAATCGAAATCTTTTAAAAATGTCCTCCATCTAATTGCATTTACATTAGTCAGAATTAAAAAAGAAAATCCGGGTCTTTAGATCAGTGTCTAGAAAAAGAAAGGGGGACGCAAGCGTAAAAAAAAAAAACAACAAGCAAAAAACAAGACTATACAAAAACAATAAAAAACAGCCATACATTTTCAGCAGGAAATATTCAATACTGAAAAGTCTAAAAATACATTGGATACCTTCAAGTGTTGATCGGTAAAGGTGTCATGAACACAAGCCTAGTAGACGACATCGCTGGATCTGTTCTTGGTCTCTCATATCTATAGCTCACGCAAAGGATGGAGAAGATGGTGTGTTGTGTATTTTCTAGAAAAACCAGCGATGACAAACCAAGAGTAACTACAGAATGTCGTCCAAAAGATGAATGATTTTTTCGCTGCAACATGATTTATTCATTTGTTCCAATATATTGTAAACGCCATTAATTTCACGGGTCTAAAGTTTCACGGTTTGCTGAGATGTTACCTTTCGCGCCGCTTTTAATTTCACGGAAAATCATTTTTATATAATAAAAAAAAATTCACGATTCTTATAGACAATAAACATTTCATAAAAAAATAATTGTCTTTTTCCTGTTCTAAATCGTTTATAAAAAAAAGAGGTAACTCGTGCGTGTATTATGAGAAAAAAACATGCACATAAAGAGTTACCTCCCGTAAATAATTATCGGTGAATAAAGCTTACATTCTTAGTCGTTATTCAATAAAAATATGTCGACATTAAACTGTGTAAAACGGAGGATATTGGGAAATCGAACCCCCAATTCCTCAACCATGCCAGAAGGAAGCTCAAATCACTGTCTGTAATACTAAGGTGGAAAAATCTATCACCCTCAGAAGAAGAAAACGCAGTGAATACGGAACATACACTCCTGAGACTAGAGCCAAAATGGCCCCTTAGGCGATTGAGAATGGTCCTGCAAAAGCTGTCCGTCATTTGAGCAAGGAGTTGGGTAGAGAAGTATACGAAAGCACGATACGTAGCATCAAAAATTTTTTTCAGAGTAGTTCTATTAAAAAATAAACTGAGCGTTTCACCGCATTCACTTCGTGGACGGCCTTTAAAACTTTGACAATATAATAATCCTGTCAAAGCATACATTCGGAGACTAAGAGTTGCAGGTGGGGTTGATAATGCACAAGTTGTCATGGCCGGGGGGATTGGGATCTTGGTGTTCAAAGACAACACACTACTGAAAGAAAATGGGGGCACGATTGACATTACAAAAGAATGGGCACGTTCTCTGTTGAACAGTTTCTCAAAGATAAAAGGTACCAAAGGAATTAATTACTTTCCGGAAGATAACGAGGATATAAAAAGTGCATTTTTAAAGAGAATTTCTGACAACTTTGCAAAATACAAGATTCGGAATGAGCTCATAATGAACTGGCCGTAAATTATTTTTTGCAGGAAATGGACTATGTTTAGTGTGATTGAGAAGGGGGTGTATTTCCATTTGTTCATATTTCGGGCTCGACGTCCCGATTTCTAAGCCTTTAATACCTAGTAGATTATTTTATATGTAAGTGCTTGTTGTTTATTAATTTGACCGCAGAAATCACTTCATTGGCGTCGCCGGTAGGATTTCTGGCGGTCAGTTGGGACCACCGCGGTGCCTAGGGGACACCGCGCGGTTCGGCCATGTCGACATTTTGTTAAATTTATTTTTTAAAAGTTAAAGTTTTAATGTAAAGTTTTATTGTGTTATTCTTCTTATGTAAATTAGTGATTTTATGTGTATTCTGTTGTTGTGTAAGGGGTATTTAGGTAGAATTACTGTTGTAAGCACACGTGATTTTTGACTGGGGATAAAAAAGCGGAAGAGTATGGGTCATTTGGTCTGGGCAGGGGTGAACCTCGAGTGACGAGTAGCATGGGTGTTCCGGGGGGCAAGGGAGCAAAGCCGGCTGGCTTAGCTGGGGCCCAAGAGAGGGACATAGGTGCTATGGAGGGCCCCGTACCTGACAGATTTTGGTTTGTTACAATATTTAGTACACTTGTTACACCATTTAGTACACCAGTTTACAGCACTCCCTACGCCCGAGTAGCGGATGAGACTAGTACTGTAGGTAGACATGCCCCTTACCCAGGGGGCGAGTGGGGATGGGGTACAGAAAAAAGTTGTGTGTTGGGAACAGTAGGGCCTGGCCAATCACTGGCTATGGGATCTGTCAGAGGGGACCAAGGTGTGTCTGAATTTCAGGCACGGGTTGAAACTATAGAGTCCCAGCTAGCCCAGATTACACAACTCTTGGTGGGGATATCAGTGTCCTTGGGGGTCCTCGCTCTCAGGGATCAAGCCCAAGGGATAATGCACATGACAATCTGCCTCCTGCGGCAGGAGGGAGCTCGCAGTCTGGGGGTCAAGGGACTGTAGACACCAGTCATCCTCTAGCAGTTGCTAGTGTTCCCAGGGTTGCTAGCACTCTGAGCACTGCTCGGGTGACACCAAGTAGCATGGGGGAGGGTAGCCCTCTTGGGTTTGGTTCTCCTGGGCAGAGACAGGTTGAGGGGCAGTGGCCATGTGTCGAGACAAGCGGGTATGGTGAACACCAAAGGATTGTAGTGTCGGGCTCGGGGGGTGCTAGAGGCAGTGGGGAAAGTCATGGCTCAGACAGCCACGTCGGGGCCCATACCCGTCAGAGTAAGGGTGCCGTGCCCTGGGGGGAACCATTGTATGCCAGGATCCGCGAGCCGGACGGAAACTCATCGATAATCCTCCTATTACTGTTGACGAAGCTGTGCGAAGGGTGAAGACGTACCAACTAAGCCGACAAGCTCTGGCGCCACGCCGTAGGGGAGTACATTCTGTGTCGCGAGACGGTCAGTTGTCCGGTGGGGAGCAGTCGAGATCTCCCTCGCCCGCACCGCGTAGTGACTCCTACGGCTCAGTAAGGCGAGACGTTTCACAAAGACAAGAGTCCGCTGCACACTCTAGCTGAACACGATACCCGTGGGGGCTCAGGGGGGTTATCCATCTAGTCCTCGCAGCCGTCAGCGGGGCTCCGGAATGTGCTATGCATGCAATCAGCAGGGACATTTTCGGAGGGAGTTCCCAAATCGACCATGGTCTGAATCATCACATTGTCAGGGCCTGCGTACTAGTAAACAGGCTAATGGCAGACAGATGCATTTCTCCGATACTCCCAAAGTAGGGGGCGGTCACTCGAGTCGTGCCATCGGTTATGTCGGAGGGCCTTGGTTATGGGGAAAGTGCGTGGCGCATACCGATCAAGGTCAATGCTGTCCTTGTGAGCGCAGTGGTCGATACTGCGGCTGGGATCACAATTATAGCACGGCGGGTTTATGATAAGATGTCTCTGCGTCCTGAAATCTCTTCGAGTATCGATGTAAACCTCGCTGGAGGCGGTGCCATTATGGCGGTGGGTTCTCTTGGGAATGCTTTTATAGAAATAGGGGTGACCCAGTTAAGACATTTAGTTCATATTGCCCTACTGCAAGATGAAATGCTCCTGGGCATTGATTTTATGCAGAAACATGGAGTCAAATTGCACTACAGCACAGGAGAGTTCAGCGTCGGGGCTAGTCTAGTTCTAGAGAAGATTTTTTTTAAAATTGTCCTATGTATTTCTATGTTAAACTCTGAACCCCACCTGGGGCCCCAGTTTTGGTCCGGGGGTCATGAATTTTAAAACTTTGAATTTTCACTATATACAAGGTTGTGTGTAAATATTGCCATTTTTGGTGCATTGGAGGATTTTTTAAGACACACCCTATTATCACTGTTTTCGCAATTATCTCCCTTTTAAAAAGGGTTTATCCCTTTCTTTTAACAAATTCACCTTTCTTTTAACAAATTCAAACAGAATCCTCTTCGCATAAGGTTGTTTTGTACCAAGTTTGGTTAAATTTGCCCAAGTGATTTTAGATAAGAAGTCAAAAATGTGAAAAGTTTACAGACGGGCGGACAGACGGACAGACGGACGGACAACGGGTGATCAGAAAATCTCACTTGAACCTTTGGTTCAGGTGAGCAAAAAACGGATTTGATCTTTAAAAAAATTAAAACAGACGGGTGTTGAACCCGGGACCCTTCGTTTACTAGCATCAGCTCACTTCCACTGCGCCACGGCAACTCATATCGGTGTCTTTAAGTGTTATATACATGTATTACCCCTTATAAAAATATTTAAATAATTAACCCCCATTTATGATTACCGAAACTAATTAATAAGCCTCTAAATTTTTACTCTTACAGATCTTTGATTTGTAGACGTAATATTTTTAAAACCCAGGGTGGGGAAATATGATCTTGAAAATGAATTGCAAATGTAAATAAAACTTTCATTTACTGGACTTATCGTATACACGTACATACTGAGATTTCAACACATTTAGGAACCCTAGCTTGGCACACGACACACCTGTTGTGTATATATTGTATATTGTATATTCTCTGTTAGCTCCAGGGGTTTTTTCAAGTTGAACAACCAATATATTATAATTAGATATACACAAACAAATAAAACCATGTATAGACAATCAAAGCAGCATCATCCCGCCCGACATAACAAAGGCAGTTGAGAGTCTTTTCATCTTTGATATGTATCTAGCAGATCTAGACTCAGACCTAGAAATATTTAAAATAAAAAAAAAAAAACAAATTTTAAACTGATTATTAAATTAAATCATATATTATTCATTCATTTTTTTATTTTGTTTACTAACCGGATAAACTTTAAAAAAGAAAAGAAAGAAATTCATTGAACTACGTGGTTTCTGTGAATGCATGTTCTTTTACGAAAACAAATTCTAAATAAAAACGATTTGATGCAGATTTATATTATTGAATTTTGAATCCGGTTCAATAAAAATTATGAATTTGACATCATGTGCCAACTGTCAAATAATTAATGGTTTTCGACTAAATACTTTTTAGTCAAATATTAAATATTAATTAATAATGAGATAGAGAGCTTTCACCGATTAGTTTATAATAAGAAACAAACAAACTTTAATATGATTTAAAGACAGGGACTGCGCTCGGCCCTACAATAATTCTGAAACAAAAAAAAAAAGGAAATTGTATAACGGCGATCTGTGTTCATTGGAGCGGTGTTGATAATAGATATCTCTGTTCAATGGAGCGACTATGTGTTTACACAAGAAAAACTTTGGTGTTGATACCTGTTTCTGCATGGTGTGTGTTGACAATTTAACCCCTTCCATGGCAAAGATTTTAAGCATTTCTGATACTTTTGACATCAGTTTTTTGATGTCATTTTTCTATTATTTCCAGCAATTTTGTGTATACCAATGTATATATATTCTGAAAGGGTACATCTTCAAATTCTTTGAAAATGATAAAAAAATATTTTTTGAGTAACCATGGCAACGATCTATGCCCAAATCAAAGAAAATCTTTATCATATCTTTATTTTTATTAAATATAAGACTTTTTAGTTCTTCAAAGTAAATAAAAATTATAATTTGATTTTAAAACTTATTTCCAATTTCTACTTCAAATGTTTTCATCCCATTTTGCCCATTTTCATTTCATTTTTGCAAAATTTCATTAATTTTATTGACCATATAATAATTGTTATAATGATCAAAGGCATGTAAATAGATGCAAATATCAAATGAGAAATTTCTTCTTTCTTTGACTATCACTTGTAACATATCAATACACTAATGGTAATATACAGTGTTTTTATTGTTTATAATTTGGTAAAATATCTAAATATCACCCTGTTGCCATGACAACCTTATTCAAATTGAATATTTCCATTATCATGTGTATAGAATTGAAACATAAGACAATCCTCTGATGAACCTTTTCTAATGGAATTTGGCGGGCTCGTAAATAAGAATTACCTTGAAATAAAGTCAATGACTGAACACAAACTATAAATACTTTACAACTTTTTTTAATAAATAAAACCCATTTTGGCATCATGTTCAAATAGGGTCTGAAAAAACATATTACTTCAAAAATGGATGTCAAAATGACCCAAACGATGCATATATAATACTTTGTCACTATGGCAAAGGATTCAAATAATATTCACTAGAAATTCAATAAACCTTGAAATTTCAATTCATAGCAGGCTACACATTTTTCAAATTCTAAATAAAAAACAAAGTATCTTGCATTTTATATTCATCTTATGACCTTGAATGACATTGGGTCCTTGTCAAGAACATGACACAAACTTCCAAAACTTGATTATTATTTACCTTTCAAATTACAACTTCAAAATTAAAGTTCAAGATGACCTGAATATGCATGAAAAAGTTATCTGCAAAAGACAGGACGTGCCCCTGACATGGAAACATATTTTTTTGGTAATAAACCACACTTGGCTGTGTTCATCAATGTATAAACATAGCAATGAAGTAGACTTAATACTTAATAAACAAAGTTCTTAACCTGCTGCAAAGGTTGACACCAACTAAGTCAATGCTAGTGTCTGTTTATGTACACAGAAATGACACCTGAATCTGACAAAATGTACATATTGAACATATTATGTTCACAATACGAAATGTAAACATTGAACTACATGTACAAACATGTTTTCTTTCATGTGAAACAAAGTTATCTTATACGTTGATATCTAAATGAAATTCCCTAAAACACTGTTCACTACACAGATGTTTATTACAATTTTTACAACCATATACTGTCTCCTTTCTTTTCCTATCACCATGTTTTGTACACCACTTGCAAGTTGATCTGGGTCGTTCCAATTTGCAGAAAATATGGGGTGTGTCCAAAGCATCCTGTGCTGCATGTCCACGCTTTCTACATCTGTAGCCTCCAATTAGCTGCTGGGCCACTTCCATCCTGAAATCCAGCAGGTCATATATTGTTTTCAGCCGAATGTCTTTATTAGGGGTTCTGGTGAAAATTTCAAAGGCATTTATAAGGCACACTTCCATAATAAAGTTGAAGAAAAACTTCCAATATTTTTTGGATGGTCTGCCGACAGGATTCTTAGCACGGTGTTGCATACATCTGTCTACTCCACTCATGTATTTTTGGTAGGCAGCTACTGGTGGAGGACACATGACCTCAACGAAATTCCCACCCCTGGTGCGACGAACAACTGGACCATCTCCAAATGGAGATACGTTTGTACTTAGAACATGCACCTATAAAAAATTATGAAAGTATAAACATACAAATGTGAATGACCCAATATACAGACATATGGATGGACAGACAGATGTACAAACATACAGGGTTAATCCATTTTAGCTCACATGAGCTGAAAGCTCAGTTAAGTTTTTCTGATCATCTTTTGTCCAGCGTCTGTCCGTCTGTAAATATTTTATATTTTTTAATTATTCTCAAGAACCAAACTTGGCTCAAAACATCATTGGGAAAGGGGAATTCAAGTTTGTAAAATAAAGGACCACAATCTCTTATCTTAAAAAGAGGGAACAAATTTCACATTGGCAAATCTAAAAATCTTCTTTGCAAGTTCTCCAATGCTGTAGTTTATGATATGCTGTAATTTATGATATTACTTCTGTTCAAGTATCCCGAGAAATTGTTTCTTTTGTAATATAGTTAAGATTTCATATATGTGAGCCAATGTTTACTAATGATACCCCTACTCTGATGTGAATATACAAAATTTCAGCCATATGTGATGAATAGTTGAATCCCATCATATGACATGCCTAAACAAAGGGTGAGTTAAAATTTCAACCACCTGTAATTAAACGTTGCTGAAAAAATGTGACAGAAATTTGTTACAGATAGGCAGACACACAAAGGTAAAACAGTAAACGCCCCTTGGGGTATTGTTTTGATTGTCAAACCAAATACCAAGGTCTCTGGGGAGGTAAAGAAATTCTTTACTGGCTATCTTTGTATTGTTGCTTGTGTGATTATGTTAAATTGTCACTATTTATCTTAGATTGAGCATATCAGTTGTGATGGGGCATTGTTTTACTAGATATATTTACCATTTTCTTGTCTTTCAAAGCTGTTGCCAGTAGTTGGTCATGTTGCATCTGTAAAGTATCCCCTCTTCTTAGATCAGGATTTCTTAACTCTGGTGGAAAGCCTTCCGAGTCACACTTTATGGTCCCACAGCTGAGTATTCCATTGTGAAGAAGAGTCCAAACCAAGGAAATGGATATAAAGAATCTAAAATTGTGCCAGAAATATGATATATGATGTAACACATACACATTTAACATGAATGCTCAGGAAAGGAATATATCTCTATCTTTGTTAGTCAAATAGTTGTGTTCTACATAGATGTTTGACAACTCTTTCTCCTAATGACCTTCCATGAAACATGTCATGCTTCCACATGTATGGCCAGTAGTCATAGCAATACCCTTTTGCATCACACCTCATAAATATCTGGGGAAAAATATGTAAAATATTTAAAAATATGGTGACCTCTACCCCCAACATACTAATAATGTAACAGTAGTAATAAAACTATTCCATTCCCGCCTTCACATATGAAAAACTTAGACATTGAAGATATCATATTCATGATTACTATAAGAAAGTTGCATGCGCGGATCTAGAGGGGGGGGGGGGGTCCCGACCCCCCTGGAAAATGAAAATTTATTAAATTTACATAGTAAAATTATAGCAAATATGCCTCGGACCCTCCCTGGCAAACACAATTACCCTTCGGACCCCCCCTGGAAAAATTTTCTGGATCCGCGCATGAGTTGTGTAGTTGTTAAATTGTTACCATTAAGGTCATGCAAAGCAAATGAAATTCAAATGCACATCTTTACAAAATATTAAGAATGTAAAAATTTTCAGAAAAAATTTCAATGCACAAGGTTATTTCTGAACATAATTCCTCTACAGACAGACAGATAGACAAATGAACATGATAAATATGTTAAAAATTCAAACACTGCAATTTGGGCATGTTGGGGTATGAAAATGTTGCTTTATTCTTATACCAATATTGTTGCATACCTTGAGACCTCTCTTGACAGGTTTATTTGGCATATATTGTCTTGCAAAATATCTTCCCTTATATTTAACCATTCCCTCATCAATGCTTTGATACTTAGGTGGATTCATCTGTCCTCTGAATGTCTTTCTTGTCTCATCAAGGATTGGTCTTATCTTATGTAGTCTATTTGAGGCAAGCACAAGAAAATTAATAAAACATACAGCAAAGTAATATTTATTTTCACTGAAAATTTTTAATGTGCAATTACAGAATGAAATAATTTTACCTATCAAATTCAGTTGTCCCTCTGGGTCCTTGAGTTTGGTTGTCATTTAGATGAAAATAACGACTAAGTTTTTCGAATCTTTTCAAACTCATTGTCTCTTGAAAACCAACATTGCCTGAATATAATTTTAATTTCAACTATCATTCAAAATAAAAATGACTTTAGGAATGAATTTAACTTTTTTAATAGTAACAACAAAAATACTCAAATACATGCAACTTACACTAAAATTCCACAGTAACACTGGCAGTTATCAGTTGTGGGTAATATATGAATATATTCCGCAACTTTATTAATGACTGTGAGCGGACACTGTGTTGTGGCTTTGGAAAAGCTTGAGTTTTCAAAATATTAAAAAAATATTAGATTTTCAAATAAATGTTTCAGTACAATTATAAAACAGAAAACTTGAAAGTCATGAATGTTTCCAGCAATTCTAAGATTAAAAAAATGCATGAATACACAAAATTGTGACATGTCTAAAGTCTGACCATAGTTATTGCTTGCATCACTTTTTGATGATTTTTAATAAAAAAAACAAATATTTGTGAAAGAAATGCTGTTGAAATCGATAAAAGGGAAAATATCTAAGATATCTTCATTGACAAATTATCATTTTTCACTCATAAAAGCTAGTTCACAGGAATGAAAACAAATTTCTTATGGAGATTTGTAATGGGAAATGTTTACACCTTTTTCCCATTCGGAAGTACTCGGTACACCTCGCACAAGTTTTCAACATTATCATCCGGGGTTTAAAATGGCTGATGCAATGCAAAATTCTAATAGACTTTCTATTTTGGGATGTGTATTGAAACCTGAAGCGGTAGAGGGGACGTTTCAAAACAGATAATCTGGACATTTTTCATATTAGTGGATGAATGTAGTTTTAGCACAACAGTATTTATGAATATCAAAATATCAAGCAAAAATTAGTGGAAGCAAAAACTCTGGAGAAAGTATAATATGTAAATTTTATTTTATACCATACAATTTTTTAAACACAATACCATATCCATGGTCAATTTTTAATATTTTGAAACTGGAAACATATATGACTGACCATATTTTTTCAATGAAAACAATGAACAGAAAATACTGAATATAAACAACACTTGTAACATTTGGTCCTGGTATAACTAACCCATAAACTTGTTTGATGACCAGTACATAGTATATCTAGGCAGCTGAATAATTCCCATCAGAATCTGTAATCCAAGAAAAGCCTTCATTTCGTAGATAGTAGTATCCACCCATCCCTGAGCTACACTCTGAGCGGCGTACAGGTTAGTATTGTCCACAAGAATCTGTACCAAAGCAAGGAGGAATACTAGCATGAAAAACTGCAAAGGATTCGCATCGGAAGGCAGCTGGTGTGTCGGTCCTGAAGATTCAACAAACTCCGGAACGTCAATGTCTTCCACAACCTCGCTCCAAAAATCGGCATCCCTGATGTCCCTTGCCTGGCTGTCAAGGTCAAACAATGTTGACATCGCTGTCCGTATCACTTCCAAAGGAATGATCACTATCAGAATCATTCTGATCAAAGTCTGACCCAGAATCAGAGGACTCTTCATAAAATCTCTGCCAGAATCACTTTCGGAGGATGAGTAAATATCGCAAGAAGCCATGTTGTTTACACATGGTAACACGTAAGGAGCTCGATCCCGATTGAGTTAGTAATTATCGTAATGGGATTTTTATGTAAATTAGTGCAAATTTTCTATTAAAACAGCTATTTTAAGCAATAATAATTAAAAATCGAATGACATATATATATTTGAAGCAGTTTGTTTTCTTTGACAGATGTCTCAACATTTTTTCATCCACATTGTTTGACGAACGTAACATGTTATAGGAATCTGTCAATTTTAAATGACATTTTCTTCCAATATAAAACGTGATTATTTTTCTTAAAAACAAGAATTAATTTGTATAATATCTGGTTGGATTATTCATGTAGTTCCAAATTTTTTAAAGCCTGTTTTAAAATGTGCTTTGAAAACAAAACATATGTTACCTCCGCGTAGATTTCGATCACGCTAAAAATCGCTAAAAAATTCAACTCACGATACCAAAAATTTGGTGTATCAAACAAAAAAATTGTCGGTACCAATTTTTTTTCACAAAAATTTGAAAAAAAACGACATCAATCAACCAAACTTGTAAATTTATCAAGACCCGACACTCTAGACCACATTATGAGTACTCGTTATACAATGATATTGTTATTATGGATGCATAGAGTGTTTCGGCGGTTTTTAATAGAGTTATGATTTTAACTCTTAAGGCCCGCCTCATCAGGGGTCTACCTATTATGATTTTTACATTATTGTAATCGTGATTGAATTATCATTTCGCCGATATTCTTGTGTTTACTGTAGGCGATTATAGGTTCCTTGGTAAATAATTCTTTGCATATTTCATCATTTTTAAGGACATTCCAGTATTTCAGGATGCACTTTTGGAGACCCTTAAAATGTGGGTTGTACTTGGTTATCATGACATTTGGTTGTCGTTGTTTGCATTTCAGATCTGTTTTCACCAAGAACTTTTTTCTATTTGTGTTTTCCATTGTACGAATAATGGGATCTATTTCTTTATCAGAGTAACCTCTCTTTGATAGGTGTGTCTTAAAATCCGTTAGAATTGTAGATAGAATACAAGGATCACTGGTATTTCTTGTATGTCTGATGCATTCGCCTTTTATAAACCCTTTAAAGACAGAAGGGCTGTGGGTGCTTTTTCTGTGTAGATATTGAAAATTGTTTGTTGGTTTTACATATGACTTGATATCAAGTATGTTATTTTCCTGAAACCTTATGCCTTTGTATATAGTAGTGTCCAGAAAATTGACGTTTTTTTCTGAGATTTCATACGTGAATTTCAGGTGTTCGTGACATGTATTGCCGATGTCAAAAAATTGTAGAATTTCATTTTGTGTGCCGTTGAAGGCTATAAAACCATCGTCTCTAAATCGCCCATGGTAAAGAACTCGATTGGCGAATTTGAATTTTGAGATTATATAGTTAGTGATTTGATACATTCTTGTATCTGCAATTTCTGGAGATGGTATTGCACCCATACTGCATCCTATGATTTGTTTAAAATATGTTCCATTGAACTCAAAGTAATTGTTTTCTAAGACGCATTTCAATAAGAAGATAAGATCTCCGGTCTCTGGATAAGGAATGTCGATTTGTGGTTTGTTAGCGTTTTTGTAAGTTTCATTGACGGCACTGAGTAATTCGCCGAATTCCATGTTGGTATACATACTAGTTACATCATATGTAATTAGTAACACTTCTGCTGGAAGTTTGAGAGTCTCGATTTTATTGACAAATCGGCGGTGTCCTTAATATAAGTTGATTGATTTTGTACTATGGGAATGAGAAAGTAATCGCAGTATGCGCCGATTTTCCGTGTTGGCGTATCACACTGTGAAATAATCGGGCGGCCAGGTGGTAGTTGTCTGATGCTGCACAGGCCGTTTTGAAGGGCATATCGGACTTCATCTTTGATTTTGTGTATTTTAGGGAGCACGTAGAGATGACCGCACTTTAGCGATGGTTTGTTATCGCAGAGATAACGATACGTTTCCTTATCTATTGAGCGCTTAGAGTACATTTGCGTTACTCTATTTTGTATGATATGATGCAAGTTATGTAGATCTGGTTTATCAACTTGCATGTAATGTTTTGATTTAAGTTGCCGCATGGCCTCTGCAATATATTGGTCTTTGTCCATAATAACAATTGTATTGCTTTTGTCCGCTTTTTTGATAACAATATTGTTATTGTTTCTCAGAGACGTCAGTGCTTCTCTTTCAAGCTTAGACGTATTATTGTGAATTTTCTTGATTGGAATAGATGACAATTCTAATTTAGTTTTGTCAATGTAATCCTCTAATGCATAACATGTGAATGGGGGGTTGTAACCGGATGGTTTTTTGAATGGGTGAATTGGAAGATTTTCACCTTTGTCAAAATGATACTTGCATCGGAGTTTTCTAGCAAACTCGTCAAAGTCGTTTAATATGACTTTTTTAATGTTGCTGTTTTGTGGAGTTGGTATAAATTTTAAACCTTTACTGAGCACAGAGTACTCGTGATGGTTGACTTTGTACTTAGATAGATTGAGTACATACTTCTGAGAGTTGTTCTCATTATTTTTGTAAGTACTTTTGAATTGCATTAAATTGGATTGGGATCTACGATAGTTTTTTTTCTGGTTTTGTTCCGTCTATTAAAACGTCTTGCCATTTTAATGAGGAATGACCAAAAATGAAGTAGATCTTTGTTACTTATGAGAATCAAAAGTTCCGTCTACTAAACAACTGGTCGATGTAGTAGAGGAAAGTCAAGTTTGAAAAAAACGACATCAATCAACCAAACTTGTTGTAAATTTATTAAGACCCGACACTCTAGACCACATTATGAGTACTCGTTATACAATGATATTGTTTTTATGGATGCATAGAGTGTTTCGGCGGATTTTAATAGAGTTATGATTTTAACTCTTAAGGTCCGCCTCATCAGGGGTCTACCTATTATGATTTTTACATTATTGTAATCGTGATTGAATTATCATTTCGCCGATATTCTTGTGTTTACTGTAGGCGATTATAGGTTCCTTGGTAAATAATTCTTTGCATATTTCATCATTTTTAAGGACATTCCAGTATTTCAGGATGCACTTTTGGAGACCCTTAAAATGTGGGTTGTACTTGGTTATCATGACATTTGGTTGTCGTTGTTTGCATTTCAGATCTGTTTTCACCAAGAACTTTTTTCTATTTGTGTTTTCCATTGTACGAATAATGGGATCTATTTCTTTATCAGAGTAACCTCTCTTTGATAGGTGTGTCTTAAAATCCGTTAGAATTGTAGATAGAATACAAGGATCACTGGTATTTCTTGTATGTCTGATGCATTCGCCTTTTATAAACCCTTTAAAGACAGAAGGGCTGTGGGTGCTTTTTCTGTGTAGATATTGAAAATTGTTTGTTGGTTTTACATATGACTTGATATCAAGTATGTTATTTTCCTGAAACCTTATGCCTTTGTATATAGTAGTGTCCAGAAAATTGACGTTTTTTTCTGAGATTTCATACGTGAATTTCAGGTGTTCGTGACATGTATTGCCGATGTCAAAAAATTGTAGAATTTCATTTTGTGTGCCGTTGAAGGCTATAAAACCATCGTCTCTAAATCGCCCATGGTAAAGAACTCGATTGGCGAATTTGAATTTTGAGATTATATAGTTAGTGATTTGATACATTCTTGTATCTGCAATTTCTGGAGATGGTATTGCACCCATACTGCATCCTATGATTTGTTTAAAATATTTTCCATTGAACTCAAAGTAATTGTTTTCTAAGACGCATTTCAATAAGAAGATAAGATCTCCGGTCTCTGGATAAGGAATGTCGATTTGTGGTTTGTTAGCGTTTTTGTAAGTTTCATTGACGGCACTGAGTAATTCGCCGAATTCCATGTTGGTATACATACTAGTTACATCATATGTAATTAGTAACACTTCTTTGAAAAAAACGACATCAATCAACCAAACTTGTTGTAAATTTATTAAGACCCGACACTCTAGACCACATTATGAGTACTCGTTAAACAATGATATTGTTATTATGGATGCATAGAGTGTTTCGGCGGTTTTTAATAGAGTTATGATTTTAACTCTTAAGGCCCGCCTCATCAGGGGTCTACCTATTATGATTTTTACATTATTGTAATCGTGATTGAATTATCATTTCGCCGATATTCTTGTGTTTACTGTAGGCGATTATAGGTTCCTTGGTAAATAATTCTTTGCATATTTCATCTTTTTTCAGGACATTCCAGTATTTCAGGATGCGCTTTTTGAGACCCTTAAAATGTGGGTTGTACTTGGTTATCATGACATTTGGTTGTCGTTGTTTGCATTTCAGATCTGTTTTCACCAAGAACTTTACACATGGTAACACGTAAGGAGCTCGATCCCGATTGAGTTAGTAATTATCGTAATGGGATTTTTATGTAAATTAGTGCAAATTTTCTATTAAAACAGCTATTTTAAGCATTAATAATTAAAAATCGAATGACATATATATATTTGAAGCAGTTTGTTTTCTTTGACAGATGTCTCAACATTTTTTCATCCACATTGTTTGACGAACGTAATAGTTATAGGAATCTGTCAATTTTAAATGACATTTTCTTCCAATATAAAACGTGATTATTTTTCTTAAAAACAAGAATTAATTTGTATAATATCTGGTTGGATTATTCATGTAGTTCCAAATTTTTTAAAGCCTGTTTTAAAATGTGCTTTGAAAACAAAACATATGTTACCTCCGCGTAGATTTCGATCACGCTAAAAATCGCTAAAAAATTCAACTCACGATACCAAAAATTTGGTGTATCAAACAAAAAAATTGTCGGTACCAATTTTTTTCACAAAAATTCCCTCTTTTTATCGGTGCAAAGTTTATTTCGATATTCACAGGATTAACAAAGATATGAGACTGTTTACACTATACCCGTTTTTTACACATGACGCGTAGAAATGCGTATATATAACAAATGTGAATAGAAAATACATTCAAATCCTTATCAAAAGCACCAAGATCGCACTTTTGTTTTGTTTTGTTTCTATCTTTCCTTCTTTTTACCATTGTCCTCTTGTCTAAAATGTGTGCATTTGCATTTAAGTAAAGTTATATTAAATTCCTTGATGTTTTAGAGGTATTTGTTCTTATCACATGCCAGCAATAAGAATGTGAAATCATTTTACATTCTGATAAATGCGATTTCTGATACACCAATGTCATTCCTGTTACTGCATTGTCCATCCTGTTACCGATGAAGTTTTTTAAATTAATTGCAAATTGCTTTGTATATTCTAAATGATAGTTTTACAGTATATTAAGATAATAATTATGGATTGGTTGAAACATTCATATGTATATTAGGGTTTTCTGGAAGGATTTTGTGCAAATTGCAAAAATTGAAAAATGAATCCAACTTCAATTGTTTTACTTGAAAATCGCATATTTTCAACAAAATCCATGCTTTTGAACAATCATTCACACATACATTCTGTTGAATAATACTGCAATAAGTCAATTTGATATTGAAAATTTAGAAAATTTCATTTAATCTACTAAATCTTAAACAGTCATATCTGGTAACAGGAATGACATTTTACTTCAACACAGTTTACATGACCTGTCATCAGAGCTTAATATGATGTAATTAAGATTGCAAAATTCACTCATACATACATCCTACTTTGGTAAATATAATCAAGTAATAAATATCTTAAAATTGCAATGTAGAATTTTTAAATTTTTAGTACCGAAATATCGACAATTGTTGAGAATGACCCATATGCCATGGAAGGGGTTAAACCGCCTGGAACACCCCCCTCTCCTTGGAAACTTTATCATCACTCGGATCACCCTCTCTCACCCCTACAAAAAAGTTTTTGCATTTATGTATTTAATATGAAACTGTTCAGGTTGATCAAAGTTGATTTAAAGGGAACTTTAAGATAGTGTAAATCAGCTTAAAGGGAGCGTAAATGCCACTTAAAGATGCCTAAAGGTGGCTTAAAGAAGTTTGGACATTAAGGACTTACAAGCTCTAGCTTAAAGGAGACTTAAAGGTGGCTCACAGATTGTTTATTCTTTAAGCCACCTTTAAGGACTTGTCTAAAGATGGTTTTTCGCCCTGTAGATAGATAGATGAAGATACAATTGTTTGATGTTATTATGTTAGATAGATAGATAGATAGATAGATAGATAGATAGATACAATTGTAAGATGTAATTATGTTTTAATACACTTATTTAAAAATCATTCTGTATTCTACTTTTAATGTTAGCAAAAAAACTTTTATTCAACTTTAAACACGGCGATTTTTAGATATCCCTGGGCACTGTTGCCCATGGAAAACAAACTTTAGAATTAACAAAATAACAAAACAAATTTTCATTTATCGTCTGTGTTTCTTACAAAGTAGGTATTTTAACAGAAAAGTTGTCGTGAAGTTTTTTTTCTCATAATGCATGTATAGTTTGAAATAAAGACAGTTACATGTTTTCCATGTTCTCCATTCATAAATCTTAATAAGTCTAATTTCTGTCATCAAGAATGGTGAAAAACTATATATTTCTGTTTAAAATTAAAAACAAAAAATTACCAAATCATGACTAAAATTTTACCAAATTAGGACTTATTTTAGTTTTAAAATGTTTGAATAGAAATAGAAAGTCAAAAAACTGTATTGATGATGATTGTATAAAAAGCACTAGAAATGGCTAACGAAACGAGCATTAAGAAATCGGGATATCCAGTCTCCTCGTTAAGACACAAAAATGAAAAAATACTTGGAATAAAAACAAACTTAACTAACACTAAAACTTTACAACTTTAACTAACAACAAAACTAAAAATAAAAGCAAGCTATTACATATTGTACATCAAGTTTATGATGATGATGATGATGATGATGATGATTAAGATGATGATAAAACAAATGAAAAAAAAATTCTAATTCCCCGATTCCCTGAAAAGATATTTTTTTCTAAAAAATAAATAATTTGAACAGTTTCAACCCCATTTTTCACCCATCGGGGGGGGGGGGGGGGGGGGCTTATTACTTATCAAATAAATCTTTAAGTTGAATTTTTCAACTTTAATCGTGGAATTTCTATCACTTTAGATTTAATTTATTTCTTGTAAATATAACACTAAAAAACATATCACAAGTAATATATGTATGAAATTGAGAATTTCATAATACATGTTTAAATAAGATCTAAACATAAACACTGTATACGGTATCAGATACCTAATACCAAAATAATGGTATATCTAATCAACGTAATATGAAATTGAGAAACTTATCCTAACACATGTATCTTACAAACATACATTGGAAAGTTAGAATTTTTTTTTTAGATTAAAGTTGAAAACTCCTTTATTAGAGTTGGATAATCCAACTTAAAATGTAGGAATTTCCAAAATCAATAGCCAAAAATATAGTTGTAATAAATGATTACACACAATCTAATAAATTCCCCTTTAAACAAATATGCTGAGATTATATATATTTTACATTATAAAAGACCTTGCTAATTTGCTTGTTACCCAAACGTTTCTCAAATTGCCAATATTGTGCACTTTTGCAAAATCCAAACTGTTATTGATTAGCTTGACCAC
This sequence comes from Magallana ariakensis, assembly GCA_020458035.1. NCBI lineage: Eukaryota > Metazoa > Mollusca > Bivalvia > Ostreida > Ostreidae > Magallana > Magallana ariakensis. Next base: position 54,313,409 of record CM035811.1, on the reverse strand, counting down.
GATGAATTCTGGTATTTTCTGAAAATCCAAGTATATAATAAATAAAATAATAATACTGATCGTAGCACTTTTCCTGAAAAGCTTTATATTACCCCTTACGGTCTATATATTGACTATAAATGTCTAGTACCTTAAAGGGGTGGGGGTGGTGGGAGTGGTGGTGGTATCGTGCGTCCTATAACACACTAGACGGTCCGGCCAAAATGAATACCGCGAGTTACCCCAATATGTATTTATTCTATCATTAGTAAGCTAAACAAAACCTGTTATATTAGTCAGGTAAAAGTAAATACGTCCCTGAGATATATGTCAGGATCTGATTTGTCAATCTTCTTTCCATATTAGCTATAAATCAATTTGCTAGGGTCGCACGGTCATACACAGGTAGTATTAGTCATTCATATGTTTTGTCGACATAGAAACGCATTTAATGCCAAAGGAACACAAAATCGGTGAGTATTTCTAATCTAATTGTTTTATTTTTAACCTTTTACGCTGTAATTTTTAAATGACAATTTTTTGTAATAAAAAAAAAAATAGGCCATTATATTTTGTTTAAAATAAGCTTGAACTAGAAACCTAAGTGCACCTCGGAGAAATTATTTTTTTAAGCAGTGCTTATAAAATCAAACATCTGATGCATATAATGGAAATCATAATAAATAAAAAATATTGTTGTAACATCAAAGGTCATTTTAAAGAGACTGAAGTTTTAAAGTTTTAGCGAAGCAAACGCTTCGATTTTTTATATCCAAAAAATATCTTAGCAGTAATAGGCAGTATCTATAAGGCAAAACGTATTTTATTTTTCACATGACGTCGCTTTCTCTCGAATTTACAAAAATAAGTCTTAGAGTACTTCTGCCATGTGCATTCCGCGGTATATCATAGTGTTAAAAGTAACATAACCACAGATAAAAAGACTATAACTGTAACAAAAACAATGAAACGTTGTTATTATGTTAAATAGCAATCTAACGGTATAACCTGTTGCACGATTCCGTCTAGAGATTAATTTGAATACATTTCAAAATCGGCCGATCAGTTAATTTAGCATACCTTGTTTTCAACTCTTTTAAAACTTTTTTAATGTGTGATACATAAATTCATTTCTTGTGACGAGTAATGCATTTCAGTTTTGTACGCGACAATCAATTTTGCGCGAGTAGACTGGAAACATCATGCAAAATACACCCTTTACCCAGTAAAGGGAACGGTGCTCATTTTTAGGTAAAGTCGATCTTCTAAATTATCCTGATTTACTTTGGCTTTGCTATTGTTGCTCCTCTGAATGCACTCTTTGACAATCATTAAAACTATGGTTTCGCTAATTTTTTTTTTACCGAGAACGGGGCTTCCAATTTCCGTCTTTTTTTCTTTACATGTCTTCTCGTATGCATCTGATTCATATTGGCCTTTCATCACTATTTTTTTTGAATAACGAAAAAATTGCAATTATTTTTTTAGCAGACCAATTTTCTACTTCTAAGCTTGACGCCAGTTCTTTCATATCACCCGTTCATACTCATGCTAATAATACTTCAATATCATAATTGTTAAAATAATAAAAAATGTAGGACAGAGATTCTTTGTTTGTAAATAAGTTTATTACTTTTCTAATCTTTTGAGGGTTTGATATGTTAAACCTCATTACTTCTCTGACTCTCATCTTATTTACCATGCCGCGATTTCAATAATGGTAGTCATATTAACTTTTTATTGATAAAGGTTATAAAATTGTTGATCAAGAAATAAAAAAGAACCTTTTAAAATCAGTGAAATGAATTCTAACTAAAAGGTCTGAAAAGATGAAGGAAAGACACGTCCCATTTTTCATTTCAAGTTGTCATCTTCAGTTAATTAAAAACAGATTAGATCTCATTACAGTTTAACCTATTATTTTTTTTTAAATTTCAAGCTAAACTTTCTTTTTTTTACCTAATAAATCGTTTGTAAAGTCAAACGTAAATCAGACAATTGAATAAGTCAAACCATATCAACATTATTTATTTACATAAACAAGTTAAAATTATTGTTGAAATAAAAAAAGGGGGGATAATAATAAAAGAAATTTTAAGTATAATAAGATTGTATGTATATATTGCAGATATATTTTCTTACGCTATGCTTCAGTGACTACATGTACAAGATGGATCCAAAAGTAGAAGGCCGGCTAGATAGAGCGCCACTCAGTGCATTTTCCTTTTTATTCAACACAGTGTGTATTATAGGTAACTCGGTTGTGCTTTACATTTTCCGCAACAAATACAAGAAATCCAACTACCGCTTCTTTGGTTTACTACTAGCCTCATTCGATATGGGGTCTGGGATTGTTTTTGTAATGAAAGAACAATTTCGAATACAACGCGTGTACAACGGTGGCACATCAGCCGCTTGTCAAATGTTAAACTACGTTGGGCATTCTGTTGGAATGGGAACAGTATTCATGGTACTGTTTATTGCCGCTGAACGTTACAAAAAAATATGCACTCCATATCAAACTCAATTCACAATTGCACAGTGTATCAGATTCTGTGTTATGTCAATCATTATCAGCGCTCTGTTTAACATCCCAACCATTTTCATTTTCGGCAAAAGAAAATTTAAAATCGAAAATATAAACGGTTCTAGATGCTGTGTGTTAAAGAGTTTGGATGAAACCATATTTCCGATGCTGTATTTTGGATCATTGAACACAGTGTCTATTGCTATTGTTATCTGTATCATAGTCATACAGTTGAAAATCAGAGCAGTTATTTTTCGCCAATCTCAACTTAAGAAGAGAATGAATTTGCAGGAATCAATTACATGTAAAACAAAGCCAGGGATAACAGAAACTTCCCTCTCATGCGAAGATGGTGATACTATCGATAACGAAGAAAAATTTCCAGCCATCACAATAGCTGTTGTATCCAAAGAAATGTCAGCAATGTCAAAAATGGCTAAACCGAAAGTTTCGTTGACGAAAAGGACGAGTGCCGAATCCAAGGCAATTAGAATAGCCGTTGCTTTCTGCATCATTACAGCATTGTTGGTAATCAGCATTCAAGCGATGTTTTTGAACGAGGTAATCTCAGCAGTATCCAGGTATTTCCGTCATGAAGATAAAATCTCAAAGAATCAAGATATTTTCAATGTCTATTTCCCTGACATCGCCACGTTGAATGGAATGTTAAATCCTTTCGTCTATTTTTTTATTGATAACAATTTCAGACATGAAGTCAAGAAGTTGTGTCGGCGATAATATTTGATTACGAGGATTCAAATCTGGCTTGTACACAAACTGGTATCTAAAAATTCGATTATTAAACACATCGGCTCAAACACATTGACAATGTACATTATTGATGGTTATAACTTTCATTACACCTGCATTCCACCAATGTTAACAGATGTACAATATTTCATATCACTGTGTCACAGATTTTAAATTTGAATATGTATTTCTCATTTTTTTTTTTTGCATTAAACAAAACAATGTGCACATCATTAGATTTAAATGTATGCCCCTGCTTTAAGGAAATGGGGTATACAGTTTTACTCTTGTGTGTATGTCTGGTCGTCCTTGAAAAAAAAACAAACCCAAATAATTTGATTTGGCATGTCATTTGTTATGATTCGTTTTTGTATTAATCAAACTTTAACTACCTGTTAAATGTTGACTTGGTTTATTTTTATCCAACATTTTAAAACATTTTTTGTCATGTATATATCTCAACAACTACATGATGTGGTTTCAATTTCAAAACACAATTTGTTCAGACATGTCATATAGTGAGATTCATTTGTTAACAAGTTCGACATCCTGTCAAATTTCGACTTTGCTTATTTTGAATATTTACATCAGAAGGGGTGTATTCCTAGTTAACATTGACTCACCGATATCTAATTTAACAATACTTTGTGTTTTATATTCTTTGTTTAATGAAGTGTTTCAATATACTTTATAGGCTCCTGATAGTAACTACAATGCAGTAGTTATTGCAGATAGATAGATCAAATGTAATTAGATTTTAATAAACTAATTTTTAAAAATCATTCTACTAATAATGTTCGAAAAATATTTATACAACTTTAAACACGGACATTTCTATATATCACTTTGATCTGATCAAATCTCTGATGCCAATGTAAAACAAACTTTAGAATTAACAAAATAACGAAACAAATTTTCATACATTGTCTATGTTTCTAACAAAATATATATTTAAACAGAAATGTTGTAAAAAAAAAATTACTTACTAGTTTTTGCTCTTAATGAATTTATAGTTTGAAATAAAGACAGATATACATATTTATATACATTCATTATTAAATAAGTTTAATTTCTGTCATCAAAAATGGTGAAAAAAAACTATAATGTTTTTAAAATTAGAAACAAAAATTTACCAAAGCAAAACTAAAAATCAAGACTTTTTTTAGTTTCAAATTATTTTGAATAGAAATAGAAAGTCAAAAACTGTATTGATGATGATTGTATAAAAAAGCATTAGAAATGGCTAACAAAACAAGCATTTAGAATTCGAGATTACCAGTCTCTTCGTCAAGACACAAAAAGTGAAAATAATTACTTGGAATAAAAATAAACTTAACTTACACTACAACTTTAACTTACAACAAAACTTTAAAAACAGCTACTACATCAGGTATATGATAATAGTAAAACAAATAAAAATATACCAACTATTGTTTATCTGAAGAATAAAACCACACGAATAATGCGTTTGAAATAATCCATTGGAGAGGTACATTGCATAATTCTAATACGAAGTTACATTCAGGTATACACAAAGCAACAGAAGATAATAAATCCAAGTATTCAATATACAATGAAAGGATATTGAATCATTTCATGAATGATTTTTTTAAAAAAGCTTAATATGTAATGCTAGATACCAATGAAAGTGAATTCAACCAAAATCACATGACCGAAAAATCATTAGAGGCCGGCAATTTTTATCTTAAATATCGTGAAGAGTCATATTCCCTTGATACATTGAATACCTTAAAGTAGACATATATATTTATTATGCATGTCTAACATTTCTTTTTTAATAAAGAAAAAAAAAGAAATAGAAATAAATATTTTTTTTTTTAATAAAGTTTCAGTTTTTTTTTCTTCAAATTTTTTCTTCTTTTTAAAATTTGCTTTTAAAAAATTTTACAAATTAAACAATGATAATCAGAAGAACGATGTAGATGCTACATGCACCTTTGTTTTGCATATCTTGACCATTACGCCAATAACAATACAGATGATTACCATACCAATTAAAGAAACACAAACTCCAGTAATTATTATGATATCGTGCGTTAACCCAGAACTCTTATTTTCTTGTACTGCACTTCCTTGGGATTCCGTGGTTTCTACTGGCGTTGATGTTGTCTTTGGTGACGTATTAGCTGTGGTTGTCGGTATTTTAGATGGCGCTGGTGTCGATGTTGTCTTTGGTGACGTATTAGCTGTGGTTGTCGGTATTTTAGATGGCGCTGGTGTAGATGTGGTCCCTGGTGACGTATTAGGTGTGGTTGCAGGTACTCTAGGTGGCACTGGGGTCGGTGTGGTTTCCGGTAATATATAAGGAGTAGTAGAAGTGGTTTGCAAAACCGTAAAAGGCACTTGTATTGTTGGGGTTTTCGGAGGCGTGGGCGGTGTACCTGTTAGTGTTGTATATGACCAGGATGTTGTGTCGTACCTAACTGAAATGATGAAAACAGCTTTATTCATTCATATACTAACCAATTTAAACCTTATCGTCAAAACTCATTAAAACGTTAATTGTATATAAATACACTCTGTCCAAAGATATAATTGATTCATTTTTTGCTAAATTAATCAGTATTTGTAAACACCGCAGGGTTCAAACGATGTTCATTCCAAAGTGTTCTTCTTTGAAGCGCCTTCGCTAGCTTATAAGGTTTTAATTCACGGCTTAAAATGTGATGTCTACGGGGATTTTGCGAGGTGTTCAGAATGACTTATATGTAGAATTGGAGAAAAGATGTCGGTATTCCCTATTATATATCACCTTAAAAATCAAGATTTTTTTTTCGTCAATTTCAATTGCATTCCTTCACGGGTATTTGTATTCATATACATAATATTTCAAATGTGCTGCAAAATATCTTGGTACAGACTATAGTTATATAATGGCTTGGACAGTCATTTGAAGTGGATGCAAACTAATAAAGCACCTCTAAAGAAGTCTTGGAAAATGTTTTGTTGAATGTTTTAAAAAGTCGACTCACAACAGATAGCCCTATCATGAACCAACAAATTTTATGATTTAAAGTTTGTAATTTTTTATCTTAAAAAAATAATCTTTAAAGGAAAAAAAATACTAAATTTTACTTTAATTAATCTGTAGAATTACTATCAGATTTAAAGAAACGACAATCTTAAATATTCTTCTGAACTATAATGACACATTTTTCTTATATTGAAACGTTTAAGATTTTTTTATTTACCCCCAAAAACCCTCTTTCTTTGTTGACATGATTTTGCTGGAGCACGCGGCCGAGTATTGCTTTATTCAATTAGAAAAAAAAACCTGAAAACAAATTCCCAAGAAAATGTAACTCAAAAGCATGATTTAAATTGCGAATGATTTTGGTATCGTAACGTTTCAATATAAACTTCAATTTCTCGATTGTAAGAAGACTACATGAAAAAAAATAATAATTCGCAAACCTGTAAACTACACTTTATACCGGACAAAATAACACGGACCATGCGTACGGTATTAATGCACGTGTTTAACTATTCATCAAGTACAACTATATTGAATAAAATAAACCGGGTACTCATATTTTTGATTTTTATTAAAAAAAATAACACAGACGAAGATATTATGAAACTTACTTGCTTGCGTTTCCAATATACCCATGCAGACGAATATCCCAAATATGGGGAACATGTTGTGCAATAGCAGCAGGTTTCTCTTGTAGTTACGATTTTTTTTTCATTGATATTTATCTAGCAGAAAATTAACAATGCGTGAAATATTAAATAAATTAATTCCTCCATGATTGGTATTTATCCAGCAGCAAATTAGAATGCTTTAAAGTATTAAATAACTTACCAATCATTTACCGATATTTCAACACACGGGAAAAAGGGACTCAAGTGATTAGCATTCTTTAATCTTTAAATTTAAAGCAGGGTTTGTACTTTTGATCAAGATAATCAAATTGGAAAACCACTTTTAATTAAAGCATAATTCAAACATTCGACACGATGGCTCGCAAGTTAAGAGACAAACAGATAACAAGTAATTATGTATTTTAATTATATGCTCATGGGATATATGTGTATTCTAAGGTTTAAACGCACTTTAAGATATTTTTTTAATTAACAGCTATAAATGATGAGAGAGATATAATCGTGTACTCATTGATGTGTGCGGTTAAAAGTTAAAAACATCGACATTAAATAAAATTTATAAAGTATTTATAAAATTATAAACTGTTTTCTTTGGTGATTTGCTGGCGAATTGCAGAAATAAAAACGTAATTTACTAACGAATATACACGTTTGTGTAGATTTCAGTTGTCAGTTTCTACAGTGCTATGAATTGCAATTTCCGTAATAAAAAATAGCGGATTATATTGATAGATGGAAATATATGTTGAATCAATATCATGGCATTTAATATACGTTTACTTCGTTAACATCAAGATCAAACTGAAAATACATGTCTTTTATAAATGTTATTAAATTTCAACAAAAAACAGATGTGTTCTGAAAACGTTACATAATTCTGCTAAGTTTAAGCCTTCCATGGTATTATTATTACATTAACCGGTTATGGTTCCCTTTATTTCCTACGGAACCATTTAGTTAATTCATATCTCTATAATAACAACCAGACTGAAATCTACACGCCCCGTTTATTGATTGGTCGAAATCTACAGCGACTGAAACTGACAGGAAACTAACATGATTGAAAATGCACGCGCCGTTTCTCGATTGGTCGAACCGACCTAAGAAAAATCACGGACTGAACTAAATAATCAGGAGACTTAAGTCGCCATAGGAAACGATGTGGCTGTTTCTTGTACCTAACGTACTGACATACATTAGCAGTAATTTAGTAGATTTTAATTACTTTGTGAAATCAATGTAGATTTTTGTTAAAAGAAAGATGTTCACATCAATAATCCGTTTTTTGATGATTCGTGCGGGTTATGAAGGTAGCAATCATTGCAGAAAAAAATAACCCGCTGTATTTTTTTTCTGCAATCTCGCAACCTTTTTATCCCATATGAATCATTAAACAACTCATTATATTGTTTAAATATACAGATTATGAACGATCACTTTTATTGTGCTATATTTTACATAGCCAAAAATGACAGAAAACATTGAAAGAATAATAGTAAAAATGTTGTTGAATTTACAAGTACCAAATTAATTTTGTCGCCCAAAAATAATTGATTGTGTTAAATTTGCATGTAGCAATATTAAGTCATTGTTTTTTACATGCATATATTAGTTAGTGTTTAGAGCTTGGTTGAAAAGTTTTTCCACTGAGCAGGAAGATTTCTAATAGTGCATTGAAACCTTTAAGGGCCATGGCCACTACTTTGATCAACATTTTTTGGTTACCAATTTCGTGACATTGTCCTATCAAAAACAGTAACAACTTAAAAAGTAGTATACTATAGTATTAGAAATACATGTTCATCGATTTTTGTAAATTTAATAAACTTTCTATCATCTTTAAGATATGTAATATCATTTAGAACATTTTGATCAATATGATTTTGTTTAAAATTTTTTTATTAACGTTCATTAACTTTTAATATGGGGTTAAGGAGAAATATAACACCTGGAAAAAGTTACTCAAATTAACAGAAAATTATTTGATTATGAAAATATAATGATATATAAACTGTTTTGCATTTTGCAGTTTGGGGGGGGGGGAAAGAATATTTGAAAAAGTAACAAAAAAAAAAAAAATCCCCTGCGGGATTCGAACTCAGGACGTACGGATCACAATCCCGAAACTTTTTCCACTCGGCTATGGCGTAACATGTTGCCGGCGATAAAATCCTTTTGATAAAACGACGAAATGTCCTTTCGATCAGAGGTCCGCCATTTTGTGATGGTTACTGTGATTGTTATTCTACCCTAATTGGTCAAAGAAACCCGCTATAATTGAATAACTCTATCGTTTGCAGTTTTAATGATATTGTCCAGTGAAATCCTGTTCCTTTAACCTATCTTCTATAACCCTCCTCTGTTTATCCGTTGGTCTTGAAGACTTTCCTATTTACATATTAGAACTCTTAAAAGTTCTCTTGTATTTTTTTCTGTATATCTCAGTGACAATTCATTGACGTCGCCAGTGGTTTAAATATCATTTTATTAGTGATATTTCAGTAATAAGCCTGTAATTCATCTAGCAATTCTATCATGCAAGAAAAATATTCTAATTTTTAGTTACATATAACACTGTAAATATATCTTACGGTATGATTAAAGAGTATTTTTGATAGCTTCAGAGTACTGGGGTATTTACTTATTTGTTCCTTAATATCGTATGGATTTTATTTTTGAACAGCATCCTGTCCTCTGTCAGTAATTTTGTTTATTATAATATCATTGAAATATCACTATGCGTTTGTTATACACTAACTCTGTATTAACGGTTTACCTGAAGCTGTATTGATTCAACAGTAAGTGCAAAATATTATGATAGGAGACTGTGTATTCAATAAATTACAAATCACGCCTTCCTTGAATGTTTTAATAAGATTTGTTTAGCTTTAAGCATGTACTTGTATTTAAGAAAACAAAATCAGTATATTTTCATATCTTTCATATCTGACTATTTCCAAAATCTTTATTTAGAGTTCTTTATCTTAAAACTATTAAAAAACAATGTAAAAGAGGCCGATACATATCATCTGTATGAAACATCAAATGATGTATTTAATATAATTATCAGTTCGCAAATTATATAAGATAAATCATCTATGCAGTGGTAATCATTCTATCCAGGGGAGTTTGATTCACGTTTTCAAATGTGGATCAAAATGTTTAAATCGTTCCCAATTATGCATGAAGGTTTGAGCAAATGAGATGCATTAATTTTTGCACTTTGATTAAAGTTTGTTCTGCAAAGCACACTCATTGTATTAGGGCAAATTTGTGGAATTTCAGATATACATAATCATTGATTTTCGTAGGTTAATAAAGTTCCTATCATTTAAGATATGTATTTTTGAGTATAACGTTTTTATCAATATAATTTTGTTTAATTCTTTATAACTTTTAATATCGAGTATATTGGTCAAAGAAAGCAGTTTTAAGTGAATAATTCAGCTAATATTGATTAGCCTATATTGTCTGCATGTGTATTTGTATGCATGATAAGTATTTGGTTCGGGTAAAAAACTACAGGAAACTCTCTTTAATCGCCTTTATCGTTTGCAATTGTAACGATATTGTCCAGTGAAATCCTGTTCCTTTTACCCATTTTTCAATAACCCTCCTCTAGTTGTTCGTTGGTCATCAAGACTTACCTTCTTATTTTTTATGTTAGCAATTTTTACAGTAAAACAAAATAAGTATATTTTCAAATCTTTCATATTGGACTATTTCCAACATCTTCATTTAGAGGTCTTCTTATAAATAAGACTTAAAACGGTGTAAAGGAGGCCTAATCATATCAATTGTATTTAACATTAAATGATCAGTTCGCAATTGATTGAAGATAAACCACCTATGCAGTAATGATCATTCTACATGTAATTAGCAATGTTTGATTCACGTTTTGAAATGTTGATAAACATGTTTAAATCGTTTATAATTATAAAAGAAGGTTTGAATTAATGAGATGCATTAATTTTTGCACTTTGATTAAAGTTCGTTCCTCAAAGTACATGCAGGTTATCGTATTTTATATATAAATCACCATCGATTGTTTTAGGTTTAATAAAGGTCCTATCATTTTTAAGATATCTTATTTAGTATAGAACTTTTTGATGAATATGATTTTGTTTCCTTCTTCATTAACGTTCAATAATCTAGTTAATACTTAGTTAATTGGTCAAAGAAACCCGCTATAGCTGAATTATGCAGCTAATATTGTATGCATGTGTATTTGTATACATGATATGTATGAGTTTTGCACATCACACTACATGGAAACTCTGTAATCGCCTCTATCGTTTGCAATGTAACGATATTGTCCAGTGAAATACTATTCCTTTTACCCATTTTATGTAATCATCGGCTATTTATTCATTGGTCTTCCAGATTTTCTTTTCACATGTTAGTAGTTTTAAAACCTCTTTTCTTGTATTTTTTTTTCTGTATCACCAAACACATTCTTCTTAAAATATCTCTTTGACAATGTATTGGCGTCGCCAATCAATCAAAATGGATTTCTATATCTTTTACTCAGTGATATAGAGTTTGTAAATCATATTTATATTTAGTAGTTACATACGACACTTTTAATATTATCTCACATTATGGTAAACGGCTTATTATTAGATAACTTCAGAATGCTAGACTCTTTATTTATTTGTTCTTTAATATCGTATGGATTTTATATCTGAACATCACCCTGTCGTCTGTCAGTGAGTTTGTTTATTACATTATCATTGAATGTGTTATACACTTATTCTGTGTTAACAGTTTACCAGGAGCTGTATTGATCCAACAGTAAGAGCAATGTGTTTTTATAAGAGACTGGGTATTCAATAAATTATCCACCAGGTCTACCTTGATTGTTTAGATTTCATTTGTTAAGTTTTAAACATGTTTTAAGTAAAACAAAATCAGATTATTTTATTTTTCATGTTTGACCTTTTGTTTCATCTTTTTAGAGGTCTTCTTCTAAAGAAGATTTTTTTTTAAAGTGTAAAGGAGGCCAATACATTTAATTTGTCTTAAACATCAAATGATGTCTCATATATTATTTTCAGTTCGCAATTTATAGATAATTTAAACATAAATCATCAATGCAGTGTTGATCATTCCAACCAGCAACAGTTTGATTCACGTTTTGAAATGTGGATCAAAATGTTTAAGTCGTTCATCATTATGCAAGAAGTTTTTAGTTAATGAGATGCATTAAATTATGCACTTTGAGTAAAGTTCGTTCATCAAAGTACATGTATATTATCGTATCATGGCAAATTTGTGCAATTTCAGATATACATGATCATCGATTGTTTTAGGTTTATTAAAGTTTCTATCATTTTTAAGATATGTAGTTTTGTAAAGAACTTTTTGATTAATATGATTTTGTTTCATTCTATCTTAACGTTCATTAAGTTTTAATATCAAATAAATTGGTCAAGAAAACACGCTATAATTGAATATTTCAGATTAGCCTATATGGTATGCAGGATATGTATATGAGAAAAAAATACTTGGTAATCGCCTCTATCGTTTGCAATTAATTGTTACGATATTGTCCAGTGACATGGTGTTTCTTTTACCATTTTTAAAAATAATCCTTTTGTATCATCGAATCTCATCCTTAATAATAAATCTCATTGACAATTCATTGACGTCGCCAATCAATCAGAAGTGGTTTATATATCATTTAGTCAGTGATATCTCAATAGAACTGTAATTGATCTGGAAATTTTATCATGCAATGAAAATATTTTAATTTTTAGTTCCATGAAAAAAAATGACAATAACAAACCGTCAACCATCTCAAAAGTCCATAAAACGAAACATATAACATATATCTCACGTCATAATTAAAGGTTATTTTTTGATAACTTCAGAATGCTAGACTATTTATTTTTTTGTTCTTTAATATCGTATTGATTTCATTTTTGAACAGCATCCTGTCGTCTGTCAGTGAATTTGTTTATTACATTATAATTTAAATATCACTGACCATGTGTTATACACCTATTCTTTGTGAACAGTTTACCTGGATCTGTATTTATCGAACAGAAAGTATAATATTATTACTTGTTAGGTTTGTTACTGACTGACTACTGTGGTAAATGGGGCTGATCAATCATACAGATGCAATATATTCTTATAATACGCTGGATATTCGAAACATTACTCATCAAGTCTGCCTTGATAATTCAGATTTTTAAACATGTATTAATAAATACTATTAAGTATAACAAAACTACTTTCAATTTCAAATCTTTTTTTTTATAGATGTAACCAGATAGCCATGCTGTGACCTTAAATTGTTAGTATTACAAATTGGTCATTATGATTCTTATATTTACCTTGACACTGCGCAATTATTTGTTGTTATGATGACTAACATAATGATTTTTGTGACTCTTGTAGCACTGCGCAGTATTCCTAAATGATGTTATGCAACCAGGTGCAGGATACGGGCACAATAGTATTCAAATTGAAAGCTTAAAATTAAATTGTCATATTTGGCGCTCCTATGTCTGCAATGAAAGCCCTGATACTGCAAATTAGTTATGTCATGCTTGTTTTATCTATTTAAACTTTGTAACATTAAAGCCATGTATAATGAATGTCTATAGCTATAACATTTTAATATTACGCGTAAGCGATGCATCATACCCAAGTGGGAGACTAAGAGACTCGGAGACTCAGAACCTGCATCCCATACTCTTTGATAGACAGTTCTGACAGTTTAGTGCTTTATTTAGAAATAAAAGATAACTCTGGAATTTGAACACTAAATGTTCACTCATGATCATCATAGATAAGCCGAACTTGTCGGAACTGTCAATCATAAGTAAAATGTAATATAATTCTCTGCAAAACAATGTTTAGGAGATCTTTAATTTGGACTGTTTCTAATTGATTTTTTAACTTTGGCAAACCTATACGATCGCGCTTTTTAATTAACTGCTTGTAAAACAATTATTGGACTTGGTGGTTATTAAGTTTGGTTGCTCCTTAAGGAGATTAAGAAGACGTAAGTCTTACATAGAGCTCTTCTTCTAATGAAGATTTAATAAACAGTGTAAAGGAAGCCAATCATTTTCATCCGTCCTAAACGTCAAAGGTGTCTTTAATATCATTGTCAGTTCGCAATTTATTGAAGATAAATTATCTACGCAGTGATGATAATTCTAACTAGCAAATTTCGATTCATCAAACGTCGATAAAAATGTTTAAATCGATCATAATAATGCATGGAGTCAATGAGATGCATTGACTTTTGAACTTTGATTAAAGTTCGTTCCTCAAAGTACATGCAGGGTAACGTATTAGGGCTAATTTGTGCTATTTAATTAAAGATGTACCACAGCATAAAGGTGTTTACATGGGGATAGTTGATATCAATTACACCGATGGCCACTGACTCCGGCTACATGTAACTACCCTACCACTAACGCAAAGGAGCGATTCAATACTGCCCATTTTCGCACTTTTAATGATACAGAGAAAGCTAACGGTGTGCTATTTTTTTCCGTTCGCTGAACATAAGCAGATGAACTATATTGTGTTATCCTCGGAAAGCTTGCGAAATTACCACCGCTTCTGTTGTATTGCACACTACATGTATGTGCATATCAAACCGCATACAATTTCAAGATCTGGATCTTCGAGACGCTGGAGGATAAAGGGGACTTGGATACGCAGGCAATATCAATGACGGAGGGTTGAAGGACCCTTCGTTAGATTAATTATTCTTCTGATTTGATTTTTTTTATTCATAACAGTGTTTTCAATAAGTTTTTGAATAGAAGGAAAAAATTTTGGAACAGCAGGAAACCTAATCTCGGCATGGGGTCTACCGTATATAATTTGTTACAGCGAGTGATTGTGCTTCATCTGTTTATCCGTGTAACTGTTTATTTACCTCGTTTACTTAGTGAGCAAATTGAAACACAAAATTTCGTTTACGAGCGAATGGCATTGCTGTAGCAAAAAGTTGATGAGCATTTAACAGACACGTAATACAACTGTTTCTTGACATTTTCCATAGGTCTATTCACAAAATCATTTATTTCTTATCTGCCAAAACACCTGCACTTATCCTGCAAGTTCGCTCGGACTTTGAAGTGTCCGCCATTGTTAATGAGGTATCGAAGCAATTCGTCACCGTTACATAACGCTCACTGAACTTCAATACATAAAAGTCCTACTACTACATCAATACGAAGATTTTTTTCTCAAAATTACAATACAAATTATAGAAAGATTTTCCTCTTCGACATGGGATATGCGATCGTCGTTGACTCGATCGCTTGACATATGGTGGGAACCAGTTCATGTTGAGCTGGGTCATTGACGTGTGACTATTTTGATGCCATATTTTCAAACGCATTAACGACAAGGATTTTGATATTAACTAAATCAAGCTCCTATATCGGCAGAATTTTTTAAAGACGGAAATCTCAGCCGGAAAATTTTATTCTACAGGCGGTTAATTTTGCCAGTTGCCGGCTCTTATTGAAAACACTGCATAAGAGAGAGAAAGAGAGAGACTGACTAGGAAATTTTATTATTATACTTTCATGTTAAAAAATGAAATATGATTGTTTTAGACGCAGTTGATAATCCGTTCTATTACCATCAGCGTTAGAAACACACTTGGCAACAGGGTAACACAACGAATTGTTACATGCGCATAAATTATGCGCGTACGGTTCGCCGTAAAATTCACGTAATTCCTATTTAAAAGCAGTATTTTTTTCTTTAAGAAGAAAGACATTCAGTATAATAAAATAAATAGTGCCTGTTTCGGAGGATGACAGTTGAAATTGACACCCCTCGAAAACCATTGTCAACCTCCGCTCCGCGTCGGTTGACAATGGTTTTCTCGGGCTGTCAATTTCAACTGCTACCCTCCGAAACAGGCACTATTAATATAATATCATATTGATGTTCGACACAAAACCTTACATTTAATTAACCTAAAGGTAACAATGTAAAAAAAAAACCTGTTACATTACTATTATTAAGTCAGTTATTATTTATAACATTGAGTTTCGCATAAACTCTTTTGACTTATTGACAAATTTATATGATGTACGACGTCAGTTAAAATTTTTTTCATATCTGATTTACCTTTGTCCATATAATTCACTAAAAATAGATTTTTGTGAATTAAAAAAAAACCAACATGACTTTTTAAAAGCTTTTACAAAATACACATCATATGTTTTCTTCGTTTAGCAGTTACCTTTTCTTTATAAATCATAAAGCTTTTGGAAATTTCAATATAATTCTTTTTTTTTCTAAATAGGAATGTTACATTCAAGTACACAAATCAAAATTTGTTCGGTTTATTTATGAACATTAGGCAATGACCAATTTCAACTTTAGATGAAAATGTGTCCTGTAGCTTCTTAGTTATCCTCAAGTCGTTCAAAAGCAGGGTGATGTTCAGTCACCTAAAATAAAAAAAAACCAGATGTCATACATATCGGGTAAAACCCCAAGGGTTTTAAATGATAAGCAGAAACAAAAGTTTAATATCATCATTTAGTCTCATAAATAAATGTGTCCGTACGAAAAAAATATTGATGATTATTTATCGAATATGAATATTTTATAGGTTTTATAATTATCAACCAAAGAACTAGATCTATAATAAAATTAAAGATTGAGAATACAAGTTAGAAAGTTTTTTTTTAATTTTTATTAGGAAATAACAACAACCGTGTCCTTTACTATTCGAAAGCGATCAAGAACACCTAATCAATTAATGCATGGCTTACCAATTACAATTACTCTACAGAAATACTTTACCTTTTTTTCATTAGAAGTTTTCGGTATCCGTTCTAGCAATGGTTCAGGTTGTTTTATTTCGACATCTCATTTTTTGACAGTATCACAAACCAAAACCGTAGCAGACATGATACACAGCACCAATACCAAACTAAAGTTAATTTTAGATATCTTTCTTGATCGTTGATTATAATCTGAATATATGTTATACCGTTTACAAATAATAATTCAATTTCGAGGACCTTTACTTAAGGGGGATGTGCGGCCATCTTTTACATTTGAGAAGAAAAATGTAAACATTTCTTGAACTGGCTTGTTTCTGTCCAAATCTTACTAAACTGTTGTCAAAAGATACAAAAGCAATAAATATAACGTTCAACATGTTGTTTTGTATGCAAATTATGCATACAAGGGAAGAACAATGCAATTTTTAATCACTTTGAACTGCACAGCTACAGACTTAAATTCAAGATTTAAAAATATTAAAAATATGAAAGAAGGTCATTAGTGTTTACTCTACAACCATTTGTTGAGAAAAAGGTCAAAACTTGCTAATTTAAGTTGAAACTTTGTCTCAAAAGAGGGCACATGTACCCCATTCTTCAAACGAGTCTCAAAAACCATCAATTTGCACGAGATATTTTTGTCTGTGTCAATGGAGGTACATTTGAGTTAAATTTTCATTGAAAAATATATGTATATTTATTCTTTAAGGCAATTAATATTTTGGACTACTATCCTTCTTTTTTAAAAAGAATTTAATTTAATTGATACTCATATCACTAAAACAGAACAATTGGACAGATAAAGAGATGTATGTCACATTCAGTCCAGATTGTTTTAAATTGACATTTATTTTTATCGATGAAAATATAACGTCAATGTGCCTTTAATGACACGGGAATTCTAAGTATAACCTGGAATTTTCTTGTTCTAAAAATAGATACAATGCCGACTGATAAAAATAGTGTACCCTATTTTTAGGCAAAGTTTTTTACATTAATGTGTAAAATTCAACCTTTTTCTCAACAAATGGTTGTAGAGAGAACACTAATGAACCCCCTTCATATTTTTTTCAGATTTTTTAATCTTCAAAATAAGTCTGTAGCTGCGCAGTTCGACAGCTGCTTTAAGTGATTAAAAAGGCATTGTCCTGTTCTTGTATGCATAATTTGCATAGAAAAGAACATGTAGAATCTCATATTCATTGCTATTATATTTTTTGGCAACAGTTTTGGTCAGTTTCGGGCAGAAACAAGCCAGTTCAAGAAATGTTTACATTCTTATTTATGCTCAAATGTAAAAGATGGCCGCACATCCCCCTTAAAAAAGTAAAAATTAGTTTATAATTACTATTTACTTCAAAAATAGTTGTTTTGATGTCAAAAACTAGTGTTATAGGTCTTCCGAAACTACGACTTCAGCATTATGATGTTGCACGCACCTATCAAAATAATAAGTTATCACATTTCAACGTATTGGTAATAGAAACCTAATTTCATGAATACACCAATGAACAAATAGCCATATTAAGATCGTAGGCAGTATCGAACAGAATCTAAACTATCATGCAAAACAATTTCCGGACGCTATAATAGCTGAAGACATATATAAACACACACTCAATTGATAAACTCTCTAAAGGCCAAGCCCTTGGATCAGATTTCCTTACAAACGAACCTGGTATACAGTGAACGTACCATTATTGAAAAAAAAGTATGTTTAGTTTCCAATTCTAATCTATTTTAAGTAAAAAAAAACCCCTATACCTGGAAAATGGTATATGTTGGCTCTAGATTATGAGGCAAACTAAAAATACTGGTATAGTGACAGCACATTTTGTCATTTTGTTAGCAAATTTAAATTTGTTTAAAATTTAAGAAGGTGTAGACAAAGGTGATTACTTAGAGTATGTTCTTCTATGTTTTTCTTTCAGAATGGCAATATACTATTTGGTACTGCAATCCCTTTGTGTGATAACTCAGATTATGTTGGTTACCGCCCTTTCTAGTACATTTTATGCACTAGATAGTGCATAAAGATCCAGAATAATTTATACAAAAGTTTGATAAAACACTATTTAATTACCTCTGGGGGTCAGATATACAGAAAATAAAGAAAAATACAATCATCCAAGACTAAAGACAGGGAGGGCTAAAAATGATGGATTACAAAGAATTTATGTTAGCACTTAAATCAACCTTGATAAGAAGACTTCTTTATTCCTCAGCTAAATGGATACATATTTTAGAAGCTGAAATGAATACAAGTGTTAGCAACTTATGGTCAAGAGGAACTGAACATACTCTCAAAATATGTAAATTAATTCATAATAGTTTCTGGAAAGAAGTACTCCTGAGCTGGACCAAAATATCTGATTGCCAGATAGCTATAACAGAATTAATTCCATTTGAACATATATGGTTTAATCCAAGAATTAAAATAAACAAGGCATACATACACATACACAGTTATGCAGTGAACGACGAAGAGATAGCTGCGTTAATTTAACAATATTCAAGCAAGGGCAAAACATGTAATCTTTCATACACCAATGTCTTCTGAGTAACGATTGATTCCTCATTGTGGGTCTCTGGGGGCAATGGAATTCTAGACAGAACATAAATTTGAGAAAAAGGATTCATAATGTGTTACTCACAGATTCAGGAAAATAACTAATGCAGGGTAAAACTAAATGGTTTTTTTTTCAAAGTTAATTTATTTTTGTGTTTTCAATAAATAAAAAAGATAATTGTTTTTTATTAAACGTAAGAGTGCACAAAATTCAAAATCCAAATTATTATTGGTACTAGTAGTTTGAGGTTTTTTATTTAGCTCACCTGAGCTGAAAGCTCAAGTGCGCTTTCTGATCACTTTTTGTCCGGTGTCCGTCAGTCTGTCCGTCTGTCTGTAAATTTTTATATTTTAGACTTTTTCTCCAGAACCATTGGGCCGATTTCGACCAAACTTGGCACATAGCATCCTTTGGTAAAGAAGATTCAAGTTTGTTTAAATTAAGGGCCATGGCCTCTTTCAAGGGAGATGATAAAAAATCATTGAAAATTTGTTGGTATTTTTTCAAAAATCTTCTTCTCAAAATTTTCCAGAAAAGCTAAAACGTGTGTGGAATAATCCTCAGGTAGTGTAGATTCAAGTTTGTTTAAATCATGAACCCCGGGGGTAGAGTAGGGCCACAATGGGGGGTCGAATTTTTGCATAGGAATATAAAGAGTAAATCTTTAAAAATCTTCTTCTCTAAAACTGTTTATCAAGAAAAGCTGTAACTGTGTGGAAGCATCCTCAGGTAGTGTAGATTCAAACTTTTCCAAATCATGATCCCAGGGGGTAAGGTGTGGCCACAATGGGGGATGGTCGAATTTTTACATAAGAATATATAGAGTAAATCTTAAAAAATCTTCTTCTCTAGATCTAAAACTGTTCATCCAGAAAAGCTGTAACTTGTGTGGAAGCATCCTAAGGTAGTGTAGTGTTCAAGTTAGTTCAAATCATGATCCCCAGGGATAGGCTAGGGCCACAATGGGTGGTTAAATTTGACATAGGAATATATAGATAAAAATCTTTAAAAATATTATTCTCAGAATGAATGAATATTCTTTTATTAATAACAACCGCATCTTACATGTACAGATGTACGGGCATAATACAGTTTAAGCTAAAACCATATTCATTTATAATTAATTTATTCTTTCGTAAGTAATGACTACCTGTGTGTGATATTGCAACATACTGTTATTTTTCCATACTAATGCATGCTTAAAGTCATTCAACAATTTTCGAATTGTAAAATTTTATTAAAGGGGCGTTGATCCACACCTATCCTCTCAAAAAAACCTTGAAAGATTTAGGAACTAAACTATAAACTCTGGCCTGATGCTAGCGCCACTTATCCACTGATAATTTAACATAAGAACATATTGACCAAGCACTATAATTGGTTCATTTTGATTTCTATTCAGAAACAAATATGGTTTTCTATGGGATTAATACAAAAAACGATATTCCACTTCAATCTTTAATTTGAAAATAAACGAACAATTATCGCGGTAAAGAAAAAAAAACCCAATGTATTTGTTATGTAATTCTTGCATTATTATGTCTTTTGTTGAACTTATTTTCTACGTAAAAGTCAATCTTCTCTAATTCAACTTGTTGAAACATGCGTAGCATAACTAATGGGATTAGCCGTAATTAGGACATGGATCAGGACTTTCGACAGTTCATAGTCGGTACATTCCTCCAGGATTGAAGGTAACCATTTATTTGTTTTGCATGAGGGATTTGAATTCTTAAATTAATTTATAAA
Source organism: Magallana ariakensis (assembly GCA_020458035.1). Lineage (NCBI taxonomy): Eukaryota > Metazoa > Mollusca > Bivalvia > Ostreida > Ostreidae > Magallana > Magallana ariakensis. The sequence goes on along the minus strand of CM035811.1, from coordinate 54,292,422 downwards.
TAATAAATCATTTTTTTAATTAAATTAGCCACAGTTTTCATTGCTAAATTTGTCAAGAGGTGCGTTATAGCTCTTGACACGGGGAAAATGTACGAATACGAATATTTGATTACATATTGATGAATACATGTACATGTTCCATTGACGGATCAGTTACTGAAATTCAGTTAAGAATATTTTCTTTTCATCCACTTCTTTGAAGCATTCGAAAATGTGTATGTCTTATTGTTTCTGGTTAATGTATTGTTCAATGCAAAATCCAGTATCTTTAATATTGTCATCACTGTGCTGTCAATCGGTAAAAAATCGTATAGAGAGTGATGGTAAGTCTAACCAGTAAGGCTTGATTCACGTTTTTAACTGTTTTTGATGTATTTGAATCGTTCATCGATCTGCATCAAATAGTACAGTTTGTGTTGATGAGCTGCTGTATTAATATTTTGCACTTTGATTATAGTATATCATTCTAAAAATCATAAAGTGCATGTAGGTTCGCAGCTATGTTAAGGCTGCCCGAAGCTAAATTTATATAGGAAAACGATGCTGTTTTAATTATCAAAAAAAAAACTTTAAACAGACGATTTTCTTTAAATCTTTGTTACATTAATTTACAGCGATATCCAACAATATATTTGATGCATTTTTGTGACGTCATATGTTGTTCTTCAGCACGTGACGTGCGTATCCTAACACAGCATATGATCTATATAAATCGCATTGGCGCAAGTGATAAATGACATTAAATCAAATATATTTTTAGGAAAAACCCTTCGATAAGTAATGTATTTTGCAGTTCTTGCTGGGGGTTCATATTAATATTTCGTTTATTTGAAATATTGTCAAAACATCTCGCCCCATCATTAAAATTAGGCACATTATTACTTTTTAAGCTCGATTTAAACAAAATTTGGTAAATTGGTAGGTTTCCCCCAGCATGATTCACATTGGTACTTATTTTCTTTCCCAGTTTCACGCAAAAAATACAAAAATTGTGTTGATCTTTCACTTGTACCAAGCTGTTTTTTACAGGCATAAAATATCTCCATTCATTAGTTTACACGTAGCAGGGCGAGTCTCCAAACCATTAGTTTATAAATCGTCAATTACCCAATACGAGACTTTTAAACTGCCGATTTTTTTTATACTAGGTAATGATAATACTGAATTTAGTATACCTAGTATTTAAAACAGCGTCTATGTAAAGGAATCAAGCGGTTTTATAATGTTCAGTAAAATTCACCTGTTTCGTTACGATACATTCCCTGAGAACTATCGAAAGGAATGCATATCGTGACGTCAAAGTTAATTATGACGTCATATCGTATGAAGTTCAGACAAGTGACTTTCTACATATCAATTCGGGCAGCCTTAACATAGCCGCGTTATCGTATTTGGGCAAATTTGTTCACATTGGGTACCTAATCGTTTTATCGAAAGAGGAACACAAGAGCAAACAATAAATTGCTTGTAAGTGTTATTTGGGTTTTCTTTGTTCCTTGTTGTTATCTGAGTTTAAATTAGGCCTATTTTCCTCTATTACATCAATTTTATTCTTAATCTTTTTATTTTTGTATGTTGTAGAATTTTGCGTTGGATACATGTGCCCTCCCTCCCTTTTATGTGTGTGATATCCCAATATTATTTAAAGGTATGACCATATGCAACTTACTTATAGATATTTTATTTGCTTAATTTTTCTCTTTCTTTTTTTTATTTATTACAAAATAACGTGGGTGTATGTAGTTCTAATAAAAATTAGATTTTTTTTAAAAGTATACGATTGGATCAACATAGGCGTCGGAACCGGGGGGGGGGGGGGGGGGCTTTGGGAGCTTAACACCCCCCCCCCCCACACACAAACTAGAGGGTTAGTTATACAATTTAGACATACCCCCCCTTTTTTTTGGCTTGTCCAGATATCTGACAAGTCTAGCCTCCATCCCCCCCCCCCACACACACACTTTAAATTTGATTCCGACGACACTGATCAATATGACAGTAAATTAGCATGAAACTTCCAGGTGTAATATCCTTTTTACTAAGCCAAAATAATATAGGCCTATCAAAATAAAACTAACTAGTCGAAGAATGGCTGTTTACACTAAAGTAGCGATTGTCTACTACACGTAACACCCAGTACAGATGCTTGATCCTTCTCTAAATTTATCGCGGGAAATATAGCACAAGATCCCTGTGACGTCAATATTAACTTTCTTTTGCTCTCGACAGGTCTCGTCAATTGTCGGATAACTTCGGGTATGGATAAGACGTCATATGTCAGCAAAAGTTCAGATAGGTACAGTTTTTTTACGTAAGCATAAAACACTTTAGTGTTTTAAAGGATTTTTTATTGGGAAATGAGAACGATATATGCGATTTATAGGTAAGAATTTTCCTTAGAAACGATTCCTGTTCCACCATGTTGCCATGCACCGCAAATGATTATTGGGATATGTAGAACTATTTCACGTGGCCTTATAAAAATTTTATTGAACAATGTGCAGATTTCAACTCGAATTCCCTGCGTTCGTACACGATGTCCATGAAGCTCGCTACGCGAGCGGCGCTCACTTCGCTCGCTTTAAAAAACCCCGCTAGTTAGGCATATTTTTTTGCATATTTCAAACCAAAGTTGTCAGATCAAAAGTATCTACCGGATGTTTTACTCGCCCTACACTTTACGTCTTGACGTTAATTAGTCAACCCGCGTTCCTGGGGCACCCCGTTCTGAAAAGGGTTTTTTTAACCATCAAACCTTAAATCCCTTTAAGGGATTTGTTAAATATTGGTAAATAGGTCTATTTGGATTTTAAAAAAAAAAATTTGAAAATGATTGAATTCATAACAATAATAACATTGTTAAATACAATGAAACTTATTACACGTGTCCATAAAACAATTTAAGCACTTACTTGGACCGGATGGATGTTGGAACTAGGATGGGCGGTTACGATGCTGTCTGTAGGTGTCTCTTGACTGATGAGCTGGCCGAGGAAATCGGTTGCCATGGTTCCAGGTGCTGGACGGGGTCGTTGACGATACTGGGGACCGGAGTTCTGGTACTGTCTATTTCCATGGAAATTGTTCCTTGGTTGGAAATTATTAGCACGGTATCATTGGTGATCACGTCCCTTGGATTTTTCCTCGAACATGGTTTGACAGGGAGTTCTGGTGATTGATTGAAACCATTAAAGTGGAGTCCCAACTGTTTCGACAGTTTGTCCATGAGTCTGTCCTCCATTTCCTCGATTGAAGCTATTAAAGGGTTGTTATTGTGTAACTGTATAGTTGATTCCGCCCTCTTCGCAAACTTGAAAAGTTTTGTGATCCTTATGAAGAACTTTTTCTGCAATCTCCGTTTTAAAACCTTTTGCTATAAGATTGATTAGCATAAGGCTATGGATATTGTCGTCACAGGCCAATTGTTGAATTCGCGATATATACTCACAATTTTCGTCTGACATTTGTTTAATGTTCTAAACGTCGAGGTGAAAGGAATTCCGTTTCTCATATCTGGCCAAGATTGTTGTGTGAGCGGCTGAAGAGTACTTCTGGATGATTCTGGTAGCGATAAATACCACTTGTGCCATATCGGTCAAATGAAAAACGATCTGTCTCAGAATGTGTTGTTCTTAGAAAGCGTGAGAAGACCACTGAATAAAAAGCATCAACCGTTGTGTGGCACTGACATTTCCACGTTTCCCTGAAAATTTTGATGAGCTTTCATTCAAGAGGTCACTCGTTGTTGAACTAAAATTAGGGCCGGAGCTATGAACCCGAACGTTTACATTACCGCCTATGGAAAATGTATTAGTGAACTATACAAACTTGTTTCTTCTTCTCACTAGACAGACTTCTTATTGTACGTTCATTGTAATCTTAAATATAATAAACTTAAAGATAGGAATATCATATACTTTTCTTTCAATATAACTTTAGGCAGTTAGACATGTTCCTAACATAAACATATCATACATGTTCCGATAAACGTATTTAATAGAACATTTAACTATTTACATATAGCCTTATAATGCGATAACCTATCCTAAGTCAATGTAACAACAACAATAAAATTGTGACCCCCCCCCCCCTTAAAAGAGCTTGAAAATCACTTTAATCGAAACTAGAGGTATTGTGAGCAAGCTCACGATTGATACCCCCGCTAAGAAAAAAAAATCATAACTCAAGTATTTTTCTATTATAGAAAATGACGGATGCTATCTCATTAACCGTTCATGTCCTATCAATAACAACTGCTCAATTTTTTAAAATTGTTAATGTTAATGAGTACACAAACCAATTTCTATTATTTAAATTCCATTTTATTTCAACTTAACTGTTAATGCATGACCACATTTGCATCCTTATGACAACAAACATGACTGAAATCAAACTATAATCCACATGTCAAGCAGCCATTAAATGTTTTGAATTTTTGGATTCCCGAGCCCGATTTTTTTTCAGAATTTTTTTTTTCCAAAAAAAAAAAAATCATCACGGCGGGCAATTTCCAGATAGGCAGGTAGGGATGATAATCTAATAATTAATTTTATATGACCTGACACATGCAAGCTTTGTGTCAAATTTTACCTAACTAATTTCATTTCCATTGTATATTCCGAATAAACAGTTAGCGTCTGCTTTCAGTGGTATAATTCTGACCGGGCTTACTCTCTGTGTCCACTCTAGTACACCGGGAGTAAACCCAGAAACTAAACCCAGGGTTTAATTGGGGTCTACTTTCTGTTAGGTTGGGTCTGATCGGTACTGTATATAATTAATCAGTTAACCATTTCCATAGAAACAAATACTATTGTTTTTATTTAAAAGTATATTGTTCCTTTAAGCTGTTTTTTTTTTTTGATTTATCAAATTTTATTTTGACTTTCTTTCTTATGAAAATGAAACTGAATGCATTAGTCTATTACACCAGCTTCTATAGATATAAGTCTAAAGAAGATAACAACTGTATTTGAGCGGTTCTTTAGTAGTGTTAAACTTGTCCCGCAAATATATTTACATTATAAAGTCCAGAAAAGTTAAAACTTGTACAAACCCTTTTCAATATTAGTAAAATCGATTCATATTTTCTTCTTTTTTTAAAAAAAATGCAATTCTTTGACGTCTCATCAAAAAGAGAGAATACATATTAGTATTGCTTACTTTTTGAGATATTTGTAAGTCTATAGAGTATAAAGGGTAAAAGTTTACTGCCAAAGGCAATTCAATCATTGAGAACAAGTTAAGATATGACGTAAAACGAATCGAAACAGTATTTTTTTTTCTTTTCAGAAGTACTCTGCTATTAAAAGTGTGCAATCATGCCATATAAAGTTTATTATTAAGGTCTTCCGTTTCCAACGGAAGACCTTACTATTATTGTGCTTGTAAGATTATTAAGGTCTTCCGTTTCCAACGGAAGACCTTACTATTATTGTGCTTGTAAGATTATTCTTATTTTTCTTTTTTTTTTTTTTTTCTTCCTAGACGCGAACTTTGAGGCTTCATATCTTGCTCATTTCTGAACGGTTTTTGCTCAAATTTTCAGGGCTTATAGACATTACAAAACACTATCTAAAACATTTCATAAACTTTAAAATTTCTCTTCCGTTAACGAGTTATTCCCCTTTTAAAAATTTTTAGGGCCTTTGGTTTCCAGACAAAGGCTCAGAGACTATGATAGCAGGGAATGGGAATCCAGCGAATTTGAATAACAGAGACATTGAAGTTGTGCACATCGATTTTTGTTTTTCGATTACGTTTGTTATTTAGAAAAAGGTAGGGGGTCAAAAAATAGGATTCTAAAAAGTGCGAAAATTTAGACATATTTTGCTTTGTATCTTTTAAACGAAAAATATTTTGTTAAGACATGTAGAATAAAAGTTGTGCAGAATGTTAAGGGCTTTCATTTGACACCAATAAAAAAAGGCTGGCCGCTAAAACTAAGGGCCAATAGCGCTTGAAAGTTTTTGCTTAATAACTCAAAAACGGTTAGGATTTCGATATGGCTGTCGCTGGAAAAGTTGTTTGTTGGGATCTCATAAAGGTCGTTACAATGTTATTTTGTTGGTGATTTGTGTTGTATGAGTGTACAAAGATGTACATGTTAACATGTACCTCGTTTAATTTGGCAAGTTAACGAAAGTCTATGTGCGTGCAACTGGCATAAAGTTACCACAGAAAGTATGCTGGTTTTTACAGGAAATCTTTTTAAGAATAGATTTTTTTTTGGAGTTTGTCAGTTTTGTTAAGTTCTTATAGTGCACAATCCCTAAAACGAGAATCGGAAAACAAAACATTCTTCTTCCTTTGTAGTAAAACACAAACTACGGATTTAAAATAAATCTATGTATTACATTTGAGTTTTCATACAGCGTGCATTTAAAATCTACCTTGAATAAGAGCTGTGTGTGTACCGTTACGTAAGCTATCCCTCACCCGCGGCCTAGAAAATCGGTCACCATGGTCGCGACGGGGCTAACTAGCGGTCAGCGGTTATCTAATACACGAGAGTTGCGTCTCTCATGAGTTTATTTAGCCGCGCACTCTAGAATTGTTTTAGTTTATATACCCGTAAATAAAATACAAGATCTGTTTTAATTTCTTCATGTTATAAGAGTTTGTCCATCTTGCTTTTATTTAATTAAACATTAGAGTGTAAGAAGACGTTCTGAAAATTTATAAAGGCGATATTACTACAAATCGGAAACTTCGTCAGTCTTAAATTAATGGTTGGTTTGTAGGTTTAAAATGTTTATAAATCTGTACAAATATTGTTTTAAATCAACAAACAACCCACAAATATTAAAACTTTTAAATGATGATCATCCCTCGCACATGGCCGAGGAGATCCCGCGCGAGTGCATGTTTCAGACTTTTGTACGAACACAACTATTTTCTTTTATTATGATTTCAACTATGATATTGGTTTAAGATGAAAAGATAAATTTATTTTACATGTACAGTTGATTTAGCAATGATTTATACGATTGCGCACAAGGTAGTTTATTATAAACAAAGTTCCATGTTTCATGTTTGCGGTAGGTGCTGGCACGATAAAAGGTGTCCTGAATTGAGGCATTCGGATTTTTTTTAATTGGCAAAAAGATAATCAGATTTGACGAAAATCATTTTTTGGCGACTTCTTCTTATGTGTAACATTTTCACTTTCCCACCCGTTTGTTTATTCGGTCAGTCTGTGTTAATTCAATCGCAGCGTGCGACCGAAAATATTGTGTCGCTTTGAACAGCGCACACAGCTGAGAACATCTATAGCCCCAGTCGGGTTATGTTTATATGGCTGCAGATAATCAATTGTTATGTAATTGAGTAACATTGTATCTAAGGTTATCGAATATTATTGAGTATCGAAGTGTGCTTTCACTACAGTGGTCAATTGTTAAACAATAAGGCTATTTTTCGAAGTCAATCATCTTCATATTATACATGTAGGTGCGAAATCGTAATCGGATAATGTTGCTAATAAATCAACCTGTTGAACACGCTAAACTTCTACAGATATGAACGGAATAATATATTATACTTAAAAGTTTTAAGTCAAAGGAAAATTGTTCTTCGATTAAGAAGTTATGAAATACGACTACATTATGCAACGCAGTCGGTCGCCATAGAAATCATCAAAGTACTGCAAGTGTCGACAGATTTCTTGTTTTTTTTAAATACATGTACCATGATAGCTCACTACCAGAGTAAAGCTAGCCAGCACTAACTCCAACGCACTAACAAAAAACAAGTATTCCTTTTAAAGGAATGATCGGCAATAATGATATATTGATAGCTAGAAGCAAACAACATGATCAGTTTGATGTAAAATAATAAAATAAGTACTGTATTTTTACAAAATATAGAATATTTTGAATCTGTACACCATAATTTCATCATTATAAACCGTCAACAAATTTAATTTTTAAATAAATTTGGGAAAAGCCGTTCGTAAACTCCTTGTCTAATTTTATATTTTTAACGTAATTATTAAATGTTAATGTATCTGCTTCTTCTTCAGAATACTGAGTAGGGCTCTTCAAAGAGCATTAACACGTATACAAAGAAAGAGTTGTATTAAAATAATTTAATGCGACTGAAAAACATTGAATGCCATCATAACTTGCTATTGAGGTCGCATTATAACGTAACCTTGTTTATAAATCAAGCCGTCTTCCTATCTACTATTATGCAACATCAATAGATCGAGGTCAGTTCATGGAGCATCTTCTTATGATTGAGGTCAGTTCATCGAGGTCAACTGCATTACTGAATGAATCTTTCGATCGAAATTCTTACGCGTGAGACAAAATGTGCATTCTTGAATTAACAGGTCGAACTGTATTTTATGTATGTTTGCATCTCTTAAGGTAAATAAATTGAAATAAAACTGAGTAAAATGTAATATAAATACTAAACCAAACTTCAAGTTTTTATAAGAACTACTTATGCAAGCGGAATATGTGCGCACGTGGAAGCATTTGCCGGATGCCTCATATGGACACAACAGTGATCGGCCGAAGCCGATCACAATAAGTTAAAATTATCGACTATTTTTCAAGCGTTTTCCGATCCCGATGTTACACAACTGAAATTATTAGGCCGCCTTGCACCCACACTAGGACTTGTGTTCATAAGGTGAGCCCGGATTCCTCAAGAACGGGTGTACCCTCGAGGATTCCGGCGCCAAATTAGGCACTAGTGACAACGATTTCCGGCGCCAGGGCGCGGAGTAAACCTTAAGAAAACAAATTATTTCTGTAATGTAGCGTTCTAAACAAGGCGCCCTGTCCCCAAACTAGGACTTGTGCTCATTAGATGAACCCGGATTCCTTCATGTTATAAGAGTTTGTCCATCTTGTTTTTATTTAATTAAACATTAGAGTGTAAATTAAGAAGTCGTTCTGAAAATTTATAAAGGCGATATTACTACAAATCGGAAACTTCGTCAGACTTAAATTAATGGTTGGTTTGTAAGTCTAAAATGTTTTTAAATCTGTACAAATATTGTTTTAAATCAACAAACAACCCACAAATATTAAACTTTTAAATGATGATCATCCCTCGCACATGGCCGAGGAGTGGACAGGTTTGTGTTCTTCTACATGTACCTTATCACGCGTGCATGTTTCAGACTTTTGTACGAACACGATTATTTTCTTTTATTATGATTTCAACTATGATATTGGTTTAAGATGTAAAGATAAATTTATTTTACGCGTACAGTTGATTTAGCAATGATTAATACGATTGCGCACAAGGTATAGTTTATTATAATTAAAGTTCCATGTTTCATGTTTGCGGTAGGTGCTGGCACGATAAAAGGATGTCCTGAATTGAGGCATTCGGATTTTTTTTAATTGGTAAAAAGATTATCAGATATGACGAAAATAATTTTTTGGCGACTTCTTCTTATGTGTAACATTTTCACTTTCCCACCCGTTTGTTTATTCGGTCAGTCTGTGTTACTTCAATCGCAGCGTGCGACCGAAAATCTTGTGTCGCTTCAGCGCACACAGCTGAGAACATCTAAAGCCCCAGCCGTGTTATGTTTATGGCTGCAGAACATCAATTGTTATGTAATTGAGTAACAATGTATTGAAGGTTATCGAATATTATTGAGTATCGAAGTGTGCTTTCACTACAGTGGTCAATTGTTAAGGTAGTATGAGTGTGAGATCAAAGTAATGGAAACCAAATGATTTTGGTATCAGTGGATACACATATGTATAAACAATGCTTGGGTAAAAAATAAATAAAAAGAGTGTAGCCGTTTGCCCCTAATGGCTGTCAAAGTAAGGGAGGTAACTCTGTGTAATGTTTTCCTTAAAATTATAGTCTGTATATCAATTCTAATAAATAAGTGAAAGATGACATAAAATTTTTAAAATATTATTTTTAATTAAACATGTAGCATCTGTTCTAAAAAATAAAACAATAAAAAAATTAAAACATACTGTACACTTTGCTTGAGGCGCCACCTATGATGTCTAATTTGTCACAGCAAATTACCATAGATTGTGGATATTAATCAAATTGTAAAGGACAGACAGAGTAATGGAAACAGAAAAAGCAACTTATATTCATAAAATATAATAACAATCAATCGATGTGTCCAAATTTTAGAAAAAAGAGTGGAGACATTTTGAAAATATTCCGCCCGAATTTCCTCTAAACGCTTTTCTCTACAAAATGTTCATCATTCATTACAACTGCTCTAAATTTGTCTTCAGTTACTGTTAAATAAAAAACATGGAAAATGAACACTATACCATATTTCATGAACTATATATCACCTGAACAAATATCATTTGTAGCATAAAAAAATTAACATGGTTAATGTTTCATAATGTCCTCACAATGCCGTCCATTACCACACAATGAAATATGAGAAATTTGATTAGGTATTACATATTTTTCAACGTAAAGAGTAATGCAAATGAAAAAAACATGTTATTTTCATAAAACATAACAACAATTCATCAATGTGTACAAATTTCAGAAAAAAGAGTGGAGCCAGTTTGAAAATATCCAGCCCGAATTTCCTCTGAACAACTTTTCTTTGCAAAATTTTCATGTTACAATTTACAGAAAAATAATTTCTAAATTATACACTTATGTATTGAACATGAACATGGTTTAAATTTTATGGAATGTTATACCTGAACTTTCATTTCAAGCAATATAACAATTATTTGAATCAAATTAGTATGACTGAGAATTAAAACCTGAACACCTGGCTTGATTCGTAGATAAGTGTCTTCAAAACCATGAACTGTGTGTGTTACAATTTTTTTTTCATAATTCCAAAAGACAATAATGCATGAAAAAGTACAGGAACATCATAATTTCTTTAATTATGGCCAAGGAACACCACACTGTCATTGCTAGACAAAAAAAATCCAAACAGCTTGTAAGACCTGTAGTAATGTTCACTGCTTTCAGTTCTTTGTCATTGTGGTACATTTTCTTGTCCTTTGTCCTAATTCCAGTTATTTCTCTTACTTTTGGATTAACTGGAATCTGGTTGAGGTGGTTTTGTCCATTGATGGCAGAAATATGAAGTATATGTGATGTTCTGGCTGAAATACAATAATAAAAATGTTTTACACTTTGCTAAACTAGATCAGATGGTATGACAAATATATTACTCCTGTACCAACTGCAAATACATATAATAAAACAAAGGAACACACATGAAAGCCCTATCACTTACCATTCAAAAATTATGCACTAAGCTTAACTTTTCAATTAAAGAAGGTTTAATATCAAAATCTAGGTCAAAATATGTTCAATAAGTATGCCCTGGGTTTAAGTATTTCTAAAGTACACTGTAGATCAAACTCTAAGATCAAGGTCAGGCGGTCAAAAATTTTACCCATAAAAAAGTCTTGACTTTTACAAGGAGAACAAGTTTGTAAATGACAGCCCTAGCTCTCATCATTCAGAAATACTGTCCAAAACAAAAGTTTTTCAAAAATAGATCAAATTGAAAGGTCAAGGTCAGAGGGGCAAAATAATTTGTACCAATACCTAAACCAGTTGCTTCCAAGTCAATGATAATTTCTGTTGCATTGGTCATTGTTCATAATTGTGCATTGGGAGGTTCCATATTTGGTGCTGGTATTTGTCTATATCATGAGGCTCCTCTAAAGCACATACAGACATATGAAGTTCCTTTCCTAAAATTTTTTTTGTATTCTGTTGCCTGTAAAATAAAAATGATATTTCAAAAACAAATATGCCCCATGCTGGTTCTTTATTGTATAATTTAATACATGTAGTTTAGAATACACTACATGCTATCAAGTAACTTTTGACATTTTTAACTGAAAATCAAAACAGGTTATCTAATGCTCATTAAAAAACCCACTAGTATGACATATCTTCACTATCCAGCAAATGTAATTTTCAACATATAGGACAGACACTAACTATATAAGTAGTGAATTGCGTTAACTTAAATTTTATGCAGACCAAGTTGTTTTCACACCTCAATTAATACCATGACATGACTTATTTACATGTATATGCACATTTCTATTCCTTATTAATTCTTACAATGTGTAAATAAAAATATTAAACGGAATTCATATGATATAAAATTACTACTTAAACTCTGAGTTGCAATGCAAGTTTAATTTTGATGGTCAATTAAAGTTAAACAACATTTGACTTGTGTACCACTTTTGCACTGCATGCCATTCATGCTTTTGTTTGAAGTTTTCTACACAATTTGAATAAGCATTATGAATCAAATTCATTCACTTTTACAGACATTTTCCAAAAGAAAATCTCTCCTATTCATACCTGAGTCTGAAATAAATGTACAAGTGTATGAGTTGAAGTGTATGAGTTGATCGCTATATGCCAGTGTCAACCACATTTGAGGGGTAAGGGGAGAGGGGATACCTCAACGAGAACAAAATTTTATTATTATTCATCTTGGTTGCCGTTAATATCACCTGGTGTTTATCAACTTGCACAGATATTGATTAATTCAATAAAATATCTCCAAACTTGCTTTAGCATACATTACATATTAGTTTCCTTGCAGCCCCGAGCAATTCCTGAGTTTGTTTACATGCACATGTACTTTCTATTTCACAACGGGGAATAACTCTAACCGAAAGAAAATATTACCAACTTGGTAATATTGGGGTAAGTATAAATTCTTATGCTAGGATAATGTTTTTTGAGCTTATACAATTTAGTTTGATAGCTTTTATCGTTAATCATCATAATCTATGTTTTTTAAAGTTATCCTGATCTTAATATGTGTTTTAATTATTTTAAGACAATATGTTAACGTTATAATCAACAGATTGTTATGTCGAGCACGGTGTTACGTGTATTTCAAATAATAAAAAATGATGTTGATATCCTATTTGATTCATTAAACACTTTAATTTTGATACAGATTCATCTAATGGCTATACCACGAGGTTTCTAGGATTTTCTGTGTACGTCTCAAATACAACTTTTATATCAGATGGAGCACTGTGTTTTAAGGACGACTATTTTAATATAAGCACAATACCTGACGTTTTCAGTACCACCTGCCATTCATATGGACAATATGTAATTTACCACAACGAGAGAGTGCCAGGCGTTGTGTATCCAAAGGGCTATTCTACATTTGCATTTGCTGAAATCTGTGAATTTGAAGTATTTGGTTAGTGTCTTCCATCAAGTGACAAAAAGAGAAGAAAAAAATGTAATACATGCATTTAAGGAATAAGGAATAATAGTCCCGTACACTTAAAAATGTGTAATAGTAAGCGATTGTGCAATTAAGTAATCTATCAATTTATTAACATTTCAACATTGTTTTCATTTAGTTTAACAATTCATATCCATTTTGCGCTACGCTGATATAAAGGTAAGACATTTGATTTATAGTGTAATCACGAATACCTCAGTAGTTAGAGCGGCAATTTTTGCATTAACAAAAATTACATTTTCGCCTTTGTATTACTTCTACTTCACAGAATGTGACATTGGATATTTTGGGGATAGTTGTGCCGCGGTTTGTGGTCATTGTATCGACAGGACGCCGTGCTCTAGTGTGGATGGAACTTGTACATCTGGTTGTAGTGCTGGATACACTGGCCATCAATGTAACAAAGGTGACCACCTCGTCGTTATTTCTTAATGCATATTATAATTAAATGAAAATACAATATATATTAATTAAATATTTCAAAAAGCCTCATTAATAACAAGATTGCAGACCTCCCCCTCCATCCCAGTACTTGAAATTACTACACATAATAAATGTCAGGTGTGCATTAAATACACATGGCATTTTAAGAGGCCGTCCAAGCAAACACCAGGCAGATATATAATGATGCGTCGCACATCGATTTTCATGAATTTTTTGTTTTCCCTCTAAAATAATTTCCTTGTATTCCCTTTTGACCCACAATAATGATGATTTGTTTAAAAAAATAATTTAAGTGGTTCTTCGGACGGGAAGATATATATTTCATTCGCTTATATAAATCATTGAAACCATGTACCAAACTGTGGGCTTTAAAATCCAATACATTGTTATTGGTGAGGATTTGTATTTTTTATTAATGAAAAAAATATTTTGACTCTTTATTGATAAAATAAAATCAGTGGGAAAAGCTTGCAATTAAAAATTGTAGACACGGATATTTTATGAATCTCTGATAATTTCAGTTGCCTCCCTTGCCAAATGAATATTTGGAGGTCTAAAAACTTAAGAAAAAGAAATAAAAGCAATAAATTTTCAACTATAAATAATTCATATTAATTCAGTTATATTGTTTATGATAGATGTAATTTTTTTTTACGCTGAAATGTATTTTTAAAAAATATTCAGTGCGGGTATATTTCAAAACCAGTGTAAACAAAGATGGCCGCCGCTAACGTCTGTGCACAGCATGCTGCCAGAGGAGATTGTTTTTCGGTGTTTTGGTGAAGTTGTATCTCAAATACAATTGGAAGTTAAATCAGGTCGACAATAATAGTAACCACCCTGAACCTTTTATTGAAACTGAGATGAATTACTGTCACCAGATGAATTTCATATAACGGATTAGAAGTCGCATATAAGTTGTCTTTTGTATGAAAGCCATTAAATTTGAAATGTGCATTTATTTTAATGCATTTATATCACCAAAAAAAACCTAGAATTGTAGCGGAACAGCAAATTCTTTGTTAAAACTGCCCCCTTTCCCGCCATATTCATTCTTTACTTCCTAACACCATGTACACTACACCATTTAAGTGCACTTGATACAATACAAAATGTTTTCAGCGGTGTACACTGGTGTACACCAAGTTAAGCTTAATCAAGCGCACAAATTCTTTGTAAAAAGAAAGTACAACAATAATCATAGAGTTTTTCATGTGGTTAATATTGGGAAAATATCTTGCAAAAAAAATTAGGAAGGAATGTGTAGAGAAGTGGAGTATTTTTTTCCGTTGATAGGTCAATTAAGTCTTCATCTCTTTAATAAGTTTATTAATTGAAAAACATAGCTGCTTTTGACTTGTCAATCGGTCAGAGTACATATCTGATGTGTGACAAGAAAAGTAAATAAACAATTCACACACCAATATGATATTAGTTTAGCTAATGCTAATCAGAATATGAAATGGAAACTTCATATATATTCCACAATATTTATTAATAATTTTTAGATCTTAACACTAACAAATTCACTAGTACCAATAATAATTTGGATTTGACTTTTTTGCACTCTTTAATAAAAAATAATAATTGTCTTCTTTATTTAATACAGCTTCAATATTAATATCCCACCAAGTTTATTATCAGTTTAAGAAGAAAAGTTTAGGTAATACTTATTGAAAACACTCAAATAAATTGAATTTGATAAATACATTCAGTTTTACCCTGTATTGATTGTTATTACTGAATCAGTGATTAACACATTATGAATCCTTTTTCTCAAATTTATGTACCTCATAAAATAGTGAAAACCCTTAAAATAATTTGAATGTATACTATTCCATCCAAATAGTGAAATGTTCAACTAATTTTCTTCAGTTGTGAATAGTTTTAGCAGAATTGAACTCAGTTTTCAACATTTTTTGTCAAAATGACCTTTTTGCACTTAAAATTATGAAAAATGTTGGTTTTTGATGAGTGATCAATATCTCTTTCATCATAAAGCATTTCCTTTTTAAAAATATGAGCATGTATTAAAATGTAGTCCATATTCGTGACATCAACGTTGTCACTCACTGTCTTTATACATGTTATGCAAGGAAAAAACTTGATTTTCAATGTTAAAAAATTGGTAATTTTTGCAACTGCTTCTATTAGACCGATGCTGTTCCCACTGAATTTATTTTTGTCTCTGAAAATTTCATTACTCAGCTTTATAAAGCTGCCTCATTTTGTCCTCTCATGAAAATGTATTGGATTTTATTGAAATTTCAAATTTACATTAAAATACCAGAATTTTTTTTTCAAAAATATGCCCCATCTTTGACAAAGCATATATTTTTGTCTGAAATATTTTTATACTTTAAAAGCAGTCTCAAATTATTTAGTGGGTTTAAACTATATAATATAATTTTTAAAAAGTTTTTATAGAATTAAGTAGTTTTACAACTTATCAAACTTGACAACATTTTTACAACTTCTGTGACCTTTTTGCACTTAACATATTCCAAATTCAAATTTAGACATTTTTTCTGCCTAGTTAGGCATAGTATGAACTTTTTCTTTTACATATATTACAATCATGTTAAAATGAAGTGATACACTTGAAATCCAAGACATAGCATGTGCAAAGCTCTGCCTGAATTTTGCTTGGACAGCCTCTTAATATACGATTTCGCCTAAAATATAGCACTATATCAGACATTTTCAACATTATTCAATATATAGTGTTCGTACTGAAAATTAGTGAAATATTTCAATTAGTGAATTTCCTATTACAATCATATATATAGCGATATATATTGAAAAGACATGCAATGCAAGTGTTAGATGCGTGGCCTACTGGTAACGCGGAGGTCTTTTTGATTTTGTGGTCGCTGGATCGATTCCACCAGGTAGTAACTATTTTTTTACTTATTTAAAGCATGGAAATAATAGTTTACATTACATGTTGTATCTAATCGGCTGGAATATTTTTTTTTCAAATTATCTTGTTTAATTCAACTGAGTATGACTGAGCACACCCAATATAAACAGATCTCTTCAAAAACACTATACATGTATTCTATATACAGCTGTAAACTTAGATTCATTGCATTTTGCTGGAAGTTATCACGGTTCAGAATACCAACTGACATTAAACACAGAGTTCTATGTATTCATTTCTCGTTGCAGGTGTCCCTAATTTATGACAAATCAGTTGTTACAGACACCATTACAAAAGCAGTATCTATGTTTCGAAAATCATATTGCGACAGGTCTCTGAAGCTATATTTAGCAACAGGTACTTTCCGTCCAGACACAGGTGTAGGCGAAATAATGGGAAAAGGCGCTATACCTCTTTGAATAGACTTAATTTGATAATTGGAAAATTCATTATGTAAAGTACGATGTTTTTAAGGAAGTATGGGACTCATGATTTTGAATCTACCGCGCAACTCCAAATGACGTAAACCGATTCACGGTCGTTAAATCTGTTGGCTCAATACTACGCTATTAAACAATAGAATTTACCGTAGAAAAGATTTTATAGCCACTATTCACAATAAAAAACGAAAATAAACTATTAAAAAGTGTAATCTAACATAAAAGCTTTATTTTACGACATAAAAATCGGTTTTCGGCAATGTAAACAGATGGTTAGTGACAGTTCGTCTGCGACAGTCATTTTGCCAAAATGCCGAGGAAACGTGGATTTGAATCTAATAAAAAGTCGACACGTTACATAAATGTTGCTAATGCCCAGAGAAAACGATGGTCTAGTGCCAAAGATGACTTTATAGCATGTATAGGACAGACTGATCACAGTTACGCTGATAACGTTATACAGTTGGATCATGACACGACGCCAGCAAAAGCGATCTGTCCAGGTATGTCATACATTTCTTGGTATTTGTACATTGAGAAAAAAAAGGTAATTTTAGAGTAAAAGCAAGTGAAGCAAAGAATTAATTTTTTATCTAATACATGTATGTGCAACGATCATTAATTTTGGCTTGTTCTATACCGTGTAATGCACAGCTAGCTATAGTGCTTAATTGGGTCTTTTGCTCATGAAAATGGCCTAGTTAAATCTATGATAATTAAACCCATTCAGGCCTAAATGAATTTAATTTAGTTATCATAAGCCAACAAAAATTATCACCTTAAAATACTCAAAGAATGATTCTGTGTTCCTTAAATATTTGTTATGTATACATGCACATATTGACAGCAAAACACATGTACTAGATTTAGAGTGTGTATATGTAGCCCTGTGTCAAGTACATTCTTTTGTTATTTAAAACTACTTTAACCACAGGTTAATTGTATCTTATATAAACAGTGTCCTGATCGAATTTTAGTGTGACTTTTGCAATGATGCTCCCTTGAAATTTAATTCTTTTTCGCAGCCACAGGCACTTCTTCATGTAGAAATAATTAAGTTGTATTTACATATTTATGTATTCAATTGGAGGACAACTAGTAGTAAAGATTAATCATTAACTGTATCTAATATTAACAATTACTATATCCCTCGCCCAGAAAATATTAAATGTCCGCTGTCAATGATATATAACAGTCACTGATGTTTGTAAATATAACTGCATGATTTCAAGTTTGCATTTTTATGCATTGTAATACCAGGTACATGTACATCCATTGATAAACTTTGTTGTTTTGTGTGTGTTTTTTTTAATAGTCCATCACATTTATGTTAATATATATAAAACATCACACAAAAAGTTTACAAAAATATATCAATATTCCCAAAATGTGAAAGGATAATTATTTAAATTAATTTAACTAAAGAATGAGAAAGATATAGAGAGAGAAAGAGAGCAATTAATATTTTTGAAATGAAAAATAAAAAGCTTGATCGAGCACATATATTATAATAATCAAACTAATAAATAAAATAATGTTGATTTCTATATTCATAGAAACATTTATTAATACTATACATGTAATTTGCATATTGTTATTTATACTGATCAACTTCTTAATATTCTTTCATGGTGCAAAAAAAATTGAATATGTAAACTTCAAGAAAATAAGCACAGCTAGATCTGTTCATTTATGTTTAATATTACAGATGTTGACCATGAAGAGGTTGTGAAAACTTCTGATTGTGGTTGGAGACAGGGGAGAAGAGTGGTGGAATTGGGGGTGTTAGCAGATGCATTGAAGGCATGCATGGAATGTGGCATGCCTTTGCAACTTTCACATGCTGTAAATATCCAGACTTATGGACTTTCAGCAATACTAAAGGTAAATTGTATTTGTTAATTAAGGTGGCCAACTTTTTTTTTTTTTGGCACATGTTTTCACCAATTTCAACCTAGTACAGTTTATATATACTTTAACTTTATATATCTAGGCATGGTATATTATTTTTTCTTTAGATACCTTGCTCCAATACAAACTGTGGACAAATGAACCATGTACCTACAGGAAAAAAGCATGGCCGTGTGTGGGATGCTAACACAAAACTAGCAGCTGGTATGTAAATTGCAAATAAAATTTCTAAATGGAGTTTTTACTAAACAAACTGTTGTTTTATTATTTATACAATCAACTTCCTTTTTCAGCAATGGTTCACTCAGGAATAGGAGAAAGGCAAGTTAACAGTCTCCTTTCAACATTGAATATACCAGCAGTCTGTCACAAAACACTCTCTCGTCGTCAGAAGGAGATTGGTGCTGCTGTTAATTGTGTTGCCCAAGATTCAACAGAAAGAGCTTTGAAGGAAGAAATAGATCTAACAGAGAAGTATGATCACAATGTTAAATTTTCAAATACATTTTTAGGTCACTGAGTCAATCAGCTAGTGATCCATATTCTTTTGTTATTTCATTTATGATGTATGTATCAAAGATTTTGTGTAGCATCTGCAAAGGAGAATTTAAGAGATTTAATTTTTATAAGGCATATCTCATACCATACTCCTCAACCCCAACCATCACCTTACTTTACTTCTATTTCATAAATCATTAAATGAATGACATGATCGATACACTGCTCAAATCCCGGCCACACTTTGTAAGAATAATAATAAAAGGATCAGTCTGTGCCTTAAAATTTATCTTGTTTTATTTTGACTAAAATGTCAAGATGTATAATGGATTGAAACACATCAGGTGACTGTCCTCAATATATCTATAGTTGATAGGTAGCGAATATAATTGTCAGAATCATGGCAGTACGTGAAAACATATCCTTTTTCATTACATGGATAGGCCAAAATAAAATTATGGTATGTTTGGAATTGCCTCCTGTCTCATTAAAATAACCCCTATAAGGTTTTTTTAGTGACTTTATATATTGAAATATGTTAGGTTGTTAAACCTTTGTCTCACCTTATATGGACTTTGATAACCTAATATATTTATGTGGACAGTCAGTTACAAACCTATAGATAATACATGTAACTGTTCATTCCTGTCACCAGGCATTTTTTTTTCCTTGCATGAACACCAATTTATTAATGCAATGAAATGTATCAAATACTTCAGTTATGGCAATAATATATGCCATTTTACACATATGAATTATCTATCATGAAAATGTTTTTCAAACATATTTTAGAGAAAAATATGTATATTTCATAATTTGTGTAATTATTGATGTAAATTTTAAAAATAATTTCATTTAGTAGTCTGTTACATATTGACTAGTACTATTAATTGCCTTTTTAATTACTAGGGACAGGGAAAAAGATGGATTAATTGTTAGCGTTGATGCTGGTTGGCAGAAGAGAGGGAGTGGGAGGTCATATGACAGTTTGTCAGGTATTTGATAATTAAATTAAATACTGGTATTAAACTACATTGGTATAAACACTGTGATTGGTTCAATTTGTGAATGTCATCTCCTCTGGGTCAGGGGTTCAGGTCCTAGATTGGGACCAATATGAAAATAAAGTGAAAATGTATTCGATCTTAGATAATATTCCTCTCTATGTCCATATAATTAAAAAATAAAACAAGACATTGAGGCCTATTTATTGTTATATTTAAGGAATAAGAAATCATTCTTTGAATATTATGAGGTGATAATTTCGGTTGGGACGTGGTCATATCCAATAAAGCCCGAAGGGCTTTATGATAGCTTTGACCATGCTCCGACCGAAATTATCACCTCATAATATTCAAAGAATGATCTCTTATTGCTTATATTTATATTATTTCCAATTTGTACACTTTAAAACAACATTATAATTTAAAATCACTATTTTTTCATGTAGCACATGCTATGTATTACTGCGCAGCGCAGCCAATACCGTTTCTTGGTTATGCTATAAGACACGCCCATTTTTTGTCACTCCGTCATGTTTTATGAAGTTATTGGCTTTTAGGGTTCAAAATTGATTCGTAATGTTATCACAAAGACAATTGAAAATGTAAATATTTGTTAGTGTAGTCAAAAATAAAATAATATCTACTAGCTGACTTAAATTAAAATTTAACTGAAGGAATGTAAACAAACTGAAATATTGTATCAAAATTGAACGGAATCTGAATGGACCTAGAATTGTATATTATACATTTATTGCATGATTGTGAGGGAATTATGAAGATTTATTCTCATACTCAGGATTTTTCTTAAGCATGGACTGAACATTTGAGGGGGTGGGATATGATGAAAAATATGAAGATGACAGGGAAATATGAAGTTTTATTGTCCTAGCTTGCACATGATTGTCTAGAACCAATCAGATGTCGTGTTGCATTATAGAATAATCATATTTAGGAATAATACAATGTAAATGATGCTATTTCAGGTCATTCATCTATGATCGGGACACTATCTGGGAAAATAGTCAACTTTTCAACAAGGTCCAAATCCTGTCGTGTATGTACTCTGAATACGAAATCAACACCCCCACCACACGATTGCAGTATCAACTGGCACGGAAGCGCAAAAGGCATGGAGAGTGACATGATAGAGGAGATGGTAAAGGATGTGAATGAGGGGTCTGTCCATGTGAAGGCAATAGTTGGTGATGAGGATAGTACAACAATTTCCAGACTTCGGACAAATATTGACTCAAATATTGGCAAAATATCAGATGCCAATCATGTGAAAAAAATCTTTGGAAACCATTTATACTCAGTGAAAAAACAACACAAAACTCTAACTTTCAAAGTTATTCAATATCTCAAACGATGTTTTAACTTCATCCTTGCCCAAGGAAAAGGAGATGCTGCCAGGATAAGCCAAGGACTCAAAGCTCTTGCCCATCATCCTTTTGGAAATCACAGTCAGTGTATGTCTAGCTGGTGTCGATTCTTGGCAAATCCAAAGGAAAAGTATCACTCCCTGCCCCATGGTAAAGCCTTATCTGACATACAGTTACAGAGTACCATCCATAACATAATGGAAACATATGCAGCAAATGCTGAAAAGTTGGCAACCCTAGGAAGCACCCAAGGAAATGAAAGCTTCAATCGATTAGTGGCATCCAAAGCTCCAAAGGCAAACCACTATAGCTCCTCATGTAGTTTGAAATACAGAGTAGCTGCAAGTGTTCTGCAGAAGAACGAAGGACACAGATATGTAATGCATGTAAGAGATTTCATTAATGCATATTAACTTTAATGGTTTTATTTTTTCCAAATCATTTGATCCAGTATAATCTAATCAAGTGAAATTTACCATCATAATAATTTAATTTTGGTTGCAACACTTTTCCTTATTGGCTAAAAAAAAATGTATATCTTATAAAGAATGTTATCGCCTACGTCATAGTAAAAATGTATCAATCCACCTGGCGTTACATTTGAATTTTCTACAATTTCATGTCATTTTAACGGTCAAATGACTGGTTTTTTTCTACAATATTAATAGCAAAACATTAAATTATAAACAATGAATTCAATATTTATTAGTTTTATACGTTATAAAACAGTTTGAGACAGTTTAAGCTTTTTTTTATACCTCGAAGCTTCGAGGTTTATAAAGTGTATACTGTCCCAAACCATTTTATATCATACAAAACTAATAAATATTGAATTCATTTCTTAAATATTTAAAATATTGCACAAATATCCTCGAATATTAATATTAGTGTGAAATTTAGTTACCACAATATTATAAAGAGTTTTGGACAGTTGTCAATTTTTGCAAATTTTAAGTGTTTTGAATATTTGATATGTTTTTCAGGTCAACCGTCGACTAGGACTATCACCAGGCTACTTTACTGAGAGATTAGCTAAAATTAGAGATCTTCAGCACAAAAAGAGGAAAGCTATTGCCACTTCCTTCAAGGCTAAACAAAAAAGACGACTTCTGAAATCTAAAAGGTGCATTATATAATGCTAAAGATCTCTACATTTCTTTTTTTTCCTATCACTATGTCAAAAAAGAGTATCTTGTTCTAAATTAAAATTAAAGTTTTTTCCTTACAATTGAAGTAAAAAATAATTGACTTCAACTTGTGCAATATTGATAAAATGCATTATGAATTTTATTTCCATGAACAACATATATTTGTATTTTTGTCTGACCTTTGACAATAAAAATTATACAGACAACAAGGCAATGCAACACAGGAAGTCAGAGAGGGTATTACTTATGCAGAGGGAGTAAACTTTGAAGTTATACACCCCACTGATGTGCAGAAAATACCTCCCCCATCTTCTCAGCCACCCTTGGAAACACTTCCAGTGAAAGAACATGAATCTCTGGATGAAGTTATTTTTGATATTGAAGCAACAGGTCTAGGTAATTGCAATTTGTTTTAAATTTGCATGTTAAATGATATTTTAGCCTTAAAAATATAAAATACATGGTTACTGTCTTGAAATATAAGCTATATTTGGAGGGTAAGAAAATGTGACAGAGGGCGAGGCTTGCACATTTTCGACCCGAGCCCAAATATCGCTCATATTTCAAGACGGCTATCGTGTATTTTGTTTATCCTGCAACATAGTATCACATTTTTCACCTCATGCATGCTTTTTTGACAAATTTCGCTGCATATCTGCTGTTGAAACTATGATGCCATGGTGTAAACGAAGCAAGAACGATGACGTCACAGAGCATTTGAACGTCGGTTAAAAGCACAGGCATTGACCAAATACATCTTTGGTTTATTGGGTTACTTTCATTCGGTCAATGCAAGGGGTAGTTGCAGGATAAATATATTTACTATAAAATGTACTTTGAATATACTGGTACTATACGTTTTTCAAAACAGACATGTACATGTATACTCCTTCTTTGTTACCTTGATTTTAAAGTCATAAGGGGCATTGTTTAGATGCTAGCTGGTCATGCCAATCAATATGAGGGCTGACGCTCTGTTGGCTCTCTTAAATGATCAGCATATCCATCTGAGATCACTTGTTTAGAGCACATATTGATTTCTCTTCTCTTGGTCCTATTTAGCTCGTACTTTATACTTTTAATGCTTTTAGGTAAGTGGTATGCAGTGACCTTGAACAACATTTTTAGGCAAAATGTGAAGTTCATAGCAGATCTTAGGACTATAAATTATCTCCCATTGGCCCTATCTCTCAGATTAAATCAATAGAATGCCTATAGTTATGGGGTTTTTCAGTGACATTAAATTCAAGACTCTAAGTCAAATTAATTTAAGAATAACCATATCTGAATGCTTTACATCATAATGTTTTTTATTTAAGCAGGACAGTTTCAGTTGGTCATCACTCAGTGATGTCTAGTTACCAATAATTTTCTTACTTTATTTATCCTAACACAGCTCTGTTTCATTTTCCAGCAAGAACTTCACACATCCTGCAAATATCTGCTATTAAAGAGGGGAGACAATTCAACGAATACATTCTCCCTAAAAGACCAATCAGTAAGAAAGCAGAGGAAATAACTGGTCTTAAAATGAATGGTGTTAAGATGTACCATCACAACAAAGAGGTGTCTCCTGTGCCAATCAGAGTTGGACTGTCCCGCTTTATTGAATTTCTGAATGTAGATTCATGTAAGAAATCTGTCATCACTGGACACAATATTTTATCCTATGATATCCCAGTATTGCTGAATGCACTTCACAACTGTGGAATAGCCAACACATTTTATGATAAAGTTCGTGGAATATGTGACACTCTTCAGGTATTCAAAGCTTCAAGTGCTGGATTGAAGTCTTATTCACAAGTTAATCTTTATCGGCATTTTTTGGAAGAGGACTACGTAGCCCATGATTCTTTACATGATGTAATAGCGCTAAATAGGCTGATAAATCACATAAATCCAGATCTTGAGATAAAGCAGAAGTTGACGTACTCCCTTGAGTCCTTGATAAAGAGACTGACTTTTAATGAAGAAGCCAAAATCAACCTGTCATCTCTCTCTCCACTAACAGATTCAAAAGCTGTCTCAAAAGGAATGTGTCATACAATTGCCTACAGTGGTTTATCTTTTGAGCATCTCAAGCTTGCTTTTTATAGAAATGGACGACAGGGAGTTATGGATGTATTGACGGAAGAAGTAAATGGAAAGGCGCGTGTGACTCGTTCCAAAAAAATTGTGGATTCCATTTCTGATTATTTTCAGTGCAAAGCTTCAGAAGTTTAAAGTCACAAACTGTCTTGCATGCAGATTACTCTTAATTTACAACTTTTTGCTGTTGTCCGCTCCAAACTGTGTATAAGATTTGAAATTGTAATTATTTGTAACTTTGATGGGAGTGTTTCTTCGGGGGCGGTAACTGTCCGCTCCAAAATATGTGTAACATTTGAAATTGTAATTATGTAATTTTGATGGGAGTGTTGCTTCGGGGGCGGTAACTGTCCGCTCCAAAATGTATGTCAGATGAAATTGTAATAATGTAACTTTGATGGGAGTGTTTATTCGGGGGCGGCAACTGTCGGCTCAAAAATTTGTGTAACATTTAAAATTGTAATTATGTAACTTTGATGGGAGTGTTTATTCGGGGGCGGCAACTGTCCGCTCCAAAATTTGTGTAACATTTAAAATTGTTATCATGTTATTTTGATGGGAGTGTTTATTCGGAGGCGGCAACTGTCCGCTCCAAAATTTGTGTAACATTTGAAATTGTAATGATGTAATTTTGATGGGAGTGTTGCTTCGGGGGCGGTAACTGTGTATGAGATTTGAAATTGTAATTATTTGTAACTTTAATGGGAGTGTTTATTCGGGGGCGGTAACTGTCCGCTTAAAATGTATGTCAGATTTGAAACTGTAATTATGTAACTTTGATGGGAGTGTTTATTTGGGGGTGGTAACTGTCCGCTCCAATATGTGTGTAATATTTGAAATTGTAATTATTTAACTTTGATGGGAGTGTTTCTTCGGGGGCGGCAACTGTCCGCTCCAAAATTTGTGTTACATTTAAAATTGTAATCATGTAATTTTGATGGGAGTGTTGCTTCGGGGGCGGCAACTGTCAGCTCCAAAATGTATGTCAGATTTGAAATTGTAATTATGTAACTTTGATGGGAGTGTTTATTCGGGGGTGGTAACTGTCCGCTCCAAAATGTGTGTAATATTTGAAATTGTAATTATTTAACTTTGATGGGAGTGTTTCTTCGGAGGCGGTAACTGTCCGCTCGAAAATTTGTGTAACATTTGAAATTGTAATTATGTAATTTTGATGGGAGTGTTGCTTCGGGGGTGGTAACTGTCCGCTCCAAAATGTATGTCAGATTTGAAATTGTAATAATGTAACTTTGATGGGAGTGTTTATTCGGGGGCGGCAACTGTCGGCTCAAAAATTTGTGTAACATTTAAAATTGTAATTATGTAACTTTGATAGGAGTGTTTCTTCGGGGGCGGCAACTGTCCGCTCCAAAATTTGTGTAAGATTTGAAATTGTAAAAAATGTTATTTTGATGGGAGTGTTTATTCGGGGGCGGCAACTGTCCGCTCCAAAATTTGTGTAACATTTAAAATTGTAATCATGTTATTTTGATGGGAGTGTTTCTTCGGGGGCGGTAATTGTCCGCTCCAAAATTTGTATAAGATTTGAAATTGTTATCATGTTATTTTGATGGGAGTGTTTATTCGGGGGCGGCAACTGTCCGCTCCAAAATTTGTGTAACATTTAAAATTGTTATCATGTTATTTTGATGGGAGTGTTTATTCGGAGGCGGCAACTGTCCGCTCCAAAATTTGTGTAACATTTGAAATTGTAATGATGTAATTTTGATGGGAGTGTTGCTTCGGGGGCGGTAACTGTGTATGAGATTTGAAATTGTAATTATTTGTAACTTTAATGGGAGTGTTTATTCGGGGGCGGTAACTGTCCGCTTAAAATGTATGTCAGATTTGAAACTGTAATTATGTAACTTTGATGGGAGTGTTTATTTGGGGGTGGTAACTGTCCGCTCCAATATGTGTGTAATATTTGAAATTGTAATTATTTAACTTTGATGGGAGTGTTTCTTCGGGGGCGGCAACTGTCCGCTCCAAAATTTGTGTTACATTTAAAATTGTAATCATGTAATTTTGATGGGAGTGTTGCTTCGGGGGCGGCAACTGTCAGCTCCAAAATGTATGTCAGATTTGAAATTGTAATTATGTAACTTTGATGGGAGTGTTTATTCGGGGGTGGTAACTGTCCGCTCCAAAATGTGTGTAATATTTGAAATTGTAATTATTTAACTTTGATGGGAGTGTTTCTTCGGAGGCGGTAACTGTCCGCTCGAAAATTTGTGTAACATTTGAAATTGTAATTATGTAATTTTGATGGGAGTGTTGCTTCGGGGGTGGTAACTGTCCGCTCCAAAATGTATGTCAGATTTGAAATTGTAATAATGTAACTTTGATGGGAGTGTTTATTCGGGGGCGGCAACTGTCGGCTCAAAAATTTGTGTAACATTTAAAATTGTAATTATGTAACTTTGATAGGAGTGTTTCTTCGGGGGCGGCAACTGTCCGCTCCAAAATTTGTGTAAGATTTGAAATTGTAAAAAATGTTATTTTGATGGGAGTGTTTATTCGGGGGCGGCAACTGTCCGCTCCAAAATTTGTGTAACATTTAAAATTGTAATCATGTTATTTTGATGGGAGTGTTTCTTCGGGGGCGGTAATTGTCCGCTCCAAAATTTGTATAAGATTTGAAATTGTTATCATGTTATTTTGATGGGAGTGTTTATTCGGGGGCGGCAACTGTCCGCTCCAAAATTTGTGTAACATTTAAAATTGTAATCATGTTATTTTGATGGGAGTGTTTCTTCGGGGGCGGTAACTGTCCGCTCCAAAATATGTGTAACATTTGAAATTGTAATTATGTAACTTTGATGGGAGTGTTTATTCGGGGGTGGTAACTGTCCGCTCCAAAATATGTGTAACATTTGAAATTGTAATTATGTAACTTTGATGGGAGTGTTTATTCGGGGGTGGTAACTGTCCGCTCCAAAATGTGTGTAATATTTGAAATTGTAATTATTTAACTTTGATGGGAGTGTTTCTTCGGGGGCGGCAACTGTCCGCTCCAAAATTTGTGTAACATTTGAAATTGTAATTATGTAATTTTGATGAGAGTGTTTCTTCGGGGGCGGCAACTGTCCGCTCCAAAATTTGTGTAACATTCGAAATTGTAATTTTATAATTTATAAGTTACCATTGTAATAAATCATGAATTAAAAAAAAATTATTTGAATTATTCCATATAATTGGATAGTCATTATTTAATAATTACGTACAATGCGTAAAATTATCTTATTTTTATCTGCTGTCTTATTAAAAGGTGCAAAAAGTTAAAAATCTGTAGTTGTACAGAGGAATTTCAAGTTAAACAGAGGAAATTTGGAATTTAAATTAATAGTTTAAGACTTTTCTGTGAAGTTTTCTTCAAGGTTTAGCATTGTAATCGAGAGACATTTAAATCAATAAATGTTTAATAACAGATATGTTGGTATTGATACTATTATCTAGGCTAGAATAGTGTTCAAGTAAAATTGACGTGAAATTAAAAAAATAGACCAGAGGAAATTCAGACTGCCATATCTTTTTTTCTGATTCATTGACATATGAGTTTCTCATTTTCCATTGAAAGCATAACATTTGAACATTTTATTTTAGTTCAAAAATAAGACTTTTAATTACATTAAAATAAAATTTTTGACCATTTTGCATTGAAGGTCAACACAAAAAGCATCGAATTAGAACTATGCAGAGGAAATTCGGTTGCAGTTTGTAAAATACTGAGGAGGCATTGACAAAATATTTTTATAAAAAATCAATCTTCTGTTAATGTGTTATGAAGAGCATATAAGAAAAATGAAATCAAATAACTGCAAACTCCGTAGCATTGCTTCATTTCTATTGCAAGCGGTGTATTTTAATGAGCTAGAGTATTTCCAACAAGGGTATGTTTGGGTACCGTTACCATGGAAACAAACATATTGACCTATCAATTTTTTTTTATATTCTGTTAGAGGAAATACAGTGCTAACCGTTGAACCAAGTTTTATAATTTTTTAATTACTTTGGTGAGTGTCCCATACTTCCTTAAATTCAATTACACTTGTAAATACCGTATTAATTTTAAAGATATAATGTTTATATCATTCATGTAGATATATTTCTCTCAGGTTGGGATACATAAATCCTATAAATTAATTTTTCCCTATATTTATTTGACTTTTTTGCATTAAAGTGAATATATTTACTTATATAGGAATCTAATGAAATTTGTATGTATTTATTATTCCAAAACAATATTTAGGAAATTTTCTTCAACTAAGAAATTGAAAAGTCCCCAATTTGAGCCTTGGGACTTGGGAAAGATAACTCCTACCTGAGGAACTTTCATATCAAATAAAATTTTAAAAAAAATTGTGTTTATTTCTAATGATTTTCATTCAATTTTTTATGTCACATTTATTATAATACATTTTCTTATAACATCAAGCAGCTTTTTCAGATGATTTGTCAACAGAGTAAGAAGATATGAAAATTATATGTTTTGAGGAAATACTCACAAACTTGCATTAATAATATTTTTGAATGTTATGTAGTGTTATATTTTTTTATGTGTCTGTAGGAAAAATCCATCATCTGACAAACAATTTTCTTTCAATTTGTTAATATTTATCTTTTTAAAAATTATTTTACAAAAACACGAAAAAACATTTTAAAAATCTTTAAAAATACCTATAGTATCACTATCATCATTTTAATATTTGATAAGTATATGTTTTGTGGTCTTCTATTGAAAATTGGAATAAACTGTGGGTGTATAGAGCCACCTTAACTAACTTTGTGTACAAATTTCAAGCATCTGCCATAAACAGTTGCTGAGAAATCTTTGACGAAAATTTGTTTGAAAATTTTGGCTAAAAATAAACAAAGTCATCATTTAACAGGAAGTTGATGTCCGATTGGTAAAAAAAATATCCCACATTATGGCATGCCTTAACAAACACTGTACAAATTTCAAGCATCTGCGATAAATAGTTGCTGAGAAATCTTTGACGAAAATTTGTTTGAAAATTTAGGCTAAAAAATAAATTAAGTCCTCATTAAACAGGAAGTTG
This sequence comes from Magallana ariakensis, assembly GCA_020458035.1. NCBI lineage: Eukaryota > Metazoa > Mollusca > Bivalvia > Ostreida > Ostreidae > Magallana > Magallana ariakensis. The sequence goes on along the minus strand of CM035811.1, from coordinate 54,262,296 downwards.
ACGCCCGATTGGTACAAAAATATATCCCACGATATGGCATGCCTAAACAAATATCGTGTTAAAATTTCAAGCATCTGCCATAAATAGTTGCTGAGAAATCTTTGACGAAAATTTGTTTGAAAATTTTGGCTAAAAATAAACAAAGTAATCATTAAACAGGAAGTTGACGCCCGATTGGTACAAAAATATATCCCACAATATGGCATGCCTTAACAAATATTGTATTTAAATTTCAAGCATCTGCGATCAATACTTGCCGAGAAATCTTTGACGAAAATTTGTTTGAAAATTTTGGCTAAAAATAAACAAAGTAATCATTTAACAGGAAGTTGACGCCCGATTGGTACAAAAATATATCCCACAATATGGCATGCCTTAACAAATATTGTATTTAAATTTCAAGCATCTGCGATCAATACTTGCCGAGAAATCTTTGACGAAAATTTGTTTGAAAATTTAGGCTAAAAAATAAACAAAGTCGTCATTAAACAGGAAGTTGACGCCCGATTACTACAAAAATATATCCCACGATATGGCATGTCTACACAAATATAGTATTAAAATTTCAAGCATCTGCCATAAATAGTTGCTGAGAAATCTTTGACGAAAATTTGTTTGAAAATTTTGGCTAAAAATAAACAAAGTAATCATTTAACAGGAAGTTGACGTCCGATTGGTACAAAAATATATCCCACAATATGGCATGCCTACACAAATATTGTGTTAAAATTTCAAGCATCTGCGATAAATAGTTGCTGAGATAAATGCGACAGAAATTTTTGTTACGGACGGACAGACGGACAGACAGACAAACAAGGGTATAACAGTATACCCCCTTCTTCTTCGGAGCGGGGGTATAAAAACTTAAATCGCAATCATATACTGAGGTACGAAAAAAAGATATTTTTGGGTTTATATTGTTCAAGGCTTACGTTTGTTTCTTTGTTAATAACAAAAACAAAATAATGACACTGTTTTCAGTCTTCTGGGTAACGTTAGCACCCATCAAAACAATCTAAGTAGACTCAGATACTATCACATACATTACGAATGTCCGCAAAAAAAAAATGATATGGAGCATCAGTGCATAACTACACGTACAAATCTTGTTACAATACAAATTTTCATCTACAAAGTTTACTCCAAATGGATATCGCACATCATTTCTACAAAAACAACTTTCTTAAGGTCTTTATATTTATTTTCATTTGTTATATGTTGTAATTTTGTTTTTGTGACATTATTGCACAAAACAAGACAAAAAACAAGAAACCAAACAAGTATGAATGGCTAACAACGCAAAAGGCACCCTCAAAGGCTTTAAAATGCACCGTTGGATTTTTTTATTGTAACTTTTTTGTTCAACTGATATTTATTCAACTTGTTTGTTAACCTTCTGAACAAGCTGTTCTGTTTCGGTAAAGAAACAAAAATCTAATTTATTACTTTTTGGTTCAATATTTATAACACAAATATGACCTACAGTACACCCAGTTTTGCTTTCGTTTGATACCTCACCAATTCTAATAATCAATATAGTAACTAAGGTTTGATCACTGCATTATTAATAATTTGAAATTAACGCCTTTGCTTTTGAAGTCTTTCTGACAACGTTGTAACGATCAAGAAAATTAATAGTTACTTTGATAATGAAGGTTTATAAAACATACATTTAAACTAAAACCTAGATGAGTTGTAGACAATTGCAAATTTCTGTTAAATGAAAATTAATAATACTCAATAATATCATTGTTGTCTATTTTTCATTTCAAAAATTATTATAAGGCGATTTGTGTTTGTTTATTGATAAAATCGAAATTCTTTGTCAAGATATTGACTTTATCAATGTTGACAATTGTACAACTCAGATCATATACTCTTATACTGCTTTTGTTCTATCATCAGAAAATATGCAGCTTTCATGCACAACAGACAGTATGTTTCACTTAGCTCTTATATTTATAATGCAATTTGCTGTTTTTGGTGAAAACATTTTAGTAGAACGTTTCTGTCAAGATTTTATCAAAATCGGCATTCCTCCATCTACGTCCTGTGAAAAGTCTGCAAACTTAACGCAAAACCTCGGAAATTGTTTCCAATCATGCATGATTTTCAACGGGTCTTCATATATGGTCAGCCGCAATGCTGATACTAAAGAGTGTCTATGTTGCCAGGATGTACCATCAGAAGATGTTTACAGTTCCGGCAACTGGATTACATACTCATTTGGTAAGTCAGACACATCATTTTACGGATAATTCTTTGTTAATTGTAAATAGTAAAATAATTATACGTCGTATTTAAAGTATGAGTTTTTTTTCTAAGCATTTACTGGTATCTTTCTAAATTATGAAGAAAACATAAAGTATGCTATTATGATGAGTGCAAAATCAATCTCTAAAAAGGATTTTGACGAATATGGTGGTTTCGTGAATATTGATGGGTACATGTACCTGTTTATGTGAACTCAGTGACAGTTAATTTGATAAGTTAATACGTGGCCAATGATATAACCAATACAATACTCTATTATATATTTCACCAACATGAATTTTTAAATTCGAATATAAAGTAAGCGACGAAGTGTACGAAAATTGGTATTTAACGAAAATCGATGAAATTAACAAAAATATTTCAATACACCTTTCCTGCAAGAGACACATAATTATATGCTCACATAACTCTAAAATTTTGCATATATTTTTTTCCTTGTTCAGTTTTCCCGGGTTCAGTAAATACAAGAAGTAGCATGTATAAAAATGGCTATAAATAAAAATAAACATGCTGCCATAAATATTCTCTTTTTTTCAAAGTCATATCAAATTACATTTGTACTACTGTAGATTCCTAATTAAACACGAGGAATCTATATCCGCGTAAAATCGTAGAATCTCATCTCGCAAATTTTAAAATCTCGCTTTTATTTTCGGACAGATGTACATGTAAACTTAATGAAACTATAATAAAAATTTGACATTCGCGATCTTATATTCGTGCAATTTGATGCAAAATGGTTGAATCGCGGAATTAAGTACTCGCATAAAATAAGGAATCTACAGTACCTAGTATATAGACATTCTTTATGAACCTCATCCTGGCATAACTATAAAGTTATTTTTGTGAAGATATCATTTCTGAATTCTTTACGTGTATTGCTAGCATGTCCGGCCGGTTATACGGAAGTAAGATCGCACACCACACGAACTTGTTTGCGATTTATGGCCTCTACCGTTGATTACACCACTGCGGCGTCTGATTGTCAGCAACAAGATGGAGATTTGGTTAAAATAAATAGCCCAAGAATGAGGAATATCTTTCTGGACTTCCTCTTCAGTAAGTTTTTAATTAAGTTCATGTTTAAGTTAAAGACAAATACGACATAAATTTTATAAATATATCAATGTGATAAGTACTCCATCTCACAAAAAGTTATAAAAAAATGTCGAATTTTACATTCATTGAAGATTACACTACGGCCGAGGAGCGGGTTGATAGCTCCGTATGGATACAGGGTCAGAAGGATGTCAACGGCGTTTGGAGATTTCATGATGGTTTCCAAATGTCAGGTTTCCTACAATCTTACATGGTTGAATCAAGTCTCCCAGATGAAGACCGATTGCGATATCTTATTCCACAGGGAATGTTCTTTGACCGTGTGCCATATGCTCCCCATAGTTACATGTGTGAACACAGGTTTTACTAAAACGTACTAAGATTTTTTTGCAAACAGGATTTACGCTGAGTTTATGCGCTTATCTTCATTTGAATCTTGTAAATGTTTTCTTGATGTTAAAGTATTTTACTCAAATCTTATTTTTAAAAAAGCATTTTTTTTTCAAATCACTGCCGTTTTTGTCTCTAGAAAATTGTTACTTGTTAATAATTATTTGTTATTTAAAATAAAAATTCAACACTTTGATTTATCAAGAGTACACAAACAACGCATGCCAATATTTTCTTCTACTGTTTTGAAACACAATGTACAAACCTGAATGTATAACTGTTTTTGTATTATTTATAAAGACTTTAACAAAAAGTATACTTCAGATGTTTATGTCAAAGATTAATTATATGCAGAAATAAGTGTAAAGTTCAGATATTTATTTTTGTTAATCTACCGAGGAGCAAAAAAGCACATTATCCTTTGAACAACCGTATAAAGCCATTTTTGCTTATGCGAGCGATGTGGCCCATGGACCTCTTGTTTATTTATAAAATCGAATTCTTTGCTAAGATGTTTTTCCATTCCAATCAAATAATAGTCCATCAATGACACAGCGCAATTCATTAATACATCGACTTTTAGATTTTAATTTATTGAACAAATGGGGTCATATCCTTTTAAACTGCATTTCTTCTCTCATCGGAAAAGAGGCATGTTCCATGAACAGAAGCAACATGTTTCACATAATTTTGGTATTTATAGTGCAAACGGTTGCTTTTAGTGAACCAATTTTAGTAGAACGGGTTTGTCAAGATTTCATTCAAATCAGCACGCCTCTTTCTGCATCCTGTGAAACTTCTGCAAACTTAACGCAAAACCTCGGGAATTGTTTCCAATCATGCATGGTTTACAACGGGTCTTCATACATGGCCAGCAGCAATGCTGATACCAGAGAGTGTGTATGTTGCCAGGAAGTACCATCTAAAGATGTTTACAGTTCCGGCAACTGGACTACAAACTTGTTTGGCAAGTTAGAAATGTCACTGATTTTTTCTGCATACTTGAAAATGTACAATAACTATACTATCAATAGTTTGTTCTCTTTGAGCATTTACTGGTATATTTGTAAAACACCACGAAGAAAACATTACTCATTTGACATCAATTTCATATATAATTGTAAGAAATGTTCCAGTTAATAAAGAGTTATAGCTTTGCCTTATACATGTAATAATTGTCGAATTTTACATTTACTGAAGAATACGCTAGGGTCGAGAAGCGGGTTGATGATTTCGTATGGATACAAGGTCAGGAAGATACCGACAGCATCTGGAGACTCCATGACCGTTCCCAAATGCCAGGTTTCTTACAACCATACATTGTTGAATCAAATAACCCAGGTGAAGATCGATTTCGATACCGCATTCCAGATGACAAGTTTGCTGACCGTAACCCATCTTTTCCCCATAGCTATATGTTTGAACACAGATTTTTTTTTTAAATTTGAATTTTTCCCCAAATACCTTGACGTTTTGTCTTAAGTTTATATTGTTCATATTGTAATCGAAATCTTTTAAAAGTGTCCTCTATCAAATTGCATTTACATTAGTCAGAATTTTAAAAAAATCCGGGTCTTAAGATCAGTGTCTAGAAAAAGAAAGGGGGACGCAAGCCTAAAAAAAAAACAACAAGCAAAAAACAAGACAAAACAAAAACAATAAAAACCAGCCACAAACCATTTATTTTTTTATAAACAAAGAAAACATTTCACATGTAGAAGAACCAGTATTTGCAGTGCATAATAAACCACTCTCAGAGCTATTGACAAGTTGTGAACATAACCTTTTTGTTTTCAAAATTATGCAAATGCAAAGAAATAATAATAAGTACATGCATATGTATTTATTTTCCATGTTTTGGATGTGAATAACCTACATTCTTATTTTAAAAAAAACCTGCCTCGACCATGCGGTTTTCTTTCTTGTATTATTATCTTTGTTGTTTTTTTTTTTAAATGCAATTTAGCTCTTCTAAATATTTATTTGTCCAGGGTAAATAGGGCATGGCAAATTTGTAATATCAAATTACTACTTGAAAGTCAATGTCGATTTCTGATATATTAAAATCCGTTCATTCATTCGCAGCCTGACACAATTTCTATTCATAATAAAGATGGGCTATATCCCCTGGTTTTTACATAAGATACAATTTTCCATATATCACAGGGTTTTTTTCTCATGAATTCTCATAATAAATTATTTTCTTTTGTTTTTTTTAAATTAATTTGGAAGGGTTTTCAATTTCCGCGTTTTATGCAGCGCTCTTAACAAGTCTAACCTACAGATAACATGCAGAAAAACTGTTTCTGTTTACTCTCTTAGTGTCATGAGGAAAAAACGTTCCAAAGCTTCCGAGTTACAAGCAGGAGTGCCTTGCACGACATTTTAGTAATGCACATAACGCTAATGATGATGTCATTATGATAGAATAATAGAATCATTCATTATTACGAGTGTGGGATAGTTGAATTCCACCTCGGGGACAAGGACGAGGCTCTGCCGAATCCTAGACCGTAAATATTAGCCCCGAGGTTGAATTTCACTATCCCACACGAATATATAATGAATGATTATTTTTCTCGCATTATTTTACATTAAAATCCGATGTATGACAACTTTTTGTTAAGACGTTTAAAAGATTACTCTCGGTTTATCCCTCCGCGTGCTTCAATTAGTGCAAGTCAAATAAAAGCATACGGCAGTTTTTGTTTATTAGAATAATATTGGTAAATCACAAACTGAAATCGATATCTTCCTCCAATGGCAAAATCAAAGTTTATGATCTCAACAATCGCGCCCATTACATTCGGGAAGAGGCAGATCTAACTCAATTCGGTCACGTGATAAACTCTGATTAAACATCACCATGTGTAAATACAGCTACCTTCCACACCTGTATATTTTTGTGTAAGCAATGAACGGCATATTGTTATGTGCAGTTTTGTTGACTCACGTTCACACGCTCGACACTCAACTTTGGGTGTACAAATACTCTGTAAATATTTACTACATGCAAAACACAACTTATGTCTTCAATAACTGTATTTTGTTTCTTACAATTTACTTTGTGTTGTCTATTCTGTCTGTGTCGAGTTCGCTTTACTCAAAACTTTCGGAAAAACTGGTTCATTTTTTTGTGTTTATATTGTATTTTGTTTACTTTCTTTCATATTTTGTTGTATGTTATATTATTACACATGTATATACAGTATCCTTTGCTACATTATTTCTCGTTTCTATGTCTTGTTTTCCATTTTTTCGTATTACATGTTATATACTTTTTGAACATTTTCTCTGTCATGCTAATAACTTTACACATATTCCTGATTTCGCAGTTTATTTAGAAGCAAATAATTCTTTCGATTGCAGTCCGTTTTTTTCATGTCAAGTCTATCACAAGATAGATAATGGGTAACTCAGTCGAGCAGTACCGAGCTGCAATCGGCTTGTTTTATTTTACATGTAAAGGTGTATCAAAAGTTTATTTATTTTTGAATTTCCCACTTGCAAGTTTACTTTTTCTTTTTTATTATCTTTGTAAAACATTTAGCCACTTTTTGTTAAGCTTAATGCAAAGTTCTGTGTATATTAATTTCTTTTTCCAATTTTTTATGTTTATCCTTTTACTGCTGTGCGGAGATATTGAACTTAATCCGGGTCCTTCTATTGTAAATATTCTGAATATTCTACATCTCAATATCCGCAGTATCAGACACAAGTTAGGTCATTTAAACTACTTTGTTCACGATTTTGATATACTATGTTTCACCGAAACCCACTTAGATCCCAGTGTTAGTAACGAAAACCTTATTTTAGACGGTTTCAGTCAAATTTTGCGCAAAGATAGAAATTGTTTTGGTGGTGGTGTAATGATTTACCTTTCCGATCAAATACGTGCTACTAGACGTCCTGAATTTGAACCCGCTGACGTTGAGTGTATATGGATAGAAATAGACAACCATACCTGTAAATATTTTCTTTGCTGTATATATCGTCCACCAAATTCCGATGGCAGTTTTTGGACTAAACTTTCCTGGAGCATAGACCAAGTAGGCGAGCACTCGGATAAAATAATAATTGCTGGTGATATCAATGTAGATCTCCTCACTGTTCCACGAACGCACATTATCCTTGAAATTTCTTCTACGCACAACCTTGTTAACAATATCCATGAACCGACCAGATTGTCTGACACCATGTAATAACTCATGCAGCCATGTTGCGTAACCGGAAAAAAAATAACTTTATTCAACTTCTTACATAAGAGAGTTCCAACAGTGTAACAGGTCGTACACAAGATAATTCTGATTATATTACACGGGTAGTGGATGAGACTAGTACTGTAGGTAGACATGCCCCTTACCCAGAGGGCGAGTGGGGATGGGGTACAGAAAAAGGGGTGTGTTGGGAACAGTAGGGCCTGGCCAATCACTGGCCATGGGATCTGTCAGGGGGACCAAGGTGTGTCTGAATTGCAGGCACGGGTCGAAACTATAGAGTCCCAGCTAGCCCAGATTACACAACTGTTGGTGGGGATATCAGGGTCCTTGGGGGAACTCGCTCTCAGGGATCAAGCCCCAGGGATAATGCACATGACAATCTGCCTCCTGAGGCAGGAGTGAGCTCGCAGTCTGGGGGTCAAGGGACTGTAGACACCAGGCATCCTCTAGCAGATGCTAGTGTTCCCAGGGTTGCAAGCACTGTGAGCGCTGCTCGGGTGACACCAAGTAGAATGGGGGAGGGTAGTCCTCTTGTGGATGGTTCTCCTGGGCAGGGACTGGTTGAGGGGCAGCGGCCATGTGTCGAGACAAGCGGGTATGGTGAACACCAAAGGATTGTAGTGTCGGGCCCGGGGGGTGCTAGAGGCAGTGGGGAAAGTCATGCCTCAGACAGCCACGTCGGGGCCCATACCCGTCAGAGTAAGGGGACCGTGCCCTGGGGAGAACCATTGTATGGTGGGACAGTCCCAGGCCCCAGCAGTAGTTGGGCGGTCAGGGCGGAACATCCCAGCTGAGGCCAAAAGTCTTAGGTACAATGGTAGTTTAGAGTGGGGGTTGTTTTACGCAAAGTTTATAAACTTAGCCAGGTACTACGGGTGGACAGATGACGACAGCTTGTTGGCCCTGAGTGATACACGGTTGAAGGCCCTGTATTTTCATATCCTCTCATCGCGGGGGAATGACATGAGCTTTGGGGAATTAGCTTCGCGCTTTGAACAGCGGTTTGGAAAGGGCACGCTCCAAGCTGCATCTCGAGAAGAGTTGAACGCCGTGACCCAGGGGTCCGAGAAGAGTTAAGAGCAATGAGGGGACCGGGTTATGGAAGTCGCGCAGCCTGCTCTAGGGGCGAGAGTTCCGGGATAAGTGCTCCAAGAGCAGGCAGTCCCTCGGTTCGCGATGGGCTGCCAGGATCCGCGAGCCGGACGGAAACTAATCGATAATCCTCCTATTACTGTTGACGAAGCTGTGCGAAGGGTCAAGACGTACCAACAAAGCCGACAAGCTCTGGCGCCACGCCGTAGGGGAGTACATTCTGTGTCGCAAGACGGTCAGTTGTCTGGTGGGGAGCAGTCGATATCTCCCTCGCCCGCACCGCGTAGTGACATCTACGGCTCAGTAAGGCGTGACGTTCCACAAAGACAAGAGTCCGCTGCACACTTTAGATTGGCTTCTAACAGGGAGAACACGATACACGTGGGGGCTCAGGGGGATTATCCATCTAGTCCTCGCAGCCGTCAGCGGGGCTCCGGGATGTGCTATGCATGCAATCAGCAGGGACATTTTCGGAGGGAGTGCCCATATCGACCATGGTCTGAATCATCACATCGTCAGGGCCCGCGTACTAGTAAACAGACCAATCGCAGACAGGTGCATTTCTCCGATATTCCCACAGTAGGATGGCGGTGGGTTCTCTTTGGAATGATTTTATAGAAATAGGGGGGACCCAGTTAAGACATTTAGTTAATGTTGCCCCACTGCAAGATGAAATGCTCCTGGGCATTGATTTTACATGTATGCAGAATTATGGAGTACAATTGCACTGCTGCACAGGGGAGTTCCGCGTCGGGGCTAGTCTGAGGATACAGCCCATGTTCAAAGCAAACCCTCCTTCCGTGCAAGCTGTCTCGGTACGTCGCGTGCGTTTACCTCCATTGTCAGTGGGGGTGATCGACTGCGAAATAAATGAGGCGATACCTGACTTTATTCTTGAGCCCATAGATGAAATTCCGTTAGGGGTAATTCCTTCAAGGTCATTTAACAAGTCAGGAACGAGGGAAAGTTGTGCCTCATGCACCTCAAACAGAGGGCTCACATTTTTCGGCAGGGTCAGCCTTTGGCATTTCTGGTGCAGTGGTTCTTGAGAAGAAGATTTTTAATCATTTTCCTACGTATTTCTTTGTTAAACTTTGAACTCCGCCTGGCGCACCACTCTGGGGGTCACAATTTTTAAAATTTATAATTTTCACTATTAATACAAGCTTTTACGTAAATATTGGCATTTCTAGTGCAGTGGTTCTTGATGAGAAGATTTTTTAAAAACTGTCCTATGTATTTCTATGTTAAACTCTGAACCCCACCTGGGGCCCCAGATTTGTTCCGGGGGTCATGATTTTTAAAACTTTGAATTTCCACTATACACAAGGTTGTGTGTTATGTCATTTCTGGTGCAGTGGAGGATTTTTTTAAAACACACACCCTATAATCACAGTTTCGCAATTATATCCCTTTCTTTTAACAATTTAGAATCCCCTTCCCATAAGGTTGTTTTGTACCAAGTTCGGTTAAATTTGCCCAAATGGTTTTAGATAAGAAGTCAAAAATGTGAAAAGTTTACAGACGGGTGGACGGACAGACGGACGGACAATGGGTGATCAGAAAATCTCACTTGAACTTTTGGTTCAGGTAAGCATAAAACGGATTTGATTTTTTAAAAAAAATTAAAAAGGCGGGTGTTGAACCCGGGGCCCTTCGTTTACTAGCATCAGCTCACTTCCACTGCACCACGGCAACTCATATCAGAGTCTTTAAGTGTTATATACATGTATTACCCCTTATAAAAATATTTAAATAACTAACCCCCATTTATGATTACCGAAACTGTAATTAATAAGCCTCTGAATCTTTGATTTGTAGACGTAATATTTTTTTAAAACCCAGGGTGGGTAAATAATATCTTGAGAATGAATTGCAAATGTAAATAAAACTTTCATTCACTGGACTTATCGTATACACGTATATACTGAGATTTCAACACCTTTAGGAACCCTAGCTTGGCACACGACACACCTGTTGTGTATATATTGTATATTGTATATTCTCTGTTAGCTCCAGGGGTTTTCTCAAGTTGAACAAACAATAGATTTTAATTAGATATACACAAACAAATAACACCATGTATAGACAATCAAAGCAGCAACATCCCGCCCGATATAACAAAGACAGTTGAGAGTCTTTTCATCTTTGATATGTATCTAGCAGATCTAGACTCAGACCTAGAAATATTTAAAATTGAAAAAAAATACACATCTTAAACTGATTGTTAAATTAAATCATATATTATTCATTCATTTTTTTATTTTGTTTAATAACCGGATAAACTTAAAAAAAGAAAAGAAAGAAATTCATTGAACTACGTGGTTTCTGTGAATGCATGTTCTTTTACGAAAACAAATTCTAAATAAAAACGATTTGATGCAGATTTATATTATTGAATTTTGAATCCGGTTCAATAAAAATTATGAATTTGACATCATGTGCCAACAGTCAAATAATTAATAGTTTTCGACTAAATACTTTTTAGTCAAATATTAAATATTAATTACTAATGAGATAGAGAGCTGTCACCGATTAGTTTATAATAAGAAACAAACAAACTTTAATATGATTTAAAGACATGGACTGCGCTCGGCCCTACAATAATTCTGAAACCAAAAAAAGGAAATTGTATAACGACGATCTGTGTTCATTGGAGCGGTGTTGATAATAGATATCTCTGTTCAATGGAGCGACTATGTGTTTACACAAGAAAAACTTTGGTGTTGATACCTGTTTCTGCATGGTGTGTATTGACAATTTAAACCGCCTGGAACATCCCCCCTCCTTGGAAACTTTATCATCACTCGGATCACACCCTCTCACCCCTACAAAAGAGTTTTTGCATTTATGTATTTAATATGAAACTGTTCAGGTTGATCAAAGTTGATTTAAAGGGAACTTTAAGATAGTGTAAATCAGCTTAAAGGGAGCGTAAATGCCTAAAGTGAAAAAAAGACAATAACAAACCGTCAACCATCTCAAAAATCCATAAAACGAAATACAAATTCAAAGCAGAGCAACACGGACCTCCAAGATAGAGGTAGGATCAGGTGCCTAGGAGGAGTGAGCATCCTCTGCTGACCGGTCACACCCGCCGTGTGCTCTTTGTCGTAATCGGGAAAATAAAAACCGCAAAAGTCCGTAGACAATTAGGTAATTAACTAGATCTCGTTACGAGTAACGAGTAGGTCTTCCGCCCGATTTGTTTTATTATACAATGAAATATCGATACTCTCTGCCAAATCTGAGATCTTGTTGAAACTAAGTTGTTTTTTTGTCTCGGGACCGGAAACGGACGAACAGAAGTGATTGATGGAAATAAAACCTAGTATTTCTTGTACATTTGCCTATTGTACGTCACTGTTTATCAGGTTTGATGAAACACCCAAGAAAGTCTGTTGAACTTGTTTAAAAACATGAATTGTTTGAATTCTTTCCGTGAATATCGGAAGTGAGGTTAACAAAATAAAACCCGTTAAACGCATGTTCAATCAATTGTCTATTATTAATAAAAGTTTTGTAAACAAACAGTTAAAAATTTTAAACAACTTGATTTGTTTTAACCCTTCTAGTGAGGACCGGAAGTGACGATTGACGAAATGAAAGCCGTTAAAGGCATTTTCTATGAAATGTCTATCATCAACATAAATTTCGTGTCTTAATAACTTGCACTTTCTGAGATCTCGCGGGTAAAACATTGGTTTAAAAAAAGGCTATCTGAGATGTTTGAGATATCTCATCGGAAGTAGATTTTTTTTGTTTCTTTAACATCGAATAGATGACATATGTAAAGCTTTATACTTATATTTCAATTCTATGTGAAAATAAATTAAATGCGTAAAAAAATAGTTTTTGAAGTGCTTCCGGTGACGACCGGAAGTGATGACGAACAAAACAAAATAGTTTGAAGACATCTACAACTATAGGTCTATTATCCTACAAAGTCTGAATGCTCAAGTCCTTATCATTTTTTAGATCTCAATGTCACAAGCTTTTTGTCGAGGGACAGGAAACGGACAAGAGGAAATAAATTTTTAAAAAATGAAATAAACAAATGCAGATATTATTATTTTCTATCATACCTAAAAATTTCAACAACAAAAAAAAACTTGTCAACCGTCTCTGAGAAATCTTCTGAACAAAAAAAAGGGGGGTGAATGTCAAAATTGGTACCCAATTTTCCAGCCAAGGCGAGCTCCAAAAAATGGCGCCACTGGCGAAAAACAAAAACATTCGGAACAACTTTAAACTATGGTCTACCTATCCTGAAAATTTCATATCCATATCTCTGATAGTTTTTGAGTTTTTGTGTGCACAAAGTGGGTCGAAAAACTTACAAAATCAGCGATAAATCGGTACCGGAAGTGACGACGGCAAAAATATTAAAAACAAAATAAATTCAGATCACTTCCAATCATCTGTGAAAAAATGGTTGAAATCGGTTGGATAGTTTTCGAGAAATCGCGTGCACAAAATTTGTGGAAAAAAATTAATAATAATAACTAGATACGATCTCGTTACGAGTAACAAGTAGGTCTTCCGTTCAATATGTTAAACGATACGATTTAAATATTAATGAAATTTCAGAATTCCCAATCAACCCCTTTCCTTTCAGGTAATGTATACGATTATCAATGTCCTGTACAATGCTTAACAAAGTGTTTTGCTTTTTCAAATGCAGCACATTAAAGATTTAATATTTTAGTGCCTTAAAATCCCTAATTATGTCATCAATGGGTGTGGCAATGAGTTTTACAAACTGATATTGTTACGATCAACAACTTTGCTTCTTTAATGTATTACAAAATCTTGATCATTTTTAAGTTATCTGTAATAGAGTTTACGAGTGTCTTGGCCCCTTATTTAAGGAGTAAGCCCCTGTTTATTGAATTCATTCGAAAGGTCTCACGAATATTCACATAGTACTTTGGCCCCTAAAAATCCCTAATTACATAATAAATGGGTGTAGCAATGATTTTTTCTGTTAGATATTGTTACGATCAACAACTTTGCTTCTATAATGCATTACAAAATCTTTATCGGTTTTAAGTTATTTGTAATATAGTTTACGAGTCTCTTGGCCCCTAATTTAAGAGGCCAGCCCCTTTTTCTTGATTTTAAACAAAAGGTCTTATGAATACTTACATTTTTTCTTCTTACACCTATCTAAAATTGTTGTTCATATTTGAGATACAAATGATTGAATATTTTAGGGGCCAGCCCTCTAGATCCTTAATGGGGACATACATTAGTGTTTTGATTAGTGGAATCGATTAGAATCATTAATACAGACATTTTCTCTTCTAGAATGCTTAACAAAATATGTCTCCTTCTCTAGATATATTCCGTCAAAGTTTAAGTACTTTGGCCCCTAAAAACCCCTTATTACGTAATAAATGGGCGTGGCAATGATTTTTCCTGATACATATTGCTACGATCAACAACTTTGCTTCTATAATGCATTGCAAAATCTTTATCGTTTTTTAGTTATATGTAATAGACTTTACGAGTCTCTTGGCCCTTAATTTAAGGGCACAGCCCCTTTTTCTAGATTTCCTTGAAAAGACCTTTTGATTTTCTACCACTTTTGTTATATATGTCATATCAAAATATCAACTGATAAAAAGATACAGATCAAAACGTATGAAAATTTTGAATGAAAATTCGTACCCAATTTTCGTGCCTGAGCGAGCTCCAAGAAATGGCGCCACTGACGTAAAACAAAATAATGGTGCACAACTTCAGACTATAGACTACCTCTCCTGAAAATTTCAAAGTCATATCTCTGATAGTTTCTGAGATCAGCTCTGCACAAAATAGGTCGTAAAAAATTACAAAATCGGCCGTAAATCCATACCGGAAGTGACGACAACAAAAAATTCAAAAACATATAAAATTCAGATAATGTCCCATCATCTGTGAAAAAATTGTTGAGATCGGTCGAATAATTTTCGAGAAATCGCGTGCACAAAATTTGGAAGAAAAAAAATAATAATAAACAGTACGAAAACAATAAGGTCTTCCGTTGGAAACGGAAGACCTTAATAAGAAGAAACAGTACGAAAACTATAAGGTCTTCCGTTGGAAACGGAAGACCTTAATTATGGTCTAACAATTAGTATGAAAAACGTCAGTCAGCATGCGACTCAGTGGAAGATTGTATTTGCTGACAAGGTCGTCGTATCGACCATCGCAGCTATGTTAAGGCTGTCCGAAGCTAAATTTATATCGGAAAACGATACTGTTTTAATTATCAAATAAACACTTTAACCGGGCGATTTTCTTTAAATCTTTGTTACATTAATAAACAGCGATATCCAACAAAATATTTGATGCATTTTTGTGACGTCATATGTTGTTCTTAAGCACGTGACGTGTGTATCCTAACACAACGTATGATCTATATAAATCGCATTGGTGCAAGTGATAAATGACATTAAATCAAATATATTTTTATTAAAAATCCTTCGATAAGTAATGTATTTTGCAGTTCTTGCTGGGGGTTCATATAAATATTTCGTTTATTTGAAATATTGTCAAAACATTTCGCCCCATCATCGAAATTAGGCACATTTTTACTTTTTAAGCTCGAATTACACAACATTGGGTAAATTGGTAGGTTTCCCCCAGCATGATTCACATTGGTACTTATTTTCTCTACCAGTTTCACGCAAAAAATACAAAGATTGTATTGATCTTTCACTTGCGCCAGGCTGTTTTTTTTACATGCATACAAATATCTCCATTCATTAGTTTACACTTAGCAGGGCGAGTCTCCAAACCATTAGTTTATAAATAGTCATTTACCTAATACGAGGCTTTAAAACTGCCGATTTTTTTATACTAATTGATAATTTAGTATTACTAGTATTTAAAACAGCTTCTGTGTAAAGGAATCACGCGGTTTTATAATATTCAGTAAAATTCACTTATTACGTCACGATACATTCCCTGAGAACTATCGAAAGGAATGCAGATCGTGACGTCAAAGTTAATTATGACGTCATATCGTATGAAGTTCAGACAAGTGACTTTCTACACATCAATTCGGGCAGCCTTAACATAGCCGCGATAGAACTTACGAAAAGATGACTTTAAACGAGACTCTTGATAGTCCTGTTTTATCAACTTGTTTGTCAGTAGCTTGCCTCGTCTTAGAAACTGTTCATACGAAGAGCATGCCCTTGCGTATCGAATTAACTGAGAGACAAAAACACCATATGCAGGTGATGAAGGTATATTGCTACATAAGTAAGGAAAGTTGACTATAGAAAAATTGAAGTCATCGCGTTTATCATAAAGTTTGGTTGTTAGGTTACCATCAATGTCCATTTCCAGTAAAATATCCAAATATGAAACAGATGACGCTGACTCTGTGGTATCTTTTATTTCAAGTTCACTGGGATATATCGAGTCGACGTAAGTATGGAAATAACGATTGTTAATTGATAATACGTCGTCGATATACCTAAATGTTGAGTTGAAGGCCACAGCGAGTGATTTATTTTTTTCACGTACAAGTTTTTGAATAAATTCTGCTTCATAAGAATACAAAAATAGGTCTGCTAACAATGGGGCACAATTGGTACCCATGGGAATTCCAACAGATTGTTGGAAGACTTGATTTCCAAAAACTACATAGATGTTGTCTATCAGAAATTCAAGCATCTTTTTAATGTCAACTTCAGAGTACTTGTGTGTGCAATCAGAATGGTTTTTAACAAAATAGTTTTTTAGATTTCCAATGACAAGGTAAGCATTTTTCCGACTTCCATTTTTATTGACGAAACAACTGTCGATGATATCAAAAAGTCTGGATTTTAATTTGTCGTGTGGAATGGTTGTATAAAGCGTTGAAAAATCGTACGTTTTGATGCTATTGATTTTGGTAAGATTTTGTGACCTCAAAGTTTCTAATAATTCTTTAGAGTTTTTTAGTATCCACATCTGATTCACACCACTTCTGGAGTAGATTGTTGTACAGTACTCTTGAAGCTTCTCCTTAACTTCTGTAAGAATTTTAGTAAGGAGTAAAGAGAGAGGTTTGGTAGAACATTTACTGGAACCTGCTATATATCTCTGTTTGTAAGGACTTTTGTGAAGCTTTGGAATTCAGTACAAATAAGATAAATCAAATTCATTTTGTTTATTGGGGATATTAAAGGTATTCATAACCGATTTATGATTTTGAAGTATTTCCTGCTTGGAAAGGCTGCTATGGGTGTAAGTAGGATTACCATGTGTAGAATCGAAACCTAGTTCTTTGAAAATGCAATTAATATAATGTGCCGTACAAACAAAGACAATGTTGTTACTTGCCTTATCAGCAGGGACCAGTACATACTGATCATGCAATCTACCTAGTTCTTTTCTCACTTCTGCATTATTGAAAACAGAATGATATATGGTTTTCATTTGACCTCTCAGTCGTTTAATACGAGATTTTAATATACATCTAAAGGTGGCCTAAAGATGGCTTGAAGTGGATTAAAGAAGTTTGGACATTAAGGACTTACAAGCTCTAGCTTAAAGGTGACTTAAAGGTGGCTCACAGATTGTTTATCCTTTAAGCCACCTTTAAGGACTTGTCTAAAGATGGTTTTTCGCCCTGTGGATAGATAGATAGATAGATAGAGGAAGATACAATTGTTTGATGTTATTATGTTAGATAGATAGATAGATAGATAGATACAATTGTTAGATGTAATTATGTTTTAATAAACTTATTTAAAAATCATTCTGTATTCTACTTATAATGTTTGCAAAAAAAAATTTATTCAACTTTAAACACGGCGATTTTTAGATATCCCTGGGCACTGTTGCCCGTGGAAAACAAACTTTAGAATTAACAAAATAACAAAACAAATTTTCATTTACCGTCTGTGTTTCTTACAAAGTAGGTATTTTAACAGAAAAGTTGTCGTAAAGTTTTTTTTCTCATAATGCATGTATAGTTTGAAAGAAAGACAGTTACATGTTTTCCATGTTCTCCATTCATAAATTTTAATAAGTCTAATTTCTGTCTAATTTCTGACATCAAGAATGGTGAACAACTATATATTTCTGTTTAAAATTAAAAACAAAAAATTACCAAATCATGACTAAAATTTACCAAATTAGGACTAATTTTAGTTTTAAAATGTTTTGAATAGAAATAGAAAGTCAAAAACTAAAAATAAAAGTCAGCTACTACATATTGTATATCAAGTTTATGATGATGATAAAACAAATTAAAAAAAAATACCAATTCCCTGATTTCCTAAAGATTTTTTTCTTAAAAAACTAATTTAAACAGTTCAACCCCTTTTTTCATCTATCAGGCACTAAGCAACGTTTTTCAAAGTGTGTGTGTGTGTGTGTGTGTGGGGTGGGGGGGGGGGGGGGGAGGAGGCTTATTACTTATCAAATAAATCTTGAAGATGAGTTATTCAACTTTAATCGTGGAATTTCTAACACTTTTGATTCAATTTATTTCTTGTAAATATAACAGTATAAAATATATCACAGGCAATATATGTATAAACTTTAGAGTTTCATAATATAAATAAGATCTAACTGTAAACATATACACTGTATACGGTATCAAATACCTAATACCAAAATAATGGTATATCTAATCAACGTAATATGAAATTGAGAAACGTATCGTAACACATGTATCTTACGAACAGTCATTGGAAAGTTAAAATTTTCTTGATTAAAGTTGAAAACTCCAAGATTTAAGTTGGACATTTTGAAATTATAGCTAAAAACTCCAAGATTAAAGTTGGCTAATCCAACTTAAAATGTAGGAATTTCCAAAACCAATTTCCAAAAATATAGTTGTAATAAATGTTTACACACAATCCAATAAATTCCCCTCTAATCAAATACGCTTAAATTATCTATATATTACATTATAAAGGACCTTGCTAATTTGCTTGTTACCCAAACGTTTTACAAATTGCCAATATTGTGCACTTTTGCAAAATCCAAACTGTTATTGATTAGCTTGACCACGATGAATTCTGGTATTTTCTGAAAATCCAAGTATATAATAAATAAAATAATAATACTGATCGTAGCACTTTTCCTGAAAAGCCTTATATTACCACTTATGGTCTATATATTGACTATAAATGTCTAGTACCTTAAAGGGGTGTGGGTGGTGGTGGTATCGTGCGTCCAATAACACACCAGGCGGTCCAGCCAAAATAAATACCGCGAGTTACCCCAATATGTATTTAGTCTATCATTAGTAAGCTAAACAAGACCTGTTATATTAGTCAGGCCCATGTAAACACGTCACTTAGATATATATCAGGATCTGATTTGTCAATCTTCATTCCATGATTTATAAATCAATTTGCTTGGGTCGCACGGTCATACACAAGTAGTATTAGTCATTCATATGTTTTGTCGACATAGAAACGCATTTTATGCAAAAGGAACAGAAAATTGGTGAGTATTACTTATCTAATTGTTTTATTTTTAACCTTCTACGCTGTAATTTTTAATCGACAAGCTCGTGTAAAAAAATTAGGCCATTACATTTTGTTTAAAATTAGCTTGAACTAGAAACCTAAGTGCACCTCGGCGGTATTTTGTTTTAAGCCAAACATTTGATGCGAATGATGGAAATCATAATAAAAAATAAACAGATCCTCGATTTTTTATTATTCTATGTTTCTGTTCTAATTTGATGAAAATAAATTACTATCCACAAATAATATACTTTAATGGATTTTTTGGTAACAAGCTGAATGGAGATTACGTTTTTGTTCTTTATACATTATAACAATGTGTTTGGTGGTATCGTATTTTGTTAATGTTATTACGATCTGACGAAAAAAACCATTCTTGTAACATCAAAGGTCATTTTAAAGACTGCAGTTTAAAAGTTTTAGCGAAGCAACCGCTTCGATCCTTATATCCAAAAAATATACTCGCAGTAATAGGCAGTATCTGTAAGGCAAAGCGTATTTTATTTTTCACATGACGTCGCTTTCTGTCGAATTTACAAAAATAAGTCTTAGAGTATTTCTGTACTGTGCATTCCGCGATATATCATAGTGTTAAAAGTAACATAACCACATATAAAAAGACTATAACTGTAACACAAACTATGAAACGTTGTTATTATGTTAAATAGCAATCTAACGTTATAACCTGTTGCATTATTCCGTCTAGAGATGAATTTGAATACATTTCAAAATTGGCCGATCAGTTAATTTAGCATACCTTGTTTTCAACTCTTTTAAAACTGTTTATCCCCTCGCGCAACTTGTTGCGAAGGGGATATAGCATCGCTACTGTGCGTGTGTGTGTTCGTATGTGTGTATGTATGTATGTGTGTGTGTGTACTCCATTTCAATTTTCTAAATTCCAAGAAAACCCTCTCATGAATATCCATCAAACTTTGTACACTTCTTTGGCATGGTAAAAGGACAAACCCTGTTGATTTCAAAATCAATTCATAAAGTATTTTTTTTAATTATCGTAAAAAATGAAGTTAAAAACATGAATTTTATGTACGACTTGACAATCGACATTTCCGGTAATTTTATGTACGACTTGAAGTTAATCGCTACCGTATACAGTTCAAATCAACAACTTGACATTTTTTGGGATTTAAATCTAGTAAAGGTAAAAAAAAACGTTTTGTAGCATTTAAGTGTTAGACTAGTGCCCATAGTTAAAAGTTGAAGCGGGCAAGAGATTTAAGTCTGCCGATTTACATCGAAACAAGCAGTCGACTTTCGGACAAATTTTCCCGTATTACTTACAATAGAACTAGTCCAAAATTCAGTAGAGACTTTGACAGATATTGCACATTTATCACGCAAAAATTGTTTTATATTAATAATAACTGCATATATATCTACTATACTATGGGTTAATTTTAATACGACAACTGCCAACTAGAATTTCCATCAGAGCAGACTCCAGAGCGCTTGATTTTCAGAGACGTTTCATAATGTATACGGATCGTTTATGTATGCTTATATAAAAATGAATGTCACTAAATGAATCTAAATTATTAAACTTTAAAGTATATGTGTTGAGTTTCTGCTAGGAATAGGAAAACTGTTATGTAAACCCCCTCCCCCAATTTATACACCACAAAGCTTGGGGATTGGGATTAAATAGATATTACATGTATGTATTCAAAGTGGTTTAAAGAAATACTTTATTTATTTTGATCTGATAAATTTACATGTACATGTATTTTCCTAAATAACGTATTCCCCCGTACAATAAGTCATGTCGCGAGGGGATGCTCCGCTTAACGGTGCCCCTGTTTAATGTGTGATACATAAATTCATTTCTTGTGACGAGTAATGCATTTCAGTTTTGTACGTGACAATCAATTTTGCGCGAGTAGACTGGAAACATCATGCAAAATACACTCTTTAACCAGTGGAGGGAACGGTGTTAATTTTTAAGTAAAGTCGATCTTCTAAATTATCCTGATTTACTTTGGCTTTGCTATTGTTGCTCCTCTGAATGCACTCTTTGAAAATCATTAAAACTATGGTTTTGCTAATTTTTTTTTTTTTACCGAGAACGGGGTTTCCAATTTCCGTCTTTTTTTTCTTTACATGTCTTCTCGTATGCATCTGATTCATATTGGCCTTTCATCACTATTTTTTTTGAATAACGAAAAAATTGCACTTATTTTTTTAGCAGACCAATTTTCTACTTCTAAGCTTGACGCCAGTTATTTCATATCACCCGTTCATACTCATGCTAATAATACTTCAATATCATTTTGATGTTAAAAAAATAAAAAATGTAGGACAGAGATTCTCTGTTTGTAAATAAGTTTATTACTTTTCTAATCTTTGGAGGATTTGATATGTTAAACCTTATTACTTCTCTGACTCTCATCTTATTTACCATGCCGCGATTTTAATAATGGTAGTCATATTATCTTTTTATTGATAAAGGTTATAAAATTGTTGATCAAGAAATAAAAAAAGAACCTTTTAAAATCAGTGAAATGAATTCTAACTAAAAGGTCTGAAAAGATGAAGGAAACACACGTCCCATTTTTCATTTCAATTCGTCATCTTCAGTTAATTAAAAACAGATTAGATCCCATTACAGTTTAACCTATTATTTTTTTTTAAAATTCCAAGCTAAACTTTCTTTTTTTTACCTAATAAATCGTTTGTAAAGTCAAACGTAATTCAGACAATTGAATAAGTCAAACCATATCAACATTATTTATTTACATATACAAGTTAAAATAATTGTTGAAATAAAAAAGGGGGGGGGGGGATAATAATAAAAGAAATTTTAAGTATAATAAGATTGTATGTATATATTGCAGATATATTTTCTTACGCTATGCTTCAGTGACTACATGTACAAGATGGATCCAAAAGTAGAAGGCCGGCTAAATAGAGCGCCACTCAGTGCATTTTCCTTTTTATTTAACACAGTGTGTATTATAGGTAATTCGGTTGTGCTTTACATTTTCCGCAACAAATACAAGAAATCCAACTTCCGCTTCTTTGTTTTACTACTAGCCTCATTCGATATGGGGTCTGGGATTGTTTTTGTAATGAAAGAACAATTTCGAATACAACGCGTGTACAACGGTGGCACATCAGCCGCTTGTCAAATGTTAAACTACGTTGGGCATTCTGTTGGAATGGGAACAGTATTCATGGTACTGTTTATTGCCGCTGAACGTTACAAAAAAATATGCACTCCATATCAAACTCAATTCACAATTGCACAGTGTATCAGATTCTGTGTTATGTCAATCATTATCAGCGCTCTGTTTAACATCCCAACCATTTTCATTTTCGGCAAAAGAAAATTTAAAATCGAAAATATAAACGGTTCTAGATGCTGTGTGTTAAAGAGTTTGGATGAAACCATATTCCCGATGCTGTATTTTGGATCATTGAACACAGTGTCTATTGCTATTGTTATCTGTATCATAGTCATACAGTTGAAAATCAGAGCAGTTATTTTTCGCCAATCTCAACTTAAGAAAAGAATGAATTTGCAGGAATCAATTAATGTAAAACAAAGCCAGGGATAACAGAAACTTCCCTCTCATGCAAAGATGGTGATACTATCGATAACGAAGAAAAATTTCCAGCCATCACAATAGCTGTTGTATCCAAAGAAATGTCAAAAATGGCTAAACCGAATGTTTCGTTGACGAAAAGGACGAGTGACGAATCCATGGCAATTAGAATAGCCGTGGCTTTCTGCATCATTACAGCATTGTTGGTAATCAGCATTCAAGCGATGTTTTTGAACGAGGTAATCTCAGCAGTATCCAGGTATTTCCGTCATGAAGATAAAATCTCCAAGAATCAAGATATTTTCAATGTATATTTCCCTGACATCGCCACGTTGAATGGAATGTTAAATCCTTTCGTCTATTTTTTCGTTGATAACAAATTCAGACATGAAGTCAAGAAGTTGTGTCGGCGATAATATTTGATTACGAGGATTCAAATCTGGCTTGTACACAAACTGGTGTCTAAAAATTCGATTATTAAACACATCGGCTCAAACACATTGACAATGTACATTATTGATGGTTATAACTTTCATTACACCTGCATTCCACCAATGTTAATAGATGTACAAACTGTACAATATTTCATATCACTGTGTCACAGATTTTAAATTTGAATATGTATTTCTCATATTTTTTTTGCATTAAACAAAACAATGTGCACATCATTAGATTTAAATGTATGCCCCTGCTCCAAGGAAATGGGATATACAGTTTTACTCTTGTGTGTCTGTCTGCCGTCCTTGAAAAAAACCCTAAATAATTTGATTTGGCATGTCATTTGTTATGATTCATTTTTGTATTAATCAAACTTTAACTTCCTGTTATATGTCGACTTAGTTTATTTTTATCCAACATTTTAAAACATTTTTTCGTCATGTATATATCTCAACAACTACATGATATATTGATCGCAGAAGGTTTCAATTTCAAAACACAATTTGTTTAGGCATGTCATATAGTGGGATTCATTTGTTAACAAGTTCGACATCCTGTCAAATTTCGACTTTGCTTATTTTGAATATTTACATCAGAAGGGGTGTATTCCTAGTGAACATTGACTCACCGATATCTAATTTAACAACTCTCAACCGGTACTCTTTGTTTAATAAAGTGTTTCAATATACTTTATAGGCTCCTGTTAGTAACTACAATGCAGTAGTTATTGCAGATAGATAGGTTGATAATAGATAGATAAATAGATAGATAGATAGATAGATAGATAGATAGATAGATAGATAGATAGATAGATAGAAATGTAAAATGTAATTAGGTTTTAATAAACTAATTTTTAAAAATCATTCTACTAATAATGTTCGAAAAACACTTTTATACAACTTTAAACACGGACATTTCTATATATCACTCGGCTCTGATCAAATCTCTGATGCCGATGGAAAACAAACTTTAGAATTAACAAAATAACGAAACAAATTTTCATATATTGTTTGTTTCTAACGAAGTATATTTAAACAGAAATGTTGTTGTTAAAAAATAACTTACTAGTATTTGCTCTTAATGCATTTGAAGTTTGAAATAAAGACAGATATACATATTTTTCATATTCTCCATTCATTATTAAAATAAGTCTAATTTATGTCATCAAAAATGGTGAAAAAAACTTATATTATTTTTAAAATTAAAAACAAAAATTTACCAAAGCAAAAAAATCAGGACTAATTTTAGTTTCAAATTATTTTGAATGGAAATAGAAAGTCAAAATCTGTATTGATGATGATTGTATAAAAAGCACTAGAAATGGCTAACGAAACGAACATTTAGAATTCGAGATAACCAGTCTCTTCGTCAAGACACAAAAAGTGAAAATAATTACTTGGAATAAAAACAAACTTAACTTACATTACCATTTTAACAACAAAACCAAAAAAAAAAACAACCCAGCTACATGTACTACATCAAGTATATGTTGATAATAAAACAAATAAAAATGTACCAACTATTGTTTATCTGAAGAATAAAAACACACGAATAATGCGTTTGAAATAATCCATTGGAGAGGTACATTGCATAATTCTAATACGAAGTTACATTCAGGTATACACAAAGCAACAGAAGATATTCAATATACAATGAAAGGATATTAAATAATTTTGAATGATGTAAAAAAAAACAACTTAATATGTAATGCTAGATACCAATGAAAGTGAATTCAACCAAAATCACATGACCGACAAATCATTACAGGCCGGCAATTTGTATCTTGAATATCTTGAAGAGTCATGTTCCCTTGATCCATTGAATACCTTAGTATAGACGTATATGTATTATGCATGTCTAACATTTCTTTTTTAAAACGAAAAAAAAGGAATAGAGATAAATATTTTTTTTTAAATAAAGTTTCCAATTTTTTTTCTTCAAATTTCTTCTTTTTAAATTTGTTTTTAAAAAAATATTACAAATTAAACAATGATAATCAGAAGGACGATGTAGATGCTACATGCACCTTTGTTTTGCATATCTTGACCATTACGCCAATAACAATACAGATGATTACCATACCAATTATAGAAACACAAACTCCAGTAATTATTATGATATCTTGCGTTAACCCAGAACTCTTATTTTCTTGTACTGCACTTCCTTGGGATTCCGTGGTTTGTACTGGCGTTGATGTTGTCTTTGGTGATGTGTTAGCTGTAATTGTCGGTATTTTAGATGGCGCTGGGGTAGATGTGGTCTCTGGTGACGTATTAGGTGTGGTTGAAGGTACTGTAGGTGCCGCTGGGGTCGGTGTGGTTTCCGGTAATATATAAGGAGTAGTAGAAGTAGTTTGCAAAACCGGAGATGGCACTGGTATTGTTGGGGTTTTCGGAGGCGTGGGCGGTGTACCTGTTAGTGTTGTATATGACCATGATGTTGTGTCGTACCTAACTGAAATGATGAAAACAGCTTTATTCATTCATATACCAACCAATTTAAACCTTATCGTCAAAACTCATTAAAACGTCAATTGTATATAAATATACTTTGTCCAAAGATACAATTGATTTATTTTTTGCTAAATGAATCAGTATTTGTAAATACCGCAGGGTTCAAACGATGTTCATTCCAAAGTGTTCTTTGAAACGCCTTCGCTAGCTTATAAGGTTTTAATTCACGGCTTAAAATGTGATGTCTACGGGGATTTCGTATCGCAACTCTCGATTATGATAACGTTAAAAAGTGTGCGAGGTGTTCAGAATGACTTATATGTAGAATTGGAGAAAAGATGTCGGTATTCCCTATTATATATCACCTTAAAAAATCAAGTTTTTGTTTCCTGGGACTTTTCCGAGTGAAAAATGATGAGTGAATGAAATTATCGTGAATTTTTTTTTCGTCAATTTCAATTGCATTCCTTCACGGGTATTTGTATTCATATACATAATATTTCAAATGTGCTACAAAATATCTTGGTACAGACTATAGTTATATAATGGCTTGGACAGTCATTTGAAGTGGATGAAAACTAATAAAGCACCTTTAAAGAAGTCTTGGAAAATGTTTTGTTGAAAGTTTTAAAAAGTCGACTCACAACAGATAGCCCTATCATGAACCAACAAATTTTATCATTTAAAGTTTGTAATTTTTTATCTTAAAAAAATAATCTTTAAAGGAAAAAAAATACTAAATTTTACTTTAATTAATCTGTAGAATTACTATCAGATTTAAAGAAACGACAATCTTAAATATTCTTCCTAACTATAATGACACATTTTTCTTATATTGAAACGTTTAAGATTTTTTTATTTACCCCCAAAAACCCTCTTTCTTTGTTGACATGATTTTGCTGGAGCACGCGGCCGAGTATTGCTTTATTCAATTAGAAAAAAAAACCTGAAAAAAATTCACAAGAAAATGTAACTCAAAAGCATGATTTAAATTGCGAATAATTTTGGTATCGTAACGTTTCAATATAAACTTCAATTTCTCGATTGTAAGAAGACTACATGAAAATAAAATAATTCGCAAACCTGTAAACTACACTTTATACCGGACAAAATAACACGGGCCATGCGTACGGTATTAATGCACGTGTTTAACTATTCATCAAGTACAACTATATTAAATAAAATAAACCGGGTACTCATATTTTTGATTTTAATTAAAAAAAATAACACAGACGAAGATATTATGAAACTTACTTGCTTGCGTTTCCAATATACCCATGCAGACGAATATCCCAAATATGGGGAACATGTTGTGCAATGGCAGCAGGTTTCTCGTGTAGTTGCAATTTTTTTTCTCCATTGATATTTATCTAGCATAAAATTAACAATGTGTGAAATATTAAATAAATTAATTCCTCCACGATTGGTATTTATCCAGCAGCAAATTAGAATGTTTGAAAGTATTAAATAACTTACCAATCATTTACCGATATTTTAACACACGGGGAAAAGGGATTCAAGTGATTAGCATTCTTTAATCTTTAAATTTAAAGCAGGGTTTGTACTTTTGATCAAGATAATCAAATTGAAAAACCACTTTTAATTAAAGCGTAATTTCAAACATTCGACACGATGGCTCGCAAGTTAAGAGACAAACAGATAACAAGTAATTAATTATGTACTTTAATTATATGCTCATGGGAGATATGTGTATTCTAAGGTTTAAACGCACTTTAAGATATTTTTTAATTAACAGTAATAAATGATGAGAGAGATATAATCGAGTGCTAATTTATGTGTGCGGTTTAAAGTTAAAAAACATCGGCATTAAACATAATTAATAAAGTATTTATAAAATTTTAAACTGTTTTCTTTGGTGATTTGGTGGCGACATTGCAGAAATAAAAACGTAATTTACTAACGTATATACAGGGGGTGTGTAGATTTCAGTTGTAAGGTTCTACATTGCTATGACTTGCAATTCTTCTAATAAAAAATTTGGGGTTAAATTGATAGATGGAAATAAATGTCGATTCAAGATCATGCCATTTAATATATGTTTACTTCGTTAACATCAATATCAAACTGAAAATACATGATGTCTTTTATAAATGTTATTAAATTTCAACAAAAAACAGATGTGTTCTGAAAACGTTAGTTACATAATTATACCCACGCTCCGAAGGAGAGGGGGTATACTGTTTTACCCTTGTGTGTCTGTCTGTTCGTCCGTCTGTCTGTATGTCCGTCTGTCTGTATGTCCGTCTGTCTGTCCGTCCGTAACAAAAATTTCTGTCGCATTTATCTCAGCAACTATTTATCGCAGATGCTTGAAATTTTTACACAGTGTTTGTTAGGGCATGCCAAATCGTGGGATATATTTTTGTACCAATCGGACGTCAACTTCTTGTTAAATGATGATTTTGCTTATTTTTTAACCCAAATTTTCAAACAAATTTTCGTCAAAGATTTCTCAGCAACTATTTATCGCAGATGTTTGAAATTTTTACACAGTATTTTTATAGGCATGCCATATCGTGAGATATATTTTTGTACCAATCAGACGTCAACTTCCTGTTAAATGACGACTTTGTTTATTTTTAGCCAAAATTTTCAAACAAATTTCCGTTAAAGATTTCTCAGCAACTAATTATCGCAGATGCTTGAAATTTTAACAAACTATTTGTATAGGCATGCTTTATCGTGGGATGTATTTTTGTACCAATCGGACGTCAACTTTTTGTTAAATGAGTACTTTGTTTATATTTAGCCAAAATTTTCAAACAAATTTCCGTCAAAGATTTCTCAGCAACTATTTATCGCAGATGCTAGAAATTTTAACACACTATTTGTATAGGCATGCTTTATCGTGGGATGTATTTTTGTACCAATCGGACGTCAACTTCCTGTTAAATGAGTACTTTGTTTATATTTAGCCAAAATTTTCAAACAAATTTCCGTCAAAGATTTCTCAGCAACTATTTATCGCAGATGCTTGAAATTTTAACACACTATTTGTATAGGCATGCTTTATCGTGGGATGTATTTTTGTACCAATCGGACGTCAACTTCCTGTTAAATGAGTACTTTGTTTATATTTAGCCAAAATTTTCAAACAAATTTCCGTCAAAGATTTCTCAGCAACTATTTATCGCAGATGCTTGAAATATTTACACAGTGTTTGTTAAGGCATGCCATATCGTGGGATATATTTTTGTGCCAATCGGACGTCAACTTCCTGTTAAATGAGTACTTTGTTTATTTTTAGCCAAAATTTTCAAACAAATTTTCCTCAAAGATTTCTCAGCAGCTATTTATCGCAGATGCTTGAAATTTTAGCACACTATTTGTTTAGGCATTCCATATTGTGGGATATATTTCTGTACCAATCGGATGCCAGCTTTCTGTTAAATGTCGACTTTGCTTATTTTGCATATTCACATCAGAGCGGGGGTATCACTAGTGAGCATTGGCTCACAGATATCTTGTTCTGCTAAGTTTTAGCCTTTCACAGTATTAATATTACATCAACCGGTTATGATTCCCTTTATTTCCTACGGAAACATTTAGTTAATCCATATATGTATAAAAACAACCAGACTGAAATCTACACGCCCCGTTTATTGATTGGTCGAAATCTACAGCGACTGAAACTGACAGGAAACTAACAGGATTGAAAATGCACTCTCTGTTTCTCGATTAGTCGAACCTACAGCGACCTAAGAAAAATTACGGAGTGAACGAGATATATCAGGAGACTCAGATTGCCATAGGAGACGATTTGGCTGTTTCTTGTACCTAACGTACTGACGTACATTTGCAGGGATTCAGTAGATTTTAATTACTTTGTATAATCAATGTAGATGTTTGTTGAAAGATGTTCACATAAATAATAAAATGCGTTTTTTGATGATTCGTGTTGGTTATGAAAGCAGCGATCATTGCAGAAAAAATTGCATAACCCGCTGTATTTTTTTCTGCAATCTCGCAACCTTTTTATCCCATATGAATCATTAAACAACTCATTATATTGTTTAAATATACAGATTATGAACGATCACTTTTATTGTGTTATATTTTACAAAGCCAAAAATGACAGAAAACATTGAAAGAATAATAGTAAAAATGTTGTTGAATTTACAAGTACCAAATTAATTTTGTCGCCCAAAAATAATTGATTGTTAAATTTATACATGTAGCAATATTAAGTCATTGTTTTTTACATGCATATATTAGTTAGTGTTTAGAGCTTGGTTGAAAAGTTTTCCCACTGAGCAGGAAGATATCTAATAGTGCATTGTAACATTTAAGGGCCATGACCACTACTTTGATCAACATTTTTTGGTTACCAATTTCGTGACAATGTCCTATCAAAAACAGTAACAACTTAAAAAGTAGTGAACTATAGTATCAGAAATACATGTTCATCGATTTTTGTAAATTTAATAAACTTTCTATCATCTTTAAGATATGTAATATCATTTAGAACTTTTTGATCAATATGATTTTGTTTAAATTTTTTTTATTAACGTTCATTAACTTTTAATATGGGGTTAAGGAGAAATAAAACACCTGGAAAAAAGTTACTCAAATTAACAGAAAATTATTTGATTATGAATATATAATGAGATACAAACTGTTTCGCATTTTGCAGTTTGGGAATAAAAAAAAAGAATATTTGAAAAAAGTAACCAAAAAATCCCCTGCGGGATTCGAACTCAGGACGTACGGATCACAATCCCGAAACTTTTTCCACTCGGCTATGGCGTAACATGTTGCCGGCGATAAAATCCTTTTGATAAAACGACGAAATGTCCTTTCGATCAGAGGTCCGCCATTTTGTGATGGTAACTGTGATTGTTATTCTACCTTAATTGGTCAAAGAAACCCGCTATAATTGAATAACTCTATCGTTTGGAGTTTTAATGATATTGTCCAGTGAAATCCTGTTCCTTTAACCTTCTATAACCCTCCTCTGTTTATCCGTTGGTCTTCAAGACTTCCTATTTACATGTTAGAACTCTTAAAAGTTCTCTTGTATTATTTTCTGTATATCTCAGTGACAATTCATTGACGTCGCCAGTGGTTTAAATATCATTTTATTAGTGATATTTCAGTAATAAGCCTGTAATTCATCTAGCAATTCTATCATGCAAGAAAAATATTCTAATTTTTAGTTACAGATGACACGGTAAATATATCTCACGTTATGATTAAAGAGTATTTTTGATAACTTCAGAGTACTGGGGTATTTACTTATTTGTTCTTTAATATCGTATGGATTTTATTTTTGAACAGCATCCTGTCCTCTGTCAGTAATTTTGTTTATTATAATATCATTGAAATATCACTATGACACGGTAAATATATCTCACGTTATGATTAAAGAGTATTTTTGATAGCTTCAGAGTACTGGGGTATTTACTTATTTGTTCTTTAATATCGTATGGATTTTATTTTTGAACAGCATCCTGTCCTCTGTCAGTAATTTTGTTTATTATAATATCATTGAAATATCACTATGACACGGTAAATATATCTCATGTTATGATTAAAGAGTATTTTTGATAGCTTCAGAGTACTGGGGTATTAACTTATTTGTTCTTTAATATCGTATGGATTTTATTTTTGAACAGCTTCCTGTCCTCTGTCAGTAATTTCGTTTATTATAATATCATTGAAGCATCACTATGCGTTTGTTATACACTAACTCTGTATTAACGGTTTACCTGAAGCTGTATTGATTCAACAGTAAGTGCAATATATTCTGATAGGAGACTGTGTATTCAATAAATTACAAATCACGCCTTCCTTGAATGTTTTAATAAGATTTGTTTAGCTTTATGCATGTACTTGTATTTAAGAAAACAAAATCAGTATATTTTCATATCTTTCATATTTGACTATTTCTAATATCTTTATTTAGAGTTCTTTATCTTAAGACTATTAAAAACAATGTAAAAGAGGCCAATACATATCATCTGTATGAAACATCAAATGATGTATTAAATATAATTATCAGTTCGCAATTTATATAAGATAAATCATCTATGCAGTGGTAATCATTCTATCCAGGGGAGTTTGATTCACGTTTTCAAATGCGGATCAAAATGTTTAAATCGTTCCGAATTATGCATGAAGGTTTGAGCAAATGAGATGCATTAATTTTTGCACTTTGATTTGATTTGATTTGATTCAAAGCACACTCATTGTATTAGGGCAAATTTGTGGAATTTCAGATATACTTAATCATTGATTTTCGTAAGTTCATAAAATCCCTATCATTTTAAAATATGTATTTTCGAGTATAACGTTTTTATCAATATAATTTTGTTTAATTCGTTACAAGTTTTAATAACGAGTATATTGGTCAAAGAAAGCCGCTATAATTGAATAATTCAGCAAATATTGATTAGCCTATATTGTCTGCATGTGTATTTGTTTACATGATAAGTATTTGGTTCGGGTAAAAAACTACAGGAAACTCTTTAATCGCCTTTATCGTTTGCAAGTGTAAGGATATTGTCCAGTGAAATCCTGTTCCTTTTACCCATTTTTCAATAACCCTTCTCTAGTTGTTCGTTGGTCTTCAAGACTTACCTTCTGATTTTCATGTTAGCACTTTACAGTAAAAACAAAATAAGTATATTTTCATATATTTCATATTTGACTATTTCCAACATCTTCATTTAGAGCTCTTCTTATAAATAAGACTTAAAACGGTGTAAAGGAGGCCTAATCATATCAATTGTATTTAACATTAAATGATGTCTTAAATATTATCAGTTCGCAATTGGTTGAAGATAAACCACCTATGCAGTAATGATCATTCTACATGTAATTAGCAATGTTTGATTCACGTTTTGAAATGTCGATAAACATGTTTATATCGTTTATAATTATGAAAGAAGGTTTGAATTAATGAGATGCATTAATTTTTGCACTTTGATTACAGTTCGTTCCTCAAAGTACATGCAGGTTATCGTATTTTATATATTAATCACCATCGATTGTTTTAGATTTAATAAAGGTCCTATCATGTTTAAGATATCTTATTTAGTATAGAACTTTTTGATGAATATGATTTTGTTTCCTTCTTCATTAACGTTCAATAATCTAGTTAATATCTAGTTAATTGGTCAAAGAAACCCGCTATAGCTGAATTATTCAGCTAATATTGTATGCATGTGTATTTGTATACATGATATGTATGAGTTTTGCACATCACACTACATGGAAACTCTGTAATCGTCTCTATCGTTTGCAATGTAACGATATTGTCCAGTGAAATACTATTCCTTTTACCCATTTCATATAATCATCGGCTATTTATCCATTGGTCTTCCAGCTTTTCTTTTCACATGTTAGTAGTTTTAAAACCTCTTTTCTTGTATTTTTTCTGTATCATCCAAACACATTCTTCTTAAAATATATCATTGACAATGTATTGGCGTCGCCAATCAATCAAAAGGGATTTCTATATCTTTTACTCAGTGATATAGAGTTTGTAAATCATATTTATTTTTAGTAGTTACATACGACACTTTTAATATTATCTCACATTATGGTAAACGGCTTATTATTAGATAACTTCAGAATGCTAGACTCTTTATTTATTTGTTTTTCGATATCGTATGGATTTTATATCTGAACATCACCCTGTCGTCTGTCAGTGAGTTTGTTCATTACATTATCATTGAATGTGCTATACACTTATTCTGTGTTAACAGTTTACCAGGAGCTGTATTGATCCAACAGTAAGTGCAATATGTTCTTATGAGAGACTATGTATTCAATAAATTATCCATCAGGTCTACCTTGATTGTTTAGATTTCATTTAAGTAAAACAAAATCAGTATATTTTATTTTTCATGTTTGACCTTTTGTTTCATCTTTTTAGAGGTCTTCTTCTAAAGAAGATTTTTTATTTAAAAAGTGTAAAGGAGGCCAATACATTTAATCTGTCTTAAACATCAAATGATGTCTCATATATTATTTTCCGTTCGCAATTTATTGAAGATAAATCATCAATGCAGTGCTGATCATTCCAACCAACAACAGTTTGATTCACGTTTTGAAATATGGATCAAAATTTTTAAGTCATTCATTATTATGCAAAATGTTTTTAGTTAATGAGATACATTAAATTATGCACTTTGAGTAAAGTTCGTTCCTCAAAGTACATGTATATTATCGTATTATGGCAAATTTATGCAATTTAAGATATACATGATCATCGATTTTTTTAGGTTTATTAAAGTTCCTATCATTTTTAAGATATGTAGTTTTGTAAAGAACTTTTTGATTAATATGATTTTGTTTCATTCTATCTTAACGTTCATTAAGTTTTAATATCAAATGGATTGGTCAAGGAAACACGCTATAATTGAATATTTCAGATTAGCCTATATGGTATGCATGTGTATTTGTATACAGGATATGTATTTGTTTTGCACATCCACTACGAGAAAAAAAAATACTTGGTAATCGCCTCTATCGTTTGCAATTAATTGTAACGATATTGTCCAGTGACATGGTGTTTCTTTTACCATTTAAAAAAAAATCATTTTGTATCATCGAATCTCATCCTTAATAATAAATCTCATTGACAATTCATTGACGTCGCCAATCAATCAGAAGTGGTTTATATATCATTTAGTCAGTGATATCTCAATAGAACTGTAATTGATCTGGAAATTTTATCATGCATTGAAAATATTTTAATTTTTAGTTCCATGAAAAAAAAATGACAATAACAAACCGTCAGCCATCTCAAAAGTCCATAAAACGAAACATATAACATATATATCACGTCATAATTAAAGGTTATTTTTTGATAACTTCAGAATGCTAGACTATT
This sequence comes from Magallana ariakensis, assembly GCA_020458035.1. Lineage (NCBI taxonomy): Eukaryota > Metazoa > Mollusca > Bivalvia > Ostreida > Ostreidae > Magallana > Magallana ariakensis. The sequence continues at coordinate 54,227,481 of CM035811.1, read as the reverse complement.
TATTTCTTTGTTCTTTAATATCGTATTGATTTCATTTTTGAACAGCATCCTGTCGTCTGTCAGTGAATTTGTTTATTACATTATAATTCAAATATCACTCACCATGTGTTATACACCTATTCTTTGTGAACAGTTTACCTGGATCTGTATTTATCGAACAGAAAGTATAATATTATTACTTGTTAGGTTTTTTATTGACTGACTACTGTGATAAATGGGGCTGATCAATCATACAGATGCAATATATTCTTATAATACGCTGGATATTCGTAACATTACTCATCAAGTCTGCCTTGATAATTCAGATTTTAAAACATGTATTAATAAATACTATTAAGTATAACAAAACTACTTTCAATTTCAAATCTTTTTTTTATAGATGTAACCAGATAGCCATGCTGTGACCTTAAATTGTTAGTATTACAAATTGGTCATTATGATTCTTATATTTACCTTGACACTGCGCAATTATTTGTTGTTATGATGACTAACATAATGATTTTTGTGACTCTTGTAGCACTGCGCAGTATTCCTAAATGATGTTATGCAACCAGGTGCAGGATACGGGCACAATAGTATTCAAATTGAAAGCTTAAAATTTAATTGTCATATTTGGCGCTCCTATGTCTGCAATGGAAGCCCTGATACTGCAAATTAGTTATTTCATGCTTGTTTTATCTATTTAAACTTTGTAACATTAAAGCCATGTATAATGAATGTCTATAACTATTACATTTTAATAATACGCGTAAGCGATGCATCATACCCAAGTGGGAGACTCAGAGACTCGGAGACTCAGAACCTGCATCCCATACTCTTTGATAGACAGTTCTGACGGTTTAGTGCTTTATTTAGAAATAATTGATAACTCTGGAATTTGAACACTAAATGTTCACTCATGATCATCATTGATAAGCCGAACTTGTCGGAACTGTCAATCATAAGTAAAATGTTATATAATTCTCTGCAAAACAATGTTTAGGAGATCCTCAATTTGGACTGTTTTTAATTGATTTTTTAACTTTGGCAAACCTATACGATCGCGCTTTTTAATTAACTGCTTGTAAAACAATTATTGGACTTAGTGGTTCCTAAGTTTGGGTTGCACCTTAAGGAGATTAAGAAGACGTAAGTCTTACATAGAGCTCTTCTTCTAATGAAGATGTAATAAACAGTGTAAAGGAAGCCAATCATTTTCATCCGTCCTAAACGTCAAAGGTGTCTTTAATATCATTGTCAGTTCGCAATTTATTGAAGATAAATTATCTACGCAGTGATGATAATTCTAACTAGCAAATTTCGATTCATCAAACGTCGATAAAAATGTTTAAATCGATCATAATAATGCATGGAGTTTTATGTCAATGAGATGCATTGACTTTTGAACTTTGATTAAAGTTCGTTCCTCAAAGTACATGCAGGGTAACGTATTAGGGCTAAATTGTGCTATTTAATTAAAATATGTACCACAGCAAAAAGGTGTTTACATGGGGATAGTTGATATCAATTACACCGATGGTCACTGGCTCTGGCTTCATGTAACTACCCTACCACTAACGCATAAAAGTGATTCAATGCTGCTCTTTTTCGCACTTTTACATGTAATGATACAGAGAAAGCTAACGCTTTGCTATTTTTTTCCTTTCGCTGAACATAAGCGGATGAACTATATTGTGTTATCCCCGCAAAGCTTGCGATATTACCGTATTGCACACTACATGTATGTGCATATCAAACCGCATACAATTTCAAGATCCGGATCTTCGAGACGCTGGAGGATAAAGGGGACTTGGATACCCAGGCAATATCAATGATGGAGGATTGTAGGACCCTTCGTTAGATTAATTATTCTTTTGATTTGATTTTCTTTTATTCATAAGAGAGAGATAGAGAGAGACTGACTATGAAATTTTATTATTATACTTTCATGTTAAAAAATGAAATCAGATTGGTTTAGACGCAATTGATTATCCGTTCTATTACCCTTAGCGTTATCAACACACTTGGCAACGGGGTAACACAACCGAATTGTTACATGCGCATAAATTATGCGCGTACGGTTCGCCGTAAAATTCACGTAATTCCTATAAAAAAGCAGTATTTTTTCTTTAGGAAGAAAGACATTCAGTATAATAAAATAAATAGTGCCTGTTTGGGAGGATAACAGTTGAAATTGACACCCCTCGAAAACCATTGTTTTCGACAATGGTTTTCTCGGGGTGTCAATTTCAACTGCTACCCTCCCAAACTGGCACTATTAATAATATATCATATTGATGTTCGACACAAAAACCTTACATTTAATTAACCTAAAGGTAACAATGTAAAAAATAAACCTGTTACAGTACTATTATTAAGTCAGTTATTATTTATAACATTACGTTTAGCATAAATTCTTTTGACTTATATTGACAAATTTATATGATGTACGACGTCAGTTAACATTTTTTCATATCTGATTTACCTTTGTCCATATAGCTCACTAAAAATAGATTTTTGTGAGTTAAAAAAAAAAAACCAACATGACTTTTTAAAAGCTTTTACAGAATACGCCATTCATACGTTCTCTTCGTTTAGCAATTACCTTTTCTTTATAAATCATAAAGCTTTTGGAAATTTCAATATAATTCTTTTTTTTCTAAATAGGAATGTTACATTTCAAGTACACAAATCAAAATTTGTTCGGTTTATTTATGAACATTAGGCAATGACCAATCTCAACTTCAGATGAAAAAGTGTCGTGTAGCTTCTTAGTTATCCTCAAATCGTTCAAAAGCAGGGTGATGTTCAGTCACCTTAAATAAAAAAAAACCCCAGATGTCATAAATATCGGGTAAAACCCCAAGGATTTTAAATGATAAGCAGAAACAAAAGTTTAATATCATCATTTAGTCTCATAAATAAATGTGTCTGTACGAAAAATTTATTGATGATTAGGTATTGAATATGAATATTTTATAGGTTTCATAATTATCAACCAAAGAGCTAGATCTATAATAAAATTAAAGATTGGGTATACAAGTTAGAAAGTGTTTTTTATTCTTATTAGGAAATAACAACAACCGTGTCCTTTACTATTCGAAAGCGATCAAGAGCACCTAATCAATCAATGCACGGCTTACCAATTACAATTACTCTACATAAATACTTTACCATTTTTCATTAGAAGTCTTCGGTGTCCGTTCTAGCAATGGTTCAGGTTCTTTTTTACTACATCTCTTTTTTTGACAGCATCACAGACCACAACCGTAGCAGACATGATACACAACACCAATACCAAACTCAAGTTCATTTAACATATCTTTCTTGATCGTTGATTATAATCTGAATATATGTTATACCGTTTACAAATAATAATTTAATTTCGAGGACCTTTGCCAAAACAAGAGGCCCATAGGCCACATCGCTCACCTGAGCAACAATAGACATAATAAAATCAGCTTTATGGAGTCATATACAAAAAAAACCTGAACAATGTCGTATAATAGATCCTGTATAAAAAAAACCCAAAAATTCCCCTGCATATTCTTATGTTTATCATTGAGCCCCTTTGTAACAGGATGGTTTTACAGTCATATCACATATTAAGGTAACTCCAGTGTCTTTCGGATCCGGTTCTTTTTTTACACGGCGTGCTAAATTTCCGGTTATAATTTTGGCAAACAACAAGTGTTTTAAAATAATTATGGTTTGGTCAAAAAGTGGAAAATTTGTTAAAATATAGCATCTCTGTCATTTAGAGGGATTGGAGAAAGCAAGGAAAGCAGCGAAATGTAAAAAGGTAAATGAGTGTAATATAATTGTACGTATTGTATGCATTCTCTTCCAACAATTACGCTGCGTTTATGTGGCTTGACGACCTCATGTGTCCTCCGGGACAAGAAGAGGATAAGTAAGTACTTGTGTAATTAAAACTACATAACACTGATTGGTGTTTAATCTGATAAATATGTTAAAAAACTGGAATAGAAAGTATTTGACAGAAAGGGGGAGGGGGTACTACTGCACTCAACTATATGAGTTTTTTGGCAGTCTCGACCTTAATTTTATATGTATAATACAGTTTCATTGAGTATATCAATTTAAGTGACTGTTAGATTGTGTCATTTGGGTACATTTCATTTTTTTCCAAAGTTTGCAAAAAACAACTTGTAAAATTTACATTTTCAATATGGGAGTACACATGTTCAAGAGACTATCAAGCAAAAACTAGATGGTCAATTTTGATAAACTATGTTTTTTTTGTTAACACAATATGTAACTCTTAATAAATATTCTTTTAAAAATGTATGTAAAATGAATAATTTTTTAGAATTTTTCAAAAATATACAATTTTGTGATTTTTTTGGGAAGGTCGTGGCAAGAAAAAATGTAATATTTTTTATATTTTCTGTGGAAAATCAATAAAAATTTTATGATTTAATGATAATCAATTGATTTGCTTATAACCTAAAATGATGTATTTTGGTGCATAATTTAATAAATTATGAGATCATGCATCATGGTGTTAAATTTTGGCTGTTAAATTTTTGGACCTTGTGAGCTGAAGCTCACTGTAGGATCACAAACGTGCAAAGGTATAAATATTTTGGTCTCTATAGTAAATTTATAAGTTGTTTTAACTATTAAAATTAAAAAATGTGTGGTTTGACATGGATTTCTAAAACACTGGAGTTACCTTAAGCATTGCAGTTCTCAAGAAGATGATAAGATTTAAACAACTATTTATATATGGATTATAAACCTACATCAAATTTTGAACCCCTTGTGAGGTCGTAGAATTGTCCAGAGGCAAAAGTCTAAACAATTTTAAAGAATAAACAATATGTCAAAATGTTTGCATATAAGTAAAACCATATATAACTAGTAGACTAATTGTTCTTGAACAATTAGAGGTCTTTCCACCCTACTATTTTTTAATAAATTGCTAGATTGCTCAGTAAGGTATACAAAAATAGTATACCTGTGTTATATGTTGTACTAGAAAATTAGAATACTGCAAAGCCATAAATGAGTTTTAAGAGATTATTTTGTATTTCAAGCCATGATTGCTTTAAGAATTCCTTTGTTTATCGTAGATATCTTTTGAATTACTTTTTCTGAATTTTTTCCCATTTACTCTCAACAAAATTGATGTGCTCGCCAAGTGAATATTCTTTACACAAGCATATAAACAGAAAACCTAACAATAGAAGAGCGTGTTCTAGAGGCTAGCTGTCTTTGTACAATATGAATGGGTTGACTGTAAAACAATTTCCACTTGAGTAACCACAGGACTTGATGCGAAACCTGGCTGACCTAATTGAATACCTTATTGCGCAATACAGCAAGCTATTGAAACCCTTACTAAAATTCTGTATCAAATGATATGATAATTCATTAATTAACAGATTTCCAAATGACTTTGACATTTGACCTTTATGTCATTTTGTTCGGCCAAGGTAGACGCTTCCATTCCAAGTGGTCCGACGTCTTTATGATAAATAATAAAAAAGTTGAAAGTGATTTAATGGAAATGTAAAAACTTTCAGGGGCAATAACTGTTAGAAGGGGGCCTCAGATCCTTTTGGTATGAATAGATTGAACAACCCTCTAAGTGTACTGAAGACATTGGTAAAAGTTCCAAGTCTCTATCTCTTATTGTTTCAGAGGAGTAGCGATAACAAGCATTTTGTACAATAGGGGCAATAACTCTGTAATTATTCAAAGGTATGAGCCAAGGGGCTGTATTTTAAAATGTCTTAAGATGTCCTACTACATCCATGAAAAAAATTTTCTCTACCACCCTAAACAAAAGAGATCTGAAAAATCATTAATTAACAGATTTCCAAATGACTTTGACATTTGACCTTTATGTCATTTTGTTCGGCCAAGGTAGACGCTTCTATCCCAAGTGGTCCGACGTCTTTATGATAAATAATAAAAAAGTTGGAAGTGATTTTATGGAAATTTAAATACTTTCAGGGGCAATAACTGCTAGAAGAGGGCCCCACATCCTTTCGGTATGAATAGATTGAACAACCCTCTAAGTGTACTAAAGACATTGGTAAAAGTTCCAAGTATCTATCTCTTATGGTTTTAGAGGAGTAGTGATAACAGGCATTTCCTTCTCAAAGGGCAATAACTCTGTAAGTTCTGGGAGTTTTTTGACACAGGGTCAATTGGTACCATAACTTTTAAGGAACAATTACATAAAGTTTAATTTGTTTGGATAACCCTAATAGCAAAAATGTCACTCCGAGCTAAATAGAAAAAAAGAAGAAGAAGAATAAAAAACATAAAGAAAACAAGAGGTCTTTCACCTGAAAGGTGGAAAGACCTAATAACATTTGAGTTTTTGTGAATAATTTAAATGTTTTCCTTTGTAAAATTGGAATCCCCCACCCAATGTGGCCCAACCCTACTCCTGAAGAATATGATTTTGACAAATTTTAATCTACACTATCTGAATTGACTAAAGTTGGAGATTTTCTAGACAATATGTGTTTTAGAAGATGCTTTTTAAAGATTTTTCCCTATATATTCCTATGTAAAAATTTGACATCCCCCTACCCCAATTGTAGCCCCACCCTACCCCCGGGGATCATGATATGAATGAACTTGAATGTTCCCTACCTCAGGATACTTCAACACAAGTTGCAGCTTTTCTGCATGATCGGTTTCTAAGGAGAAGATTTTGAAAGATTTTTCTCTATATATTCAAATGTTAAAATTGAACCCCCCTCTCACTGAAGCCCCACGCTACCCATAAGGATCATAATTTTATCAAACTTGAATCTACCTTAACTGAGGATGCTTTCACACAAGTTACAACTTTTCTGGCCCATCGGTTTCTGAGGAGAAGATTTTTAAAGATTTTTTCTATATATTCATATGTAAGAATTCGACACCCTATTGTGGCCCCATCCTACCCCTGGGGTACATGATTTGAAAAAACTTGAATCTACACTACCTCGGGATACTTCCACACAGGCAATAACTTTTCTGGCCAATCAGTTTCTGAGAAGAACAGTTTTAAAGATTTTTCCTTATATATTCCTATATAAAAAAAACTCTACCCCCCCCACCATTGTGGCCCCACCCTTCCCCCAGGGATCATGATTTGAACAAACTTGAATCTACACTACCTGAGGATGCTTTAACACGAGTTACAGCTTTTCTGGATGATCAGTTTCAGAGAAGAAGATTTTTAAAGATTTACTCTATATGTTACTATGTAAAATTCAACCCTCCATTGTGGCCCCACTCTACCCCTGGGGATCATGATTTGAACAAACTTGAATCTACACTACCTAAGAATGCTTCCACACAAGTTGGAGCTTTTCTGCACGATTGGTTTCTGAGAAGAAGATTTTTAAAGATTTACTCTATATATTCCTAAGTAAAAATTTGACCCCCCCCCCCCATTGTGGCCCCACCATACCCATGGGGATCATGATTTGAACAAACTTAAGGGGGAACAGGACGTTGCAGTGTAAAATTATTTGTCAATAAATTTTGTTGCCTTTCTTAGCTCGTTTAGATTTACTACAATATGCATTATTTTCATGACTACTTTCTTACCTTGCAAGGGAGATATTTTGATAGAAATTATCCCCCTTGTCTGTCATTATGAATTTTTTTAACCAATTTCAATTTTCTGCAATATTATTTTATTTGATGGAATTTATTTGAAAATTATATTCATTAATTTTAAGAATGGAAACAACTTTCAAAATCAATTACAACATTTGCCTTTTTACAAAGCAATATCATATATTTTATCAAACTATTGCTCAAATCAGCGTTTCAAATTTTCAAGTTTTTGATTCTAAATTTGAACAAAATGTGATGGCACAAAAAAACCTGTCGATGAATTTTTGAACAAAATTTCATATATCAATCTTAGCATGCGCTTTATTACTTATAAAATTTTCATGGCCAATTTCTTGCCATTCAAGAGAGATACTACAATAGGAATCACCCATACCCCTTATTCTGGAATTATGACCTTTTGTGACAATTTCATTTTTAAACTATCAAAAAAGTAATGCATTATTTAGATTAATCAATTAACATGAACGGATCATTATTAGAATATATACCTGATTATAATATGTTTTACGGTGCGACCGTTGGGGCGAGCGCAGCATGTGATCAAACAATGAATTATGATAAATCAATATAAATAAAATTAACAACGTAACTAAATTTTATTGCAAAATAAAATAAAACATACCCTTTTTTTTTTTTAGTAAATTTCCACTATCCATAGTTTATAAGATTTCATATGTTAAAAGATTTGTTATTTATTTATTCATAAGTAGAACAATAGTTTAATCTCAGATACAATGTTGTTGAATAATAAAGATTTTAATATAAATGTTCATTGCTCTGCATCTCCTCTTTTAAAATGATTGTAACGTCAGTTCATCCTCTTTGTTGCAGTCGACATTTTTTCTTATTAATTATTATTTTTTTTTTAATTAACGCATAAAAATATTTGCTTATCATATTAAAGGAACATGGAGTCCCCCCCCCCCCCCCACTTGGGATTGGGAGTATGTAATAAATGGAAGTGAAAATAAAGAAACCATTGAACTGCTAAAAAGCTGAAGGATTAGAATTTTCAGAATTTTGAGAATTATCTTTTTTTTTTTTTGCTTGTAAAGATTTTTTGGATGAGACTGTCATCCACCCCACCCCCACCCCCTTTTAAAAAAACCGATGCTACGTGTACGTTCCTGGAAATTACCGTAATTATAGTGAATAAAATAAATGTGAGCATACATCCAAATGAGTGCAAATTGCAACTGTTTCCTATATCTGAAGAAATGTCCTCATTCTTTATCTTTGCAAGATTTTGAGCAGATTTACATTACCTTCAGTTAGAGTAATTTCCCCTTATTGTGACGTCAAAGTTCACGTTGGTTAAGTGTCGTCTGACTCTTTAAAACTCCCCTGAGAAATGAAAGTAAGCGAAGTATACTGTTTTATTTACTTAAAAAGCATGATATTCTTAAAATTACACATCTTATACAGTGTATGCTTCTCAAAAGTTTTACTTTGATTCTCGCGAGAAAAACTGCACATGCATGTTTCCTTAATTAACAGTATTCATAACGCGTGACATCATTTTAACTCTTTATATTTATGTAATCAATTTGAAACTCAATGAGAAAAACAATCATATTCACTAAGATTTGAATCTCCTCTACCAAAAGTTTTATCTCAATATTTAGAACAAAGACAATTTTCAGCTAGTTCATTTACTGATGCTGCTCTAGGGACTTAGTTCCCTAGCTCTTTCAATGTGTTGATTGAGAGTTAATGGAATAACACAGCGGGATGCCATGGCCAAGCTTCTTGCAGCCGATCCTACTTATGCAATTTTCTCGCGATTTGATACGCCCTGAGGTCAGAGGTTTGTAAAACCAAATTGCGCGCTATTCTACACAAAGACTGAGAAGCGTGTTACAGTCCCATAATGCGAGTATAGTTTTGTATTTAATATTCAAATTTAGATAAATACCTGGGTATATTAATGCAAGCATGTTTTGTATATAATTTTATCTGGATATAACTCATTCTGCATATGTATAATGCGATATCTACATGATGTTAACAAAAGAAAAATTCAAAATCTTCAGATCATGATTTACAATAACTAACACATGTGATGTACATTTACAAGTATATATGCCACTTATGAAGCATGATATGCATGACGGTTTTTTTAATATTATAGTGTATTTAAGTTTATATAAATGATTGTTGTGAAATCTGATAAAATTAAGATTGTTAATCCGGTGAACACAATAGATTGGGGGGGGTTGGGGGTGGTGGTTGTTTTACTATCGCCTGTTAGCAAGCAAAGCAACAACTTATCTTCCCCTAAAATTAAAAAAAAACACTGACTCGATATAAAACACCCAATTTTTTTATAGTGTCCCATCCCCCTTTTCATTGAATTAAATGTGATAGAGTGACATTTGGGTTTTTTTCTTATTGTTTAGTCAATTCTCTCTCTCTCTCTCTCTCTCTCTCTCTCTCTCTCTCTCTCTCTCTCTCTCTCTCTCTCTCTCTCTCTCTCGTGTGCAGTTACACATACGATCTGCTGTGTTGACTTTTTTCAGGGGTGGGTGTGACTTTTTATTGGCCTCTATATATGTACAATGACAGCATTTTGTAAATGAATTGTTACCTTTGTATTTTATAAGCCTGTGTCGCATTATCACATTTTTTCAGATTAAATAATGAAATAAATATATTCATAAAAAACAAAGGTAATAAATAAAACAAAAAGGAGATAAACACTATAAAAAAACATGTAAGAGTACATAGATTGTACCGTTTAGTCTTTTAATAGAAGTACCTAAAGACGTCTGGATCTTTTATAACACAGATAAAGATTTATTATGAATTAGAAAAACACCTTTTTATTTTATTTTAGAAACAAATAATGGACCCAAATAAAAAACAAAATAAACGGCGCCTATACAACAAGAAATGGATGTCTGAAAAACGTAGAAAACAAAGGGAACAGTCTGAATTAGATACAGATTCTGACGCACATCAATGTTCAAGTTTTGTACAAGATAAAAACCCTAATGAAAACATTGACGATTCACAAAATGCACCGGTTCTGAATGATCAGCAAATGTATGACGATGCACCATTAGATAATATCAACACAGCAGAACTTGGTTTGAATTTTGTCGCAGACATCACATCTAGTAATGATGAATCTGATGACTGTGATGGAGACACTGCATTAATAGATACACTAAGGGAATGGGTAAATACACACGAAATCAAGGCAAGTGCAGTTGATGATCTGTTGAAAAGATTAAAGAAAACTGTTAATCCAAATATTCCTTGTTCCTCGCGCACGCTACTTAAAACACTAAGGAGCGTTGATCTGCAAAGAATATCTGACATGGATTACTTTCATTTCGGACTTGAACTAATGATATTAAATACGTTAAAAAAATATCGTCAAACAGAAATTCAAGCCCTTAATAGCAAATTAATACTGTCTTTGAACATTGACGGACTCCCTTTATTTAAAAGCAGCAAAACATCTGCATGGCCAGTTTTAGGACTTATTTGCAATTTGAAGCCCCCCAAACCTTTTCCAATCACGTTGACTGTTGGAATTTCTAAACCATCGAACCTTGAATTTTTACATGAAACACTTGCTGACATTAATAGTTTGATAACTAATTGGATTGACTTCAATGAAGAACATTTTGAAATCAAACTTCTGTGCATTATTTGTGATGCACCAGCAAAAGCTTTTGTTAAGTGCGTCAAACAGTATTCAGGGTATTATGGATGTGACAAATGTGAACAACGTGGGCAATATGTGGGACGAATGACCTACCCAGTAACTCAAAATCTTGTTTACCGAACAAATGAGTCCTTCCGTAACCAAACACAGGAAGAACACCACAAAGACGTTTGCTGTCCATTTCTTGACCTGCCAATGGATATGATAAAAGATTTCCCTGTAGATTACATGCATCAGGTATGCCTTGGAGTAATGAAAAAAACTTCTCATAACTTGGATGCGGGGCCCAGTCTAATAATCGACTGTCCAGTAATCAGGTTGCTCAAATTAGTGCTAAACTCATTTCTTTTGTGCAATATATACCTCAAGAGTTTGCAAGAAAACCAAGGGGTCTCGAGGAAGTGGATAGATGGAAAGCTACTGAATTCCGCCAGTTCCTTATATATACAGGGCAATTTGCATTAAGAGGTGTTTTATCAAATAATTTGTACAAACATTTCATGTGCCTTTGTGTAGCAATAACTATTCTAGTTAATGAGGATCTTGTTTTGCATTATGCAACTTATGCACATCGCCTACTATGTTACTTTGTTCGAAATTGCGGCAGATTGTACGGAGAGGAGTTTTGTGTCTACAATGTGCATGCTTTGTTGCACTTAAAGTCTGAGGCTGATACATTTGGTTCCTTAGAGAAATGTGCTGCTTGGCCTTTTGAAAACTATATGCAACAGTTAAAACGAAAAGTACGCGGAGGCAACAATCCTGCAGCTCAGTTGGTGAAAAGGATTTTTGAGTCCATGGAAACAGATGTCATCCCAGATCAAATTAAAGTTAAAAAGATAATAGTCAAAAGTCCTAACAATGTGTATAGAACAGATAGGAAGAGGTTCTGTGAAGTAATCCGCCCTGTCAACAGGGAGAAACAGGCATTTCTCTGCAGAGTCTACTATTCACCCGAATGTTCCTTTACTTATCCCTGTGAATCTTTCATCATTGGACAAGCAGAATTTTTAAATCAAAATTACACAATAAAAACCATTGATGCTGAAAACCTAACAACCAGGTGTCTGTAGGTGCCTTCTCACCATGACAACAAAATTGTATTTATTCCCTTGCAACACAACTTTTAAGTGTAACATTTTTTCACCAGAACATTTATAAATGGTACCACAAATGATATGTGCTTTATTGTTTAATACTGTATTTATTTTTGTTGCAAATAATATTTTGTATGTCTTGAATCTGAATGAAATATTGGTATGCAAATAGTTAGAGTTGCTTGAATCCTAATACTGGTAGCTATGAGCAGTTACTTATACAAACCATCGTTACTTAATTTGAATCAATATCAATTATCAGAACGTGTGATTCTTACAGTAAATTAATTGATAATCTGTACAATATCAAAAAGAAAAGAATGGTTTAATATTGGATTATTGTACCAGGAATCTGTTCAATCCAGTTCTTGAAATAAATGTATTTAAATATTTAGAATACATTAAATTTATATTCCAGATCTTTAGATACATCACCAAATCATGTTTGCAGTAGTCCATTTTGTGGATGACGAAAGTGTTGAATGTGTACCTAAATCATGGCTTGAAGGGGTATGTATACATAATTTACTGAAAATAAAATATATTAATGCTTATTTGTACAACAGCAATCATGTTTGATTTTTTATAGGTCAACATACTTTGATTCAATATAATACCTTGGTCATGATAAAATTAAAAACTCTTTGTTCCTAATCATTCATGTATCAAAAAGATTAAAACTATCATATATGTCCTTTTCTTCTTGTTTGAAGCAATACTGTTATTGGCCACACTTGAATGCAAAGAAAAAAATACAAAAAATGTCCCTACCAGACAAGGAAACCTGGAAAAAGTACAGATACAGGAAAATTGGACAAGGTAAAATATAAAGTTTTAATATTAGAAACTGACATGATACACTTATGAAAATCTTGACTGCCAAATTGATAAAGAAATACATCTATATAAACTTACCAACATGCAAGTGCTTTCAACATATTCCGATACTATAATTATTTACAAATAATTAAAATAAAACAGATTATGAAGACTATGATACAGCCAGGAAAAACCTTAAAAAAGCGGAAGAGACATCTAATCTGGAGAGTGAGGATCCGGAGGAATCACGAAAAAGGAAGCTTCCAGCAAGACTGATAAACGAATCGGATAACGATACCGATATCGAAAGTGACAGTGAAGGTAAAACACTAATCGCTATCCGATTTAAAATACCAGTAAATCAAATTTAGCACTATTTTGAAATATGTAAATATCAAATAAATAAAGCTATTGAAAAATTAACACAGATGGAAGAGTGCCATCTCTCCCAAAGAACACATTTTCCCAGAAGGAGAAGAAACGTACAACACCTGTAAAGAAAATGCCTACCTTACCATCACTAGACAGTTCGCCACTGTCTCCATCACCCCCAGCACCTTCTGTGCCAGTGAAGAAACAAAATATGGCCACAAACTCAGTAAAAAGACAATTGCTGACATCAAGTACCTTAGTTCGCAGATCTCCGAGATCAAAAAGTACACCGTCAGCTTCATCAGCTAGGAAAACTACACCACCAAGAAGTACCTCGTCAATATCTCTCCAGTTACCCGGTATGTTATTAATTTGAAATTAAAATGCATCGTAAAACTATGTAGGAGGGGCTATATAAATTACTACATGTATTCACAAAAACTGATTTTGATTTTAGTGGCTACCAATGATGTTAGAACATCTTCAACTAAAACACTGGGAGGAAGCATTTCTGACTTACTCAATCAAGGTCTGTAAATAAGCTTCAGATTATAATTATACATTTTATCTTTTAAACTATTTTGATGAGCCAGATTTAACTAAGCAAAACTGTTATTTCTTTTTTAGTTATTTCCAAACATGATAAGCAGCAACAGGATATAACTGCAATAAAAAACCATCTGATTTCTGCCGTGGATGTTGATTTTGATACTATCGGAAGTCTGTTACCTTCTAGTAACAGACTGAATACTTCAGCAGAAGTTGAAGAATTCCAGGATTCTCTAGATGACGACTCAAAGAAGAAATTGGTAAGAAACCAAATGCAGTTTATGCAAAATGTATGTTTACAATGTATAATTATGAATTATTTAAACCGATCAAAGACGATTGATATGTAAATTATTATTCCGTAAATATTTTTTGTATCAGTAAATTACATTGAGAATAGTTCACCCCCAATAAAATTTATAAACTTTATATTAAATTGCTGATTTAATTTTAGATAAATGCCATGGCCTCTCTCCAGAGCAATTATGCGAAGTATAATGACAAATAACTGCATGAGCCAGTTCAGTGGAACTGGACAGAAAGGAAAACTAGCTTTTATTGGCACACCCCTCTACAAAATCATCCTTTGTAAGTATTAAACAGCAGTTTGAGTATTATGTATATTAAAAGTGATAAAGTATTCAAGAATATTACTTTGTATTCTTGCATTTGTTTTTCTGTTTGTAGTACATGTTATTTTAACTTGAATTTAATTATTCTTTTTCATCTACAAATACATGCATATACATTTTTTAACCGATATTTTTTCCCTTATCTTAATTTATAGCTGCTGCTCGCAAAGCATAAAAAAAACTATCCCGTTTGAGACGATCAAACGAGAAGTCCTAGATGTTTTAAGATTTGCCCCATATCTTCCCGGGGGACTTAATTATGCTAAAGTGAATATAATTATTTGTCTTTAGAGTTATTTACGCTTTAAGACTAATTCTATGTAAGAATCAAAGAAATGAGAAGGGGTCTGGCCACTCAATGTCACAGATTACTTTGATTTTCATTGTGTCATCTTCAATTACACCATCTTACACAATTTTGACCTTTGAACCAAGTTTCTTACTTCCGTTGCCATGGAAACTGACAGTGGTGTCATAAAGCTGAATAGCACTAGTAAAATCAGCCAATTTTACCAGTTTTTAATCATAAAATTGTATAATTTATAAAAAAAATACCACAGCAAATGTTTATAAATCTTGATTTTTCATGAAATTATCTTTCTTTTTCTGTAGTTTTTATAAATCTGGGATTATTTTTTTTTGGCCTGGCTCTCATGCAAATTTATTGTCATTTGGAACTTTGCCAAAAATTGTATTTTTCCTGTTTTTCACAAGCAATTTTGCATTGTTTGGAAAATGGATAGAAGAATTCTAAATGATAGCAATAAATTGTCAAACATTAAACTTTTAATATAAATGAAAACATTTATGGAGAAACATTCAAGAAAAAAAATATTTTGACATAAACATTGTATGTTTTGGCACTTTGCCAAAAATTTGTATTTTTCCTGTTTTTCACAGTTAATTTTGCATTATTTGTAAAATGGATATAAGAAATCTAATTATTAGCAATAAATTGTCAAACATAGAACTTTTAATATAAATAAAAACATTTATGGAGAAACATTCAAGAAAAAAAATATTTTGACATAAACATTGTATGTTTTAGCACTTTGCCAAAAATTTGTATTTTTCCTGTTTTTCACAGTTAATTTTGCATTATTTGGGAAATGGATATAAGAAATCTAATTATTAGCAATAAATTGTCAAACATAGAACTTTTAATATAAATGAAAACATTTATGGAGAAACATTCAAGAAAAAAAATATTTTGACATAAACATTGTATGTTTTGGCACTTTGCCAAAAATTTGTATTTTTCCTGTTTTTCACAGCTTATTTTGCATTATTTGGAAAAAGGATATAAGAAATCTAATTATTAGCATTAAATTGTCAAACATAGAACTTTTAATATAAATAAAAACATTTATGGAGAAGCATTCAAGAAAAAAAATATTTTGACATAAACATTGTATGTTTTGGCACTTTGCCAAAAAATAAGTGTTCAATTTTTTCATAAACACAGACATACAATTGGAACTAAACCTTTTAAAAAAGATGACAGCATAAAATCATCCAATTTTAAAAATAATTATGCAAATGCATTGATCAAATGAATAAAATAACAATAATCAATCAACTAAGTGATAATAAACATGTATTGGTCATGACTAGAATTTAAAAAAAAACACAACAAAAATACATACAACAGATGTGTTATCAGTAACAATTCTCTCCATGTATACATGTACCTCAATTGTTTTAAATTTATAGATTTAAACTCTACAAATGTTACTCAAATTGTAACAATTTTCAGAACATGAATGACAACATTGAAATGAATCAAGATTCATGATAAGTGAAAGTTATATAATGCATGATAATTTGGATCAACACAGTAATCAGTATAATTAAACTATGCTGTTATTGCATGGACTCAATTTCCTTAAATGCCAACAGAAATCACTTTAAATACAGAGGGTCAACAAATCTATCAGCTTCTAACAGTAGTATACAATAAAAATGGCATCAACTGATTAATCAATATTCAGAAAGTTTAACCAGGAAAAGATGTTACTGTTCAATATAAATCATGTTCACAGGTTTTATAAAAAGCCAAGAGACTGATGTTGAATATGGATCTTAATTCTATGAATTAATCCATTTGTATAAAGAGATATAAATATACCATACAGATAAATTCAAGAAGTATATACAGTAACTTAATGATATAGTAACTTAATTATGGGTTGTAAACTTGATAGATATATAAAGAATTACGCTTATAATGAAGTAAAATCGCCATTCCCTGGGACTTCATTATAACCATGTTTTACTGTATACCATAGAGTTGAGTGGACAAGTAATGTTATATACGTGAAAGAACTTCCTCTTTTAAAATACACATCTTTCTGTCAGAAGACGCCGCCAGGAAATCTCCATCTTCACATTTTCTATCTTTCTGAGAAAGTCTTGAAAAGAAACTTGCCACTTGTGTTGAGGTAAGGTACTCCTCTTTACTAAATCGATGTTTGCCGTCTTTTTTCACATAGGGCATGTCTCTGGAGACTTTAGCAGGGTCCTCTTTTTTACCCGTATGTTTACCAATATTGAATTTTTCAATAAGGAAATCTTTCTGGTCGTCGTTAAAAAAGACTTTTTGTTTTTTTATTTTAAGAGCCCATCCAATCTGTTTTGTAGACATGTCATTCATGGCAGTCGATGACTGGGAATGATCTTCATAGAATGTAGAACAAGTTGTATTGACAGTTGACAATTTTTCTTGATACAAAACCTTGGATCTGTCAAGAAGATTCTTCTCTGGTCTGAGACTGCAATTTCCAAGGAGTTGATGGTTTTCAAGAGATGATAGAGATTTGAAAATTCTATCACACTCTTCATTGGCACAATGAAAAACATTGTCAGATGTTTTCTGTTTCTTTGGAACTGGCTCCGATGATTGGTTGCGTTCAGGAGTTTCATCATCATCTAAAAATCAAATTTCAGGTAGATCAGCTTAAAAATTACAAAAAGGAATTAAATGGAATTAACCAAATTTTTAGCTAAACTCTTTGCTGTGCAGTTTATAACACAAAAGCTGGGCTATAGAGACAAATTCTCATATGACCCAAATTAGCTGGTAGTTTAATTTGTAGATATGAAATAATTAAAAAATATTCAACTAAAATTTGAGGCAACTTGAAAATGGTAAGAAATCCTATAAGTTAGTTGATGCAGGTATTTAACCTATTTTATGTATTACATACCTTGTGGAAGAAGAGCAGAATGAACATCTATGGGCCAAGTCTGATTGATATTTAACTGGGTAACAGGAACCTGAGCATTGATCCAAGGATATAACTTCCCTAAAAAGATAGATTTATTGAAGTTTATCATTATGGTCAGTTATCAAATTCCAAATAGACTATGCATACACTTGAGCACTGTTAATGTTTGATAAATATTTGCCATTCAAGAAATATCATTTCTTAATGCATATACACATGTATTTAGAGTTAATCAGTAAAACATTAACATATTTTCTACAACAGTTTGGAAAGAATTTTTTCACAAGTTATTTTCTTAATTTGTACTGATTATAAATACGTAAATTGTTTATGTAGTTTAAAATCATTTTATTCACCTGAACCAACATTGTAAGCCTTCCATACTCTTAAACCATCTGGACTGAACTCAAAGTTGTTCAAAAGGGAAAGGTTTGGAATGGCCTTTACAGCACATTTGTCTTCGTTGACATCTATAATTGGAGTGACAACTTTGACCCTGTATTGACCATGTTGCTGGGTGTCAATAGCCTGAAATTTATATGTATTAATGAAACAATGGACCATCAACACTTAAAATCGATTATTACGTCTTTTTAAAAAAAATTCTATTTAACTAGCTTTCTCTTACACACTAGTATTTATAATTATCATCTGCATGCAATTACATGCAGGCCAAAACATAATTAATTAGGAACCTAAACAAAATTATGAGTTTTCAAAGAAGATCATCCTTTCAAACTTTTCTGAAATTAAAAAAATCATCATTCTACTAATTTAATTTTTATTTTACCTTTTTCATTTGAGAAGCATCCAGGACATCATTTCCTTCATTGACATATCTTTTGATGGCTGATTTGATATGTGATGCTTTTCTGTCACATGGACCCTTTCCATCTTGCGCTTCACAAAAGTTGTAAGACTTGATGATGGGTTTGAGCTCTTGATGTAAGGCATAAAGAGTATAAGAGCTTTTGTAGCATCCTGCATTGTCAGACCAGATGTGAACGTTACAAACTTCTCTTCGACTTGCCACATCCTTCACCACATCAATCAATAGTGCTGCAGTAAGTTTAGAATCCTGAGGACACTGGGAATCCAGAATATGCAGATATGTGTCCAGCACATAACTGTCATTCTTCTTTGTGGCACAAACCGCAATATGCCAGTTTATTCCTCGCTTCCCGAACCAATCTGTTTGTCCTTCTCTAAATTTTCGAGGCAGAAACTTCATAGCCCAGTCAGCTACAAGGAATAGATCCCAATCCCCAAGGTTTTCTGTGATGTTGGTTCTAGCTCTGTCTTGGTTTTTGGAACGCAGAACGTGTGCCTTCAGTTCTTTAATGGCAGACACAGACCTCTCCACCTAAAAAAAGATAACTCTCTCTATTACAATAGTATTGCAGTGTTCATAAATACTCCATAAAGTTATTTGATTTTGTAGTGAGATACACAGCCATGTACTTTGCATATATATAGTCATCATCACAATACAGTTTCAAATATATATATTGTAATTATATTTTACACTATTAAAGATGAGTAAGGCCATATAAAAGCAGACGAAAAGATGCATGACACTATTTGCAATTTAATTTAAAAAAGAAGGGGTTAGAGATTTGCCTTAAATAGGCATGCATCAGGATTATCCCAGTCTGCATCTTTCACCATGTCCAAAATTGATGACAAAGTATTGTCTAGCTGATAACAATGGATGCAGCTGTCTGAATGGTGATGAGAACACTCTTCTTCAAAGTAGAGACTGTCAGCTTCACTTAAAGCATGAGAAAGGCAGTGATCTGCCACATTTGAAGATGGCCTCACATGCATCTAAATAAAAGGAAAATACAATATATATATATATATATATATATATATATATATATATATATATATATAGGTAAATCCAGAAAAAAGTCACAGTGGTCGGATAAAATATAGAAAACTTAAATGAATAAAAACACAAAGTCAGAGTAAAACGTAAGCGCTTTCATTTTCATCTTGAGATGTTTTACAACTAACCAATGTAACGACGTTATATATATTATAATATATATATATATATATATATATATATATATATATATATATATATACATTAACAGTTTTGAATTTCATCAACTTCAAGATTGAACTGCATGTACATTACGGTTATTACAGTACAAAAATATATCGCACCATATGACATGCCTAAACAAAGAGTGTGTTAAAATTTCAAGCATCTAGTTGCAGCTGCGATGAATATATAGCTAGTTGCTGAGAAAAATGTGACATGAATTTTTGTTACCGACGGACAGACAGACAAACAGACAGAAGGATGGACAGACAGACACACAAGGGTAAAACAGTATACCCCCTTCTTCTTCGGAGCGGGAGTATATAAATACTTGTATCCCTTACTTTGTAATCTGTCTTCAGATAATGCTTGGCTTGCATCAGTCTTTCTACAATTTCTTTCTGTTCATGCACTGGAATCTGCATTTCACGCACCATGTCCTCTAATGCTCGAAATGCTTCACTAGCTTCTGCGACATAGTAATCCACACCCTCCACAGATCTGCGCATTGCAGCACTACACTCGGCCAAAATCATGTACATGGTGCTTTGTCCTAAAATAAATTATAATATGATAAATAAAAATTCAATTATATATAAACAAGTTCAAGGATGTATTAATTAAGGGAGATAGACAAGTTTTATCAATGTCTCATAGAATGTTGATGGATCAAAAGAATTACATAGTTTAATCAAAGTACTGAAAGTACTTTTACAAAGAAGTCTGCTATAATGGACAGTTGGACAGACAGACTGCCCACAGAGTAGAGCTGTAATAAAAAACAATGCATAAATAAACATGGATAAACAGGTAGATTGACATCTAGTTGAAAAATAAAACTTACCAATTGCTTCAAAGTTTTCCTCAATGCACAGCTGGGAATACTGTCTTACTATGGTTGCAGGTGCAAGGCATCTAATTACATATGGCGTTTGAATTATTTCACCAGTTGATAAGGTAAGGGTCTTTTCTCCAAGTGGTAAGTCCTTAATCACTTGATTTGACGTTATAAAGTCAAGGAAGTGTTCAAGTTTTGCAGTATCAACTTTTTCTCGAGATCGTTTCTCCACTGGAACTTGAGCTCCCACACCAAAGTCCTTGGCATGCTTCCTAGCTGTATAAAACTTGTGCTGTGTCACAGATGGAATTTTGGCATTTATATCTTTGAAACTGTAATGATTGGCAAGAATAGACAAAATCTGCAATCGGACTGTTGGTGTTTCAGCTTTTAAATAGCTGTCAATCAAAGCTTTAATACACTCCGGTGAATCATAGTCGGTGTAGGAACTTTCACATTTTAAGAACATGGCATCTTTTAAGTCATCACTTTCTCCAGGACAGATTGTTTCTAAAAGAAGTGTTAAACATTCATTGGCTTTTGCTGCATATCTTCTCTTTGTCCTTTCACTTGAAGTTTCAAATGGTTCTCTGATTTTTTTGACAGGACTTTCATTGCATATAGAAAGAAACTCGTTCAGCTTTGATAGGCGATCCACACCTGACACTGATGCTTCCGAAGCTTGACTTTCTTGACTTGGTTGTGTTTCCTGGCTTGATGCAATATTTTCCTAAAAATGAAGGAATAATTCAGTTTAAAAACAATATCATCAAATATTTAACATCTGGCTTTAACCATTACTCACTGCACGCCATTAATAAAAAGCTCTGTTTAGGCAAAGAATTAGCCAAATAGGGCTAAGTAGAGAATATATATTATAATACTCTTGGAAAAGGGATTTTTGTATGATATGACCTTGACACTTGACTTACAAACATCATTCAAAATCACTGCATATCCCTTGATCAAAGGCACCATGTGAAGTATGAGCCAGATTGGAGCAAATGGAGAGAAGATATGCTCCAGACAAGGTTTTTCATATAATTGTAAATTCTGCTATGACTTTTACATTTGACCTTAATAATTGGTATAAGGTTAAGGTATTGTGATTTTATGCTCTGTTTACAAATATTTTTTTATGAATTATGAGTCATATTGAGGGCTAAGTGGAAAGCATATATTCTCTAAGAAAAGGATTTTTGCATGATCATGATCATATGATCATGACCCTTGGCCTTCAAGGTCACTGCACATTCTTTGACCTTTACCCATTGGCACTCTGTGGGTAATGTAATTAAGAGCCAGATTGGGCCAAGGGGAGAGAAGATACATGTATGCTCCGGACAAGCGATCTCAGACATACTGACAGACGGACAGACAGATGGACGGAGAGACTGATCACTATAGGGTGCCTGCAGAGTGGGGCCCTAATAAAGTTTCTTTATATGATCTACACTTTAAAATATATGTTTCAGGTTAAACAGGTGATTTAATAACAGATTCAGAATATACATGTACATATGTAGTCTGGATAAAACTGCATGTGCATATACACCCGGTATGTATATGCAAAGAATTACAAACAAACAGACAAACAGGGAAATTAAATGTGCGATCAAAGACCCTAGTGTCCTTAATACTATTAATATAATTATATATACACATGTATATTCTATTCCAGCTCAATAAAAATTACATATAAACTTACATTTTCATTGTAGTGGACTTCAACTCTAGGTCTCAGAAAGAACCGGCCACTACTCTGATTATCAGCCTGAAAAAAAAATATCACATTAAGAAATTACTTAAATAAAATTTGTCCCCAATATCATATTTATAATGTGCACTATTTTTTTTATGTCAAGTAGGATAATTAAGGTAATGTATAATGATTGACATTTACTTACTTGTACTTCATCAATGCAATCCTGGTGGTCATCTTCATGTTTAAATAATTTTGCACGACAGGATGTGCATACAGCTGAAATAAAAATTAAAATAATTAAATGATTGTAAAAAAGAAATGAAAAAAATTCCAATATTAATTAAAGGATTTTTTTTTCATTCAGCAATAAGGCAATTAAGGCAATTAATTTCAATTGTTTTTCATCAACTATATATAGCTTTAATTATAATTAGCATTTACCTTTTACATTACAGAAATTAAGTCAATCAAATTAATGTGTGTTCTTTTTGTTCCTATAATGTGCATGAATAATCTTACAGTGTTTTTTTAAAATCTTGTACTTAAATATAGTACATTTTGACACCCCCCCCCCAAAAAAAAAATAAAACACAAAAAAAATAAATAATAAAAAAATAAATTCAAATGACACTTGGGTTTTAATTCAAAATTTCAATGTTTAAATAAATCTACCAGTACATTGAAAGTGAATTTAAAGTTATCAAACAAATCAGAATATGCTGGGGTAGTTAGCCCCCCTGATGAATACTTCAAACAAAGGGCACTAATTCAAATTCCTTTGTAAAATGGAGTTACTGTGCAATGGGATTTTACATTCTTATGATTATTCATTCATTCAAGGTAATTATGCAGAGTTTTATTATGTTTTGTATGTTAAATGATGAATAGTTTTTAAGTTTTCAAACAGACTATAAGTGTTGAAATGTTATGCTGATCAACAGTCTTTGTTTTGTTGAATATGTATATAATTAATCCAACTTTCCTCTGTGTTAAGTGAAATGAACAGAATAGCATGATGAATTAGGAAGGACAATTAAATGAGCTTAGTAAATTTTTCAGCTGAGAATTGAAAATTGAAAAAAATTGATCTGATGGCAGTAGAAGGCCTATATGGATTAATCAGTTATGTGTGTATCTTATGAGATCCATAAACATGATAAATTATGTGTAAAAGACTAACTAGAAATATGCATCTCCTAGATATAAAGAAAATATCATGATTCTTATTTTCCTGTTAAATTTAATGACTAAGTATCAAATATGTGTCTTGTGTATGAACAGAATCTGTATTGAATATATTTATCCTGACCATCATGTGCAGTTGACCAATGATCAGGTTAAGTAGAATCACTAGATTTAGCTACGTAGCATGCTTTACCTATATTTACCACACCTGAAATAGGTTTAATTCAATCATACTTTTATCTTAAATGGGCATTTGTACAAAAAGTCACACTCAGGTGCAATAATAATTTTCAACTTTGTACTGATCATCGATATATCTAAAAACAATTCATAAAAAAAAAACACTCTAAAAAATATTGCTCTTTTTGTGCAAATTAATGCAGTCAAAGTTCTTAAAGTTTTGGGGCTATCATAGCTGTTTATGTGATACAAAGCAGTTCCTTTTTAAATGGAATAACAAATAAGAACAGTTCTGGTTAACATGATAATTGATTGGTAATTATAATTTTAATTAGCACAATGTGAAGTAAATACATTTATCCATGCCTCATTGCACACAAGGTGTCATACAGCTATTCAAAAATAGAAATGCTTGTTTTTTTGTAAATAAAGCTACATGTATGTAGGTATTTCAAGTTACTTAGCTAAATTTAGTGATTGTACTGGAGCTGATGATATACTGAACAAAAAGTCAATGTTTATTATGTAGGGACTACTGGTTTGGATTTTGATTTAGTGAAACATAAATATATAAACTCACTTTCTTATAATACTGGCGTTTGTTCTTTGAAAAAGAGTGAGTAAAAACACTTAAACAGTAGGCTACATACGTGTTCCAATGGGAAGGACTATTCCATAGTTTTCTCGTACATCCTCCACTTGTTGGATTGTTAGATGTCTGTCGGCCTTCTGCTTTCCCGATCGCTTCTGATTTTTAATCGTGTGCGAGGCAATAAACTGGGGAATTCCGCAACATTTAACTTTGCGTCGCAGACGATTCTTCTCCCGGATGCTTTTTATATGATTTTGACAAATGTTAAATGAATTTGTTTGTTTTCCATAAAATAAACCCGACTCGGTTAAAATAATTGCAGACAGAGTGGATGGCAGTGAATCAACAGCACAAAAACTCTCTGATTCAGAACAAACTTCTGAAGAATAAAACGAATGAAAACTGCAAATAGTCTTTTCATCCATTTGTAAACAAATGAAGGCCGTCCTAACCTCTTACACTAGAGAGCGTCATAAAGAACCGTAACTCTGTAACGGTTTATGTGATATTTCACCATGAAATCATGTTAAATTATTGAATTATTTTTGGTTTCTCCATAAATTTGACTTTTTCTTATTTTTCAATTGATCTCAATATATTTTTTCAGCGTGCAAGTTTACACTAGATCAGTGGGCAAATATATTTTTTTTATTCATAAAGGAAGCATAATTAAATAAAATTTGTGGCATAAAATAAGTAATTAAAAGTACTCCAAAGGATTTTAAAAAAATTAAAATTTATCAAATTCTCAAGTTAATATAGATATTTTTTTTCCATATTTGTTTTTTTCAAAACAGTATATATTTAGTGGAATTATTCAATATATTACATATTTTGCCCTGTTGCCAATGCATGAACTTAGACAATCCGTTTCCATGACAACCGTTGTCAAGTCAAAGCTGCAGATATTTTTTTTGGCCTTATATGGTTATAATTGTATTACATATAAAATTTCATTTGAATCGGTGACATACAGTGGCCAAGGGTTTTTGATTCTTACATAGAATTGGTCTTAAAATCATTTTAAAATATACAGTGTATGTAATACAGTTATAAACAATATCACTCACTCCTTGTTAATGTCTTTATCAGATGTTTCATTTAATATATACATATTATTTAAATAGTCGTCATCATAATTTTATTTTACATTGAAATCTTTCTTTTTTAGAGAAAGCGTGGAAAGAAATCAAATCCAAAAGAAGACGAATTCCCATCAGACTCTGAATAATATGGACTGTTTTTTCTTTCAAAAACACAATTTAATTTCCATAATTTAATGATACATTGGATTGATCTTTCAATAATACAAATGTTATTTTAAAGAAAACTGTTGTTTTTATTTTATATTTACAAAACTGAAAGAGTTTCAGAATATTTGTTTGAACTGTTTGAAGATTATTTAATCCAATTATGTAAAACTATATAAAACATGTTCTTAAAATGTTTTTATTAAGGTTCTCAAAACGATTCTTGTACATTTTTTGGAATTGTTTAGTAAAATTGTTTTTAAAACGTTTCTTTAAAATGTTCTCATAACGTTTCAAAGAAATGTTTTCAAAACATTGCTAAACAATGTTTGAAAAAAAACGTTATTATAACGTAAAAAAACCCACACAGAATCACGTTGTAATAACGTTTTTTATAAATGTTCTAACATCGTTTCTTAGAAATGTTTTCAAAACATAGTTAAACAATGTTTGCAAAAAACGTTATAATAACGTAAAAAAAACCCACACAGAATCACATTGTAATAACGTTTTTGAAAATGTTTTCATAACATTTTCACAATGTTTTTAAAACGTTTTAATAACGTTGTTGTGCTAACTGGGTAAGAGCAGCAGAATGCAATTAGGTCATGAGATTAACAGCGGGAGACTGGTCAGTTTCTGGAGAAAAGTGGGATATTTGATACCTAGGGAGGGATTGTCAAATTCAAATTGAAGACAAAGAATTTCGCTTGCTTTACAATATTTCCCCGCCTGTGAAAGAACTGTGAGCAGAGCAAAGAACGAACAAAATCTGTTTTTATTTGTGGAATTTCTAACCCAACAATCATGTAAGTATGAATTTATGTATTTTTCCATCATAATATACGTTGATCTTTAGATACATATTTATAATTAATGTGCGTGATTAATATTATGTTGCTGCCTTAATCGTCTTCTACTTCTGATAACTATTACATGTATTTAAATATTTTACCAGTGTTATACAGCTTTATTTCGTAACACCTGTACATCTGACATAGCATATTTTCAAATTCAGAGAACAAATCGCTTATGATGTGGTTTGTAATTTGACAAACGACTGGTTCCGCTTTACAAGTGGTCGGTATGGGAGTTAAACGAGAAGTGTGGAGAAGAAACGGCCACCCAAAATCATGAAGAACAGGACAGGATAGAGCTCGTGTAATATGACACTTCTCAAGATGAATTCTTTATTATCTGGACTATATGGTCATCATCACTCTGAATTCTGAAGTAATATAAATGAATGCTGTCCGTGTTAAATCTGTACATTAATATTAACTGATATCTTTGATTTTTTTTATTTGCCAATTTGCAAATTAAAATTCTTTTTTTAATTAAATTTGCATTGTTTTTTTTATCTCTAACACCAGGTTTTTATTTGTTCATGGTTATACCTGTAAAGTGTGTATAGAAGTAGAACTATGATGTCGAACCATTGTTTAAATATAAAAAGTTAGATTATTGCAGCATTAACAAAGATCGCTGATCGAGCCAACATAGGCCACCACATTGGGCCAATGTATGACAAACACAGTGGCCCAACGTGGCCAATAGTTGCATATAAATGTTGAGCCAACACAATATGTTTATGATGGGGCAATGTAGGACCAACATCAAAATACAACGTAGGGCCAACATGTAGGGCCAACGTTAAACCAATTTGCACTTAGAATGTTAAACCAGCGATGGCATACAACGTAGGGCCAACAAAATCAGCTTTGTTGGACCAACACTGGACCAACATATTGATGCTGACTGGGAATATATTCACTCTTTACGTAATCATTCAATATTATTTCATTGCAAGTATAAAGTTTGATGCAAACTATCCCTGACTTGGATCCGCCAAAGCATGTCCACCACCTTACTCTCATTTTTGCTAATTCGAGCTTGTTTATCGAAAATGGTAGTAGTTTTTTTTATTAATTTCACAATAATAACTTATAAGTTAAAATTCAATTATACCTTACGGACATCATCACGCATGTGTTGAAATACCAAAGGTGTAAGCAAGTACTCTGGTGCAGGCATTTTGTAGTTTATTTGCAAAATGCCTTAATTTATAAATATAGCTGTTGCTCAGAAAACTTTATTATCTTCTTCCAGTCCCGAGTTTATTCGAGGAAACAGGAACCAACGTCTTCTTTCCGGCCAAATCAGGAAACATCTGAAACGGGAATGCCTTTACTGCCACCACCGCCTTCACTTGATGAATACTAGTTTGTTGTTGTTTTTTCGCGTTGGCTGATTATATATTTGAAATTTGTTCAATTATGTTGTATGTGTTTTGACTTTTGAAAAAAAAATGATTTACTTTCATTAAAGAGCTTAGTTTCACTGTTTTGGGGTAGCAATTTTCGGTCACCTTTTGGCTGAAAATTCGTCATCATATAATAATTCTACTCCAATATGTATATTCTACAATGCCAAATAAACTATATTAAATGAAATAAAATAGTTAAGGAAAAAAAAAATTACTGACTTTAGTAAGGGACTATATTTTGTATCGGAAGGTTTTAAGAAGGAAATAAAGATTTTGTATAGTTTTGGAGTACTGTAACTTAAGCTTCCTAATTTTCAGTGTACACCAAACTGCCTGATATTTTGTGCATTGGGATATGTTCATCTTGTTCCGAAAAAAATAATTAACAATATTTTAAAAATATTTTGGTATATTCAGCTTATATTTCAAGAGTCAAGAAAAAAATCACTCCAATTTTTACCAAAAATTAGCTTATTTAAATTTCATGCAATATTTAAAATTTTTCATTATAGACCAAAACTTTTGGTTTTATTTTCTGAATTTATAAAAATTTTCTGACAAGCCTGTTATGATTTGAGGAAAAGTTCGATGCATTTAAATAATTTCATTGCATGTTGAAATGTTTAAAACTGAAAAAGTGCAAAAAGCTCAACATATATTAGGTGATTGCACTGCGAACGTTTTCTAAATGATTTCTGTAGATTCCTATTTAAACGCGAGAAATTAATATCTGCGTTTTATTGCCAGAAGCACTTTCGCGGATTTTAAAATCTCGCTTTTATTTTCTGAGAGTTAAAAATTATTAGAGATTAGGACAAAAGTTCTGTATTCGCCATTTTATATTCTAGCATTATGATACAAAAACAGCGAGATCGCGGAATGAAGTATTCGCGTAAAATAAGGAATCTACAGTATACATTATTAAAAAGAATGCTTAAGCCGAATAGTGTTCGTTGCTATAAGTTTCAATTGAATGATTTGCTAAACAATGCTTGTCAAAACAACACTTTCACAAACTTGAATAGTTTTTTACTTGTTTTTTTGCAACATAATAAAAACATTTATTATACGTTCATGTTAAATACTAAAATCTAATCAGTTTAGACGCAGTTTTTAATCCGTTTTATTACCCTCAGCGTTTGCAACACACTCGGCAACGGGTAACACTATATAAATAGTGCCTGTTTTGGAGGGTACCAGTTGAAATTGACACCCCGAGAAAACCATTGTCAACCGACGCTTAGCGGAGGTTGACAATGTTTTTCGAGTGGTGTCAATTTAAACTGGTACCCTTCCAAACAGGCACTATTTATTTTATTATACTGAATGTCTTAATTTTATAGCAAATTTTACTTCTTTTATATAGAAAAGACGTGAGTTCTACGGCGAACCGTACGCGCATAATTAACGCGCATGTAACAATTTGTTCTATCGGCCCGTTGCCAAGTGTGTTGCTAACGCTGAGGGCATGAGAACGGATTGTCTACTTCGTGTAAACCAATCAGATTTCAGTATTTAACATGAAAGTATAATAAAACAAATTGTTATGCGCGTAATTTATGCGCATACGATTCAAATTTATTTGTTGATCAGTTATTAAATAAATCAAAAGCAGTAGTTTTCTTTAGAAATAAGACATCCAGTATATTTGAATAGATCGTGCCTGTTTTTGTTTTTGGTTTTTTTTTGGGGGGGGGGGGGGCAAAAGTTGAATTTGATAGCTTCGCGTCGGTTGACAGTTGTTTTCTAGGGGTATCAATTTCAACTGTTACCCTCTCTAACAAGCACTATTTATGTAATACTAATCTAATTGCTTTCCAGTTAAATTTGTTAACTTAGTTTTATACACTCTGTTTGCGATTTAACATTATTCAAATGGCGAAAAACTATCTTTCAGCGTTTCTTTCAATGCGACTTGTAGTAAGCTTAAGTAAAATAAACGATGAATGAAAATATCTTTAATATTTAATAGTTTAACTTTGTATTCATTATGTTTTATGTATTTTTACCTATTGTGTTAAGGCACTCTTTAATTTTATATTTGGTGTATTATGTTACTTTTTCTGGCCTTTTATGGGCTTACTTATTCTTAGAAATATAGGAGAAAAAATTGTTTTTTTGTAGTTTTTTGTAGGTAGATAGCCAAACTTACAGAACCTACATAGTTATTGTCATTCGTGTTAAAGGTGTGTTTTCGCTACTCTTGTCAAACTATAAGAGATGCAGACTTGAAACTTTAACCAATGTTGTTTTTTTTGTTCACGTAGATGGCGTGTGTAATATTGATTTACCGGTATCGTATCTTTTTTCTTCGATAAAGGTGCTATAGGAAATATAATTCATGAATGAAATTGGACTCCTTAAGACATTTTAAAACGTAGTCATTTAACCCTTACCTTAAAAAAAAACATTGATTAATTGTCCTTATTGTGTAAAATGTTTGTTTTCATTAGTCCAGTAAACACATCAGCGATAAAAACTAAGAAGGTTCAGCATTATCTTAAGTTCACCTGTAAGATCTATCAATCTATTCATAACGGATTTCAGTCCTAATCCAGCATTTATTGGCCCTGAGAATTTGTTAAACAAAAAACAAACACATACAATTTTTAAGTATACATCAGATACTATCGCCTACTTTTAATGAAAGCGTTTACCTTAGTCAAAGAAAATTACATATTAAAGGTCAAATATTATTGTCAAATAAAAACATTCAAACTTCATGTTTTTTCTTTTTTAAGTATCATATGTAAATCTCTTTCAATGTTAAGAACAACGGTCCTATTTGTTATTTTAATATTTCTTTGGTTAAACAAATTCCGAAAGCTAACCATTTACCTCCAATTTTAATGCATGATGTATGCACATATAACACGATATGTTCCCTCTATCATCGATATAACTATCGTTACCTTTCATTACCCGCTACGTATAATCTTCCTATGAGACCATGACACAACCTATTTTGAATTTAAAAGCAATACTCAAAACAAAACGTGTTAATCTTTGGGACGTGACATGTACATTTAACATTTGACACTTTATGTATCAATCAGTAAAAGGCAGTTGAAAATGCATCCCATAGATGAGTATAAGTTAATTTAAAGGATGTACTTAAACCTTGATAAATAAGTCACGGCGTATGTATAACTCATTTAATATATCAACAAACTGTAAAATACAAAATCAGATACCAACACTCCGTTTTAGTTAACTATTCTTCATTAAGAAAGAGATACTTACATGTAACACATTTTTAAAGAGTTTCAAAATATTTCATTTCAATTTACTCATTCAACCATTGGCGAATCTTAAAGATAAAACTGACTTTCATTTAATTGGTTTGTATGATTAGAAATTATTAAGTAATTTTGTTTGTTTTTTTTGTTTTTGTTTTTTGTTTTGTTTTGGGTTTTTTCGCATGTGATGCCAAAAAAGGAAATATGACTATTCAATGATTCCAATCAGATGTTTAGCGTAAAATCCGGGCTTCGACCCAAATCGAGCGTGATTAGAATGCCATGACCTAATCATATGACAAAATTAGAAGTATTAAATGGAGTGAATGAGTTTTATTACTTTTTCATTAAAACAGTGTGTCACAAACGGAGGAGATTTATTGTTATGAAAAAGTTTTGTTAAGTTTTAAATTATTTACCAAATATCAAATTCCTGAAGCATGAAAGGTTTTTTTTCTGTTGTATTTACATTTTTTTTCCTTACGAAAGCATATTTTCACCAATTTAAAATATGTCTTCAATAGACCTCCGTAAACTAACAACCCGGATGATTAAATGCTGAACCGAAAGTTAATACTTCATTGGATTGTTTCTGGAGAGCGCAGGTAAGTTTTTAATAATATTATATTTAAAAAGTCAACTTATTCGATGCAAAGGTAAACTACAATATTCTTACAATGGCGACAAATCATCGCGGACAATGCACTTTACAAACAGTTCTCAGCTTCCATTTTGCAACACAAATAAAACCAATGGCAAGTCAGATAAAAATATACAGCGGCTTATATGAGCGATATCTCACAGGTTTGAGAATTGTAAATTTAAACACCATCAGTCAGATTAGGAAAATAGATCAATATGGGAATATGAATATATACTAAACGTATTTTTAAACCTAAAAAAAGCATATTAAAAAATATCTCTGTTTTCTAAAGTAGTTATTCCTCTGCTACCTTCGTAACAAAAGACGATTAGCTGTGTGCAATTCAACATTATGAAAGATCCAAAGGATCGTAATCTAATACACATGTAATTGTACATGTATGACTAGGCATTTAAACTGATGGTATTTAAATCAAAGGTTTTGTTTTAGTAGTCTGATTCTGTTTTTCTTCAGAAATATTATTCCTTTCAATAGTGAGGGGGGGGGGGAGGTTAAACACTCCGTGTTGCCCGTATATAACCAATTTGAGGAAAAAAGGCAATGGAACCATCCTGTATTAATTTTTATCCATTGCTATGGATTCGCTGAATTTGATATTCCCCTTTGCGCAAAAGTAATGCAATGAAAATATCTCCCATCGATTGGCCCCCTTCTCTAATAAGTTTGAAATTGACAATCATTTCATTTTGTTCCATTCTCAATGATATAAGATCATGGTTACACATTATAGGAAAATACACTATGCTCATGCAATTCAATGAAGTATTCAATAACTTTTGTTTTGCAAAGCGTAAATGTTCGGCTCCAAATTAATATGAAAAATACAATCAATCGAGATCATTTTATACTTCAATATACTTTCGATTTTTATTATTTTTTGTGAACAGCCCGCTAAATTCAGTCGCCCTGATCGTTCGCCAGTATCAGCAGATAACTTTAAAAACACCAAAAAGGCTTTTAGGTGAGATAGTGGAAAAGGCTTAATGTAACTAATATTAGATCAATATCCAATGCTGGTAAGTCTCTACCTTAGAAATAATATGTTGCTTTATCAACGACATACGAACGTATGGGAGCGTGCGTATTGTAATTCTAATGAAACATATAAAAAATAAGAGATTGTAAGGAAGCGATACAAGATTAAAAACATCCGATATGTGAACAGTTAGATGAATAATATCAGGGGATCAATGATATTATTTGGCATAATCAGATTAAACCAAAATTAAAACGTACATTGAAGTTATGCATGTAGCAATAAAAGTACAAGAAATACATTAGTTTTCACTGTTTATAGCGAAAAGAATATAACCATCGTGATGAAGAATCTTATATCTTAACATTTATGTACCACATCTCTCACAGATGTCTAACATTTTATGGGTCAATATTGGCTTAGTAGTTCATATATTTTTTTTTAGATTGAATAATAATTTGAAATTCGCAGACTGCAATGTTAAGGATTTAATGTAGCTCGCGAGTTTGCTGACGTCACAATAGAATTCGACGTTAAAAGAGCACCGTGTATACAAAGAACATTTACATGTAGATTAGGAACAATAGCAGTAACGTTATTAAGGCCTAATATATCAAAATGAAATAGCAGTCGTTAAATATACAAACATTTATTTTTATGTGAATGAAATAAATGATATTACATCGAATTATGATTTTATTTACGTTGGGAAATGCGTGTAACTTATAGTGTAACTTTGAACTAAAATACTAAGGTTTCTTCAATTTCTGAAAAATAATTACAATTTAAATTGTTTTAGCGGAATATTAATATTACGTCATATATTTAATAAAATTGCGTCATAATTGACAAACCGTCAAAGCCTTTTTGCAATGAAGTTCAAAGAAAGATTCATTTCTACGAAAAAAAACTAGCGAGTCTCAATAATTTGGTTGTAAAGAAAAGTACCCAGAATGAAAATACGACTGAAGAAGATCATACACCTGCAACAACCTGCATGGAAGATAGTTGGGAGGTAGGAAGGCGAGTTGTCGAATTGTAATTGCTCGCAGAGGGATTAATGTAATGTATTTTCTGCAAGGAACCGTTAAGCCTTATTTCATGCACCGGTAAGAAAAACTACGGATTGCCATCTATTCTTTATGTAGCATGTCGAAAGTGCGGCAATACGAATTCCGTACCCACAGGAAAACGCCACGGCACACATGGTAAAGGACCAGCCCGTTGCTTTCATATCAACACAAAACTGGCAGCAGGTGTGTGAAATATACAAGAATGTATAAATTTAAAAATATAATAAGTTCAATCTATGAACATATAAAATTCTAAAAAAATGTTATAAACAATGATATTCACATGTTTCGCAAGGATTGCGTGTCGGCAATCAAGGCGTTATTTTTCCAATTCTTTTTTTTTCATCAATATTTGTTATTTACTCTGATATATCGTCATAATCGTACAATACACGTACTTCTTAATAGTTATAATTACCGTTTCTGAAAATAATCAATAATGTCCGACTTCTTGAAATCCTCAGTGTTGCTATTTTTTTTTCAATGATAGCAGGACACTTTCCCCGTAAGCTCATAATATCATTTTTGTTTAGGGGGGGGATGTGGTTAGATATAATAATTATGTATTTATTGCGAAAAATATAAACCTCTTGATAAAAACCAGAATTACATTTCTTTTCTTACAGCTATGATAAACGCTGGCATTGGTGAACAACAGGTCAATAATATATTGGCAGAACTGAATCTTCCCACGAACCATCACAAAAGAGAAAGGGAGATAGGCCATATAATTAAGGACGTTGCGGCGAAATCTTGTAATTCTGCCATACGAGCAGAAATTTTGTGCTCAGAAAGGTATGAATATACGGAGAGAGAGAGAGAGAGAGAGAGAGAGTTTTATAATGATCTTCCATTTTCTTTGAGATATTTTATGTCAATGTCATGAAATATTTGAAAGCATGACATAAATAAGCACTATGATGTAGAACTACGTCATATCAAATGCTAAGTGTGCTATACCTCTTAAATGATTTTCAGGAGTTTAACATCAAAAAATTCGTGAAAAAAGTTATTAATCTGGTACTATTGATTTTCTTATGATATTAGTGGTGACGCTCCAAGTTCTTCAAGTGCCGGCATAGATGTCTCCAGCGACGGCGGATGGCAAAAGAGGGGGATAGGGCGAAGTTACAATAGTTTGTCAGGTAAAAACTCTTAAAGACAGTGCTAAAAAATCATCATATCCATACATATAAATAATTTACAAAACCATATTGTAACCATATCCGTATCCTTATATCTGTTTCTTTTTCCCCCTCTATCAATCTGTCTTTCTGTCTGTCCGTCCGCCTGTCTGTCTGTCCCTCAATGTATTTCAAAATCAATGTTTAAATTTGTACTTCATCATTTGTAACAGGGCATGTAACTGTTCTGGGGAAGAACACCAAGAAATGTCTCTCTTTGGGTGTTGCCTGCAAAACAGGTCGAAAATGTAAGAATCGCAGCTCTACAAACGTAAAAAAATACGTCCAAAAAAGCCCATTATTGTAGAAAAATTTAAAGCGGGTCTGCTAGAGGTATGGAACCCTTTCTGACTGTGAAATGCATTAAATCTCTAAAGGATAAGGGGTTAGATGTAAAAACTCTGGTTATGGACGATGATTCGACTACATTTGTGAGAGTTAAAAAAGCTGTATCGGACCAGCTAAAAAAGTGCAGCGACATAAGTCACATATTGCGAAATTTTAGCAACTCTTTCTACAAGGTCAGAGATGTCCACAAAACTTATCTATTGCTAACATCAATGACTTCAAGAAATGTTTCAGTTATGCCATTGAGCAAAATAAAGGTAATGAGAGAGAACTTCGCCAAAATCTATTAGCTACTGTCCCCCATGCTTTTGGCGACCACAGCGGATGTAATGAGTCATGGTGTGGCAACATTAAAAATCCAGACACATATCGACACAAGAGTTTAAACTTTGACCGAAATTTACAGGGAGAAATGCTCAAAGAATCTTTATATGAAGTATTCAGCAAACATGCAGAAAATGCGGGAAAACTCTCATACCTCGGCTCTTCCAACGGAAATGAAAACTTAAATCAGATGATTGCAAAGAAACCACCCAAATCTCAACACTATTCTTGATCGGATAGTCTTTCATTTAGAGTCGCTGCAGCCAGTGCCAAGAAGAATGAAGGACACATCTTTATTGTAGAGGTAATACCTAATACGATAAACATAAGCATATAAAAGACTAACAGTCTTCGTATTTTGAATCCGTTTCATAAAATGCAAATACATGTATTAATATAATTGAATTGTTTTACGGTTAACAATGCCAGCTGCCTGTCACCTGGAAAACGGACAACCACAAGAGCAGGATACCTTGACAGAAAAAGAGCTCGGCAACAGACACGACAAAGTTCACGGCAGGCAAAATAAGATCGGCTGCGTCTAAAAGAAAACAGACAGTCTTCATTGGTGTTGTCAGAACTACATGAAGGCAAAACATACGAAACTAGTGTAGATTTTGCAGTTTCCCCCGAGAGACAAGAGGAACTAGTAGCAGAAATCCCATCAACAAGTTCAAGAAAGCTGAAACCTGTGGCTGCTCAAGTGTCCCATTCTATGCTCATTGTGATAGATCTGCAGACTACAGGATTTTGAAAGTAATTTTCAATTATACAATTATATTGAAACTAAAATGTAAATAAATTCACATTCAAAGTGTGAATTTTTACAATGCTTATGTTAAAACTCTGATATTTTTTAACAATTAAATATTTTCATTTTAGCCACAAGTAGCATTATTATTCAGATAGCTGCAGCTTCTCTACATTCTGATGGAAGTTTCAATAGATTCGTGCAGCCCGCCACCGGTTTTATTCCTCCAACGATCCAAAAGCTTACGGGGATAGAAATGCACGGGCTGCAAATGTATTATGAGTTGACCCCCGTTTCGTCATGTGGAGAGAGACAAGCTCTAGTAGAGTTTGCTGCGTGGCTAAACAAGTTTATTTTCTCCTTTGATTGTAGCATACAATGCACAATTTGATGCACGTATGTTAGTATCCTGCTTTTCAAGACATGGTTTGACAGGTTTAGTGAAAACCGTCGTCGGTTTCTCAGACACTGTAAAATTGTTCAAGAAAGTTTACCCCGATCAGCAATCATATAGACTTCAAGATTTAGCGAAGTCATTTGCACCAGATTTTGAATCTTTAAATGCAAACAATGCTGAACATGATGTATCTATGTTGAAAAACTTACTAACGAACACACCAAATGTGGAGGAGTTACTCCGCGATGCAGTTTTTTTCTACCTACTACGTCATCGCAAACAACGAAAAACTATCAAATAAGAACAGAAACATTGGGAGTTTTACTGACTTGGTAACCTCAAACGTTCTGACAAAGAGTCAAAGTTCTACTCTGGCAGCACATGGTTTGCAGTCTAGCCATTTGAAATTCGCGCTGCAAAGTCGCCGAAGAGAAGGTCTTCTTACCATACTGAAGGGAAAACTGAAATATTTTAACTCTGTAATAGACAAAGTCATTTTTTTTCTATAAAGTATGAGAGGTCATTTTTGTTATGCTGCTTATTTTTTAGGCGACATTTGAAATTATGTATGCATCACTATTTTTGCAATTGAAAATTTGATTCTGTTTTCTAAAGATTAAAATGTATTTGTAAATAATTGTAAATAATGTTAAAAACATGTTCTCCAGATAAGATTTTGCATTAACTTTGATTCCCGCGTTACTAAAGTTACTGTTTTATGGAGATCAATAAAATTAAAATATCACATCTAAGTACATTGAATAACATTAGTTCTATACTATATGTTGTCATTCAACGGCAGCTTCAAAATCTAAATAAAACCAACAAATTAGAATTTGCTCAATGCACGCTTTAATTTGATTTTCTTGTCGAACAATGCCCATCCATTTTTTTCGGCACACAGATGCACGAAACTGATGACGTCGCGCTAACATGGTGTAACGTCGCGATGAAAATATAACGTATGTGAAAATTTCAAATCTTTAAAGTTTTTTGCGAAAATTTGGCTGAGAACACATATTGATTTTTTTGTATCGATTGATTCTAAATCATCTTCGAAATCATTGTGTTGAGTAAAATAAAATTCGTCAGATTTGTTTTAAGGTTTCTCCACCCTCAATGTTTTTGTGGTTTAATCCGTGTAATTTTTGTTTCAATTTGAAAATTAATATGTAAACATTCAAATTGAACTTAAATATTGGTATGTTGCAAATATTTTGTTAATGCTGTAGGAGCTAACACAGGTACACTTTGATGGCAATTATAGCAACGACTGCTCCAATCCAACATCACATTTTTTATTTACTGATTTCTATATAATAAAGCAATTTAAAAAAAAAAATAATCACAATCCTTTCTTTTATGTTTTTTAACATTTTAAGGCCATTTAAACTTGCCAGTATGAAAGCTATCACATTTACAGTGCATTTTAATACAATTTTTTAACCATGTATAAGTACAGTTTAGCAACATAAACAGTCTATAACTTTTGAAATAGTGGTTCAAACTCACTGAAAATTGGTACATTTGTAATTCATTATATATCCTATCGAAATCTGCAAAGAAATGTTTACCATGTCAGGTAAAAAATTATGAATTGTAGTCTCTATCAAGTTTGCCTATGTAAGGTTTTATCAGTTCATTGAATTCAGCGATTTCAACTCATACTACTCTCTATAAATTGTTAAACATTAGTGTCATATCACTTTACATAGCTTAAAATGTGTTAAACACTAGTATAAGTCAAGAAATATTGGCAAAACCATGCATCACATAACACTAATATTATAACCGATAACGGTAAAATATTCCGGAATGCTCACAATGACGTCATGCGACAATCGAAAGACCTTAAAGTTATGAGTATGGTTTTGGAATGCGGTTCCTCGAGAAAATATAAATATTGTTATATATTTCATTGAAATGGCGTTACTTGTGTTAATCAACATTGTTGTGATTAAGATAAGATTACATTATTATTAGGCTGACGAATAAGAAAAAAAATTGATGAATAAACCTTTGAAACCAACTGATTCGACAGACATTTTTTAAGGGTAAGTTGTCTCAAGCAGTAAATCCGCAAGATACCTTAAATGATAAAATTAAATTCTTAACGAAAAAGTATGGCGGACGTTGTACAGGGTCGTTGTATGATATTTATTTTAATTAGAAGCCTCTCATGTTTTGTACTACAGATATATCTATAAATTGAAAACAAGTCATGGCATACAAGTAAAAAACATAAAATAAGTAAGCGGGGGTATTGTATGCTAATATATGATGAAATGATCCACTGAGTTTAATGGTAAGCAACATTTAAAAAAGAAATCTACATTTAACAATGTCGCAGTATATTACAGTCCCTGCTTTAAATCAAACAAAATATGATAATATATAGTTTAAGAAGTGGTACTATTGTACATTCTTTTCCCTAGATATAAACATGTAATGGCATTATTAGTATTACATACTTAGGTTTTCGAAGTTAATAGAAACATTTCAATATTAACTGATGAGGTATATCAAATTTTATCAATTTATCTTAAATGATATTTTTTTTTCAGATATAAGAACTTTGATACAATGACATCTACTGAAGTAGGCCATCAGCCTTGGAAAAACGATGACTGTCCAGATGATTCACTTAGCGATTTCATGTAATCATATTCTTTTTTTTTTCTTTTTTATACCCCCGCTCATCAACTTTTCATCGCAAATGCTTGAAATTTTAACACTCTCTTTGATTTGTATGCCAAATTGTCGGATTCATTTCTGTACCAATCGAACGTCAACTTTCTGTTAATTGAAAACTACGTAACAAAAGACGGTTAGCTGGGTCTGATCAGTACTGAATCGATAACAGATGTTTAAAAAAATACACACTCTTTGTTTAGGCATGATTTACAGTACCGATCAGACTCAACCTAACAGAAAGTAGACCCCAACTTAACCCTGGGTTTACTTTTTGGGTTTACTCCGGGTTTACTAAAGTGGACCCAAAGTAAACTCAAAGTACACCCAAAGAGTATACTCTAGGTTTACTTTTTCAAAATGTGGGTCCATTGGGGTTTACTTTGGGTTTACTCGGGGTTTACTTTGGGTTTACTGGGAAAGTCCTTTTTGAGTCAACTGTACGCAATCAAGTGTGAGGCAGACCCGTCTTTTATCTTTCCATCTTACTGCCTGTAATTCCTTCCCGATGTATATTCCGAATACACTGGTTGAACGATACTAGAGTTCAATATTGCTTGGATCCATTTCTCAGAACTATTTTGATTACTGATACGTAGTTTGATGGAATTAATTCTTTAAATATTACACACATAATTCATTTGGGGTTTTCACGAAATACCTGTTCGAGAATTTATATTATAAAAAAAATGTGCGTTATTCAATCACATATAGGAAACTACTTGCCATGCAAAATAACATATCATTGATTTTAAAATAAATACTAATCGATAAAATCAACTCCCGTCAGTACTTCAATACTTTGATATTAAAAGTTTAGAGTAAATATGCTAATTATATTTTTTTCCTAGTTTGGCAATTTAAGAGACCCTTGTTTGTCGACTTGAAAATATACCACCATGGCCTCCAGTGTTTTCGGCTTTCTTTTAAATATTTTAAACCTATTTATTTTAATAACCGATCGCAAGATCCACAAAACTAAATTTGAAATTTAATACATCTAAACAAAATCAAATTACGTCCATCAATAAGTGAACGACCATCAAAAAGTAAATCACAATGGTCCTCTTTTGAGAATTAATAGTTATCCATAGTTATTATTTGTTCATAATGTTATACCTTGAATATTCAAACTTTGATAGTTGT
This sequence comes from Magallana ariakensis, assembly GCA_020458035.1. Classification (NCBI taxonomy): domain Eukaryota; kingdom Metazoa; phylum Mollusca; class Bivalvia; order Ostreida; family Ostreidae; genus Magallana; species Magallana ariakensis. The sequence goes on along the minus strand of CM035811.1, from coordinate 54,186,651 downwards.
TCGTTTTTATCGTCAATTCTCAACTAGTTTCTTATCATTAATAATTAGGTAGGAAGTTGATTATAAGATTAGTCACTTTCTGTAATTTTGAAATTTGATATGCAGTAGTAAATTTGAGAAAAAATGATTACTGGTGTAAATTGTTTATTTATTATTCGTATTATATTCAAAAGTTTGAAAGGAATACAGGATTTGTAACTCACATTAGCGTTGTAGTTAATAATCCTTTATTTCATTTCATTGTATTTTATCATTCTGTAAGAAGAATATATAAAATAAAAGTAACGTACATTATAGTGTGTTATTTAGAATCCTGATCTATTATGTGATTTGTAATATTTTTTCTGTGATTGCTTATGTATGAAATATTACATACAACGACATTTACTATTAAATGGATATTTCAATATTTTGTAATTCCTAGTAAAATTATGATGGTTGGACTTAACACTGTAAACATATTGACTACACATTGTATAGCAGTTGTACAATAGCTTTAAAAAAAGACACCATACAATAGCCCCCAGAAATGATACTTTTACGAGTTAAAAAACACCCACATTATTTATTATGTTTGTATTGCAGACCTACCAACAGTTACATTTATATCCAAGAGGATCTTAAAGAATTGTTTTCATCAATGCAAGAATTTGTTGTTAAAGATGAATTCAAAACGCATATTGAAAAAGACGCTTTTGATATGGATAAAATAGAAGAAAAGTTAAAACTTAGAGAAAACGATGTCATGAAGACAGAGTGTCCTATTGTGATTGCAGGTAAAGAAACATCTTAAAAGGGTGTTCTTAATTTCAGCAGCTATATAACAGCACTGCTTTGCAGTTTATGAGATTAAGACAAATTAAACGTGTAATGAAATTGTTTTTAAAAGGCAACTTTTAATACTCATACAATCTGATTCCGTGATTTTAACAACATACTTACAATAAATTGAGAGAGAGAGAGAGAGAGAGAGAGAGAGAGAGAGAGAGAGAGAGAGAGAGAGAGAGAGAGAGAGAGAGATATTGGCAATACATTAATGGTACCATTTCAAATGTGTTATCACTGTTCATCAACATTCATATCCGCTGATTAAATAAAATACGATATAAAATCGCAAAATAGGTACAGCGCTGACCATTAATTATTTTTATTGCATACGTACATGGACTTCGACAATTAATATTACAATTCATAAATAATTAATATTAAGGGGCATGGTCACGGTTTTGGTCATTTGTTTCTATTTTATTGCTTAAATAAACCATGCTCATTTAACCAAAACTTGAGTGCGAATCGCAGTGTTATAATCAAGATACAGAGCTCAAAACTTTTAACTATGTAAACAAGGTCTATGCCAGGTTATTGTTTACAAAAGTTCAATATGCATGTTAATTTCTTTTTCAAACTGATATTTATACCTGCTATTTTATTTTGAACAAAAGAAGATTCTAGCGTTTGTCACATTCATTTCAGGTCTAAACCTGAACATTTTTTTTTCAACATTCAAAATGTAACAAAAACGTGACATAAGTGATATAAGCGTTATTTACTTAACAAGGACTTGTGACTTCTTTATCTATATGTACATGTTTATAATAACCAACATTACTTGACTGCATACGGCTGCATTTCATATGTTGATATTTTTGTCCATTTGAATACTCTGCATCATACGCTATGATATCATGTATCTTTCTTCTACATTACAAGAACATTTATAATCAGTGTTGAGTGTGTATGCTGAGAAGAGATCATGATTTTTATAAGCATGTGCTTAAAAGATTAAACCTTAAGAAAACTACTGATTGAATAATCTAACTGATAATTCTTTTGACCAACAGCGAGATAGACACTATTGGATTCAAAATCTACTGACATTCCCAAAAATTGAATGGCATTGCCTTACTTCTAATGCATAATCTCTGGTATATTTCTCAAAACTTACTGTTCCTCTACTGTACAGTGTCACTCTTTTTCACTGCATTTTGTTGATTATCTGTTAATAATTTAGTGCCTGGAGCACAGTTAAATACAGTAAAGAATAAACATTAGATTTTGAATGCGGGCTTGCCAAAAATAAATATTAATTTCACCTGGCTATCTAGGAAGGTGTTTTTCATGCTAAATGTAAATGTTAATATTATGTATGCACAAGTGGTTTTTCTACATTAAAAATCAAATTAGAAATTCAGTGTTTTCATCTTCTCATGAAATTTTGTAAAACATATCGTAAAGTTTTGATCGAATGATAAATATCAATCGAAAACAATAAACCAAAACAAGTAATTATGCTTAAGGGCACGCTTATTTCTGCTCTGTGTACATGATTTGTACATTATTATGCTATTAAATTAAGATTATGGAATAATTAGAATTTATTGTGGCTAAGTCTTGATGGTATTCGTGGCTAGACCTCCCCCACGAATTTACATCTTCGACGAATAGAAATTTAGAGAGAGTTATCTTTCTTGCTGAAACTGAGAACCGACGCATCCACGAAATTACATCCCTTCAAATAAACGGAAAACCCACAATCCACGAAAATTGGCCCCCATGAGTTTAAATAATTCCATAGTATCAGGGGAAAAATACAATTCTAAAAATTTTGACAAGGATTGTATCTGTTCAAATCAATAATGCTTTTGGGTACAGTTGAAGTCAGTAGAATTGTATAGCGGCGTACACTGGGGCACAGTGCTCGTAAGTTGAAGTGAAGACTAGGGTGCAGCCGATATACAGTATATGTATGACAATGTCAGCCAATTTTCGAGAGTATCAGTGGATTTGAATTCAGTAGTGAGACATATGAACATGTACATAGCATAATTTAAAAAAAAAACCCTGTACTTATTTAGATTTTTTTTAATCAATGGTGGTAGTAGATATTGTCCATTAGTGATTTAATTTTGAAACAGTATCATTAATTGTCGACTTGGTAGTTCGTTAATGAGTAAAATATATAAATATTAGTGAAGATTCTGACCACTTATGAAACTTTTTTTTCATAAGTGAATGTTGTTTCATAATTGCCTCTACACAGCCGTTTGCACAGAAAGAAAGTATGCTATATATGAATAAATCTCTTACTTAGTTTCACAATTACTGTGGAATCATTATAATTCGTGGTTCTCAATTTTTCTGGTATTCGTGGGTAGTCCTCGCCCACTATTTTACATCTTCAATGAAAACTAATTATAAAAGGTTTGATTTACCTACTGAAACTGAAAACTGACTCATCCACGAAATTAAATCCCCACGAACAAGCAGATAATCCATAATCCACTAAAATTGGCCCCCACGAAATTAAATGATTACACAGTATTTGGTTGAGCATATACACAATTGTATATTAGTAAAACATTATTTATTTCATTTTTTGTTTTGTTCATGCTAGTTATTTAAATTCAACTATTTCAAATGTTTTACAATAATCAATCATCTTGAAGGGGATTAAGAAAAAGCTATCTCATAATTCACGACCAAACTACTGTACTTTCTGTATCTTAGTAAACATTTTAAAGTATATACATTGTAGTCTACATTTGATACATGAATATATATTGTTTAGTAAGAATGGCTCAGGAAAATTTAGGGAAAAAAGGTATGCAATAATGCAAATGTTAATATAAACTGTTCAAAATTTTGAATTTTTTTTTTTTATCACAAGGAGAAACAAGTTCTGGGAAATCAAGCATTATTAATCTGATACTTGGTGAAAAAATACTACCAACTGGTATCACAGCATCTACTTCAAGAGTTTGCAGAGTCAAGTACTGTGAACGTTGTATGATATCTACCAGAGACATCAACGACGAAGAAATCGAAAATATGTCATTCGAAAACTCAAAAGAAATGGCTAAGAAATTGAAAACTCTTGCTAATACAAACGATACTAAAATCAGTTACGTTGATATATATATGCCAGTTCCCTTACTACAGGTAGGTACATACCCCCATTACGTTTTATTTATTGTAAAAGCATGATTCAACACAATGTGCGTTTTTACTATTACATGTATGACCCAAAATAATTCTAAATTAGTACTTATATTACAATTTCTCACAATTTATAAATGGATCAACGGATATAATTTAACAGTTGTTATTATTCAGGGAAACGTTATAATCGTGGATACACCTGGTTTTGGAGATCAGGAACAAAAGGATGTAGCAGACAAGATGATGTCTTATCTTCCAAATGCATTATCATTTGTTTTTGTTTTAAATGTTTCAAATGCAGGTGGAATTCAAGATGACAGGGTATAAAGTATATGTACTATCATAATACTTTGATGTTATATAGACGTGTTTTTTAAGTAATAGAATAAAATCGATGATCACATATTAATGAATCATGGTGGCATCGCATTTCACTAATAGTTCATTAATGTTCTCATTCCTTTTATTCCTTTTTTAATGTTTATACATGTCTTAAAGTATCATTGTTTTTTACTATGCACTACATGTACATAAACTCACTTTTCAGCTTATTCCCGTTCTTTCTAAATTGAAAGATTCAATGGATGGAATGGTGAGTTTCAGTCCTAAAGATGTGATTTTCTTGCTGAACAAATGGGATTGCATATCTCACGAAGATGTTGAACAACAGGAAACGTATTTCGAGAAAACAAAAAGATGGCTACATCAAACGTGGAAGGAAGTGGATGATTCGTTCATTTTTTAAGTTTTCTGCAAGCAAGGTTTCAAAATATAATGTTATCGGTTTAAAAAGAAAAAATTGACATAATCAATATCGTTTATCACAACATTTTTGAAATACAAACATTTTTCTCTAACCATCAAATTTGAAAAATGATTCTATATACTAGTATTTTCCATACTTGTTTCAAGTCATTATGCCTACTAATTCACAGTGTTTAAAATGTTCTTTTTTGATATTCTTTTTCGCAGCCAACCTAGTGTTTCGTTTTAATTGTAGGTTTTAAAGAAAAAACCAAAGTATACCGAAGTGTTTGATATGTTTGAAAGGGTTCTCAAACAAGTTATCGGAAGAAATGAAAATAAGCGAGTAAAGGTTCATCTGGGGTAATTACAAGTACTTACTATATTTACATGCATCAATAAATAAATTCGCGTTTTTCGTCATGTAAAACCGCGGGTAGCTTAAGGAAGCAGATTTATTTAGCAATTTAGTGTCTTTATTTAAATGTAGCATATAAAATCGTAAAATTAAATTACCTTTTTGAATCTGACCAACAACTTGGTATTTTGGCACATGGCGAAAAACAATCTTGAGAAGTCCTTAAAGGTGGCTTAAAGGTGAATTAAAGGGGCTAAAAGGATATAAATCTTTAGCATTTAAGACATCTTGTTGTTACATGTAATTAATGTTTGAACTTCTTTGCTCCACCTTTAAAGGTAGCCTTTACTCACCCTGAAGTTTAAGTGGCATTTACAAGGGATTTTTTTTGTTTGGGAAGGGGGGGGGGAGGGGGTGCAATGTCGTTTAGTTTAAATTTTCCAAGGGTGGGGGGTCCCGGTTCCCAAATTGTTTCCTCTCTGTAGATCCGCGCATTAAATTAATGTGGTGCTTTATTGAAAACATCTATGCAAATTAAATATAAACTAATGTTTGAAAAATTCCTAGCCTATAAAGTTGATAACTATGAACATTTCATTTGTTATTTTATGTCTCTTGAAAACAATAAATATTCAAAAGTTAAAAATTCACATTTACAATGAAATTTACATTTTCATAACATCAAAAGGTGTTATACAAGTTTAAACCCGCAAAAAGGGTATAATTATACCTAAATTACGAACTTTTGTATTTAAAAGCAAAGTATATACACATATAAAAATCTTTGTTTTACTGTGTTTAAAAAAGCTTCTAGTGCTTTGTATCACTCAATAAACACTTTCTTCTGATACAGTCATTTCATATCTTTTACATTTGTATGCTACGGTATTGTTTGCGATTTTAATGATATGCTATGAGATTTCAATGCAATTGTCTGAGATTTCTATGCTATTCTATGAGAAATTGGAATGAAAGGCTTAATGATATGTCATGATATGATATCATATGGTATGCGATTTTAACAAAAACGCCTATATGTACAGACGATTTCAAAACATTTCGAAGTAAAATATAAGAAGCCAAAGTTTACCACTTATCTGCAATGTGAACATTTATTCTTTAAAATAAAATATTTAAAACCGAGTTAAAATCATGTTGTACATGTATGCTATGCAATGGTATGCTATGGTATGGTATGACGAATGAGAATCTATGAGATTGTATGTTATGGCAAGAGATTCCAATGCTTTAACATGATATTTCAATTCTACATCTAAATTAAGATCTGTTTGACACATGTAGAAACTGCATGTACAAGCATATGTAGTTGGACTCAATTGCCTTTGAATATCGCTGCGTTGTTTGTTTATACATGGTTTCTCCGTTTACGTCCTTTGTTTTGCAACTTAAGAATAAATCTTTGGAACTAACACATAACATACAAGATGCACGTCAATATTCTAGTCGTATTATACACGCATACCATAAGATAATATAAGTCCGTTGATTTTTTTAATTTATTCTCAATGTATTCATTTGATCAACTTGTGTCCTATTTTAATGACATAATCTAAAATCAAAGACATGTTTTTTTTACCACAATTTGATGGTTGTAATTAAGTTGTATTTTAATATGAAAAAAACTTACGACAGAGAAAAACCGGGCCGGATAATAAACGCGTAATCAGTTCAAGTATTCTCTTGTTTAATTCTCAACAAGTATACTACAAGTACAACAAAATACTTTATTATAGTTTTTAGATATCGGGTGCTTTCCTATCAAATATGCATGACATTACACTTTAAATCATAATGTCATCAATGTGCAAGTCTACATAGTACAATCAAACTCTTTAAAAAAAAAAGAAATATTTTTTTTTATTATTTGCTTTTGTTCTAGGTTTTATTACGTGTATAGGTGAATAATACCTAGCGCAGTGAGAGGTAGGCGACGCATATATAAATAATGTAGTAAAAATGAAAGGTGAATCAAGAGGTTCTAAGGGCTAAAAAAAAAATCAAAGCTCATGGGCACCGTCATATTGGCCGCCATTTGGTTTAACAAAGTTAACTCGATCATTAATGCCTGACACTTTTTGATGTTTTGTCTCTTAACTCTATTTAAATGTTTCAATCTCTATTTCCAATGTTTCAGTCTTAAATAATTGAAATAAAAATAATCAAATATGCTTAACATATATGTTACAAAAGGAAATACGACTTGTTTCACGTATCTCTAATCAAAACATTTTTTAATAAACCATAAAGCATCAATGAACCTTTTTTATACTGAATAAAGAAGATAAGGTAGCAGACTTCAATTGATAAACATTTCAATTTTATAAGTATTTAAAAGAAAGAAAATAAATAAAAATCAATTTTCCTTAGCTCGGATATTTCCGAAATCGAACTTGACGTGGAATATGACGTCATAATTGTAAGCTGAGCACGCGATATTTAGTTTTGCTTTAAAATTGGCTTAACATTATGCTTTAGGTAGGCACCGATGCGGATCCAACTTTGTACATTTCAATAAATGTTGTTCTTTCTTTTGTCAAATCAACTGTACTATCTCTATTTAAACCTAAAAAAACCCTCCACACTTGGCCCAACCGTTTACATATGAACTACAATTAGTTACCTTATAACTAAGATTCCATATGCTTCCTTAACAACCCTGCGCCCTTCTTACTTGATGACTATAAAATGTTAAAAGTAAACATTTAATCTACATTGATGAAAAAATTCACATCCAATAATGTCATTCTATAATTTGTAAGATACAAGTAATGATAATGATTTTATATATATTGAAAATAATTAAAAGAAAAAAAATCTTGTAATTTCCAAAAAGAATTGCATTGAAACTGATATTAAATTCATTATGTATAATATACATCATTCAAATTAAGATTTCTGAAAACCTTCTTGGAAGAGTGTAATAGGGTTCTTTCTACAAAACTGCTAAATGCTGAGCAGAGTGACACAGAAAACCAAACAAAATTAGATTACTTTTCCTCGGAACTGGAAAATATCGAAGAAACAAGAAAAATGGTAAGCAAAAATGTTTTTGATTAAGAAGTGTTTGTTCCGAAATTAGAACACCTTTTTCAGTTTTCGTGATACTGTTTTTTGGCAGTATTCTAGCATTTGTTTTCCAAAAATGCAACTTATCGTCCATTTAAAAAAAAAACGGTAAATCGGTATAACCTGATATGCAATCTTTCCATAAAATGATACTATATTTAATAACCTAATCACTTTGTATTTTCAATTTTTAGTATTTATGTAGTACATGTATATTTGCATTTTAAAGAATTCATATTTTTTGGAAACAAAATTTCATGTTGATTTCTGAAAATTTGGGGTTTTTTTTGGTATTCAATAGAACAGTGCCGCTAACCATAAAGTTTACAGCCGTATCTTTATCATATCCTGTATCTGTTATAAAGTATCATGCATTTTACATATCATTGCATATGTTGTATACTATATGTATATTGTATCATACCTCGTAAAATAAAACATAAATAAAACTAGCTGAACTAGAAAAAATCGAAGAAACACGTACAGTACCGATCAGACCCAACCTAACACCAGAGTAAACCCCAACTACACCCCGGGTTTACTTTTTGGGTTTACTTGGGATTTACTCTGGGTTAACTTTTTGAAAATCTGGGTCCTCTCTGGGTTTACTTGGGGTTTACTTTGGGTTTAATTGGAAATTGCTTTTGAGGTCAACTGTACGCACTGAAGTGTGAAGCAGACCCGTATTTTATCTTACTATCCTACTGACTGTAATTCCTGCCCCTTGTATATTCCGAATACACAGCTAGCGTCTGCTTTTAGGGGTATACTTCTGACTGGGTTTACTCTCTGTGTCCACTCTGGGTTTACTCTGGGTCCACTCTAGTAAACCCAAAGTAAACCCAAAAAGTAAACCCAGGATTTAGTTTGGTTTACTTTCTGTTAGGTTGGGTCTGATCGGTACTGTAATCGGAAATGTTTTGGATAAAGAAGTGCTTGTTCCGAAATAAGAACACCTTTTTTCAGTTTCTGTGATACTGTTTTTTAGCAGTATTCCAAAATTTGTTTTAATAAAATTCAACTTATCTTTCTTTTTTTTAAGAACGATACATCGGTTTAACCTACCATGCATCTTTCATACAACCATCTTAGAAAAACAAAACATCATATGTTAATCGTTGCAAATCAGAAATTTTAATGCCAGAATAACCTGTATGAACAAATGTTCATAAGTATGTACTTCGTTAGCAAATATCATTTTTCAATTCGGATTCTATTTAATCGACATATCTTTGCTCTATTGCCTTTTTTTTTTTTTTTTTGTTAACCTTTTTTTTTTAAATTTATTTATTTTAGTCCACTGTTATTGAACAGTTCTCTTATATCTTTTACGTAGGCATTTGGATTAAAAATATTATTTAATTCTAGTAGAACAATTTATTTTACTGGCTTAAAAAATCATCAATATCTTTAAACATAACTTGCATACGCCACAATACGATGCATATGCAAACTGTATCAATCCAGTTGACGTTACCTTTAACTTTGTCACCTATTAATGCCAATCTTAAACGATGCGTGTATAGTAGTGAAAGAGGTATTTATTTAGAATATATATCTAATTTCTACCTATATGATACTAGTATAAAATAACTTGGTAGAGTTTTTTGGTGTTTGCTTTCGGTTTTAAAAGCGTGTTATTAAACAAAATAACTTGGAGGTGGGGTTGTTGCGATGTTTTAATTCATCATCCACAAACATGTTGTTGCGTTGTTCTAGCTATATTCCTAGTATTGATGCATATAATTAAATACAAATTGTTTTTATTGTTAATACATTGATGGACAGCAAGATCATTTGTACATTTTGTACTCTTCTTTTAAACCGTAAAACGTGAACCCGCGTCATCAACAAAACTATATGTGAAGTGGAATCTAAGGGATTGGCGATTACAAAATTCAAATTCATTTCAGTTCAAATTCTCGCTTTATTGGAGTTTTTTTTGCTGATAATTAATTATTCAATCAATCCTAATAGAACAAATGTCCCTATTGATATGATATTACGTTTTGTGCAATTTTTTTTAATATTTAAAAGATTTGAAAGGTACCAGCCGATTTATCGGTATTAAAGCACAAAAATCGATTCCAATATTTGAGAAGGATACATGTCTATAAATGTAGACTTAGTCCCCAGTCACATTAAAAAACGACCAACGGCCGACGGTTTTTGTTGCAAAAATGGGATTATTGGGGCGACAGTCGGCAATTCATCATACGTTGTCTTGTCCGGTATCGACCGCGTTTCTGGTTGGCCGACCAATATTTTGTCCTTCGGGCCAAATTAATTATAATTATTTTTCTGCGTCGGTGGCTGCTTTCCCCAATTAAAAGTTTTGAATAGTCGGTCGAGCTCCACTCATTCATTGTCCGACCATCGGCAGACAGTTTGTTATGTCTGTTGTTGATCGGTCGACATTTAGGCATTTGGACTTTTCTTAAATGTCGGCCGACATACACCGATTGACGACCGAAAATTGACCGAGGGTCGACTGGTCTATTAGTCTATTTTAACAAATCGGCGTATGGCGTATGCCGATTTCTTTAAACATCTACCGTCTGTTGGTCGATAAGCGACGTCCAAGCGGAAGATGTAATGCTTCAGACTTTTTTCGTCAATAAATTGAAGCAATGCCCACGTGGTTTCAGGTGAATATTCAACAATTGCGAAATTAAGTTATGGACCGATCGTAAAAATCAAACTGTGACTCAACGTTTAATGATCAAGCGACAATTCACCGACAAATATCGGTGTTCCTAGGAATTAATGTGAATGTTCCGCGTCGTCCAATACCAATGCTGGGCGATAATCTTTCTTCAGCCGACGATCCGAGGAAATTTGTACGCCCGACCATCAGCTTAAATGTGACCTAGGCATTACTATTTATAATGTTTTTACACTATCATGGTTATTAACGAGGGCGTGAAGAAATTGTGAGCCTCACAGCGTATATTCCAATCCAAATATGTTCCTCTCGTACAGATATTGGAAGCAAACAGATAAAATATGAACATTTATGTGTGTAGGGTTTTATTATTATTGTTTTTTAAAAAAAAAAAATTTTTTTTTTGGGGGGGGGGGTTGTTTATCTTTTTTTGGTTTTGATTTGTTTTGGGTTTTTTGTTTCAGTGTTTTGTATTTTTGTGGTTTTTTTTGTTTGGTTTGTTTCTTTTTTTTTCGGGGGAGGGGGACTGCACTGTGTAAATAAAATGTAAACAAAATTATAATAGTTGACGATATCGCATGTCAAAATGTCTTCTATTTTATTTGTCTGAATGTTTAGGAAATTAGACGTAGAATACATGATACTGGATACATTTAATGATAAAGGTTCGGTTTTTAACTGAACCCGTACTGATACTCAAATTAATAGTGACTTTTGCAATGGATTCAACTGTTTAATAAAACATTTTAAAACGCAAGAAAGAAAAACAAGAGTCCTTGCAAGAAAAATAGTAAAAACCAAATAATTAAGAAGTATTTTATTCAATTGGTTCTAAAACCTTTAGTTAAGTGTTCCAAATATCCAAGGAATGTACAGTATTACAGTACTGTATTAATTACGGTGTAAACCCTTATATAATTAATAGTTGGCTTATCTCCTGTGTTTTATTATTAATTACATTCATGATAAGCTAAAGGTTTACAATTATATACTAGCGGAAAAAAAGAAACTATGCATTAGAAAATTTAGTATAATTGTTTCTATTTATAAAATTTAAACAATCGATAATGGTATAGTTTTTGACAATATCGGATGGTATCCGTCCGGGTGCACGGACTTTTTTCATTTTTAGTGAGCACCTGTTGTTTATTGAAGAATTTGTACGCACGAATTTTACGGGCCAATACTGTTTGGAATAAGAACTGTAAAGGATTTGTTTAAACTTTTTTTGTTATGGAAATCACTTTGGTTTCAATAAAATTTACCCCTATGTCATGCCACGACTTAACGAAAACCAACGTAATCGTGCTGTTGGGATGCTGCAATCTGGAATGGAACAAAATACTGTAGCAAGACACTTTGGAGTTCATCGGAACACCATCCAGTCATTATGGAGACGTTTCAAACAATCTGGCAACACCCAGGATCGATCGCGCTCTGGGCGACCTCGTGTGACGTCACGTCAACAGGACAACCACATTACACTTGTGCATCTGAGAAATCGTTTCCAGACAGCAAGTTTGACTGCCCGTAGCATTCCAGGGCTTCGACCAATTAGTCCAAGAACTGTGCATAATCGTCTGCGCGAGCAAAACATCAGACCAAGACGTTCAGCGGCGCGCCCAGTACTGTTTCAACGTCATCGTATCGCAGACTAGCGTGGTGCACACGACATCTGCGATTCAGAATACAGGACTGCGCCAATATTCTGTTCACTGATGAATCCAGATTTCATTTGGATACAAGTGACGGCTGTTGTAGGGTGTATCGTCGCGTTGGGGAGCGTTACCAGGACGCTTGTGTTGTGCAACGTCGACAATTTGGTGGAGGTAGCGTTATGGTGTGGGGTGGAATATCAGCACGTGGAAGGACCCCTCTACAAATTGTCAATGGAAATCTCGCCGGCATACGCTATGGAGATGAAATTATTAGCGTCATGTAATATCCTTCATACAGAGACATCAAAATCACATCACTCTACAGCAAGACAACGCAAGGCCACACGTTGCACGTGTAGTCAGGGACTTGTTTGTTCAACAGAATGTCGATGTCTTGCCTTGGCCAGCTGTTTCCCCCGATTTGTCGCCGATCGGGCCCGTCTGAGATGAAATGGAAAGACGTTTACGCCGTTTATCAAATCAGCCAGTGACATTGGCTGATTTAGGTCATCCCTCAAGCATTTCTGAACACTTTAGTCGCATCAATGAGGCGTCGCTGTCAAGCATGCGTGAACGTAAATGGTGGTCACACGCGTTATTAATTTTGTTAATTCAATTTCAAATAACAGTGACTTTCGATTGTGCTGAAATTGACGTTAGTCGACGTTGACATTAATGTGTTATGAGATGTTGTTACGAATACGTGTTAACTGTATTACAAAAAATAATAAAATTTGTTCATTGTAATTTTTAAATGTTTTTTTCATATATTAAATAATGCACAGTTTCTTTTTTCCGCTAGTATATTACTGAGTTGCTTTTCTCTATGCATTAAATTCAGTTTTACAAATTAAAATTCTTTATTCTACGGTTCGAAGTGTTAAAATGATTTATTTTCATCTAGGAACTCTCTAACATCGAACACAGAATTAACATTTTTCTTGATGAGGCATCAGATCAACTCCATGAATATATTCATCATCAACATTTTAAAAGAGCTGTACTTGACAACACAGATGATTTAACAAGGTTTTCGATTGCCAACGAATTAAACACTCGTATTGAAGTCGAGACGACAGCCTGGCAGGAGGCACACATTGATGATATTTTTCAGGAAACAATAATGGGAAATCTATTAGAGAAATATAAAAAAATCCATAAATCTTTGCACTCAATCAAAGACAATTTAAAAGGATTTAAAACTCCTTTTGATGTGGATAACAAAATCATTTCAGTAGTTGCTTCTGGTGTATTATCTAGTGGAGCTGGCCTTCTTGGTAGCTTTCTGATAAAACGCGTTGTCTCTGATCCTGCAGTATTATTTGGCATTGCATCTGCGGGAATATTAGGTGGAATAGTTATTACGGGTCTTGTAGCTTTTGATGTTGTGGATGATTTTGACACTGTACGTCAAAAAGCATTTAAAGCCAGAATAAATGCTTTTACAAAGGAAAAATTAAAGCATTCTCTGAGAGAAAGACATGGTGCCCTTTGTCAGAAAATTATTAGGGCATTTTTAGAAGGGGAATTGGAAAAAGAAATTATTAAAATTAAAGAAAATATTTCAACAATGAGAAACGAGCACGACACCTTTAAATCTGAAAGAAAAACACTCTCTTTGTTGCGGTCGACAGTGACAGAGAAAATAAAACATCTACAGCAGCTTGAAATCACTGACATACATATTGAATAGAGACCTTAACATAGTTATAAGGAAATGGAACGCAACCATCAACAATCTCAACGACTTCAGTTCGAAAAATTCGAAGAGTAGCGCTTATACAAAAGTTTCGCAATAGACTTCTCATTGACAAAAAAACTTATTACACTGTTCAATGTTTTTCATCATTCACAAAAACACGCGCACATTTTGTATATTTTTTTATTTTATTTTTTTTTGTGCGGTAGTCCTAACAAATTTGAAATTCTTGTTTGCATCATCATTTTTATTATTCCAATAATTTGTGTATGTATTACAATATTAAAACGAATTGTGAATTATTTTTACCATTTAAAAATAGTATGAAAAGATCAGGTCATTTTAATTTTTTTTCATATTTGATGTAAAATATTGATCTACAAGCTTTAAAAATGAGTAATATATTTTAAAGTCACCTGGGAAACTGTTCTGTCCATTTGTCTTGGGGGTTTGTCTGATTATTATTCAACATTTTCAGCTTTTGTGAGGATTATCTTAACTAGATTTGTTATTATATAGGCAATATAAATTGTAAAATCAACATCAAACAAAATAAATAGATCCCATAACTGTAAGAAAAAATCGGTAATAATAGATTGATATATTTATAGAAGAACTATTTTGGACGATTTCATTAGCACAGCTTCTGGATCACCGACGTTTTCAGGGCACATAACTGGGTTATAGTTACTATGTAAAACCGGAAGTGCAAAAGGCTAATTATATGTATTTGGACATTTTATGAGATAGAGTACATGTAACGTTATTTTTTACAATATAAAGGATAGGATATGATTCACGCACGATAAGATATGACTAATGCACAGTACGATCTTTTTGATGCACACGATAAGAAAAGATAAACGATGTTCCTGATAAACGTACAATCGTGTATAACGATTATCCCGATTCATAGCAAAAGTTGAGAGAAAGCACGTACGAATCAAGATATACGTGGAATTTCTCGTTATTAACAGATGCTGAGTTGGTAATCATCGCTTCATCATTTATAGAAATGAGTACTTAATTTTAAAACATAAATTATGAGCTAAAATAATTAATAAATTATCTGTACTGTTAAGATTGATTATATTACTGAATATCCTAGCCGATCGCCGTGAACATTTCACCCTGAGATTCAATTACATGGAAAATATCGGGTATATATATATATATATATATATATATATATATATATATATATATATATATATATATATATATATATATCTGCTTTGAAATATAAAAAAATAAGGCAATTGCTTTTACAGATAAGTTCGGCTTGTCAGAAAATATATCCCATAGGGGGCTGAATATTATACAAGATGATATTTTACTTTGTTGACAACACCTATAATCAATGAAGCATAAATATGATAGATTTTTACTTCATGAAACATACAACTGTAAAGTATTTTTTAACAGGCTTATACATGTAATTATAGTTTGTTGTTATATCCAGCTTATCATTCAAACTCAACGTTCTTCGTGCCATTTTTATGAGTATTGTGAGAAAAAATAAAAAAAAGTATATGTATATTATGGGATATCTTTATTTTTGAACATTCTACAATGTCGCGGCTGTTCTACATCCATTTTCTAGGACTAAATATCCAAAACAAAGGCAATAATTATATAAAATATTGAATGGCGGTTCGTAAATAAAAATGACATTAAAAGTCTTTTCAGGAAAAGAGAGATTGGGCGACTAATAAGTACATAGAACATATTCAATGTTTTGGATACAGAAGTTATTTCAACGAGCAAGACATATATTTTTGATATTTTCCCTAGAGTAAAGTTTTGTTTATTACATTTCTCCTGGTTTTTGTTTTCCCCGTATTAGCCGTCTCTTCTTGAAACTATTCTAAACAATATTGCACGGTGAATAAAGGTTCATTGGGCGAATATAGGTTCATTAGAAAGTTACAAAAAATGATAAACACAACAGATTTGAACAATTTATCACCATTTATATAACATTATTAGAATAATTGCATTGCTTAAATGTTGAAGATAAAAGATAAATAGATTGCGCCTGGATATTTAGGGACGAATTGTTCATGCAAAACAATTCGAAGCGGGGTTTTAAAGTTAGAAATATTCATATGTAAGTGAATTTTACATGTTTAAATTGCTTTATTCAATGTAATCAAAGAATGTTTATTCACGGTCACTGTACTGCAGGCACGATTCTTCTAAAGATTCGGGGATAAGGGTCATTATTTGTGCTGTTCAGTTGTTTTTTTTTAGTTCCGGTTGACATTTTCACTGTGTCATTTTCATTTACTTTCACAGTGTTAAAAAATATCACTTCTTTCAATGGATAAAATACAGTATTTCACCGTTGAAAATGTAATTTAGTATCGTCTTGATCTTAGAATAGTTATTAACTGTTGACAAATATTTTTTTTATTCCTTTCAAAAATTTGTTGTAAATTATATTGTATAAACCGATCTTTTCTTAAATAGAAAAAGGTACATGAAAAGTAAATGTTAATACACTTCAATATATTGTGTTTTTTTTAGCTCACCTGAACCGAAGGTTGTCCGTCGTCAGTCCGTCTGTAAACTTTTCACATTTTTGACTTCTTCTCTAAAACCACTGGGCCAAATTTAACCAAACTTGGTATAAAGCATCCTTATGAAAAGGGAATTCTAAATTGTTCAAATATAGGGCACAACCCTTTTTAAAGGGAGATAATTACGAAACAGTGAAAATAGGGTGCATGTCTTTGAAAATCTTCTTCTCAAGAACCACTGCACCAGAAATGCCAATATTTACACAAAAAGCTTGTATATATAGTGAAGATCTCAATTTTAAAAATCATGACCCCCCGACCAAAACTGGGGCCCCAGGCAGGGTTCAAAATTTAACATTGAAATACTTTGGAAAAATGTTTAAAAATCTTCTTCTCAAGAACTACTGTATCAGTAATGCCAATATTTACATAAAAACTTGTACATAAAGTCAAGATTCTAAATTGTAAAAATCGTGACCCCCGGACCAAAACTGGGGCCCAAGGTGGGGTTCAAAGTTTAACAGAAATACGTAGGAAAAATGTTTAAAAAACTTCTTCTCAAAAACCACTGCACCAGAAATGCCAACATTTACACAAAAGCTTGTATATATAGTGAAGATTCTAAATTGTAATAATCGTGACCCCCGGACCAAAACTGGGGCCCCAGGCAGGGTTCAAAGTTTAACATAGAAATACGTAGGAAATTTTTTTTAAAAATCTTCTTCTCAAGAACCACTGCACCAGAAATGCCAATATTTATACAACAGATTGTATGTATAGTGAAGATTAAAAATTGTGACCCCAATACTAAATCTGGGGCTTCAGGCGGGATTGAACGTTTCACATAGAAATAAAAAGGATAAATGTTTAAAAATCTTCTTTTCAAGAACCACTGCACCAGAAATGCCAATATGTATACATAAGCTTGTATGTTTAGTGAAGATTCTAAATTGTAGCCTCGGGCAAAACCTGGGGCCCCAGGCGGGGTTCAAAGTTAAACATATATAAGAAAAATGTTTAAAAATCTTCTTCTCAAGAACTACAATGCAACAGTTTGGAATATTATTATGCATACATCCTTGGCAATTGTAGATTCTAAAGTGTTAAAATCGTCACCCCCGGACTAATACAAGGGCATCAAAAAACATAGAAATATATAGGAAACATAGTTCTATTGCACGTTCGGGGTCGCCATCTTGTAGCAGCTAATTATATATGCATGTCAAAGGTCAATCGGGGATAACCTTGTCTACGTAAACAACAAAATGGACGCCTGTTCTATTCAAGAAGTTAAACACCCGGTTCTTTTCAATTGATATATTGTGATTTGGATATTTTGTACATATATTTCTATACACAATGGATCCTGGCGATCAAAGTTGTTCTTTGGAAGACTTTTCTCATTGGAAAATCGAGGCGTTGCGTTCATTTTTGAGCAAAAGAGGTTTGTCAATTAGCGGAAATAAACAAGAACTTGTTGCACTCGCGTTTGCAGCAAATACGCTTAACATGCCAATACTACCTACAGCTGTAGACATTGAAAAGTCCAAGTTAGAATGCTACAAGAATTTACTTAAAGTTGGTGATGTTATTTTGCCGGACCCATTCTTAATATTCGATAAATGGGAGGACGAAACACATGGAATGCCCCATTGGCCACCAGTGTTTATTACCGATGTTACCACTTTTCTAATGAAATACGAAAGCGAGGAGAAAGCTCAGCTGCATTTGAACCAATATAAGATAGGTAAAGCATATGAATACTATACATCAAAGTGGCTAAAGGAGGTGTTTTATCATCCAATATCTACTTCATCTCCATACTGTTTTCTGCGTGCCAGATGCACTTCATCACAGAGTTTAAATGCAGCAACTCACAGTGCTTGGGTCTGTTTACAGAAAGCCACAGGAAATGTATTAAGTGCCTACTGCTCCTGCACCTCAGGGTAAGTAATTATTGTAATATTTGAACCTTTTTAGTCAGAATTCATCAAAGAAATCTTTATACTAATCTATATTATTTCAACATGAAATCACTTGTATTTACACATGAATTATAATATACTCTCTTTTGTGCGGGTTCCATTATATCGCAATATTTCGAGAGACCAGAACATGTATAAAAAACATTAAAAAAAAAATTTCAAATGTTTTTAACTAAAAGAGTTTATAGCTGATTATATGTAAATAGTTCAGGGACTTAATTCTGATTGTTACTGTGATATTTTAACATATATATTCAGGTTGGGACAAACTTGCAACCATGTGGCAGGTTTACTTTTCCGCATTGAATCTGCAAACAAATTAGGCCTTACATCTTGCACCTAAGGCACATGCATATGGGTAAAACCGTCTGAAAAGAAACTCCAGCCTGCCCAAATAAAGAACATGAATTTCAAAAAGTCAAGACATGGTAAATCTGGTAGGTACATGTATATTCTATTATGCTACATATGGTGCATGATTTTTTTTAAGTGAAGTTATTGTATCATGTTTTACATATTTATATTTAGTGACCAGACCCCTTGTTGGAAAAAGTAAAGCTGACTATGATGTGATGCCTGAAGCAAATAATGACACTGCAGCCTGCATTCAGACAACTCTTTTAGCCTCTCTGAAGGATGCTATTCCAAATGCTTGTGTATTCAAAGGTATATTAAATTTGAAATTTTATTACATGTATAATTATTTTATGCATCTTAATTCTTAACATAACAAATAGAGGGCAATTGGAACTTTTTAGAATGATTTTAAATAAAATAAAAAGAAATAATAAAAAAAGTTACTAGAGAAAAATTCTATTATTTATTAATGATCACTAAGGAAATATTTTGTTCTTAGGTCTTCATTGTAGGTTGTTATTCTTTTTTTATGATAGGAATGCTGACCACTGATGACCAGGATACCACACAGTTACAGTTCATACATGTACCAGTGAATCAGAAAGAAACAGCTGATGCTATGGTTTTTTATGTTCCAAGTTATTATATTGACAATATGGTTAAAAACAATGCAGAACATGTCACAGAGACTGAGGTTCAAGCCATTAACAACCTCACCATGGGTCAATCATCCAACCCCCATTGGACAGAAATGAGGAAAGGACGAACTGTTATAATGGGTTTCTTACCACCATAAGCTCTAATACTCTGCAAACAAATGAGAATCAGTAATAACGGTCTAAATTCTTACCTTCATTAAAATATTTTTAAGAACTGGGATAATCTCTGATATTTTTTGTTAATCTCGCCCCTCCTTTTCACAGAAAAGATAGGATGACATTTCTGATTATAATCATAATTCAAATTGCTAAAGTTATTATTTTTTTTATATAATTATTATTTTATATTAAAAGATACATTGGCAAATTAATCAAATATAAACGCGCGTTTCATGTGAGCTGTTAAAAAATACGGTGTTGATCTCGGATTGTGTAATTAGATGGATATACGGTATTTTATCAACAGCATGATACAGATTAAAAATTAAGAATATTCTTGAATGAAACTCAATTAGATTTTGTTATGATCGTAATATGCACACTTAAAACTTACCGATACGATATATTCAAACATAAGTATACATTGATTTATTGAGTATTTCTTATTATACTTATTGATAAGTCTAGCGTACTTTCCACTGTTTACTATAGCGGGAGAACCCGGATGTAAAATTTATCCCCGATTGACCTTTGACACAACGTGACGTCGGAGAGTGCAATAGGACTATGTTTAAAAATCTTCTTCTCGAGAACTCTAATGTCATACTTTGTGAGATTACTATACTAGGATCCTCAAATAGTGACAATTCTAAATTACAGAAGCGATCTAATACTAAGGCCCCAGAAGGGGTTCAATGATTCACATAGAAAGATAGAGGGAACATGTTTAAAAATCTTCTTCTGGACACCAACAATGCTTCAGTTTGTGAGACTACTATGCAAGCATTCTCAAATTGTAAAGTTTCTAAATTGTGGAAGCCGTGTCCCCCAGACTAATTTTTGGGCCCAACAAGGTTCAAAGTTATCCAGAAATATATAGGGAACATGTTTAAAAATCTTCTTCTCAAGAACTACAGTGCAACAGTTTGTGAGATTACTATGCAAGCATCATTGGCTATTGTAGATTCTAAATTGGTAAAATCGCGTGACCCCGGACTAATAATGGGGCCCCCAAGACCCTCAGACCAATACTGAGGCGCTAAGTGGGGTTCAAAGTTTAACATAGAAATATATCTGGAAAATGTTTAAAAATTTTCTTCTTCAGAACCACAATGCTACAGTTTGTGAGAATACTATGCATGGATCCTCAAATAGTGTAGTTGTTAAAGCCAACCATAAATCCTGGACCAATACTGGGCCCCAGAAAGGGGTTCAAAGTTTAAAATAAAAATAACATATGCTATGAATTAGAATGTTACAAGGAACTGTTGTTCAGGTGAGCGATATGGCCCATGGTCCTCTTGTTTAAAATACTATACTTGTCCAATTACTGTTGGGTAATAAACAATTTTCTAAGGATTCATTTCACTAAAAATAATTTTTATGATAAGTATTTTTTTAAAACGTTACATGATAACCTGTATATATTAACATTTTACTCTGTATTTGCGTTTTACGACAATAATGCGCAATACCCTGCGCAGAGTACTAAATATTGTAAACCCGCGACCGACCTCAACAGGAAAAATCATATTCTATACGACTTTTCATATATTGGATTATCCTAGAATTCTAATCCTTGTGCCGACTTAACTTCTTTAATTGCTTCTTTTATGGCCTCCATTGCGGCGGATTTGTTTGTCCCTGTAAATCCTACTGTCGTTGAATATATATGCCTGCCGGCTGCTTCTATGGTCCCCTAGGACAGACCACTGATTGTCCTAAAAATGTTCACAGGCAGCTAAAAAAGGGCGGCAGCAGAAACTCAGGTGGTATGATGTTAGCGGAAGAAATATTTTCCAAAGCTTCCCCGGTTTTGAAATCGAACACTTCCCTAACTGATATTCGTTCTTCATATCACAATTTTGCTCTTATTTGGAACGAAACATCCTTTATTTCTCGAACATATGAGAAGTAAGAAAAAGAAGGAATCCTTGTAGAGCTGTAACAACCTAATATTTCTTCTGAATGAGACGGTTGCTTCCTAACAATGCGTCACGAGGCAACCGTCAATAACGCCACAAAAGAGACGTTATTTGGCAGGGAGGAATATATGAGGCAGAGACAGAGAGACAGGCAGACACAGAAACAGAGAGACAGAGAAATGTATGATTGTGATATTTCCGAATTAGATTTTACTGAAAAATTTATTGGACAATCATTTTTAACCATGGACGATTAAATTTTTCTGAATTTAAGGTGATTGGGTTAAATAATATAACACAGTAGCCGATAACGTTACATAATGAATTAATTAATTGTCAGAATATGTTTAATACTATTTAAAATAGATTTATTGTACTGAAATACAGGTTTGAAACGAGGACCCGAGAACCTGAATGTGTCCCTGGACATACGTATAAGATGACCCTGTTCTGTAATTATTACCGTAGGCATTTTATTAAAAGGCCAACCAAATTTCTCCATACAGTAATGTGGGATGTACAATATTCTTCAATAGTTTATTTTTGGTCTAAATTGTTGCTTTACCTAGACTTTCAGTCTCCACTGTAGCTGACTTCAATGGGGATGACCAATGCAATAGTCTAAGGACATCGGCCTCTGATGCGATGACCAGTGCATTAGCCCAAGGAAATTGGCCTCTGATGAAATGTCCAGCAAAAAATCACCTTACCTTGACGAAATGTGATCAGAAGGAGGAGAATGAGTTGTCTTAACCGTGGTCGAGGTGGATCAAACCTACGGATACGGGCGGAGCGTGCGGGAAATTAAACCTCGGGAGAAAGTGCGCGACTTAGCATTCTCCAATCAGCACTGACTTTACATCAAGTACAACTTTGTTTGGATCTTATAAAACCAAGCGCCCAACACTTTTTCCATCGTTCCCCGGTTGCTCTCCATTCAAGAAAATTCCTAACAGTAAGGAAACTGGGGGAAACAAACTTCGCAGCACAGTTAAGGCTGTCAATAAAATCCGTTCAGACAAAAAGTACGGGAAATGTGCATAATGACATCACAGAATATTACAAACCTCGAAAGTACTAATTAATTCATTTATTAGCAAAATTAATTTATACTATTCTTTTAATTAAGAACAACGAATGCTATTACTTACAATTTCGATGTCTGTTATATTGTACACACTGAAAAATAAGCGAGAGGTCGTTCTCGCTGTACTACAAAATATGACGTCATATTCAAAATGACGCATTAAGTTAAGTCATTGAAGGCTATCATGCGGTTTTTTAGCGATGAAAAATAAATTCCATAGATTAACGGAAAATTATAAATGAATAATTTGTTTAACTAAATTCGGAGTAGAACAACACGGACCTCCAAAATAGAGGTAGGATCTGGTGCCTAGGAGGAGTGAGCATCCTTTGCTGACCGGTCACACCCGCCGTGTGCTCTTTGTCGTAATCGGGAAAATAAAAACCGCAAAAGTCCGTAGACAATTAGGTAATTAATTATGGTCTAATAATTAGTATGATAAACGTCAGTCAGCATGCGACTCAGTGGAAGATTGTATTTGCTGACAAGGTCGTCGTATCGACCATAGAACTTACAAAAAGATGACTTTAAACGAGACTGTTGATAGTCCTGTTTTATCAACTTGTTTGTCAGTAGCTTGCCTCGTCTTAGAAACTGTTCATACGAAGAGCATGCCCTTGCGTATCGAATTAACTGAGAGATAAAAACACCATACGCAGGTGATGAAGGTATATTGCTACATAAGTAAGGAAAGTTGACTATAGAAAAATTGAAGTCATCGCGTTTATCATAAAGTTTATTAAGAATTAAAAATTAAGAATTAAAATTCATTATTGTAATTTAATTGAGTTAATCTTAAAATACAACGCGAAGATAATTTTATTTCAAATTTTTGTTAAAGCTATTCGATTTATTTTATTATTTTTTGTAATAAACTTCCATTATACCTGTTGAAAACTTGTGATTATTGAGCAATAATTGCCATTGTCTTACAATAAACATCTTAAAAGTAGACAATAGCATTGAAGATCTATGTATAAATATACATTTTTTGACTGTTTGAAAACACATTTATATCAAGATAGTATAACATAAATGAATTTTGGTAATAACTATGTATTCAAAACTTATATATGGTTCTCTTATTATCTTTAATTTGCGTGACTTGCGTTAAAGGTGTAACTTATTTTTTCATTTAAATAAGATAACTGAACAATGACTATTTAATTGTTCTATCTTTTATGTTTTATTGAATGTAAGATAAATGTCATAAATAACATAACGTTTTTATTTTTTTAAAAACATTTGAATCAAGACAAACGTAAAAATCAATCAGACGTTACAAGTTGTTTAATGTGGCCGGGATAAATTTCAAAATATAGTGTTGCGACCTTTCCGTAGGCTCCAATATATATACTGACATGCATCAATTTGATGAACATTTTTCCTAATGGTACGATTAATAGAGAAAACGTTATTGCTGAGGTACTGAAAAGAACGACGGGGAAGGAGATTGCCACTGAAAATTGTATGAGATTCTGCCAAGATATGGGGACCGGCCTATGAGTACGCGGGTAGGTTAAGGCAACTCAGAGTTTAGTGATCGTCGTAATTATGGCCATTTTAAAAAACTGTTTATTTTTATGAAAACAGTGCTGAATATTTATATCAAGTGAATGTATTCAAGAAGATATTGTATTTTTACTTCGGAATCGAGTCGATCTTTAAAGCTGCCGTGCCATGGTATCACGTGACAGTTTAAAATAGATCATTTTTGAACCTTAACAAAAAATCAAAAAGTGTAACACTACCCCGAAGTCTATTTGTATGTATGATACAATAATTCGATCTGTAATAAATTCATGTTTATTAATATTGCTGCTAGAATCCTATTGTTAATCGCATAAAATAAATATTGTCAGTATTTATCGGAAACCCCCTCAACTTTTTTAATTTCATGGAAAATACTACGTATTTTTCATTTACAACAGCAAACCACAGGATTCTAGCAGCACTTTTCAAGTATTTAAGGACATGATTGTGCTTTTGATATTTGCCAAATTAATCTTTCATAATATTCGGGGTAGTGTTACACTTTTGTTGTTTTGTTTTTTTTGTTTTTTTTTTTGTTTTTTTTTTATTATTCAATTATATGATACACAAATGTTGATAATCCAATTGCTTCTGCATACATCTTAAATTTTCAAGGATACAGAGTGAGTTTAACAGTACTATGAAACAATTGCATCTACATTGCATATATAATGAACATAAACTAAGGAAAAAAAATTAACATATTCGAACACGAGAGAGAGAGAGAGAGAGAGAGAGAGAGAGGGGGGGCATTCTAGAGTGAGTTAATCACAGGGGTCCAATTTTCCCAGTCTGTATTGAACCTATCCATCTCAATTCTTTCCTTTGCACAGAATTTGAGTACTTTATATAACTGTTTTAAATCATTTATAAGGGCATTTACTACTGTTAATTGGTTTTTCTGACATCTACTTCTGTATATGTATTTTTTTATCATGATGAGTACAATATTTAACACTTTTGACTTCACCCCATTTAAATCACCAAAAATAAAAGTTTTCTTATCAAAATCTATTCTAGTGCCTTTAGAGTTGCACACTCTAACAAATTCTGCTAATAAATGCTGTACTTTTGGACATTCCCATAATAAGTGATATATTGTTTCCTCAACATTTTCACAAAAGGTACATAGATTAGTATCAATGTTACCAATTTTATACATAAAACTGTTTGTAGTTAATATATGGTGGTTTATTCTGTACTGTAACCATTGAAATTTAGAATCTGAAGTAATAGTAAAAGGTAGCTGAAAGATTGAAATCCATTGTTTTTCTGTAATAACAAAATGTTTACTCCATTTTTCTTTTCCCACTGGTGTTACATTTGTCTGATTTAATAAATCGTACATTGGTTTTGAACCTTTTTTTGTTACTACAAATGTTTTAATATTAAATGGTATAAAAGGTTTGAAAACTTCATTTCTAATGAAGTTGTATTTTCTTAAATCTGAGAGTACAGCTTGTCTTACTCCCATATATGTTAAATAATTCATTTGAATATTAAATTTTCTGTTTAACTTTTCAAAATCTAAAAAGTTGCTATTTTCATCGAACAAGTCAACTATATATCTTACTCCTTTTACATAACAAGATTTATAAAAAAGGACTGATTTCCTATCTTAAATTTATTATTGTTCCACAATGGCTGGCAACAATAATCCTGCCAAGATTTTACATTTGACTTATCTTGGATTTCTTTAAAAACTAAAATAACTTCCTTCCAAAAACCATTTCTTAAAAATTCATGCATTTGCAGAATATAATCTGAACCTGTATTTAATAGTTTTTCTATATTAATAGTATTCTCCAGCAATGTTTTCCATTTTGAATTATTATCCTTAATTAATCTCCTAATTATAATCCAAGTAGACTTCAATCCTTTAATATAGGAATTTATATCAACCATCCTTAACCCACCATGTTCATACCTTTGAGTAAATACATGTCTTTTAATTTTATCACATTTTGAATTCCAAACAAAATTGAATAGAATATTGTTTAATTCTTTTAATGCATTACTCTTTGGGTTTGGTAAGGCTATAAATAAATGGTTCAATTGAGAAATTAAAAGAGACTTAACCAGTGTTATCCTTCCAATTGGAGTCAATTGTCGTTTGCTCCATTGTTCTATAATAGATTTTATCTTAACAAGTTTCTTGTCATAATTAAGTTTTATAATTTTATCTAAATCTACATCATAATATATGCCCAAAAGTTTGAATTGAGTTGTCCATTGAAAATTCATTTCTGAACAAATTTTTTCTTCAGAATATTTCTTACTCCCTATCCACACAATCTGAGTTTTTTCTTGGTTTATTTTAAGACCAGATAACTTATAATAGTCATCTATTTCTTTCATGGTTGCCCTTAATGATTTTTCCGATCCATCAAGGATTATCGATGTATCATCTGCATATTGTGATATTAAATATTGGGTATTATTAACTTTGATTCCTGTATAATTTTTATTATTTTTAATTTTAATTGACAATATTTCAGCACTTTTCAGCACATTATTAACTTTGATTCCTGTAATATTTTTATTATTTTTAATTTTAATTGACAATATTTCAGCACATAATAAGAAAATATAAGGTGATATTGGATCACCTTGTCTACAGCCCCGTCCAAGCTTAAAAAAGTTTGATAAAATGCCTGCCTGGGACACACAGGACACAGCATTACATTGAAAAGTTTTAATCCAGTTACAGATAACTGGGCCAAAATTAAAATAATTGAGTGTATTTTGTATAAATTCCCAAGCTTCAGAATCAAAAGCTTTCTCAAAATCTATCATAACTAATACCCCTGGAATATAATTATTTTCTGTATAATTCATCAGATCATAGATCAGTCTATTATTTTCCCCTATATATCTTCCAGAGATGAAACCAGTTTGATCATTACTAATTATTTTGTTTAGAACAGTTTTTATCCTGCTTGCTATACATCCTGACCCGATTTTGTATATAACATTGAGCAATGAGATAGGTCTCCAATTACCAAGGGAGAATTTGCTCTTTCCCTCCTTGGGAATACAGGTTATAATTCCTTGTTTCTGAGTAGATGATAGCTCTCCTACCTTATATCCATAATTTAAAGATCTAACAACAAAGGAGCCTATTTTATTCCAAAACATTTTTAAAAACTCAACTGTAAACCCATCACTGCCTGGACTTTTATTGCTTGACATACTTTTTAATACCAAAGAAGCTTCCTTGTGTGTTATATATCCTTCAATTGATTTTCTCTCATTGTCTGATAATTTAGGAACAGAATACTCTTTTAAAATGTTACTTAGTGAAATATCTGTATTTTCTGCTATCATCAAATTATTTGCATATAATTTTTTATAAAATTTTTCCAGTTCATTTAAAATGTCCTTGTTTAACTATTTCTATCTGTTTATTATTTTCTGATAGTATTATCTTTGGAATAATTTTACTAGTAAAGTGACGATTTTCCAAATTTAGAAAATAATTGGTTGGTTTTTCTCCCTCATTTATCCATTTAGAGCGTGATCGCACCAAACTACCCATGACCTTATAGTTTCTTATATTTTCTAGTTCCTTTTTCTTTTCATTTATTTTATCTATATGTTTTTCATACTCCTTTTCTAATTCTAAAAGCTCTTCTTGTAACACCTTTTCCTTTTTTGTCCTTTGCTTTTTTAAGTAACTTGCATATGAGATAGTTTTAGATCTAATTTCCATCAAAAGTGTCTCTAGAAAAAGCTGGTCATTAATTGTAAAATGGAGTTCAGAATCTGAAATATCTAGAATAGACTCTTTTTTGTACACTGGAACTGCATATTGCATTTTAATTTGATTAATATGACAATTAATACTTTGAACATATTCTAAATCTTTTAAAAGGGAGTTATTAGATTTCCACAGGCCATGCCATGTTTAAAATCATTAAACTTTAAAGAGATAAATACAGGAGAATGATCTGATCTATAGCTTATTATGATATCACTATTTTTAACTTCTTTTATAAGTGAAGCTGAAATAAGAAAAAAGTCTAGACGTGCTTGTTTCAGAGGTGTTGGTTTTCTCCAAGTATACCTCTTGTCATTTGGATGAAATTCTCTATATATATCTACTAAATTGTAAGAAATCATATGCTCTAAGACTATTTCCCTCGCTTTAGGATTATTAACATGTAAATAATTATAATAATCTTTACTTGTATCTAATACTAAATTAAAATCCCCAACAATGATCATCTCATCATTTTGAAGTTTGTTGACAATATTGCTCAAATTCTGGTAAAATTGCGGAGTATCCTCATTAGGTCCATACAAACATAATAAACTTAACCTTCTATTCTCTATTGAAATACTTAGTGCTAATAAATTCCCTGTATTCTCTACCTTGATTTGCTCGTGTATTTTAAAATCAAAATTGTTATTAAAGAAAATAGCAATTCCTCTTGACTTTGAAGAAAACGAATTAAAACACGCCTCATAACCCCATTCGTTTCTGATATCTTGTTCCACCTCTTCAGTAAAATGTGTGTCTACTAAGCATAAGATATTAAATTTTTGTTGTCTATAGTATTGAAAAATATCTTTTCTTTTCTTAGAACCATTTATTCCTTGACAATTAACTGATATGATTTTAATTTTAGCCATTATTAATTACAGGTATATTGATATATTTCTTTAAGAGCTGTAAACACAGACTGGGCAAATCACCGACCCGTACTAGGCGTATGTTTTCCATGATAAGTCTCATTTTAGTGAGAGGAAAAGAAAAAGAAAGAGAAAAAAGGGAAAAGATTAATTTGTTTCTGAGGATATGCATGCATATTCTATATATTTTTTGGTATTATTTAGCCGAAAAATAGAACACGACATTTAGCGAAATACCTCGACAAATCAGCGACACTACACCGGATATTATACACAGAAGGGAAATACAGAATATCAAGCTGACAACAACAGACAGAATAATTCCGGCGTACTTAAGTAGCACACAAAAAATAATAAATAAATAAATATTATAATAATAATTAATAAATAAATAAGAATGACAATAAAATTGCTGAGCTGTATGCGGAAAAATTCAGAAAGTTCGAGCATTGTAAAGGAAAAGCACACCGCTTTTTTATAAAAGGGAAATACAGAATGTAAGTTGACGACAATAGACAAATTATTTCCGGCTTACATAGGTAGCACAAACATAGATAGATAGATAAATAAATAAATAAATAAATAAATAAATAAATAAATAAAAAGATTTAAAGTAACAAAGAAAAAAATCTTAATTTTAGCGATATTAGGTAATCATCACTTTTGTTTTGTTTTTTTGTACACACTGACAGAGGAAAGGCCGGTCATGCCAAATAAATGTTTATCTGCTTACCTTATAACACTCGCTGATAAAACAAAATATTCATGGCTGTATTATCCTGGTTATATCCTAATTGACATTCACCTAAATATTGGGTATCTGCACTAAATAAGTCTTATTTCGGCATTGTTTACACTGCATTTCGATGATTTGTCTCCCGACACTGATCTTCTCTAATTAACATGATTGTGACGTCATCAATGCTAACGATACGTAATACGGAGAAATCGAAGATATATTCAGTTAAAAGAGATTCTAGTGACATTTTACGCCTGTAGTTTTTATAATTTGGTCCATTTTACTCGATCGATCGCTGTGAGTTGCCTTATCATACCGCGTAATTCTGAAAATGTTGTGGAAAAAGAAGTGTTGTCGTACATTCAGGAGAAGGAATCCAGTACCGTGGGATTGAGAAACCTATTTCCTCCGCTAAAAATTTGTTCTTGAACAGCTTTCTTGAATTTTAGACCATCGTCCAGATATACTGTATTTGAGAAAAACAGAAGGGGAGTTCCAGGATTAATTTATACTGCATCATGCAAAAATGCAGAACCATATATTCCATCAAATCGCTTAAAAGGGAGCGGCTGAATAATACTACAATGATGTTTTGGGACAGCGGTACTTCATGAGTACTAGGGATACCGTGTTCGAAAAACTATTTGATTTTTGCTTTTGACCGGAATATGTAAGTATAAAGTTGTTTATACGAGATGCTCAACATGTAGGACGCGTTTCTTTTGAGCACAAAGAAATTAGCCCCCCCCCCAAACCCCCCCCCCCCCCAAAACACGAGAATTAAATTGACACCGAAAGAAAAATGTTTTTGAAAATGATTACAGAGGATTCATAAAGTGTGTATGTGACATTCACATTACAAAAATTGACATTGGGGGACAGGTATTTGTAAATTTCGTATAAACAAGCATATACGCCTAAGAATAACTCACTCACTGTCCATTGGCTAAGTGTGTTGTTAAGTGTCTGTGTTGTGATTACTGTAACGTTACCTGTGTTGTGATTCAAGTATTGTTACTAGTGTGATTTACCTGTGCAAATATCTGTGTCGCGGAACCTGAAGTGTATGTTTTTGATCCGATTAAAAATGTCTTCAGAAAACGCCAAAAAACGCGGATTAGATAAGCTGAACAGATGAGACTCAGGTGAGAGTTCCTTTGAATATCACGGTGAAAAGAAAATTGAAAACTTTCAATTAAGAGACATATGCAAGGAATCTCAAGTATTCAAACTATACTAGCGGAAAAAAGAAACTGTGCATTATGAAATTTAGTATAATTTTTCTATATCTATTGTTTGTATTTATAAAATTTAAACAATCGATAATGATATTGTTTTTGACAATATCGGATGGTAACCGTCCGGGTGCACGGACTTTTTCATAGTTAGTGAGCACCTGTTGTTTATTGAATAATTTGTACGCACGAGTTTTACGGGCCAATACTGTTTGGAATAATAACTGTAAAGGATTTGTTTAAACTTTTTTTGTTAGGAAAATCACTTTAGTTTCAACAAAATTTACCACATGGTCATGCCACTACTCAACGAAAACCAACGTAATCGTGCTGTTGGGATGCTGCAAGCTGGAATGGCACAAAATACTGTAGCAAGACACTTTGGGGTTCATCGGAACACCAGTCATAATAGAGACGTTTTCAACAATCTTGCAACACCAAGGATCGACCGGGCTCTGGGCGACCTCGTGTGACGTCACGTCAACAGGTGAACCACATCAAACTTGTGCATCTGAGAAATCGTTTCCAGACAGCAAGTTTGACTGCCCGTAGCATTCCTGGGCTTCGACCAATTAGTTCAAGAACTGTACGTAATCGTCTGCGCGAGCAAAACATCAGACCAAGACGTCCAGCGGTGCGCCCAGTACTGCTTCAACGCAATCGTATCGCCAGACTAGCGTGGTGCACACGACATCTGCGATTCAGAATACAGGACTGGGCCAATATTCTGTTCACCGATGAATCCATATTTCATTTGGATAGCAGTGACGGCCGTTGTAGGGTGTATCGTCACGTTGGGGAGCGTAACCAGTTGTGTTGTGCAAAGTCGACAATTTGGTGGAGGTAGCGTTATGGTGTGGAGTAGAATATCAGCACGTGGAAGGACCCATCTAGAAATTGTCAATGGAAATCTCACCGGCGTACGCTATCGAGATGAAATTATTCAGCGTCATGTGATACCCTTCATACAGAGACATCAAAATCACATCACTCTGCAGCAGGACAACGCAAGGCCACACGTTGCACGTGTAGTCAGGGACTTGTTTGTTCAACATAATGTCGATGTCTTGGCTTGGCCAGCTGTTTCCCCAGATTTGTCGCCGATCGAGCACGTCTGTGATGAAATGGAAAAACGTTTACGCCGTTTACCAAATCAGCCAGTGACATTGGCTGATTTAGGACAGGCTTTAACCAACATCTGGAACAACATCCCTCAAGCATTAGTGAACACTTTAGTGGCATCAATGAGGCGTCGCTGTCAAGCATGCGTGACCGCAAATGGTGGTCACACGCGTTATTAATTTTGTTAATTCAATTTCAAATAACGGTGACTTTCGAGTGTGCTGAAATTGACGTTATTCGACGTTGACATTAATGTGTTATGAGATGTTGTTACGAATACATGTGTTAACAGTATTACAAAAAATAAACGTTGTTCATTGTAATTTTTAAATGTTTTTTCATATATTAAATAATGAACAGTATCTTTTTCCCCTAGTATACATTAGCAAACTTTATGACCAGCCTTGACGGCCAGGGCAAGCATTTTGACGAACTTACAAGAGAAATAAGAGGCAAACATTGTATACAGGAACGCTTAGAACATGTACAGGAGCAGGCCAATGATACTCTGTATATGGTTACAGAACTTGAAAACAAAAGAAAATGGAGAGAGAAATTCGGAGGTTACGGGATTATGTAATCCGCCTAGAGTCCCAAACGAACACGCACGGTGACCAAATTGTCGACCTTAAGTCTAGGTCAATGGAGAACAACATAATTATAAGTGGACTAGAGGAAAAAGTGACAGAAAGACGAGCCTCGGAAAATCTACCAAATGCCATTAGGAATTTGTTTATTACAGAACTGGAAATGAAGGATGCGGACGCCGACAATCTAGAGATTAACAAACTGTTCCGCATGGGAGACTTTGACCTACGGAGAAAATATCCACGCCCAGTATGCGTGCAGTTCTATGAAAAGACCCACAAAGACATGGTCATGAGCAGAGTAAAAATATTGAAAAATAAAAGATCTACCATTAGGATAGCTCAGCAACTACCAGATGAGATACGAAAAAAGAGAAAACAACTATACCAGGTGCAGAAACGAAATCAGATCGAAATATTGAAACTAAAATTAAAGGAGACAAGCTGATCTTCGCGCAGAGCAACTCAATCTACAGGGATAATGTGGGGGCACGACCAACAGCTGACGAAGTCATCACCTGCGACGACGTGACAAAAGAAGTGTTCCCGGGAAAGACAATGGAAGATAACGGTAACCGGTTCATCGCACATTCCTCGGCCGTAGATTCCTATAAGAGCAGTAATAGCGACCATACAGGGGTATTAACAATAGAGCTATTGTTCTGAGAACAATGGAACAGGTGATATAGCTGTCATACAGGGGGTAATAAACAATAAAGCTACCATACAGGGGGTATTAAACAATAGAGCTATTGTTCTATGAACAATGGGAAAAGTAATAGGATACCCCTTTTTTTACGGGTTGGTCATAAATCATACCGGTTCCTTTCGGATGCTCTTCAGATGACTTCTTTTCATAAATCATCACGGTTCCGGTCTGATGCTCTTCAGGTGTGGGGAGAGGTTTAGATTCAATGAGACTTTCAACTATCTTATAAAAATGGTAATTAAGATAAGATAATAATGATAATTATGGTAATTATGATATCGATGTATTTTCACTATGAGTCAGCTGAAATCAAATGCGATGTGTAATCGATGGAGATAATATCTTAGAAAAATTGGTAATTATGATATCGAGGTATTTCAAAATCAAATGCAATGTTTATTCGATGGAAACAAATTGACCTCTGATTACAGTAGACCTATACCTTTTGAGTGGTCAAAGGGCGACACTTGTATAAACACATTTCAGTATACTAAGGTAAACAATGGTTGACACAGTTGTCCTATTTCGTTTTATTCTGTGTTTGACGTAGAAATTTTCCTACGGGTCTGTGAACATAATTTAATTTCACTACGGATCTGTGAACAGACGACTTCGTACAGTAATGACAAATCATCACGAAAAAGAAGATTGGTGCACTGATACATGTATATAATTTGACCCCAAAACGGTAGATAAAACTTCACCATGAATCTTTGTACAGACGCAGTGGTACAGTCACAAAGATTACCACATTCAGGTAGTACCTTCAGGCGGAGGTAGTACCTTCCACCACCCCGGGCTGGTGGTGGTGGTGGTGACCCTGAACGAGGAGTGGGCCAGCGTGCCACCCGAAGTGGAGGTGTCCTCTCTGTCTGCACTATTGCTACTGCTGGCAGAGGTGGTGCTGATGGTGGTGGCGGTGGGGGTGGGGCATACCTCCTGGCCTCAGCCCCATCTCAATCTATGTATAAAAGAAAGACATAATATAAAGCTATTCTACAAACAATTTAGTTGCAAGTTACTTTACATAATAAAGTGTATTTAATGTGACACATGGTAAAGAACTAAAGATAGTTAAAACACTAATATAAAACAATACTTACCTCCTCTTTGAGATGGGTGTTGTCCCTCATCCTCCTCCTGGCGGTGAGGCGACGTCTACAACAACGATGCACACACCTCATCCCCCATCCCAGGAGGAGGATGAGGACCAAGCACATGGTCCCGGTAGTGAGCTCAAATGCTGAAAAAAACCCAAAGAAATTGGATCTTCTTCATTCTGGTTTAACTCAATTTAAGACAGACTTTATTTAAATATATCAAAACCGTTTTTTGTAATATTTAGTAACTCAGTTACTTACATGCACAAGACATTCAGCAACAGGAATTAGTATATCACTTAGAAAAAAAAATATGGAAGAAATAAAATTAAGGAATAAAGTAATAAATTGAAGCAATAGCGTGCAAATAGAATTCTTGTTCAGGTTAAAAAAGTGTACAAATCAAAGGTAAGCCATTCTTTTTTCATATGAAAATGGTAACATATATAAAAAAAAATAATAATAAATCCAAGTTTCATTTGTTTTTATGCATTTCATGCCTCTTAAAGATTTCTTTTTCTCAAAAATTATATTATTGGTATCATTTAGTATTTCATTATAATTGTCACCAATTACATTCATTGGAAACACATTTGGAAGAGTTAAGTGGTGTGTTTTTTTTATTTTATGACAGTAAATAAAGCAACACAGGAAGATAAATATGGGAAGAATTAATAAGCTTAAAATAAAATAGACATATTTACTTTGATTATTGGATGTGATAGTGTTCCCATAGGTGGAAGTCTGGTCACTAGCCTGAGTAGTGAGGGGGTGGTGGTATGTGACCTAGTCTGAGTAGTGAGGGGGGTGGTGGTATGTGACCTGTTCTGAGTAGTGAGGGGGTGGTGGTATTATGTGTCCTAGTCTTAGTAGTGAGGGGGGTGGTGGTATGTGTCCTAGTCTTAGTAGTGAGGGGGGTGGTGGTATGTCACCTAGTCTAAGTAGTGAGGGGGTGGTGGTATGTGACTTGTTCTGAATAGTGAGGGGGTGATGGTATTATGTGTCCTAGCCGGAGTAGTGAGGGGGTTGGTGGTATGTGTCCTAGTCTGAGTGGGGGGTGGTGGTATATGACCTAGCCTGAGTAGTGAGGGGGGTGGTTGTATGTGTCCTAGCCTGAGTAGTGAGGAGTGTGGTGGCATGTGTCCTAGCCTGAGTAGTGAGGGGGGTGGTTGTGGGTAACCTATCATGAGATGTCAGGGGGGTAGTTGTGGGTGTTCTATGCTGAGTAATGAGGGATATGATTACGTGTGGCCTAGCCTGAGTGGTGAGAGGGATAGTTACGTGTGTCCTCGCCTGAGTTCTGAGGGGGGTGGATGCGTGTACAGTAGAACGAGTAGTAACGGGAGTAGGAATATGTTCACGAGACTGAGAACAGAATGGTGACTGTGTTTTGCTAGGGATGGATGCTTGTGTATGTAACGGAGTGGTAGTTATTGGGGTGGATGTAAAATGTCGTGTACGTTTAATGACGATCGTTGCGCCCGTCGAGGTTGAAGGGTGTAGACTCGTATCTACTGTAAATGAATAACTAGAAAAAATAAACAGGAAAAAAATCCCAAAGTAACAATAAAAATAACAAGTAAACAAACATTATAACAAAAAAGGAATCAGGAAAATACAAAACTAACATGATAACAAAAAAGGAATCAGGAAAACACAAAACTAACTGAACAATCAATGAGTTACATTCATTCGTTTCCGCAATTGGCATCGTAACTGATGGTGTTACTTCTGAAATAAAAATAACGTTATTATATCATCGTATTTAACACATGTAAATAATTCAACCATTATGTACCTGGTAGACAGATTGGTTCGCCGTTGATGATTTTACAAGACATTGCAGCGGTTTTGAAATAAAATGTGAGATCACGAGTCTCGCACACATTTCTTTGTCATCGGTGTTATTTTACAAGGTAGCGATTGGTTGAAAGTGTGTAAAACTGACAGGAGGAGTTTTTCCACAAGACGGTACTTCTAATGATTAGAGAAAGAAAGAAAAGATAGATAGGAAGGATGAATTTATCTGAGGCAGTCCCCTCCCTCTGGAAAATGAAAATTTATTAAATTTACATAGTAAAGTTATAGCAAATAAGCTTCGACCCCCATCCACCCCCTCCCCCCCCCCCCCCCCGGGCAAACACAATATTATCCTTCGGACTCCCCCCCCCCGACAAACACAATTATCTTTCGGACCACCCCCCCCCCTGGAAAAAAATTCTGGATCCGCGCATGTGACATGACTTGTTAACAAAAGATTACCTGAACAATGTAGGACAGGTGAATCTGTATCCAGCATCACAATTCCCCGTATGTTATTCTCCAAACATAAATGTACATAATTTTCATTGGAAGCACATGAACCCTGAATTAAAAGCTGTCCGATAGGTTCTGGGGAAATAATTTTTTGCACATAACACTGTACAGTTACAACTTGAGTCTGTGTCGGACAAACAATTTCACCACTGCAAAGCGAACCTAAAGCACTAGGGTGACAAAAATCACATATCGCCGATATGTTTCCAATTAGAAGAGCACAAATTATAAAACAAAACATTTTGAAAGAAAAATACAAAAGTTAGCGGTTTAAGTTGTTATCTGATTGGATTGAATGTAAATGATTCGTATTTGTATGATTTAAATAAAATATTACACATTATCTTTGTTTAACTGATTAGAGTTGACACCAATAATGAGAAAACTGGAACATTTCATTTAATTATACTTTCATGTTAAATACTGAAATCTGAATGGTTTAAACGCAGTTGATAATCCTTTCTCATACCCTCAGCGTTAGCAACACACTTGGCAACGGGCCGATAGAACAAATTGTTACATGCGCGTAAATTATGCGCGTACGGTTCGCCATATAACTCACGTCTTTTCTATATAAAAGTAAAATTTGCTATAAAATTAAGACATTCAGTATAATAAAATAAATAGTGCCTGTTTGGGAGGGTACCAGTTGAAATTGACACCCCTCGAAAACCATTGTCAACCTCCGCTTCGCGTCGGTTGACACTGGTTTTCTCGGGGTGTCAATTTCAACTGGTACCCTCCCAAACAGGCACTATTTATATAGTGTGACCCGCATAGCTATGTAATGTGATGTCGGGTTACCCTCATCACCTTTAAAAGTGATGATGTATCGCTAAAGGTCGGTACTCATTTTGATGGAAAAAGGGTAAATTTAATTTGAATACTCTCTTTTTGACGAAAAAATAAATGCTTCATTCCATTTTGCGTTTAAAGATATGTCTTAAACCGAATATAAGGGAATCTAAGAGGGTACACGTAATGGAGGGTGGGGGATGCTCTTAATTTACCAATGATATACATCCAAAAAATCACGTTTTCGGCGTATAAAACCGAGAAAACACCCTAAATTTCTGTATTTTAACCCCTATTATGGACAGGTATGTTTTACTTTAAGTGTTGATGTATTTTTATGTCAATACAGTCCAGTCAAATGTATTTGTCCCGGATAATATCCCTGCTAGGGGATACCCCGTGTCCGTGAGTGTTTGAATTGTTTATGGAATTTACCAAACACAGGTTAGAGAGATATGATTTTTATTTATTAATTTTTTTTCTTAAAGAATGGAGTCGCTTGCTGAAAAAAGAAAAGCAAGGTATGACATTTGTAATTTTTGAAATTAATTTTGAAATTAATTTTTAAAAATGTTTTTTCCCCACTTGATATAAGAATTTTATTTCACATTTTTTTCAGTACCCCTCGTAAATGAAACATCACTTTAAAACTCATTTTATGCCACTAATACACACACGTTCGTAGAATCATGCTTTATATAGTGTATTCATAAATATATACATGTTTAATTTTCAGTACACCACATAAACGCCCCCGGGGTCTAGGGTTAGTAAACAGGAATGAAACTTACAAATAATTTATACTTTGAAAATATTTTTTTACATTTCTTTTAGACTTCCACCAAATGCCCCCAGAAGTCTAATGTTAGTATCATAATATTTACATATTACATGTTTTTTGTTCATTTTATCATTGCTAGAGTAAATTGCAAATGAGTCAAATTTATATGATTTATTTATTCACTTTGAAGTACCCACGAAGAGGTCATCACTATAAGGGATGAGTAAGTACAGATCTTTGACATTTCTGTTCAAAAATGTTTTACCCCCCCCCCCCCCCCGATATCCATATTAATTACTGCCATATTAATGAAAACCTTTGCTTTAAGAACATGCATTACATATTTGTATAAGTACTAACATTATACTTATATATTGCTGTAAACCTTTTTTGTATCCTGACCTCCACATGTTTAATGTACGTGTTTTCTTTGTTTTCGTATAAGAATTTTTATCTATTTGAATTTATGATTTATATTAAAACTTGATATTTTTTTCTTTGAAAGTAAAGTTTAACATTTTGTATGCTAAATGATCGTCCAAGATCCGCCTGTAGCCAGGCAGTACGGTGTTCAATATCAGTGCTGGCACTATACCTCTCTGCATTTGATTTATTGCCGTCATTTTCGAAATTAACATTTTAATATCGGTAGGAGAAACTTTGTGTAAGTACTGTTTTAGAAGTTCTACTAAGATTTTCTTATTTAAAATAAAAGCTTCATGTGGTATGCTACAAGGAACATGAAAGGTAATTGTTACTTGTTTTAACGATCCCTACGAAATCCATTCTAATGTGTGCTAATGCTGAGATGACCTGAATGTAGTTAAGCACACATGTATATATCTATACTTATAAATTAAGACATTTTGTCAATAAACTTCGAAATGCCTGCACCCAAGTCACTGCTCACACCTTTAGCATTTCAACATGTGTGAGTTGATGTCCGTAAGCTATAATTAAATTTTACCTGATAAGTAATTATTGTAAGATGAATTAAAAGCCTACTTTCATTTTCGATACACCAGCCCGAAATATGTGAGTAGGGTGGTGGACACGCTTTGGCGGATCCAAGTCAGTGGGAGTTTGCATCAAAAAATATACTTACAATGAAATAATATTGAATGATTATGTAAAGAGTGAATATATATCCTGGGAACCTATTTCGGGTATACATAAGAATTGAGATTTGACAAATGTTGAATAAATAAAATGAGCCAATTCGTTTCTTGAATGTGCGATTTTTGTTTTGATGAATAAAACTTTCCAGAACGGGGTAACCAAGAACGCGATTCGGCTAATTAACGTCATGTTGGAGAATGTAAGATGAGTCACAATGCTTTGTGGGCAGATCGGACATCTGGTTTATACAAAAAAGTTAATAAATAAAATGGGCCAATAGACGCAATTTTTTTTTTTGCTGGAAAGAACTTTACAGAACGGGATGCCAAAAAATGGGGTTGACTTATTAACACTATGGCGAAAAGTGCGTACACGTTTTTAAATAACATACATTTTTTATAACACGACAGATTGGTAGTAGCCCTTAGGCCTATAAATTAATTTGTTGACAGTGTTTTATCTAAATTTCTTTTTTTTTGGGGGGGGGGGGGCAACAATTAGTGAAATTTGACATAAAGAACAAAGTTCTAAAAAGAGATACCACGCTCTTTACACCCACACTCTGGTTTGAAATAAGATAATAGTCTATTTTTTTCCAGTCAGCTGCAACAAAAAGAATTAAGGCCATGTACGTGTCCATGTGTATATACTCCATTTCAGCTTAGATTTTTATCCCTGTCCTCTCCTCTAAATTTTCAGCCACGTAGTTGCTTTTTTATTTCAATTTTATAGAATACTAGACTTTGACCCGTGCGTGCACGGGTTGAAATTGCATGATATCGGAAATTAACGAAATAGATACCTCGACATACCGTATTGTTGACATTTACATAACCAAGCTTTAGGCCTACAATAATGCTATTAATTTCACTGCATTCTGCTTAGTTAGAATAATCTAACTGTGTCTCGGGACAGGCCTTCACCACAGTTAAAATGCCTCCCATATACCCGTAATGTAGCAAAAAATTGCAGAATCGCTCCGAAACGATTTTGGAGAAAATTAATGAAGCTGCATTGAAAATAAGTCAAATTACTCATAAGAAATTATTTTGAGGCTGTAAATACCTTTCATCTGAAAATTTAATTCATATTAATTAATGGAGAATTCAACACTTTTTCACCAACTTTTTTTTCACACCATGTTGACATTCGGAACTCTCGGGATTTTTCATATTAAATGCACTGAGTTAGAGATATTTCCCGTATTTTCTTTGATGAACAGAATATATAGCAAATTTCCAATGAAAATTTACA
The DNA here is from genome assembly GCA_020458035.1 of Magallana ariakensis. NCBI lineage: Eukaryota > Metazoa > Mollusca > Bivalvia > Ostreida > Ostreidae > Magallana > Magallana ariakensis. The sequence goes on along the minus strand of CM035811.1, from coordinate 54,145,882 downwards.
CGTATTTGTATAATCGTTTCTGAGTTTATCTATGCAAATGTGATATTGTGGAAACATGAAATAAAGAGCCTCCCGTGACTAAGCGTTAATGTAATGCGCATGCACAATATTGTAAAATCCAAAAAATCCAGGTGATTTCCGGATTTTTTAGAGGAATTTTTGTTGATTATTAATTAGCGAAGCTTGATTGAGGAAAAATAAAAACAAATTGGTAATCTTCAAGTACCAATTATGTTTAAAATATATAAAACAAAAGACAACACCTCCGATTTCTCGGTATTAAAGCCCAAATATTCGAGTCTATTATTTTAATATAGTAGTATAGATTTTAGGAAAAAATTCGGACACAATACATACAAAAATGAACAAAAAAACCTGGTTCAACATATTACGCATTGTATCATAATATAATATGTGAATATAATATAATATGTGAATTATTGTTAATCCCCGCGCTTGCGCGGGGTATCATCTAGTTAATCAGAAAAGAATCGGTTCTAAATCATTAAATTACTAATATTCCGAAAACACGTCATATTTAAATAATATTGAATTATGTTCAATTTTTTGTAACCAAAACATATGGTGATGGAATATATTATTCAAATTAAAGGCCATGTAATTAAACGTAACTATAATCCAAAAAATGTTGAATGTTTATCATAATTCGACATCGGAATCAAATGAAGAACTTGAGATGATTAGCTTATTGCAAATATAACTTTTTAAAAATTTATTTTCAGTATTTGGCTGCTTGAAAAAAAAATTGAAATTGATAAGATGAAAAAGAACTTATTTCATGTGCATCTAATAAAAAAAACCGCTTACCATTTCAGTCTACTAATCTGTAGAGTCCAATACACTCTATATGATAAAGAACGTCCATTTTGAATGAGGGAGTTTAAAAAAAGGGGAACCATAAAAAATTAACGGTTGTTTAAATGTTATGGAAGTAAAGTCTAAATGACGTAATCGAGCTAACAGTGCAATATACATCGTGCTTCTAAATTCCCTTGGCATGATTAATACTAGGCAATAATCGTTTTAAATAGTTGCACTCCATTAAGCAATGTCCAACCTCATGTTGAGGACAACACGTGTCTGTAGACAGACGGATGAAAAGACAACAAACGGACAAAGTGATTTTAGAATATTGATAAAAATAAAAAATCAAATAATTACTCGTCATCGGGTTATTATAATACGTAAAATATTATCAAGATAATAAAATGTCAACTCATTCTTCAAAGAGAAGTTGTTTATAACAGAAAGACCGCGCACCGCAAAAGAATAGGAAGTATATAGGTCATGTGAAGTATATAGGTCAACTTGTGTTTCCGGTGTCTCTAAACTTCATTTTAGTCCTTGGTTTTTTTTTTCAAGTACACTTGAGACAAATTATTTATTGACAAATCGTGGTTTGCATGAATGTAAGAGTCAACTCAATTTTAATGATACTTGAAATTAAAAGCAAAATACCCACTTTGTCATTAAGACAGTTATGAAAACTTGTTTTAGACCATCATTTAACAAATGTAAACACCTCTTATCATTTCATGTACAGTGAATTTGCTGATCCTTGAAACTTAACCATACGGAATGATGTAAAAAGTAAAAATAAAAAAAATAAAAGTGTTACTTTTTCAAATGTACTTAAAATAGTATTTACAAACTCTGTTCATTTAGTATCTTATCAGATAGAGCTTTGTAGTCATCAAACAAAATAAATACCCCCCCCCCCCCCCCCCCTCCAAATAAAAAAAAACAAAACAAAAATTAAGCCTCAAAAGAAAGAACCCGCGAATGATGTATGGCATATTCAACTGACAAAACACATCGACCCAGGATGTAAACATAATAATAATTATTATGTAATGCTCCTAATTTTCAAGAGTTTTCAATGATGAAAATTGGAGGTAGAAGAGGGTGATTTTACTGGTTATATAACTTATATTGAAGACTACATGTATCATTTTTTCAGAAGATGCGCTGATTATTAGTTGGAACAAAATTTAGGTGTGTTTTTAGGTCATCTGAGTAAACTGTTTTAGTCCGTCGTCGTGCGTCGTCGTGCGTCGTTCGTTAACATTTTACATTTTTAACTTCTTGAAAACTGCAAGGCCAATTGTTACCATTTTTGGTGTGAAACATCTCTATGGTAAGAGGAATGTAAATTGTGAAATTCAATGCTCTACCAACCCCGGGGCACCACAGGCTGGGCCAAATATGCAAAAGAAGCCAAATTTTCAAAAATCTTCATCATAAGAGGTAAAAACTGAATGCATGGTTATGATGTCCATGAAGCCCTCTACCAAAATTATAAAATTAATGGCCCTTGGATCAGGGGCAAATTAATGGCCCCTAGGTCAGGGGTTCAGGCCCTAGGGTAAGGCCAATATGCCCATATAGTAAAAATGTATTAACTCTTAGAAAATCTTCTCTTCTCCCATATATATTTGAGAAAAAATAAATGCATGGCTATGATGTCCATGAAGTTCTCTACCTAAATTTTGAAATTCATGACCCCTGGTTCAGGGGTTTAGGCCCTAGGGCGGGGCTAATATAGCAATATAGTGAATATTAAATCTTAGAAAATCTTCTTCACTCCCACACATGTGGGAAAAAACTGAATGCATGGTTATGATGTCCATGAACTCCTTTACCTAAATTGTGAAATTCATGGCCTCTGGGTGAGTTGTTCTTGCCGTAATGGAGGAGGGGGGCAATATGGTCATATAGTGTTAATGCATATAATGTTTAAAAAGCTTTTTCTCTACTCTCACCGCATATCTGTAAGAAAAACTGACTTCATAGTTATGTTAACCAGGAAGTCCTCTGCTGAAATTGTACATTTCATGTCCCCTGGCGTATGGTTCTTGACCCTAGGGCAGGGCCAAAATGGATGTATAGTGTTAATGCATATAATGCTTTAAAATTATCTTCTCTACTCCCACACACCTGTAAGGAAAACTGAATTCATAATTTGGTAGACCAAGAAGCCCTCTAACAAAATTATAAATTTCATGTCCCCAGAGGACATTATATTATTATTATTATTATATGCTTTAACACTATTCATCCATTTTGGTTCTGACTATAGGGTTGGGCCAAAATAATCATACAGTGTTGATGCATATAATGTTAAAAAAAATGTCTTCTTAACTTCTGCTGATACTGAATAAAAACTGACTGCATATAAAGAAAATAAAGCCATCTTTGAAGATTTAAAATTTCGTGTCTCCCAATGTAGGGATTTGAATCTAGGGCGGGACCAAAACACTCGTATATTGTATAGGGTAGGCGTTCTTAATGCATGGTGTGGCCAAAATGGTCAGTTAGCGTTAATGTATATAATGTTTAAACAATGTCTATTGACACGGAATGTAAGGTAAACGCTATGGCTTAAACGGGGGGGGGGGGGGGGTATGAAATGAGAAATTCACATATATAGAAAGAGAAAGAATTCAGCTGTCTATCAAAGTTAGGATATTGTCAAACCATTTTGAAAGAGTTAAGGGGGATTTCCCTTGCTTCTTCAAACTGGAGTTATTTTCCTTTGCTTGTTCATATATGTATTAAGTATTTAATAATTGAGTATGATGTAAATAAGAAGTGGTATGATCAAAAGGAAAAATAGTTATGCAAGTATTTTTTCATTTGAAACAAAACCAGCTTTTGACCAGTCTGATTAAAATCAAACCTTCCACTAGCTCCTTTATTTTGATGGTCGAGTGGCAAACCTTCCACTAGCTCCTTTATTTAGTAAAGTAATACTTGGTAAGTAATAACTAACCAAAATCACCGATAAGCAGTTCATGTAAAATGATTTTGGTATAAATGCCAATGGTTTCTGATCCGCACCGCTCCTCACTAACCCTATCAAAAGTCAGGATTTTTTTTCGTCACGTGATCTCCCAGCTTATTTATAAATCATCGAAATGATGAAAGATGCCGTATTTTAAACGTCACTGGTAATAATGGCAGCCTTCATATGCATTGATATTGACAAGTTGAAAGAACATTCGAAAATTGTAAGACTGATCCCAAGAGCGGTAACTCTTTCATCTATGATCGAGTGCATGCTTCTTTTGATACACAGAATAGGTGGTACTTGTTATTGCACCATTGCAAGCTACATGTATCATGAAGGCTCAAACAGAAAGACTTAAAAATTAGGGTATTGAGCTATGCGTGTTAGAGACACTCGTGAATAAACATTACGAAAACGTTGTCGATTAAATCGAATATGTTTTGCATCTTTTTGATTGATTGAACGGTTTCAGTAAACCCCAATAAGAATCCAGGAAAAAAAATCCCGACTTTTGATAGCACGATATGCCAAGGGTTTGTGAGGAGCGGGGCGGAACAGAAACCCTTAGCTAGCGAAGATGACTTATCTGATACTTTAAAGGCATCTATGCCAAGGTTTAAGGAGACTGGATGGTCAACAAAATTAACTATCAGGTCTACAATTCTTAAAAAAAATTTGTTAACCTAGAAACCATTATTTGAGCAATATAGTTATTTGATAAAGAAAAATTCAATAGACTTTAACTTTGAAATTTAAATGTTTTCCTATATCTTTATACAGAACTTTTTTCTTAAGGAGATTTATATACTATTAGTCTAAACATAAGTAATCACAGATTACAAAGCTCACCGAGACGATGCATTAACTTTATAAGGCATCTGCATTTGAAGTTACCTCTGCAATTCATTTATATTATACGCGGGTCAATCAAAAAATACGAAGACAATGTGGCTGTCTACCATATATTTTTCATTAAAGTCAAAACTAACATTAATTTATGCAAAAATACTTATTTAATTGATAAACGAAGTTTCATTCCATTTAATGAAAAGGTATTTTTGTTCCCCGATTTTTAAATCAAGATGTTTTGTCACAACGGCGCAAGGTAACGTTGAAAACATAACGTCAAGATAACGCAAGCACAGTTAATAGAAATATCCAATATTTATATCACCCTAAGTCTTTTGTGCTTTTCTACCATACAATTTAAATCGGCACTATATCACTTGACATCTAATTTGTTGTTCACAATTGTTCGAAAATCATAAGTTTGTTCCTCGAAGTTTTCTTATTTTTTACCGAATGTCTCTTCGTTTACAGTAAGACAATCCCTGAATGTCAGATGACGTTGTTTATTTTTTTATCAAATTTTTACAGATATTTTATTCTCTTTCGTACTGTTTGATGTTCAGAATACATTTACCATAACCCCCACAAAATGTGTTAGAGTTAAACACAAATGTGAAAATAATTTTTGACTTATTTTTTCCACCACTGAGCATTTTCACAGTTTTAATGGGTTTTTTCGAGTTAGATCTATACTGTTTATACTTTTAGTTGCGCCGTGGCGTCCTGCGACGTCAATGTTTTAAGTCAATTTTAAAAGAGGACTATATGTCTTTAGTTACTGATATCTGTTCAACAAATCTATATATCCCGTCATTATTTGGTACATAGAATACCATATCAATTTTTAATTTTAGGTTTCCATTTTAGTTGGTTTTAAGCCCAATTTATGGAGATATTACTTTCAACATAATATGTTTTATGGTTTACAGAGTACAACATTTGACATTGCGCCGTGACCTCAATTTTGCAGGATAAGATTCTTAATAATTCTTAGAAATGAAGGAATATATGAACTTTTTTTATTTCAAATTGTTTGAAACAGTTGCTTAATTATGTCTACTAAATTTAGTTATAATATGACGTTAAATAACATAGCTATGGCAAAAGTCTTCGTAATTTTTGATAGACCCTCGTAGGTAAATGAATTATGCAAGCTATTATTTATAAAATTTGTTACCTGTTCCAAAAAAAATAAACCTCATCCAGCATCCGAAACCTATGGCTCAGATTCAGCATTCAAGCCTGTCATGTGCAACAGTATCATCAGACGCATCATCCATGCAAGTTTGGTAAAGTAAGGACCAGTAGTAACTAAGATATAATCATCAGAGAGCACCTGCTCCAAAAACTTTAACCAGCTCTTAAAACCTTAACCTCATCCAGCATCCTTTGGCTCAGATTCAGCATTCAAGCCTGTCATGTGCAACAGTATTATAAGACACACCATCCATGCAAGTTTGGTGAAGTTAGAACCGGTAATAACTAAGATATAATCATCAGAGGGCACTTGCTCCAAAAACTTTAACCAGCTCTAAAAACCTTAACCTCATCCAGCATCCGAAACCTTTGGCTCAGATTCAGCATTCAAGCCTGTCAGGTGCATCAGTATCATAAGACGCACCATCTATGCAAGTTTGGTGAAGTTAGGACCAGTTGTAACTTAGAAATGTCTATCAAAGGGCACCTGCAACAAAAACTTTAACCTGCTCCAAAAACCTTAAAGGGACCTGGACACGATTTCAGATGAAAATTTTATTTTTCGATTTTTATGTATTAAATAGTTTACTTGTGTATTTTGAATGATATACCAAAATTTGAATGTAAGAAGTCGTTTTACAAGCGAGATACAGAGGAAAGAAGTCGTTGTTATGTAATTAAAGCTCGAGTCTTATATTTGTTTACAAATAATGTAAAGTAAAGAAATTACCATTTCTTGACAAAATAACTTGTGGAAACAAGATAAACTTATCAAATGTGTTCATAAATAAGTTTATCAACAACAAAATGCAACATTAGATTGAAACTTTTACCAATTCAAGACATATGTAAACAATAATAGGACTCGAGCTTTGTTTACAAAACAAAGAATTTTAACCTCTGTAACTCACTTGTAACTCGATATTTGACTTTCAAATTTTGACAGAGCATTAAAAACATCGATATTGACCATTCTAGAAATTAAAAATGAAAAAATAAATTTTGAAAAAATTGAGCTCAAATCGTGTCCAGGTCCCTTTAACCTCCTCCAGCATATGAAATTCATGGTCCAGATTCAGCATCCAAGTCTTTCAAGTCCATAAGTAGGTCCAGATGCATCATTCATGCAAGTTTGGTTAAGATAGGACAAGTAATAAGTTAGATACAGGGTCTGCAACAAAAACTTTAACCAGGTCCGGACGCCGACGCCGAGGGTATAGCATAAGCTCCCCAAGACTTCGTCTCGGTGAGCTAAAAATAGTAATGACCATATATGTACAGCCCTCTTAATATGAGAATTATATTGAGTGTCATTGTGGAAACCTTAGAATTCTTACCAACAATAAAAATTATTTGTTATGTGCAAGTGAAATAACACAATTAACATCAATTACCTTTAACTTTGGTATCCTTGGGGTTCATTTGGGTATCTGTTGGGTTCCATTGGGGTACCTAGGGGTGTCGCTGGGATACCCGTGATCCCCAGGGATATCAAGAGTTATAAATTTGTATTATTTGGGTATTCTTGGGGTTCGTTTGTGTAGTGTATCTGTGGGGTCCATTGGGGTACAGGGTACTTATGGGTGTCTATGGAATACCAATGAGTCCCCAGGGGTGTCAAGAGTTATAAATCTTTATAAATTTGTATCATTAAGGTATCTTTGGGGTTCCATGGGGTTCCTAGGGGTTAAAAGACGTGCCGAATTGTTGGACCCAAAATTCGGGTTTTACACCAGTGCGTTTTATATTCGACAAAATACTTATTTTGCCATAACATTATTAATTTTTAGGTTTGTTACTGACTGACTGAAATTTTTTGGGTTGATCAATCTCATAGATGGCGAGGCCAGCCCCATATATTTCTGTAGTCAGTCAGTAACAAACCTAATAAGTGTTTAACCTAATAAGTGTTTTATTTTCCCGAGGACTATCAAGTGACTATCAAGTGACACTTTTATTTACAAAAAGCGATGATCTACGCAAACCCATGTACAAGTTGCCTAACATCTCGTCCAATTTAACTCATTTAAACTCTTCAAAATTATCAATCTCACCTTTCAAATATTTTTTGAAATTCTTCGCCTCGCCCATATTAACTTACAATATTTTGTTGCTATTCAATTTTAAACATTTTACCTCTTCCCTTTGTAGAGATTTGAGCAAATTTCGACGCTGCCATTTGGTTCTGCTCCAGACTCAACAATTCAAAGGGCAACTACTCTAATTTTAAAACAAGAATAGAATTCCTGGGTCCCCCGCCGTTCAAGCAGTATACTAGTATACTGTACTGTGGAATCATTAAATTTCGTGGGGGCCAATTTTCGGGGATTGCTTAAATTTTACAGGTTCGTGGGGACGTAATTTCGTGTATTCTCTAAAACCTACAAAGGAAATATGATTTTATTACCCTTATTTATTAATTCGTGTAGGATGTTAAATCGTGGATGAGAGGTACCCACGAATTCCACGAAAATTGAACCACCACGAAATCTAATGATAATAATGGGGAGGTTGGGAGGAACATTTTTTTACCCCGACCACCCATTTTTTCCCAAAATTTGTAGGCATGAGAGCGCTTACAAGGTCAATTTTTGGATAAAGCGGAGTCATTATTGTGGTCAGAGTCCCATAACTCCAGCAATAAGTATCGACCAATGCTGATTTTCGAACTTTACCAAGGTAATAGGTGTATAAACATTTGGTATAAATTTAATGAAAATCCGTCAAAATTTGTAGGCATGAGAGCGCTTACAAGGTCAATTTTTGGATAAAACGGAGTCATTATTGTGGTCAGAGTCCCATAACTCCAACAAAAAGTATCGACCAATGCTGATTTTCGAACTTGACCAAGGTAACAGGGGTATAAACATTTGGTTTAAATGTAATGAAAATCTGTCAAAATTAGTAGGCATGAGAGCGCTTATAAAAAAGTGTGACGGACGGACGCACGGACACACGGACCCGGGGACCCACGGACACACGGACGGACGCCCGCATTTCTATGTCCCCGCTCCGCGTTGCGGTGGGGGGCAGTAATTACAAAGGGCAACTACTCTAAATATTTTGAGAACTTAAAGAACACGGTTTCTGTGTTAACTAAATTGAAGTATCGAGATGAGTAGGCGAAGCGGCGGCCAATGACGGTCATATTGCCTAATAAATGTAAATTAAGTGAATGGTTGCATGTTCATTACTTTAAAAGTATTTTTATAAAAACCATGATTAAGTATTTAATAAAGTATAAATCGATTATGTGTAAAAAAAAAAACAAAAACAAAAACAAAAACAAAAAAACCTATAGTAAATAGATACTAATATAGGGAATCGTAAAATTTTAGACACGTGGAAATAAATACTTTTATTGTATATGTTTTGATTTGTTTGGTTTTTTTTATTCTGTTTTGTTTTCTTTTTTATTTACAATAAGGGCATTTCATAATGCGTATCCTTTTCTGGGGGGGGGGGGTCTTATATTTTGAAAGCAGATTGACCTTTGAAAAACAAATTGTGTGGCCATATCAACAACAATAACATTGACTTTGCATGCCATCTTAATATTCTCCATTATCCTCTTAAAATGTGAAATTAAATATATTATGAAAGTTTTTTTTTGCCTTGAGCTTTATTGATAAATAAACATCAAACATAAACATTAATACAATACAAATCTTCGTTCCGTTCGTTCTACATGTACGTAGCAAAAGTACTAAACCAAAAAAAAGAAATATATACAAAAAAAAAACATTTTTTTTAAAAACAAACATTGCAAGTAATAAACATAGAGTATTCAGAGTTATAACACGTTTTTAAAATTAATTCGAAGAATTAATGTCCATAAGCATTATTTGATAAAGGTTGGGATAAACGAACAATAAAATGGAGTACTCGTGGCAGCCTGCATCCAAACGCAGCTGGTGGTAGTTGTATTACAGTCCGACTCAGTCATGTGAACGAAACATCTGTAGCATGACGTCGGTGCAAAGGCTCCTGCGCAATAAAGTATTCCAGCATCAGAATAACCTGATGAAAAAAAATCAAGTAGTCAACAACCGAGTGAACCTTTCTCCCAAGTTTTGGGATAACTTTCGGTTTTTTTGGAGAAAAAAAGGTTTTATTTCTGGGACTAACCATATATAGGTTGCCCTTTAGCTTGTTTGATTCAAATTTATATATGAATTCATAATGATAAACACCATTTAAGCAATCAGCATTATAAAGTTGTTTGATGATTTTTTCTTAAGTAATGCAATGTATAGTATATAAGTAGTTACACTCTGTTGTCAGTTATGTGTATTCGACTGAGTGTATTTAGTTTATTTAGTTCTGTTTAATTTTAAGTGAAAATATCAATTAACTTATAATCAAATATCCAAAAAAACTAAATTAATAAAAACGGACGTTTCTATACAATAAACAACAATAAAATTAATTTTTTTTTTATGAAAACAAATATGATCATACAACTAAAGCGAAATATGTCTTAATCATGAATATCTTACCTGCTTTATAGCCAGACTGTCGTATTGCATCTGTGTCGATGCTAGTGCGGCTTTCTGTTGACAACAAATAAAGAAAATAAATGAATACATGTACGATCTTTCCGATTTTTGTTTATTCTTTAACATTACAAAGCAAAAAAAAAAACAAAAAACAAAAAAAAAAACAAACAAAAAACAAAAAAACAAAACAAAACAAAAACAAAACAAAACATTGTAAATGTAAGTTTACAAGACAATAGAATAACTGGAAAAAGTTGCTTGTATTTTCTAAATAAGATTTCATTCTGAAGTATTTTGAAATAAATTTGTATATACTGGGTAAATTTCATTTAGGATCATTTCTAAATAACTGAACGTTCATTGTAGTTTTCATTATAAGAAAAGATATTGTTTATCAGTATTCTTTAAAATCACGAATCATACATTAATTTTAGACAAACACATAAATCGGTTGTTTTTTGAGACCAACAAAACCGCTATAATTCAATAATTTAAATTAAAATATTAGAAACAGGTGAACAAATTAGCCTAACCATCATTCTCATTCTTGTAAAAAGAACAAATATTTAAACAAGTTATGTTGTAGTCGTGTTTAATGTGGACTAGGTTATGTTATAATAGTACAAATAGTGTATATATATTTTGTTAAATTTGTGCTTTTTTTATTTTTCCTACCGACCTACCGGTCAAACAGTTTAGAACGAGTTTTATTATCATATTATTATAAAAAGGTGCATAAAAGTTGTGTGAATTTGGATGTGTGAGTGTTGATATTACTGATCACATGTTCATACCCTGTTGGTCTGACATTTGAAATTAGAAAAAAAAACGTTACCTTTAATGTATAAACCAAGAAATGTGCAGAATGCGATGAAAACAACGAGGCAAACAACACCGAGGACAACCAATGCACTCTTTGAATTGAATGTCGATTTACCTCGACTATTCCCTATACAGAAATAGAAAAATGAGTGATACACACTTTAAATAAAAATATGTGTGATAAGATAAATCAAAATAAATATATGAACATTTCTTTGGTGTTCGGTATAATTATGGTCGTAAGGATGAAAAACATATTTTGAAATCCCCCACAACTTTATGAATATAAACTTTGTAACCTATTATAGAGAATAGAATTGAAGAAATAAAATTTATTATCATGTATTCAAAAGGAAACTACCTAAACAAAGGATATAGTAGATACATGATTTAAAATTTTTTGTTAACTAAAATATAGTTTTTAAATTAATTCATCTAGTAAGACAAAAAAAAAGAGTACGATTTAAACTGATAGAAAATAAATATCAAAAACAAAATTATCCTGTTTAATAATAATTAGAATAATTAAAAAGAACAATATCATCTTACCATTTTTGGTGTCGCTTTCATGAGGTGAAACTGAAGACATCATGTTTCAATCTTCACAAGGATATATTCTATCTCGAGAAAATTCAGGTTCCTTTTATAGGGAAACTTGTACATGGTGGTTTCAATATTATTCCACCTCCGTATTTCTGGTTCGTTGATAAATAAATGTTTTAAATGTGCTTTCATTTGTAAAGATGTCGAATAAAATGATAAAAAAAAAGAGTTTTTAAAGATTTCGATTTGTGTTGTGCAAGTGCTACCGTTCTAGTTGGTTCAATAGTTTTTGTACTTAAATTGACAAGCAGTTGTGTATCTGTATAAAGAAAAATATTAAGATATTATTAGTTAAAAAAGAAACTCATTAAAAACAATTAATTTGTGTATGATCCCTGGTCCACGCTGACCGTGTATTCCTTCACATGTACTTTTTTGTATGTCTTAGAGACTGATTTTTGTATTATATGAATATAATTACGAATAAAAAAAACCTTTTTCAAATAAACTGATATAATAATACCCCTCATTCAACCGAAAAGTTCACATTGCATATATGTTGATAAGTTAACAGTCTATAATTTATTGTTTTGAGTAACACAACGTACCATTGCGTTTCGTCTTTTTATTTTTTTTTCTTCCTCCTTTTTTACAAATGTGTTAAGCACATTTCATGGCTAATCTGAAAATAAAAAGTGTTGTCATCCTGTAAAAACATTTCAGTTCTTTATCATATTAAAACATTTTATCAGCGTATAACATCTATTTATTTGACTTAATCTTATCCAGGTTATGTTTATGTTTCATGCACTACTATAATTATAACACATTTTCTTGCTGCAAACATTTAGAAAATTATACTGAACTCAAATCTTAATGAATTATTTAGCTAAAATAATATCATATATTTATTAAAGAGTAAAATACATGTTCTACTTGTTGCATTCGGAATAGAAATATATTTTAAAATACTTTGACCGGATTGAAAGCATTTTTTATATCAACGAACTCTGCATTATTTTCAGTTCAATACCATTTAAAATGCTTGTATTTTTAGTAAAACGCCAAAAAATCATGCATTTTTGTGTTTACACAAGTACTGGGCGATTAGTACATTCTATTTACCTGTATCGCTTGCGTCTAGTCATGTATACAATGAAGTAATGCAGAAAGTTAAAAAGTATATTAAAAAACAAATTGATGCCACTTTCAAAAAAAAATTGATTGAATAATCCAATTTTAAAATTATTACATATTTACTGAATTGTTAACGTCGGAATTGGCTTTCCAACTTGTGATTTTTTTTTTTTTTTTTTTTTTTTTTTTTGCAAAATTAAGATACTTGCAGTTTTTGTTGAAAACCTATTCACAAAAGTTAATACTCTAAGGCCCTTATAGAACTATATATTTTTTGTGATAAAGTGATACAGTTATATGCAGTAATGTTGATCGTTCAGAGTTATTGTTTGTCATCTATAAATGGATTTTAATTTTAACATCATCTAAATAACAATGATTTTTTAAGAAAACTAACTAAAATTTATCGTATTATTACAATTGCCTACGAACATACATGACAGACAAGAGGGTTTTACCCGTTTGACATTTCAATTCAATGGTATGCAAAAAAAATTAACTCTTTTAGATAAAGAACAAACAATGCTAGCATTTCAATGAGACGTGCCATATAACATCAATAATCAAAAACATTTCTGTCAGAATACGCTCCTTTAACGGCACACCGGGGGGGGGGGGGGTATCTAGTTTGAAAACGGTCTGGGTATAAAGTGGTGAAATATAAACAAGAAAAAAAAACATCTTTTTAATAAAACCCACACAATTAATGTGTATGCCTCTGCTTAACGAACAGGTAAATGTATATCAACACTTGGTTGACGTCAGTGTCTTTAGATCAAGACACGGAACGATAGGTAAAGCAGTCCTTGAAAATCAGTGCAACTATCCTTGAAAGCAAACCACTTAAATGTTTAGAGATTTTAATTTTCTAACACCTCGCATGATAAGCCTAGCATCAATGACGTGCTGAGGTAAATGTAGTAGAAGAATTGTTTGGAAATCTTGACCGAAAAATATATTGAAATCTGCGCAGATAAATCATTAACACGTTAATCATATTTTTGTTTGATTAAGTGGGTAAATGTAGGTGGTAACCCAGACAAGTTTATAAGCTTTCATCTATATTTTTTTCAAGTTAAGCCATACGTGATAAGTGTATATCGATTCAAATATCAGAAAGTGCTAAAGTACGAACGTACGCAAATAAACCCATCAATCTTGAGTTATTCAGTGTATTCGAATATTGTATAGATTAATGTACAAGAATAAAGATCATCTGGAAATGGAACACAACTAAGAAGAACAAAACGTTTAACACATATATATACTCATTTTTTAGATAAGATCCGATTACCAATGTTATAAGTTTTTTTTATTGCTTTTTTAACGCAGCCCAAGTCTTGATCCAGATAAAATCTGTATTGTTTATGCACTGTTCAGATCTCAAAACTCTGAATAGCTCATAATTTTGTTCATATGTATAAGTTAACCACTGGCAAATTGTAATATCATTTAACATAGCGTTTTAACAATGTGACTTTCTCTCATCCGAGTACCCATACAAACTTATACCGGCGAGTAACAGATCGGATCATTTTCAAAAAAAAAATGTGTCCCAACAAATTATTTAACATGATATGAAACACATTTCATGTCGTCCTCAAAAATGAAAACTTTGTAGGTTTCAAATTGGAATATTGGACATCATTAGAAATTGTCTAAGCTGTGTGTTTCAGGATCCATAAACCGTTTTGTTTAAAAGCATAAAGTTTTGTGCCAGTCGTAGTCAGTCTTGTGTTTAGTGTGACTGATAATTAATGGAAAACCGATTTTACTCTTGTGATAAAAAAATCCCCACAACTATTGATCAAAATCAATTTTAAAAAAACCCTCATATAAATGAAATATCGGAATAATAGTACTGACTTTAAAAACATAGAACAATTCTTCTTGATATACTACAACCCGAGTCCCTATAGACCCGTGTTAGTTTGTCAATTAAATCATTTAAATAACTTTTAAGAATGTAGGCTATCAAAACCGATTGCTCTCGGATCAGTCGTACTCAATATTCTGATTATCTGACAATTTATGCACTGGAATGAATTTAAGGGGAATTAGGCTATCAACATTTTTCTTTACCGACACGGGTCAATACATCTGTCCTTGTACGACATTCAATCCATGAACAATGTCTTGTTGGATGACTCACCTTTTCTAATAGATACATGTATAAATATTCCACACGACAAACCAAGCATCGAGGGCACACTTAAAGTTAAAGTACAGGTAGTAGTAACTCAATCACCATAATGAACCTTAATGGATCAATTCCTATATGATTGAACTGATAACGTACGTTTTAAAAACATGTGCTTAACGTATACAACTATGTTATTTATTTTAGAGAAAAACATGTACACATAGAATAAGGTTTCATTAAGTTACCTTTAGTTTCAAAATCCTATTTATATTATCAGTGTTTTAAATAACGAGTGATATACAATATTTAAATCATCACATTTCATAAATCAACCAATGTTAAATATGGTAATCAAAATTTAACAATTAATGCAGTTTAATAAAGTTTATTTGTTTCTTTAAAATATCGGGTTAAAGGCTCTTGTTTTCAGAGATTAATGCAACATACTGTACTTTAAACAAGTTGAAAAACAATACATCTTCTTTACGGTTTTTTTTTAATGTAACGTCTACTGATTCTGTGAAATAAAGTCAAGATTGTTAAAAAAAATCTTTTTTTTTAGATCTACCGTTTTTAATTCATATTTGCCAAGATGCTTTTATAGAAGCATCTTTTGGTTTACTGGTAAAGATATGGCTATTTATTCGTATTGTAACAACCGTAAATGATACAACGCTTAATTATATAGATATTGACAAATTTGTAACGTTAGGCGTCACAAATGCACAGCTATGTCTACACCCTCAGGGGTAATCTCAAAATACAAAATCAATATTATTACATGCGTCACATAGGATGAATATGTTTGATTGAAGTTTCCACATATTATAGTTAAATCATTTCGGATTGACAGTTAAAATGATACGATACGTTATTTTCTGATTTGTGTGTTTGATTTAATTTACAGACGCCTACAAAACCATGCAAATATGACCCTCTGGTCACATGATTGGGTGTCCACCAGGCCAGGCAACATGCACGGACGGTCACTGCTCTTGTAACAGACAGTAATCGATTTATCGGAAAATAAATTACATATTTCATGTTGATTGTACGGCTTTGTTGATTTTTGGAGTTTTATTATTCATTTTTCAGCTAATGTTCATGAAGCAAAAGGGAGACTACTCTAACTGCATACTGCGAAGCACGGAAAATACAATTACAAACCTGTAATGTATACGAACGAGTTGATTACTAATTAATATATAAAAACAAATCACATTGAAGTTATAAACTCAAAATTCGTGTGAATCCGTTTTAAAGACTGGATGTCAACAGTTAACCAAACGATATAAGATATTATAGTTTTTAACAATAAATTAATTTAGTAGAGAAAACATAATAATATTTTACCTTTAGATTTTGAACATTTCCTACATATTTATACAAAGCTCTCTTTAAAGGAAACTTATATAGTCTAAAACTTGCCCTACCATTAAGCCCTTATAAGGATGTTGTTTACTCAGGGTTTGAGTTGAATAATTTGGATTGTTATATAGTTCAATGGCATGATTAAAACTTGTTTTAAACACAAAGAGTATTTATAAAATGAAAAATTATTGACATAAGATTTAATAGTTTTACAGTGTTATGGAAATAGGCGAAACAAATTGAATTATAGCAAAACAGAGGAAATTCGGACTACATTTTTCGGATTTTGTGTTTTTCTGCTGAACCATATTTGACAGTACAATATTACTATCAAAAGTTAAGATTTAATTTGATAGTCAGTATAATTTTGCTTATTTGCTGTTGTTTTTTCTCACTTAATCTTTAAGATTATCGTATGGCACGCAATTAATGCCAACATATTGAAAACTGCTGAAAAACAAATATAAAAACACCATATCTCAAAACTTTAATTATTGACCTAATGTAAATTTTATGCCAGCAGAATAAGGTCATTATAAGTAGTTTGAAACGTAAAATGCTTTAGTGTTATCACAATTCACTTTATTTTTTGTAAAATGTTATCAAAATGGATTGAATTAAAAAAAATGATAGAGGAAATTTATGAGGGATTTTGTTTTGAGTTTTACTGAAAACCTAATGCTTAGTATCTCTTTAGAAACACCACAATTCATAAGCTGTATTTCTTTTTTTTAAGAGTTAAGTGTTATTTTAACAACACATGAACAATGAAGAAATATCTAAATCATCATGGAAATTTTATTGATGAAAAAAGTATTATTCTAGAGAGCACTTGAACAACCAATTCAAAACCCCAAAATATGTTTATTTTTAAACTAAAAGGCGAACATGGGAAAATAAAATTCGGAAAAGGAAAACAACTGGGATACGGTCAATAAGTACTATACTACAGTGCTGCCATCCTGAAAGTTGACCAGAATAGGAAAGGATGCAGGATGCACAATACATGATAGAAATATAAGAGTTAGGCTATATCCTATCCTATCCTGCATCCTGTAGCCAATAAGATTCGAGTATAAATTTCAGAGATATTTTGCTAAACGAAAACTAGCGTAACAATGCATTAGCAATGTCAATTTAATTCGTTTCACAAGTTAAAACATTTAAGAATGATTATTAATGCATTTTATTAACAAAACGGTGCATAACATTGATGCGCGCTTGTCGGCCCTACATGTTTGCCATTTCGTACGCAAGTATTGAGTTACTGTGAGATTTCGATGTCACATATGGTTATTTGATAAATAATTTGTTTTAGTCTACAAAGTTATAAAAGCTTTTTTGAATTTACAGACGAACAATTTGTTATTTTAAAAGATAAACATGTATAAAGAAACAGATATTGTTTGTGTGTACTTTTCACCTTTCATGTAATTTCATCGATGCCCGAAAAGAGCAACGTATACTTCTGTCCGATTTTAAACTGTTCAGATTTAATTAATAAATGTAAACTAGCTATCTAGCTTATCAATTAATACTTTAGAAATAACTCCAAATATTTTAACTATAAATGAGATCTTTATAATAAATCCTAAAGAAATTATAATTTCCAGATCGCGATTACATTTATCGCCGACCGAACCGCTCGATAATTGATACTCAAATAAATAATTGGAAAAAAATGTGTGTTTAAACAATAGTTCAATAAGTGCATCGAGATTATTTATCTGTTTTTTATACATAAATCTAAAAAAAACAAAACTCTAATCTGTTTGTTTACGTTATTGTGTACAACCCGCGTACGATTTAATTTTTAGTCATTTTGAGTACTACATTAGTTGATAAAATCATTTATTTCTTAAATTTCGTTTTATTAGCTCACCTGAACCGAAGGTTCAAGTGAGCTTTTCTGATCACCCGTTGTCCGTCGTCCGTCCGTCCGTTCGTCCGTCTGTCCGTCTGTAAACTTTTCACATTTTCAACTTCTTCTCTAAAACCACTGGGCCAAATTTAACCAAATTTGGTACAAAGCATCCTTATGGAAAGGGGATTTTAAATTGTTAAAATAAAGGGCACAGCCCTTTTTAAAAGGGAGATAATTGCGAAACAGTGAGTATAGGGTGTGTGTCTTTAAAAATCTTCTTCTCAAGAACCACTGCACCAGAAATGCCAATATTTACACAAAAGCTTGTATATATAGTGAAGATTCTAAATTGTAAAAATCGTGACCCTCGGACCAAAACTGGGGCTTTAGGCGGGGTTCAAAGTTTAACATAGAAATATACATAGAAAACTGTTTACAAGATTTACAAGATTTTTGTTCCATTTATTCAACTAAATTGTGCATCAAAAAACCCAACTGTGTCTCCCTGATTATTGATAACTCATGGCATAAGTATATAAGTTTGTTTAATCAAGAAATGACGGATGAAAACGATAAGGTGTAAAAATTCACTAAACATTATTTTAGTTTATCGCTTACAGTTTATTTGGAGACCGTGCCCGATAAAAATAAAAATTAATACGTAAATTTATTTGTTGTCGGGCACGGTCTCCAAAATGAATGTAAGCGATAAATGTTTCTTGTGATTTTGTTGCAATATTGGTTTAGCATTATAGATACGGCATAGACTGGTTCGCCAGCCATGATAACGCGTCATAGGAAATAGCAGTGACGAGAAAAAAATATTTTTAGGCCCACTAGTTATCTTAACACGCTTGCGATTCTTTCGGAGAGTCAATAGATTTATTTTAAACGTAAAACGGCTTTAATAGTTATAAACAAAGAAAGAGAAACGTCTTTCGATTAAGTAAAACCGCTACAAAGTGTTAGCCTGAAGAAATCTCTGGAAGCCAGACAACTGTATATTTATTTTACCTACTGGTTATGGAAAGTCCTTATAACTTAAAAAAAAAAAGAAAAAACAATTTCTACACTGACACGATCCCACTCTCTAAGTTAATAATTCCATATTTCATAAACACATGATAAGATAATATGTACAGACCATGTGCTAATTGTGTGTAGCCTGTGTGCATTCAATTTATATGTGCTTACTTATTCTTATCGGACCTTTACGAGAAAACGGAGCTAAATCAGATCGTTACCATCCTCAGCAGCCCCATAAATAATTGGCATGGATTAGAATGCTCAGTACGAGCAGTCTAGTGCTCCGAGTCTGCTGACCCAATTATAACTTACTCAACAATGAAAATATTTATACATTTCCGATGTAAATTAATATTTACAATACCAACATAAACAATGTATTGTCAACGGTGTCAATATGAATTTGTTCTTGTTAATTTGATATTTATTGTCAAATTCATGTACAGTTCTTCTTAAACCTTCTTTCTTTGATCCGCCTCAATCTTCTTTCCGATTTATTTTAAGTGTGCGCATTTGCTGTGCGCGAAGCTGCAGTGAGTTTTCCCACTGTCATGGCGGTGGTGGTTACCTGTCCTTGAATTTCCTAACGGCAGCGTTTGGAATCAAAGGCAGGCTATCCAGTCTAAGATACGGCAGATCAATGCACGTGGTTTAGATTTATTTGTAAACAACACTAGTCTTGTTTCACACGGAAATTGAAATAAATAAGTTTTATTATAATTAGGGAAACACTGTTAATGTGTTACACTCGTATACTAATGACGAACCCGTGAAATTTGTTCAAAGACTTTTTAAAGCAGAAAGAAGTTAATTTATTTTTGAACTTTGAAATTTCTTCGATTTTTAACCATGGTGAGTTATGATTCATTGTATTACAAATGCATCGTAGTGATGCATTTTTAATACAATGAATAAGGAAATAGACTGAGTATACAATCACATGGTGATGTTAAAATTGCAAACGTAATACTGATATTATTTGATATACGACTATTGGTACAGAAATTTAAATTAATGATATCTATATTAAAGAAAATGTCAGCTCGACGCCTTTGTGGCCGTACAGGCCTTTGATATGGATAGGGAAGATTCTAGATTGTAAAAATCGTGACCCTCGGACCAAAACTGGGGCCTTAGGCGGGGTTCAAAGTTTAACATAGAAATACACAGGAAAAATGTTTAAAAATCTTCTTCTTAAGAACCACTGCACCACAAATGCCAACTACGTATTTTATAAGGAAATATACTGAGTATACAATCACATGGCGATGTTAAAATTGCAAATAAAAATATAGAAGCATATGTGTGAATTTAGTTACACAAGCCATTTTTATTCTGATATTATTTGATACATGTATACGACTATTGGTACAGAAATTTAAATCAATGATATCTATTTTAAAGAAATACTGGGGCACCAAGAGGGGTTCAAAATTTAACATTTTAAAAAATACATAGAAAACGTTTAAAAATGTTCTTCTCGAGATTTACAATATTACAGTTTGTGGAATTACTATGCATGCATCCCTGGCTTATGTATGTATTATATATGGAAAATGTTTAAAAACCTTTTCACGAGAACTACAATGCTTCAATGTGTCAGATTACTACGTAAGCATCCTTAAATAGTGTAGATTCGAAATTATAAAAGCTGTGACCCTCGATCCAATACAGGGGCCCCAAGAGGGGTTCAAAGTTTTAATAGATATATAAAGGAAAAATGTTTAAAAATCTTTTTCTAGAGAACTACAATGCTTCAACTTGTGAGATTACTATCCAAGCATCCTTGAATAATGTAGATGCTAAATTAATAAAGCAGTGACCACTGGACTAATACTGGGGCCACAAGAGGGGTTCAAAGTTTAACATAGAAAAATATATGGGAAATGTTTTTAATAAGTTTTTCTCGAGAACTATTATGCTACAGTTTGTGAGATTACTATGCAAGGATCCTCAAATAGTGTAAATTCTAAATTGTTAAAGCCAACCATAAACCTCGGACCAATACTGGGGCCCCAGAAAGGGGTTCAAAGTTTAAAATAGAAATAACATATGCTACGAAATAGAATGTTACAAGGAACTGTTGTTCAGGTGAGCGATGTGGCCCATGGGCCTCTTGTTTAACTTATATTCCTATATTTGGATTATGTGGGATAGGATAGGACAGGATATAGCTTTTTTGCATGATAGGATACAGGACATAGGATAGGATAAGATTGTTTTGTCAACTTTCACGATAGCAGCACTGTAGAAGTCTTCTTAAATTTTATATTTTTCAAAAAGTTAAAAAAAAAAAAGCAGTCTATAACACAATGCCACTATCAATGTATTACATTTGTCATTTCAGACGTACATTTACATATCTTGAACACTAGAAATGAAAAGATCCGAAACCCCACAGGCCGACCAAAACCCCACAGGCCGACCAAAACCCCACAGGCCGACCAAAACCCCACAGGCCGACCAAGCTCTCTACTAGCACTGCCACTCACAGTCTCCCGCCACGTCACTGTACCGACATTGGGCCCAGTCCCCCTGGGCGCCAGACTCCAGAGAGCAAACGAACCTCTCGCTATTAACACAGACGTTCTTAGGTTTTTCTCCCTCACCCAAATTATTCCAAGGCACCTGCAATGACATTGTTACAAAACAATGGGTGAAAGTATAACCCAAATATTTCGAAGTAGATTATACATGTATGTTAGTCGAATTTATGACTGTTGCGCACTATTTATTTTTCTTAATATCGCCAGTAATTTTTGGGGTTTTTTTCCAAGTCATAGATATAAACTAAAATCAACTCGTATGCTAGATTGAAGAAGAAGACAGGTGAAAACATTTCATACATACCTTACATCTACAGTCATAGTAGGTTTCGAAGGGAAACACCAAGTCGGGGTTTTTCAAAGGAACTATGAACACCAGATCACAATACTGGATCAGCAGAGCCCCTCCATATAAATGGCCTACAATACACAGCTCTTGTTAGTCACTAAGGTTTACTAGTGGACGCATGGACGCTTATTCCATATTTAAACAATACAGTGTAATACGTTTTAAACACATCTTGACCCTCTCACGCAAAACATAAAACAAACATAACCCCCCCCCCCCCACAAACACACACACACACACCAAAAACAAAATCCCACCCCCTAAAACGCCCCCTCTCAAAACCCCAGCATGATTTAGTTTTGATTTGTTGAATTTATTAATGTTGAAATCTTGCAACTGAGTAACTGGACAGTTCAATTATGTTCCTCAGTAAGTATCGCTATAAGAAACGATACATTACACACCTTTTAACAGGTAGGTAGCACATCGTCAAACAGGTAGATAACACACCGTTTAACAGGTGAATAGCGCACCGTTTAACAGGTATATAGCATATCGCTTTACAGGGAGACAACATACCGTTTAACAGGTAGATAGCACACCGTTTAACAGGTAGATAGCACATCGTTTAACAGGTAGATAACACATCATTTAACAGATAAATAACACACCGTTTAACAGGTAGATAGCACATCGTTTAACAGGGAGACAACACACCGTTTAACAGGTAGTTAGCACATCGTTTAACAGGGAGACAACACACCGTAAAACAGGTAGATAACACACCGTTCAACACGTAGACCTTGTTTACGTCCAGGTTGGCAACACATCCACCCTCGAAGATCATAGAATAAACCCGTAAGGTACCCTCAGCAACATCCTTTGACAAAATAATAAGTGAATCAATAATTTACTATTTTCAGAAGATAATAAGTGATGAAATTATCATGACATATAATATTTAGTTTAGTGACAAATTCAGATGATTTACATATTAGATAAATTTAAAATTTAATCGAAAACTAAATATCATGATCATAAATTCAGTCCGAAAATTGGAAGGATTAAAACGAATGATCTTTCACTAATTGCCTGATATGCCTTTCAGTTTCTCTGTTTTAAAATGCAAAACATTACAGGTTTAAGCTTCAGTCACAATTTACCGTGCATACTTAGTGATCGTGCATGTGCTATGGTTGTTACATGTATCAGTCTTAGCTGCCGAGGCTGAACGTATGGCAATGAAATTGTTTTCATGTGATGTAAGTGCAACGTACGACATATGATCGTTTGATGTGCGAGTCATATGTTTCACGAATGCTTTTACATGTAATCGGCGTGCCACTCGCAAGAAGCGATGCCCGTAGGAACTGTATATACGTACTTGTGTCCTTACCATTGACGTGCAACACTTGTACGTGCACCTTACAAATCGCAGTACCAACATCAGCACCGTGGGTCACCTGCAATTCAATCCTACTAACGTGCTACTTTCCCTCTAGACAGTTGCGCGAACAAATTAATATTAGTTTCCCCAATAAACAGAGAATGTTTATCATCTTTACACATGTACTGAAATAAAAATTTATTATAAACCTGCTGTAACAAGTAAATGATGTAAATGGCAGTATAAGTTCATTTACCTCGACTTAAAAAAAAACTTGTTTAGAAGAAGACTGTTATATCATATTGCTGCTCTAGTAAACAGACTAGGTCGAGCCGGACGATACAAATGACACATCTTCTCAAAACACAATTTATCTTTTGATTATGATACCATAACATATTTTGATAAAAATTTTAAATTGTTCTGAAATCTAGGGGAAAGTCAGTGTATTTAATTTTAGCAAAATGTCGAAATGCTCTGAATTTACATTTTAATATTTAAGAACACCTTAAAATATTGGAAAATTCCTTGCGAGATCTGAAAACATACGTGACAATTGCATTTCACTCAATAATCCCACAAGATAACCCTAGGAATTTACATGACTTTTCACGCAAAACGACCCACAAGCCCCTTGCCTTACATACGTTGGCTGCAATTCGCTTGTGCTCACCAACAACGTATTTTCAGTTGGAGGAACAGTAAACGTACGTCATTCGCCATGCGTACACAATACAATCCCTTCAACATAAAGGTGGGAGACAAAGAAGAGAAAATGGGAGGAATAAGATATTAAAATAGATTCTAGAGAAGAGGCAGAAAATGTCCGTAGCACTTCGACTTGCAAGCGCTCTAAGATAGAATCATTAGCATTATCTACAGAATCTCAGTACATACACCTGCCTTTATATATTTTTTTTCATAAT
This sequence comes from Magallana ariakensis, assembly GCA_020458035.1. Classification (NCBI taxonomy): domain Eukaryota; kingdom Metazoa; phylum Mollusca; class Bivalvia; order Ostreida; family Ostreidae; genus Magallana; species Magallana ariakensis. Next base: position 54,121,472 of record CM035811.1, on the reverse strand, counting down.
CAAAAAATATATACCCTCTACCTAATAAAACACAAGTGTGTACTCTTGGTAGAGGGTATTTAATTTTATTATCAGAAAAATATTTAACGTCATGTGCCTGTGAATCTGAAGAGTTAAGAGAAAACGAATAATTTTTCCCCCGTGCAGAACGATTGATGTGATTTGTGCACTTTGATGTGATTCTTTTTATATTATAAAATTGAAAATATTGTCAAAGTCATTATGAAAACCGTGCAGATGTTCAACAAATAGTTTACAAAAATGTAACAGTTTTCAAAAATATTAAATTTAACATTGGCCAAGAAAAATTCTTATTTGATAATTTACTAAAATTAGATTTTTCTACAGAATTGCCCCTAGATTTTAAAGCTTTAATTGAAATATTAGAATATATATGGTATCAGATTCCAAAGATGTATTATTTATGAGACAATTCTTCATTTGTGAACGTCTTGTGGACGATAATTATAAGGACAGGCACTACTATGATTTCTATGGGTATTGCACGCTGCGAGCGAGCTTTGAATTTAATAAATTTATTGTTCTAAACAGTGACCCCGTCTCCAAATAAAATCGTACGTGACACCTACGACTGGCACGTCAAACGTTCGTTTGTTTTACGTTGTACTTGCAATCACGTTGCTATTTTCCTGTCCTACGATCAGCCTGCGCATCCAGGACTGGCAAAATCCATAGCATACGCACGACCAATTGTAACCAAGGCTTTAGAGTTCGCACGAAAACCATGATGGTTGTGGCAAGTCCAACAGCCATTGTTCCTTTTTTACGGAAGAGAACGTTTTTGAAAAATCTCACGTTTCTCGTTCTTTTTTGCGAGACAGATAACAGACCACCACCCATATATGCACGTACAACTACAGAGTACTTGTAATTGGGAGTTTAGATTAATCCTACACAGAATCTTCACGTTCGGCAGTGAATTACAAATCCTTTCTATATTCAAAATCCCAAAACTCTTTTTAGAATCGACAAAATAAAATTACAGTTCTACATGTAGATTGTATAAAACCCAACAACATAATAAAACAAACAAGATGTATATCAATAGAATGGAAAAAAAAACTTACTCCTTTATAGACATGGGATACGTCCACATCGTAGAACCGTTTCGTAAAACCAGGGACAACGTCACGATCGGTTATTTTTGTTACTTTAGCAATGATGGCTATAAAAAACCGCAGAAAATAAACACATAATCAAAAGAATCTGTATCATATCAAAGTCAAGAGTCGTCCTAAGCTGGTTTGCATAATAAAAAGAATGAAAAGCACATAAGTATGTCAATACTCTAATATTCATGCGTAAAATTGCTGAACATTCATAGATATAAGTAATAAGGAATCATTCTTTGAATATTATGAGGTGATAATTTTCGGTCGGGTCGTGATCAAATCTGATTTGACCACGCCCCGACTAAAATTATCACCTCATTATATTCAAAGAATGATTCCGTATTCCTTTAATGGAGCTTGCTCGAGAATCTTGCTAAAATTACAGCACGCTTATAATACTTGATTTACATATGATTTGTAAAAGCTTACCGACTGTAGATTTACAGTATCGTTCATGTGGATCGCTAAATAAGCAGCTGCATCCAAATGTCCCAGAGACGCAGGCAAACATTACAGTCAGCGAGAGAAACCACGACTTAAAAACAACAAAAGTAATCAAAGGATATCATACATCTGAACACTATGTTACTATAAAAAGGAGAAGGGTAGGGGGATAGGTGAGAAAACTATTATCTAAAGCATGACTGTTTGATAACAAGCACGTGAAAACAGAGGCAACATGCAACAAATTCACTGAAATAGAATTGGAATCAGTCATGAATTTAAGCATTTAAAAATTACAAATGGCTACTTCACCTTCATAAAATAACTCATGTAATACAATAAATAGCCCATCCAGTATTAGAAAAACGGACCACACTTTTGTTATTGCGTTTTAATGAATACGCAAAATTGTAAATATTATATCTGACAATGCAAAAAATGGACCATACCAAATAAAAAGGAACCAGGGAAAATGCAAGTATATGTTGTGTGGTATTGGGTAGGCATTAGATGACAAAGAAACGGCATCAATGGGTAAACATTTTGTTGTATAAGTACTGCACAGCTACAATGGTCATTCATATGGTTCTTTACGGGATGGAGTTTTTAAACACTGATTTAGGTGAGAAGCACGTATGGTAATAACCGTAAGGAGATATATAATATGTAATGAAATAACTTTTCTAACATGCCTAGAAGATGGGTAACAAGAAAGTCTAATAAGATGAATTCAAAATGAAGAACCAGATAATAATTGTATATATTGAGGATTAGAAAATGCATTTTATAGAAAACATGTACCTATTATATTTCGAAAATTTGACACAATTGACATCAAATAAATTCTCACACGACTTTTAGATTAATGTTAGATGAAACCATTTAATATTTATACAGTCGTTGATCCAACCATTTACTATAAGACAGATTTTAATGTAATGTGCAAATTAAGTTGAATAAAGAAAAGAAAATAATTTATCATAAGAAATAATTACCAAAAAAATTCGTGATATATGGGAAAATTTGTCCGATGTAAAAAAAAACATGGGATATATCCATTTTTCTTTATTATGTGGGATTGTTTTTGTCCTATATGGGAGACATTAATCCCATCTTTTAACAATGGTGGGATTTTTTCTTCCACTAAGACAATTTTTCCAACGGTACTCTTTCTTCAATTAGATTTTAGATGGAATGAAAAATCAAACCATTCTCTGATTTTTGGATTTGAAATTCATAATCAATAGAATTATTATGTATGGCATGCCACAAATTCCATTTCTTGTCAGATATTGTACAGTCGTCGGCGCTAACCAAAATTTCAGGGTTTTTTCAACAATAATAAATACAAACCGAGAATAAATATTTGGTTAAAAATAATAATAAAACAAACAAACGAATTAAAAAAAAAGCAAATTCAGATACCACATGTATATGTATACTATGTTCCCAATTATACTCTGAATAAACATTTTTATATAGTGTGAACTTACCATCATCAAGGAAATCATCTTCATTGTTTTGTTTTCTCGAGAAATATGATGAAATAAGTTTAAGTAAAGTAGTAAAATAAACAGTAAAATGTCACATGACTCTCGTCTCTTATTATGAGACAGGTGTCTACTACTTGATTGTTCAAAAAAAAAAATAAATAAATATTGATCATATTATTCGAGTTTCTCCGAAAGAAAAAAAAATCGTTCAGGCAGTCACGTGGTCATACCTGGTTGGCTTGATAAAAATGTGGTATTATATTGAATAGAACTAAATGACATCTTAGTTTACAAAGCAGCTGCATCCTTTATCATAGAATGTGAATTTTAAAACAGCCAATTTTATGTTGGATGAAGCAAACAATTATGCACATAATATTGTTTGATGTTTGTTTGTTTTAGGGAAAAAGTATCGTTTTTTGCCTCATGTCGAACTAAAATGTGTTCTATTATATAGGAGCAATCAAATTTAACAAGTATTTAATTCCCAATAAGCATTCATCATTAATAGTGATATTTATCGCTGTGTTTATCTCAGATAATTTAAGATATATATGTATTCCACGTACAAAATATGTACAAGGTATAATACTTTAGTACAGAAACTGTCTGTTGGTATTAAGTGTTCAACCATGTGAATCAAATCATACAAATGACTATGGATATGGTTATTCGAGAAGTGAAGAATGCACGACGTATAATCACTTAATTAATCTGCCCAAAATATATGTCAATATATCATTTATTGAAAACATTTTGATGTCATATAAACGACCATATTTGATTTCTAAGAAGAAGTTGAAAACGAAAAAAAATAAAACTTACAAATGCTTATATTTAGTTCCTTATGCTAATTGTAAAATTTTTTTTTTTTAAATTATTATTTCAGCGGCAGTGTCAGCTTATATGGGTCAGCTTGTAAATGAGAAGTGTTAGCAGTGTATTGTTTTTTGATGCCAAGCATGTAGTGGAATTATATTACATATTTTAGTCCCGTGAAATTTCCTATCATGTTGAAAAAATATATCTTATATAAAGTGGTCAAAATATAAAGAACTTGCGACTTTTACTTAGTACAAATTGTTTCAGCAACATTCGCCATCCGAAACAAAAGTACAGAAGAACATAAAATAAAATAAAACACAATCAATTTAAACTCAAGTGGCGTACAGCTGAATCATTATAAATTCTTATTAAAATCAAACTACTAAATAACTGACGTGAGTTGATTTTCTTAATAATCATTGTTAATCATTTTAAAATCAACAACATGTCGCATGGAAAGTAGTCTCTTATCTCTTTTTGAATAATTACGCATATTTTCCGCCTAATATTCCGGGCTATAAACAGAAAACCCCATTAGAGTCACGTTGTGTAATATTTAAAAAAAAATACCTCCTCGAACTCTTAGTTGCACTATGTATCAGTAATCAAAATATTCCCGGAAAATTGAATCTAAGCAATATTAAACTCTGGTTTGAATACATAAGACTACAAACACTTTCTAAAATGTTCGTACTATTAAAATGCTTAGGTACAAACACTGTTTCACTTCCGGTTTGCCAGATTAACTACAGAGGATGATTAAAATCAACTCCCTCCAAAACCCCACAAAGCAATGTTTGACTTTCTTTACAATTTGACAATTTAAACAATAGAAAGGCGGTCAACAATTTTTCTTATCATATGATGCTTTTATAAAATTTGTTGAAACTCTAAAATCTAAGTATGAGTGATCAAAGTATCGGTACTGTGATCAAACGTGTCAATTTTAGGACAATTCCAGATACGTTTTAAAAAGCAGTTGATGTAAAGTAGGAAACTTGCCAAAGAACAAATCATTGACGTTCATTAAAAATAAATAGATGTCTGATACAATCTGCGCGACTCGTGCTTTTAGCAAATTATGGTGTTTTTCATTTATCATTCAAAATGAGAATGAAACATTTAACGTTTAAGATCTAGTGATTTAAGTTTCACGTTAATGAAACGAAAAAAAAAACAAACAAAAAAACAACAACAAAAAACCAAACAAAATATACCAGCAAACGTTTCGGCAGTGTTACTTTAAATATGCTTTTATAGCATCTTGCAGCACATAAAAACGTCAAAGTATAATTTATAGGTAGAACAATAAAACGAAAAAAAAAACCATTAAGTGATTTTTCAGCCTGTTTTTTTTTTTATAAAGAAAGCTTTTATGTAAAAGATAGCGTCAGTGTCAGCTTTTATTGATCTGCATGCAATTGAAATGTCAATATTTAATTCTTAAGTTGAATAATAAAACGAAAAAAAAAAACCATTGCTTTTTTCAGCTGTTTTCTTTATAACGAAAGCGTTTATGTAAAAGTTAGCGTCAGTGTCAGCTTTTATTGGTCTGCATGTTATTGAAAAGCTTGTGTATTATACTTGTTTTGTTATAATATATCTGATAATATGTGTTAGTTAGCAGCCATAAGATTGGCGATTGGTCTACTGGCGTTGTATAAATGTTGCATATCAAACATTCCACCATTTTGACCTATTCTATTTCGAAAGATTATGGCAGACGGGGATACAAGGTTGGCCAATTTTTTGTTAAGATTGAAGTTTGAAACCTAAGAAACATGTTATATTGAATTTTGTTAGACTTTTGTCATTTGTTTTTTTTTTCTCAAAATTGCCCTTTCACATCAATATTATACATTAAAACTTCCAGAACCCTGCTGTTTTCTACCGTTTTTGCAACGCCCTTTAAAAATAATTCACTTTGAAACTGTTTTAAAAAGTGTGTTAATTCCGGGGAAAGTCGATGCCCTTTGAAAAAAAAAATAATCATTGTTTTTTCATAGCGCGTTGATTATGGTAGAAATTCACGCACTTTGAGAAAAAATGTAGAGTTCAGTTAAAATTGTTAAGACCCTCAGATATAGTATGTAATTGTATTAACCACATTGTAAAGAGAACCTAAGAGATTCTCATGAAGAAAAAATTTGCAATTAAAAGGCGTGTCGATAAGATCATTTAGTTTTATTATTTGCACAAACAGAACAACAGTTCAAGAGTTCATTAAGATTTGTATATAAAAATGAACTTCTGTAATGAAAAAATGACAATAACAAACCGTCAACCATCTCAAAAATCCATAAAACGAAATACAAATTCAAAGCAGAACAACACGGACCTCCAAGATAGAGGTAGGATCAGGTGCCTAGGAGGAGTGAGCATCCTCTGCTGACCGGTCACACCCGCCGTGTGCTCTTTGTCGTAATCGGGAAAATGAAAACCGCAAAAGTCCATAGACAATTAGGTAATTAATTATGGTCTAACAATTAGTATGAAAAACGTCAGTCAGCAAGCGACTCGGTGGAAGATTGTATTTGCTGACAAGGTCGCCGTATGGACCATAGAACTTACGAAAAGATGACTTTAAACGAGACTGTTGATAGTCCTGTTTTATCAACTTGTTTGTCAGTAGCGTGCCTCGTCTTAGAAACTGTTCATACAAAGAGCATGCCCCTGTGTATCGAATTAACTGAGAGACAAAAACACTATATGCAGGTGATGAAGGTATATTGCTACATAAGTAGGGAAAGTTGACTATAGAAAAATTGAAGTCATCGCGTTTATCATAAAGTTTTGTTGTTAGGTTACCATCAATGTCCATTTCCAGTAAAATATCCAAATATGAAACAGATGACGCAGACTTTGTGGTATCTTTTATTTCAAGTTCACTGGGATATATCGAGTCGACGTAAGTATGGAAATAACAGTTATTAATTGATAATACGTCGTCGATATACCTAAATGTTGAGTTGAAGGCCACAGCGAGTGATTTATTTTTTTTCACGTACAAGTTTTTGAATAAATTCTGCTTCATAAGAATACAAAAATAGGTCTGCTAACAATGGGGCACAGTTGGTGCCCATGGGAATTCCAACAGTGTTTAATGGTTACAAAAGTCTACTACAAAATAAAAGTTTTCCCTAGTCAACAAAATACATGTAACTAACACAAGCTTTCGCAGCACTGTTAAGGCTTACTATGAAATTATCAACGGATTTAAACATTCATAAAACGATGCATCTATTTTTACAAAATATTTATGTAATGTTATTTTATCATGATATAAATTTGATACTAAAAGAAACATCATAATAAATGCCACTTTGTATGACACTTAGTGTGGTCCTCTGAATGGACAGTCACGTGATATGTGTATCACGAATGGAGGTTATAAACAAATTTCAATATTATAAGGGCATACCTTTGTTGAATTAAAAATATAAATGATAATTAAATTCTACTTATCTAGTAGATTCTGAAAAGTGCTGCTGCTTTGTATATAATTCATCTTTTATTAGAATAAATATCAAATAAATGAGCTCCGGTTGAAATTTATATGACCTTTGCTTAATATTTTACATATTTATTCATTCATTCTATAGATTTCATCGAAGCAGCAGCACTTTTTAATAAATTAAACATTCCCTTAATTTATATCCAAAAGATCGTAAATAATCTGTTAAGTGTATGCCCTTGTAAAAAGCGGATTTAGATAGGCTTCCCAATGTCAAACACATCAAACTTATACATTAAGGTATTAGCGGTGTATTACTCCACTTCCGGTAAAATCTACGGAATAGGCCGATGTTTCAGACCTCGGTAGTTTCCGGAAAGCGGTACGAGTTACTTTTCTTTGTTAGAGTTATCTACCGTGGCAAACAGGATGTGTACAATATCGAGGGGAAAAAATGGCGCGTAGGTGAGACGAAAAGGGCAGATTTTCTCTTATTAGAGGAAAGCCACCAAACAAAGTCCTTTCTTATGGCAAAAAGTCATATGAAATCGATCATGATTATTTTCCCCAACAGCCCTCGTCAAGTAAGTGTAGTGACGATACCTATGAAAACATAAACGTGGGTAAACATGTCGATAGGGAAGGCTGGAAGGAAGGGCGCCGACTCGTGGAATTTTTTGTCTTGTTGTCAAGTCTGAAAACTTGCACGTTTTGCAGACTGGGCCCTGTACCACTTACTGTCTATAGCATTATTGGTGAAATGAAGAAAGGATTAGGGGGGTATTTGTATGTAAGATGCATGAACCCTGACTGTGGACAGGTGAATATTGCCCCATATGGGAAAACACATCACCAGAAGAAGAAAGGCATGCCGTGTTTTGTCGCCAACACAAAGCTTGGTACTTGAAAGTATATTTGTTTACAAAATTATCGGCTAGTATTATAAATGTATGTATACTGTACTTGTACATTGTTATAGTCAGATAGTAACCAGTATTTTTTTTATGATAGCCATAATTGACAGCCTAGACGGACCAAACCGGGTAAACAACTTTTTATCCACCTTGAATATAAAACCCATTGACCAAAAGAATCTGAAGTCTATGGAACGTCGAGCAGGACTGAAAAATGAGGAGGTTGCAAAGGGATCAATGGAATTGGCTGCCACTGAAACTTACAAACTTGAAATGGAGTAAGTGTATTTCATTGAACATGGCTTGCATTATTTAAATCATTTTATTTTAATGGTTTTATACAATTGAAAGTTACCACTTACAAACATGTTAGAATATGTTGTACGCTATGCTAAGTTAAAATATGTAAATGTTTAAAGGAATGTTGCACATGAAGAAATGATGGAGGCAACTGGACAAATGGGAAGTATAATTGATGATTTGGGAGTTGGAATCATGCTGATGCTTCACCGTCATTAAGGTTTGTTGATTCTGAGGTTTTGTTTAATGCTAAATAGTACAAATTATCAAGATTGTTTCGAACCATTGTTAGCACACTGATCTTTTGTCAGTATTTGTGACTATAGGATTTTGCATTTTTTTTTTAAATTTAAAACATTGTCCTGGGTTACCAGTTTTTGTTTCATAATTATTTATACATGCAATGTAATGTTTGTGTTATTGAAATTATAACCATGGTAATTTTTATTTTAGTACAAGAATTTCCACTGTTCCTCTAAAACCAGAAGTCTTCAACAGTCCCACGGAACAAAATGCAGTCAATACATTATACAACTTTCAGTCTGCTGCTGCATCTTCTGCTTGGTAATTATCATATTATAAAACTAAAAGTGTTTGTACTGCATTGCCAACAGTAATTCGTTTGTTTTTATCTACGTTGTTCCAGATTTAAAAGGATCACTTGTATCAACATTTGATGATACTTCAAATAACAATATCGATAATAGATTGTGTGCAGACAGTAAACAGCATAGTTTCATTGAAAGCAAATTTTAATTATTTTTTCGACTTCTAATTGCATTAAATTTTTTTTATGGTGAAATGTTTAAAAAATTACAGCACTCCATTAAATCAGCAAAAGGTGAAGAAAACAGTCAAACGGCAAATAAAGAACAAAACCGTGAGGAGAAACATTGCACCATCATTCCCGTGTCGTACAAGAACTGGCATGTCCCTGGCTGTGGACACAGCCTGGCATAAGCGTGGATTTGATAGTCTAACGTGTAATTATTTTACTATATTGAAAATTTGGAAATTTTATTGTCAATTTTTGTCATTTTTCATAACAATGCTAATATAAAAAATTATGTTGCAGCTCACACTTTTTTCATGGGCAAATCTTGTTACGGAAAAAAAGGTAGTAAAAACAGTCGTTAAACATCGTGCATGTGGAACTTGCAAGTGGTGGTCAAGACATCGTCCAAACTTACCAGTGCGCCCTCACAGATGTGTGAAAAATCATCAAGGAAGTGCCAGTATGATGGAGAGTACAAGTGGAGTTCAAGGGGTCAAGGAACTAAATGAAAGTGGGACACCTGTCGAATATTTAGAAGGGGATGGTGACAATACACTTATTGCTAGGCTCAAGAGTGATTTGAACATATCCATGAAGAAAAGATTTGACAGAAATCACATTGTCAAAAACATTGGTAAAAGAAAAAAAAACTTAGTAAGTCAGTGATTATGCATATTCAAAAATGTCTAAAGTACATATTTGCAAAAAATCAGGGAAACAGAGTTGGCATGGAAGAGAATTTGAAAGCACTTATCCCCCATCAATTTGGTGATCATTCCCTCTGTAAACCACACTTCTGTGGTTATAAACGCAATCCACAGGACGTTTATCCTCATCGTAGCCTTCCCTACAGAACATCTTTGAAAGATCCTGATTTGCGGACAAAACTAGAGAACCTATTTGCACCTGTTATATCCAATGTGGATCAGTACTGTGATCTAGGATCAAGTCAACAATGTGAGCATGCTAACAGAGAGGTAACGCTACGTGCTCCAAAATCCTTGCATTATGGAAACTCTGAATCTTTGGATTTCCGGGTAATGGCCACATCAACTTTCATAAATGAGGGTCGGTAGTATATAACCCAGGTGTTTTTTGTTTATTTGAATTTCTTTTTTTCTTGTTATTTGAAGTTTGATGTTGAGTGTTCTTGTGTTCTTTTTTTAGTTTCACTGTTTTGTTTTTTTGTTTATTTTTTTAAATGTCAGGTTGAAGTTGCTGTGAGTTGGAAGTTGTTTTTTTCTACTTTGGTTCCTTTGATATTAGTGAGTTTTAATTTAGATTAAAAAAAAAAGAATAATAAACATTTAAAATCAATAATAACTTGAAAACATTTTTTCATAGGTTCATTGTTTTATTTGATAAGAAAAACGTTGTATATGCTGAACAGTTCAGTTGGAAATCGTTAATTACTATTTGTTAATTTCATAGGCAAATGCAAAAGCTGGAATATCACCTGGGAAATACACCAAAGCTTATGCAGAGAAGCAGCTTAATCATCGAAAGTATGTTCAGGAGAAAATAAAACTGCCATCCCAGAAACGGAGAAGACTTGTGCTGAAGCAGGAGAGAGCAGTAACAAAAGGGGCAATGGAAGCATCTGAGGGAGTTTCTTACCAGTCTGGTGAGCTATCATTGAATGGTTATAAAAAAAATGCTGTACAAAAATTTTGTATGAAAAATTATGAAAAATTAGATTTATATTAATTTTATTTGTGTTTATGTTTTTTTATTGATATGCATTATTTATCTAGGTATTGGACATGAGGAAAATGTTGACATTGAAAAAATTCCTAGTCCTGTATCAAAGGGATATTTCAAACCCATTCCAAGGTATCCTCAAGACAGAGTTGCATATATTACGTTTGATCTGGAGACAACTGATCTTAGTAAGTTTATGAAACAAATTGTTATGAAAGAATTGTAAAAAACTAAAAACCAATACATTTTTTTTTAAAATTATTAAATTTTATTCCTTTTTCCCTGCAGTTCGTGGAGGAAGGATTCCGCACATAACACAAGTTGCAGCAGCTGATGTACACTCTGCAGCACAACGGGAGTTCAACTGTTACGTACTTCCCAGAATTCCCCAGTCACAAGAAGCCCAGAGAGTTAGTGGAATTACTGTGTCATTATCAGGTGTATTGATGGTGAATGGAAAGAAAGTAGAAACGGAAACAATTGATTCAGCTGTGTTAAAGTTGCACATAATGGGAAAAAGTTTGACTTCCCTGTCTTCATGACAGCACTTGCATCTGTGAACCGTGTATCAGAATTCTGTGATATTGTGATTGGTTTTGTTGACAGTCTACCATTGTTGAAAAAAAAGATTTTCCCTGGACAAAATTCATACCAACAAGAAAACCTTGTCAGCAACCTACTAGCTGCAACTTATGGTGCACATAATGCACTCGAGGATGTACGGTCACTAGGATGGCTCATAAAGCATGAAAAGGTAGCAGATAAACATCTCCAAGACTTTACATTTTCCCCGGAAGCAGTGAAAAATCAGTTGGCATATAACCGAGAAAAAAACAAAAACATCGAATCATTACATCCATTAATTGCAGCAGGTGTAATGAAGAGCCCAAAACATTGCAGGGTCCGGTTTATGTCTTGCACATCTTCACAAAATTCACTCAAGGGATGGTGAGGATGGACTTCGAAATATTTTTGTAAGTAAAAACAGTCATGGTCAAGCTCGCGTGACATGTTGTAAGAAAACACTGAACACTGTCATTCCCAGATTATGTGAATTTTTTGACAAGCAAAATAGTTCTTGAATGTGAGAATGTATAATAAATCATATGCAAATCGTTTTATTTTCATTCACAATTTCTATTGCTTATTCTATAAATATTTAAGAAGTTTAAAGGTCAAGGTCATTGACAAAGGTCATATCTGAAGGTCAAATGATTGTGTTCTTCAATAGTTAATAAGTAAAAGTATTTTAACATATTTCTATTGTTAAACTGCAGAATCATCGTTACTGCTTGGATGAAAAAGTAACTTATTGATTTTTCATTTTTTTGGGTGGTACCCTTGGTTGCCAACTGATAATTTAAGATTGTGTGGATGGAATTACTTTTTTTTCTTTTATATTAGTTACATATACATGTATCTTGACATTTATAATCTTTTTTGTTGTTCTGTGCACACAATTTTTATTTTAGAAATAAAACAAGTCAGTTTTTTCATAAAAAATTGACATCTTTGCTGCCAAGTATTGACTCAAATGATGATGTAATTTCCCTCCGTGATTGAAATGAAGGTGCAAACAATTATAACTTTATTTTAGAATATCATATAAGCTTAATACCACTGAAAATAAAGTTTATTTTCCATTTAAGATAAAGAAAACACCAGGAAACTATGTGTTTGTAAATTGAAATAGAGCTATACAGGGTAGAGGTATATAAAGTGATAATTTTGTGGTTAAACTTCAACAAAACTTTAAGAAATTGTAAACTAAACATTGTTCAACTCAATTCTGTTGTATTTGGTAATATCTAAATTTCTGACCATTACACCCCTAATACCTTAAACACTCTAGAAAAGAAATAATACACGCTCTAAAAAATTAATAGATACTGGATTTAAACAAGCATAATAAATAAGATTTAATGGTATAATAATTGTTTTAAGATTATACTCCGTTCATTTATAAAATTCATTTTCCCGTGTTAAAAAATTGATTGATCCGCCTCTCTCTACACATAATATGCGTCAAAATGTACAGTATGACGTCACATCGAGAAGTGCATCGCGATCAGTCAGTTGTTGATATTTAACGTTGTTGGACTTATTTGACTACAAAGTTGCACGCAGAGGTAATTTCTAATGTAGTTTAATGTGTGCGTACCCATAACAATCGGGAATTACTTTATTTTTGAGCATTTTTGATGACTTGTTGTTTTGTGCGATGTCATAGTTAACATTTCCTGTACTTTCTGGTCGGCGCGACCACAAAGTAGACCTTAACAGTGCTGCGTTTCAATCATTTACATCAATAAGGACTAATCATACAAGACTTATGTTTGCTCCAAACTCAGAAATACTGTATAAAGAGCTATTTTCGCCCCGTGTAATTTTCGCCATTTTACACTTGCAAACGATTTCGTCCCGTCTTGAAATCCCCCAGATGCAGTTGTGTTAACACAGATATTGTTTGCAACATAGAATTCGCCCAGTCGTAAATTGACACTCTGACATTGAAGGCGAAAGGAGCGAAAGTAAACGGGGGAGAATATTTCCCTCTATACAGTAATGGGTTCCGCAAATTCTAACTATCAAGAGGTTTATTCATATAGTCAAAATTAAGCACATAATTATGACCAAAACGAATATTTTATATGCGAAATCGAGATCCTGTTATACTTTTTTATTAGTCGTTGTTGATCACAATTCTATATTTAGCCTTTTTAAGACAATCTTGAAAACTTGAAAAAATATTGATACTATGTCATATTAAGAAATTTTAAAACGATTATCCAATTAATCAGCCAAAATGAGTTACAAATAACCGATTACCAATTCTGCAAACGACTAACATCCTTAATATCATTTTACATGAATGTGACGTGTGGTTATATATATATATATATATAAATATGTATATTGTTAACAATGAGGATTAAAATACGCAGATTTTCATAATTGCATAAGTCAAAAATTTAAACCATTCTGTAACTATGTTAATGTCACATTTCTCTTGACAAAAATATTAAGCAAAATGAAATACAATTACAATTATTAACTTTTTTCTTTAAACCCCCCACCCCCCCCCAAAAAAAAAACAACAACAACAAAAAACCTGTGCACTTAAATGGACAGAAACTGTAAAAATGAAAGATAACGATGATAAGCTCATTCAAATAAAGTGAAAAATTACCATGAGAATCCATCTTAAAAATCCATAAAGCAAAATACGAATTTAAATAAGGAAAAAAGGAAACATTGATGATTTGGTTTGTTTGTGATGGTCAAAATACAAACCTTGAGAAACACTGACCTCCATATTATATTGGAAGTGGGAGCAGGTGCCTAGGAGGAGTAAGATCACGATATATATATATATATATATATATATATATATATATATATATATACTGTATATAAAAAAAATCCCCTGCATATTCTTATATTTATCATTGACCCCCTTTGTAACAGGATGATTTTACAGTCATATTACATATTGAGCATTGCAGTTCTTTAAAAAATGATCAGACTTAAACAACTGTTAATATATGGATTATAAACCTACATCAGACTTTGAACCCCTTGTAAGGACCAAGAATTGTCCAGGGACCAGAGTCTAAATAGTTTTAAAGAATCAACAATAATTAAAAATGTTTGCATATAAGTAAAACCATAAATAATAACATTTGAATTTTTGTGGATAATTTAAATGTTTTCCTTTGTAAAATTGGTCCCCCCCCCCCACGTGGTCTAACCCTACTCCTGAAGTTTATGATTTTGCCAAAATTTAATCTACACTGTCTGAACTGACTTTTCTAGGCAAATGATGTTAAAAGAATTTTCCCTATATATTCCAATGTAAAAGTTTGATTTGAACAAACTTCAATCTACCCTACCTGAGAATGCTACCACACAAGTTTCAGCTTTACTGGCTGATCAGTTTCTGAGAATTAGATTTTTAAAGATTTTTCTCTTTATTTTCCTATGTAAAAAAAAATCGACCCCCATTGTGGCCCTACCCTACCCCTAGGGATCATGATCTGAATAAACTTAATCTTCACTACCTGAAGATGGTTCCACATATGTAACAGGTTTTTTGGCCAAATGATTTGTGAGAAGAAGATTTTTGAAAATACCAACAAATGTTCAATGATTTTTTAATTATCTCCCCTTGAAAGAGGGTGTGACCCTTCATTTTAATAAACTTAAATCCCCATCACCTAAGGATGCTTTGTGCCAAGTTTGGTTGAAATCTGCCAAGTGTTTCTGAAGAAGAAGTCGAAAATGTAAAAAGTTTACGGACAGACAGACAGACAGACGGACGCCGGGCAAAAAGTGATCAGAATAGCTCACTTGCCCTGTCAGCTCAGGTGAGCTAAAAAGTCAGTCAGCATGTGTCCTAATGAAACATTGTACTTGCTGACAAGGTCATTATATCGACCATATAACATTCGTTAAAATGATTTTTATCGAGGTTCTTGATATTCCTGTTCCAACCACTTGTTTGTGAAGCTTGCCTCATTTTGTTGTATATATAGCATGCTCTTGCATAACGAATAAGCTGAGAGACATAAACCCAATAAGCAGGTGATGATGATATATTGCTACATAAGTAAGGGAAGGTGACGATGGAAAAATTAAAATCATCAAGTTTATTCTATTGTTTTGTTCATAGATTACCATTAACTTTTTTTCGATGATATAATTATATTAAGATAGCGAAAGTAATTCTATACTGTATACCGGACGGTGTATCATAATATTGCGCAACTATTGCGCTACTACATGTATTATACTTAACTATATTGGTCAACATAATAATGATTATCCCATTAGGGCACAATATGAATTCCATTTGTTAATCACCACAAAAAAGTCTGTGCATGTTAATTAATCATACGCTGCATATTGTATCGAAAACACATGAACCCGATCTAGCTAAAGAGCTGGGTGAAAAAAGTACCCGCGCATGGGCCTGAAAATCAAGCTTAGGGTTTTTCACTTACAAAGGAAACGATATACACCAAACTTTAAAAAGTAAAATTTGAAAAGAGAGATATTCAAAGATCTAACATACGGTTTCTAATCTCAGAAATAGCCGCCTGAGTGAACATGATTGATTAATAATGTCACCGTATAATAAAGTTTATATCTCAAAAAAAAAAATGAACCAAGTGTTGAAAAAATAAATAAATGTTAAAATCAGTATCCCCGTATGTTTTTATTTTTTTATCATCATACTTTTGCAAATAGAAATCTTTCCAGCACATGTAGTAATATAAAAACCGATTGTTAGAGTCCTTGGAAAAGCTGAAGATCTAAATCAAAGCATTCGCATTTACGTTAGAAGCACATTCATATGGTAAATGTTTTGCATTTATTTATAAAGGACATCAACTTGTGTGTATCACATTTTATAAAACACTCACGAATTTAAAAAAAAATGAATATGTGAAATCTTAAGAACTCTTTTGTTTTCTTAAACGTTTCTCTATTTGCAAAAATTGTTTATTGTAAAATGTATACTTAAGCAAAAAAACAAAAAACAAAAAAAAAACAAAAAAAAAAAAAAACATCCCGAGTAGTAGTTTGTTATGTGCTCAATGCGACTGATCAATATAGACTTAAAATATATTGAAATTTTCTATTTAAAAAACCCAAAACAAATCACACATGGATCTATAAAAATCTAATAAAAGACATATATATATATATATATATATATATATATATATATATATATATATATATATATATGATATTATATTCATAATATACATGACTTATAAAACAGAACAATATCTCTGAATGTGCAAGTATCCATTGGCAAGTTCAGAATAACCCGTGTTAAAATCTGTCACTTAAAGAATTTCAATTACTTCAGTGAATTTTTGCTATCAAATATGATTTCTCTTTGATACTCTGTACACAAGTTTTTTTCTGATTATCTACCAATTTATGCTATTAGATGAGTTTAAAGAAAATTAGGCTTTCCAAAAATCTACAACGTCATGGATCCATACATTTGTCCTTGTACGACATTCAATTCAATCCATATACATTGTCGTGTGTGGCGTCTAATCTTTTTAATAGATGTAAATATATAGCCTGACACACCAAGCATCAAAGACACATTTAAGTTAAAGTACATGAACATGTTGTTAAAGTTCAATTAGCAGATTTTGACTTAATGTTATAGTTCTTTTAAATTGAACTGCTGACATATGTTTTAGAAACCTACGCTTTACCCTAACAGATGTAATTGATTTTAAAGAAAAAAATGAACAAAACAGTGTTAGATATTTTTATTTTTTTATTTTTCACATACCGTCACTATTATTTAAACGATTTGTAAAAGATATTTCAGCCATCACCTTTAATAAATCTACCAATATTAAATATGGTAATCAGAACTTTAAGTAACAATATCTACAATGTATTTACACCTAGTATTTTTCATTTATTTACAAAAAATGGTTTAACGTTTCTTGTTAACATATATTAGTTAAGTATACGTGTACACTGTACTTAAACAACGTGCGAGACACATTCCCTCTTTGTTTCGGTTACTTTTGTAACGCCTACCTATTCAGTTAAATAATGCCAAGGTTGTGATAAAAAGATACAATGTGTTCTAGATTTCATCCGTTCCATTTGTTTTTGCTAATATTGATTATTATATTAGAAACAGCTTAACAGTTCACTAGTAAATATATGGCTGGTTATCCGAATAACTAGCAATAGAATAACTAGCAATAGAGATACTATTTTGTTAAACTAGCATTTAACAGAAGATCATCTCCAAACAATTATATATGCATGTAAAATTTACTAATTTAAGGAGTTATACTTAATTATGCTTACAATACGAAGGGTGGTTTAATCATTTGTAACATATAATTTCATACATTTGTTTAAACACAATGTCTGTAATAACCAATGATTTGTGCAACGTAGAACTTCTATGAATAAAGAGGAGTAATACAAAATTTAAACATCACACGAGCCATCATTTTTGTAATAAAAGGCAGTAGCCATGTTTTTAATTTTTTTAACATTAAAAAAAACACAACGCAAATAAAAGGAACATATAACAAATATGAACAAAGCAATCAAAATAGAAACAGAAAAAAAAAACATATTTATGTTGAAATATTTGCATGTGCTTGTTGTATTGTAAACGTTTTAAGAAACAAATAAAGTTTTCTGCGTAACCTTAACTTAATATAAGAAAAAAAATACAGAAAGAAATGAATAAAAAACGAAAAACATACAAACCAACCCCCCCCAAAAAAAAAATAGCAATTGATTTGACAAAAACTAAACAATAAAAGTGTATTGCTAAAATAAGTATATGTATGCATAATAATACACAAATTGAATGGTTATATAAAGAAATAATGTGACTGCCGTCATGAGAAAAGGGCCCTTATCTTTTGACGTCACAATGCTCAGAAAACGACCTCATAGTAGCGGCATTGTAAACGCAGTTTTTTTTATTTTCTGTTTCTATTTTTTTTCTGGGTTTGTGTTGTGTTTTTTGAATAATTAGAGTATGGCCTTGTTTAAATACCGATAATAATAATTGATAACTATTAATAATTTATAATAAAAAATTAAAAAATAATTAGTAATAATAAATAATAATAAAATAATAATTGACGTTCGTGACGTCGTGTCGTTTTCGACCAGCTACTTCAAAGTCGTGTTAACATGTCTTACTAAAATTGTCATAAAATGCTTAAAACACGCAAGATCTTGGATATCTTTGTATATTTGTATTCAGAAAGAGTTGACTAATCTTATTTGAGAAAAAAAGTGAGTTTGTGAAATTTTGACCTTAAGGGCCCTTTTCTCGTGACGGTAGTCATGTATATATGAAAACAAATTCTGTATACAACATATACCTTGTGTTAGGTGTTGAATATTCATATCATACACTTATTGGTTATAGTAGATAATGTCCACGTCATACACTTATTGGTTATAGTAGATAATGTCCACGTCATACACTTATTGGTTATAGTAGATAATGTCCACGTCATACACTTATTGGTTATAGTAGATAATGTCCACGTCATGCACTTATTGGTTATAGTAGATAGTTTCGCCTGCCTGCGACTTAATAAAACTTCTCAAAGTCTCATTAATTAGTTGGTACTCTTCCTGTAACGAAATAAAATAATTTTGAGAAAGTTTTCATGTTGCTGTAATCTGCACTACACTAAAATGATATCATTCACCAATGTTTTTAGCTCACCTGAGCCAAAGGCTCAAGTGAGCTTTTCTGATCACAATTTGTCCGTTGTCTGTCGTCGTTGTCGTTGTCGTCGTTGTCGTTGTAAACTTTTCACATTTTCATCTTCTTCTCAAGAACCACTGGGCAGATTTCAACCAAATTTGGCACAAAGCACCACTAGGTGAAGGGGATTCAAGTTTGTTCAAATGAAGGGCCACGCCCTCTTTAAAGGGGAGATAATTGAGAATTATTGAAAATTTGTTGGTATTTTTCAAAAATCTTCTTCTCAAAAACTATTTGGCCTGTAAAGCTTAAACTTTTGTGGAGGCATCCTTAGGTAGTGTAGATTCAAGTTTGTTCAAATCATGGTCCCCGGGGGTAGGGAGGGGCCACAAGAGGGGGATCAATTTTTACATAGGAATATATAGAGAAAATCTTTAAAAATCTTCTTCTCAAAAACTATTAGGCCAGAAAAGCTCAAATTAAAATGGAAGCATCCTCAGGTAGTGTAGATTTAAGTTTGTTCAAATCATAGTCCCTGGGGGTAGGGTGGGGCCACAATTGGGGGGTCAAGTTTTACACAGGAATATATAGAGAAAATCTTTAGAAATCTTCTCCTCAAAAACTTGAAATATTGAAAAGATAAAGTCATAGGTCTTTCAAAGTATACAATACTGCTCTAATTTGTAATATTTTGCATTATATCTAATTATATAATTTCCATTTTAAATATTGTTTACAATATAAAAATCTCAATATCAATTTTAACAAGATCACAAAACCTCCTAAGAAAAGTTGTGCAAATATTAAACCGTCCTTTAGTAAAAAATAAAAATAAAAAAAAATTTCAATATACCATTAGGAACAGGAACAGGGCGGGGGGTGGGGGTGGGGGGTGGGGGTAAGGACAAGCTGATGCACAGAACGAAGAACGATAACTCGTTAAATCATTACGCATGCGTTAACCCATGTTTGTGGACTTCCTGTAGACGATATTATTCCCGCTAAAATGTCTGCCGCGAAGAAAGCAAGAGTTGAGGAAGAACCATCGGAAATTATGGGATACATTCACAATGTGTCCCCCATCAAGTTGTCAAGAAACAACAACAAGTACTTCAACGCAGTGTTTCAGGACCACGAGAAGTACAGCGATCTAGTTTGCTTTGTCCCAGAATACAACCAAATCTTGACGGAAATGCAGAAGGCAAAGTAAGCACTTTTTTATTGTCAGTAATTGCTCCGATGACATATTTTGTTACAAAACTTACTTAACGATGTGCATCTATCACTTGGTGATTTCGTTATCAACGAAAATCAGTAGTTAAGAGAGGATAATGGACGTAGTATACATAATCCTGATTCTAGCAAAAGTTATTTCCCGTTGATTGCCAAATTTGTAAAAGTAAACAAACCCCCTTCCTCATATTTCATCAATCATTATTCAACCAATTTGATAAATTCGTCTTACTTGACAGTGAGGTAAACATTACATATTTTATTACCAATATGTGTTTACAAAAGATTTTTCGAATATATTACTTTAACAAATTTTGCGTTTTACCATACAGTACTCCGGTAATGTTGGTTGTTCGTATGTTCAATCTAAGCAAACTGGCATATCGCGGACCCATGCCATTTTTGACGCCGCCACGTAATTCATTCCAGTGTCATGTCCTTATCTCTGCCAAAATAAATACACCCTACAGTGCACTGATTTTTTTTCTGCAAAACTAGCACCCTTCCTTTTGAATTGCATAAAAATAGCAACATAAAATTTGGGGAAAAAAATATTTATAGTAAATTAGAATACTGAGAAACTTACTAATGACAACAGTTTTTGTTTTTGTTCAGCATGTTTCTGGCAATTGTCCAAAGATTCATGCTCTGAAACTGCCTTTTAAATGCGCATAAGAAATAAGTTCCTTAAAGAATGAAACCTATTACAAGATTTTTATTCCATTTATTCAACTAAATTGTGTAAAAAAAAAAACAACCCAACTTTGCCTCTCTGGTTATTGACAACTCATTGCATAAGTATATATTTGCTTATGAAAAAATGACAAATGAATATAATAAACATTAACTAAATATTATTTTACTTTATCGTTTACATTTTAATTGCAGACCGTGCCTGATAGAAATAAAGTTAGAAATGTAAATTTATTTGTTATCAAGCACTGTCTCCAAATTAAATGAAAGCTATAAATAAACACGATAATCATTTGGTCAAGCATTTTAGATAGCACGTGTTGTGGATTTGTTTGTAAACAACCATACTATTGGTAATCTTGTTTCAAATGCAAATTGAAATAAATAAAACAATGTTTTATTATTATAATTAGGGACACACTGTTACTGTTTTCAAATTATTAACCTGTCAAATATGTTCAAAGACTGTTTAAAGCAGAAAGAAATTTTTTTCTGAATTTTGAAATTTCTTCAATTTTTGTATTTTTTTTATGATGGATCAATCTTCATATAATTTTAACAGGTTACAAATGTTGTCAAGTTCAATTGCTTTTCTAGATTATCACTTAAACTGAATTTAGATTAATTAATATGTTCAATATATACTTTAAACTACTTCAAACCAATTTGTTTTCTTCATTAAATAAAATTGTTTTATTTTTACTCCAAAGAAAGAATATTTAAAGTGCAAACATTTTTTTTAGGAGTCCAGTTTGTCTTGCAAAAGTTGACAAATCAATTAGTACAAGAAAGCCAGGTTTATATGACCTCAAAGTTACATCAGCCACTAGAATATCTGTTGCTTCTCGTCAACTTGATTTCCGATACGAGCAACCAGAGGACAAAGTTCTAACCATTACAGAAGTAAAGGCCCTGCAAGCTTTTCAGAAGGTAAATTTCACAAATTAAATTTTTAAATAAAAATTTATCTTGAAATCAGGTACAGGTACACTTGCATTGTGTATTGTGCAACATGGTACTACAGTTCCTGTCTTCATAAAGAGCTCTGATAATGTGATTTATTGTAGGGCTAAGACAGTATGTTAAAAATCTTGATTATTTTGGGTATGATGGAGCAATTTTTGACAGAGTTATAATCCTTGAACTTAGAAAAATTCCAGTTATTTGCAGTTCTAGTTCATTTTTTGTGTGATTGTTTCCAAGAAGGGGGGGGGGGGGAGGGGGGGGGATAAGCGTTTCACAAACGTCTCTTGTTTTCAATGCAACTTCAATTTTCTGTTATGTTACGGGTATATGGGAGGCATTCTAACTGTGGTAAGGGCATCCCAAGACACAGATTATTCTTACTAAGGAAAGTGTGGTAAAATTAATACAATTATTGCAGGCTTATAGCTTTGTTATCTAAATGTCAACAATACATTGTGTCAATGTATCTTTTTTGTAAATATCTGATATGCAATGTCAACCCGTGCACGCAGGGGTCAAAGTCTAGTTATATATAATTTAAAGATCTTAATAATTAATATTCAACATGTTCAACTGTTTACCTCTTGATTTTCAAACAGGTATCTGTGAAAGCCAAGATCATGAGTCAAAATGACCCGACACTCCAAACAATTAAATCTGGAGAAGTTATCCAAAAGCAATATTTAACAATAGCAGATGCAACAAACTCCATTCAGCTGTGTGCCTGGGATAAACATATTGAACAAATTCAGTTAGCAAAATGTTACACCTTCTGTAATGTGTCTTTAAGAAATTTTGACAACGTCAAATCCCTGACTACCTGCCCTGATACTAGAATTGATTTAGTTGATGATATTGGGCCAGTCAAGAATGTTGAAGTTGAGTCCGTTAGTCTTATTGAAACAATAACAGTTGATAGTGTTTCATGTGTGTCAATGACTCTTTGTGGCGTGTGCAACAAAGATGTGGGAACATATAACTCTAATGTTCCCACACTGAAATGCAAATTCTGCAATATGAGGCAAAACACTTCAAAATTGCAGAGCTCACTGAAAGCACAAATAAATTGTAAATTATCAGATGAGCCAACATTGCACAAGTTGTCAATTTCAAACGCAGTGCTAAAAAATTTCACCGACACAAACAAGATGCAATCACCTGATGACATTGAGGACTATTTGTTGTCAAAAAAATTGAAGGTCGAGATGACTCCTTCTAAGAGTCAAATTTTGAGAATTATTCAGGCGGTGTAAATTTATGTCACCCCAGACAGTCTTTTTAGGATTTTCTACTGATTAAAACCCAGTATGACAATGTAAACGATCATCAGGATTATAATATTGTATTGTTTAAGTAGTTCTGTAAACTATTTGTTTACTTCTTAACTACTTGTTAAAGTACATTTTGTTTTTCTCCCCTTCAGCCCAAAATGTTCATCTTTCGTTTTTCATTCAAGCTAATTTTGTTAAGGTACAAATCATGTGAGTATTATTCCAAATTTGAATTGGTCTAATATTAATATTCATATACTTCTTCATAAAAAAAACTGTGTGTACCAGTGATTTTTTTTAAATCTTATTATTAAGTAAAAGTTCAACTTCAGATGAAAAAAATTCTTTATTGACATTTAGAGTCATTAGAATTAGTGTATTATAGAATTTTGCCATTGTTAATATTATTTGTGTTGCCTTTATTTCTATGAATAATATGTTTTGAACTTGTGTTATTGAAAAAATATGTCAACCTCTTGTAACGATTATGATAATACTTTTTAATGTCAATGCTTAAAATTTTGCTCTTATTCAGGTGTGCAAAAGCTCCATTCAAAATTAAATGTATGTTTTTTACTCTCGTACTTTGTTCTCGCAAGTAATTCGTTCTAAATGTGGAAAAGCAATATCAATGTATGTTAATTTTGGAGCAAAAAAAAATTAAATACAAAACAATATTTGTCTTCATGTACATCATCCACTTGCATCTGCCCAAGACTTGTGGATGATATATTTTTGAGTGCAAGACATTTTTAGAAGCTTTTTCCTTGCCTTAATTTACAAGTTACTTTGAATGTTTGTTAATTACAGATATTTTTAAAACTTGTGAATACACGTTTTTTTCCTAGCAGTGCTTAAAACTAAGACTGTTATTTTATCTGTATTACTATTTTAGACAAGTAGGTTTTAGTTTTTTCTTCTTATGTTCACCAAGATATGGTTATAATTTAAAGGCTACAAAAGGGAGACTACTAGTTTTGAAAAAAATGCCTTATGGCATATTTGTTTTATTTACAGTTTTTTTTTATGAAAATTTAAAAATGTCTGGTTGAAAGTAGTTTAGAGCAAATTTGTTTGTATTTCACAACTGTAGTTATTTTTTGACGTAGTTTACTTTTTTTTTGTGTGTGTGTTTCTATTTCACCCTTCAAAAACATCTTTTTCTTCAACAGCAGTAGTTTTACAATGTACAAGATGTCTTTCTCCTAACATATTTTCCATAAAGGTAATCTTTTGTTTAAGTATCAAATACTAGTTTACAGAAAAGCAAGTTCAGTAAAAAAATGTTGTTCAAACAATTTAATTTTTTTGTAAGGGTGTTTAATTGAAAATAAAGTTGAAAATTTAAACTATTTCGTCGTAATTTATTTGTGATACATTCCACAAGGTTATTAGCCCCTCACACAACTTGTTGTAAAGGGGTAATAGCATCACTTTTGTGCATATGTATGTGTATGTATATGTGTCCATTTCAGCCTTTTTAGCAAACTTTAAAGAAAACCCTCCCATAAATGTGTATCAAACTTTGCACGCTTCATAAGCATGTTTAAAGGACAAACCCTATTTATTTTCAAGAAATATTATATCCTTTTTTTCATTTAGATTGTAACACTTAAGAAATTTTATGTACTACTTCCAGTTCGTGAAAGTCGACAATTTAAATCAACAACTTGATATTCTGTTGGATGTAAGCCCTGTAAAAATAGAAAAAAATTGACAAATGAGGAGTTGAAAGGTTACCAAAGTGAAAACCTGAATCAAGAAAAGATTAAGTTCACCTAATTTAATTGAAACAAACAGCCGTCTGAGCCGAATTTCAGGCTATGAATAACAAATTACTTGCAGAAGAACAGGTTCATAATTCACAAGAGACTGACGAATATCGTCCCCATGATTAACTAGGAATTCATTTCGTGTAAATCGCTGAAGATATGTTACTCTTTTATAAGTAATTGGGGTTAAAATTTCCACATGTTAACTCGAATTTTCTCATAGAGCAGACTAAAAATCGCCACATCTTGGCTACGTTTCATTTTCAATATGAAACTTTTGCCTACAATGTGTAATATATGTCACTGGATAAAGAGAATTTATTAAACTATATGACTAAAGTTTTACACGTTTGTGGTGTGTTTTTGCTAGTAATGAGACGAATTGTAAAACCATGTAAATGCACCCAACCCGAATGAATACACACAGACCATATGGAAATACTAATAAAAACAATATTTTAAATCTTCTTCTCAAGAACCACTTGGCCAGGAAAGATGAAACTCATAGTGAAGTATTCTCAGGTGGTGTAGATTCAAGTTTGTTCAAATCATGACCCCTGGGGCAAGGGCGGGGCTGTAATGGATGAGTAAATTTTACATAAGAATACATCAGAAAACCTTTAAACTTTAAAAATCCTCTAGTTCCCATAAGCAACAGAGCTGTGATTAGTTACATCTATATGCAAGGAACTTTATGTAGCGCGCATTCAATTTTGTCTAGTTTATGGCCGTACCAAATGATATCAACAGATTAGGTTTACCTTTGTTTATTTTTTTTTCGATCGGGCGCGGTATACCAAATAAATGAAAACGAGCCTCGCTTCCTTCAGTCATTTTTGATGTGGACGGTGAAGAAGTAACTGAAGTATAGTGTTTACACGGATCTGAAACAAAAGTATTCATTGCTGATTGTTGTTTTCATTCTGTAAGGTTTGAATAGTTAAGGATTTAGCTGAATAATTACAACCTTGCGTATATTTCCTCATGCAGCAGTAATTTGTTATGATGCAGTGTTTAAGCGCGATCATGCTGCGCAGTTGAAGTCTCTCGGAGAAAAGTCACACGGAGAAAAACAACTCCATTTAGATACTGCTATTATTTTTCTAGTGTTGAAGAAGATTGAGAAGATGATCTATTTTTAATATTTAATTAGTAGAAGGAAGAGTAATAGTTTGTCATTGTACAATACAAAAATAGACGAATTTTACATGCCTAAGAGTTATCTCCCGTTGTCAGCGTTTCGCTCCTTTTCCCACTGTCTCTGTCCTTTGTAAGTTACGTGTTAATATTTTTAATCTTCAAACGTTATCGGACAATTTCAATCTGTACCTGTATTGCCAGGGTATAGGGTAACATGTAAATTATGAACATATTCATACAGATTTAATTACTAAGATACTGACCTATAAAGTTGGTAAGGTTATAGAGGGAAAACAGTGCCTTAGGCCGGTTGACCCTGGATAGTCCCCACAAAGGGAAATAACTTTTGTAAATATGAAAGTCGTCTACAGGGACAACTCTTGCATATAGGCAGACCTGTCATCAGAACATGTTTATAAAGCATAACTTATTGTTAGTAAAAGTAGCAGTACAAAGTGTTTATCGAAGTTTGCAGAAAGGAAACTATATAAATTGTGATGTTGTGTCAGTCGCGGAGATGAGAAATATCACCTACACAGGTTCCTGACAATTGGCTAAAATAAAGCTTAGTAGTGTGTGTAAAATGATAAAAAAAAAAGACAACAGTAGAATAAAAAGACTATAGATTTACATGCAGTTTATTAAAAAAATTGTGTTATGGGCATTTTTTATTTAAAAATAAATTAATAGGAAAGTGTTATTTTCATGCCATATGATTTTACCATTCTGCATTTTATATTGCACTTGTTCTTTGTTTTATATTGTACTTATTTTTTTACATGTAAAGTACTTTAGGGTAATTAGATAATTAGATAAGGTGCTATATAATACTAGAATAATAATAATGACTATGTGGTTTATATAATTAGCAGTCTGATTTAAGTTCTAGTGATGGGAAATCAAAAAGAAATTAGAATCAATTATATCAGTAATATTCGGCTGGGCATAATTGATTAGTAATGAATTATAATCGAAATTTTTAATTCAAATAAAATAAACACAGAAAAGTTAAACTTATTCATAAATGTTTATTATTTTTTCTTTTCGTAATTGAAAGTTGGAAATAATATTTAGTTAACTTTAAACAATATATCATGATATATTGAAACAGAATGGGAATTAATATTTTTTAAAAATTGCATTCAATGGGTAAAGTACTGATATTAGTCCCATCTTTCATTAGAATAACTACATGTATTTATTTCTTAGGATTACAATTTTTAAAAGTAGTTATCCAGAAATAAGACTTGTATTTTTCATTAATATGTTTTACGGTGTGACCGTTTGGGCGAGCGCAGTTGTACCTTAAAAAATACACCTGAAAAGTTCATCTGCCACTTCAAACGCAAGTCGCATGACATCTAGATCATTATGTCACATGAGAGATCGTCAGGGTTAACGGAAACAGCCGAGCGTCTAGTTGAAACTAATAGACCTAGTGCAATTTTTGTTGAAAGAAATTTCAGAGTTATTTTTTGTTTCTTTTTAAGATTTCTACATACTGAAAGACAGTGAAAGTCTTTTATGCCTTATGTTATTATTTATTGGCACAAAGGGTATTGGGTAGCAAAGGAATTCTGGGAAGCTGTCACAACAAAATTTGCTTGACATATGTACAGATTTCATTCCAAATTTCCTCTGTTCTTACACGTTAGTCTATTTAGCTTGCTTTGTGACCTTTGCTGCGCTTGCTATAATTACATTTAAGGGTTGTCTAGACTAAAAATGTTTTCTTTTGTATAGTAAAACCTTGCACTGGCTTGCAGTATAGTCCCATTTCCTGTTATTAGTCTGACCCCATATTCAATCCTGGCGATATAAAATTTAATAAAAAATTTAGTGTTCATTCAGGGCCTTGATATGTTTCAACCATTCTTAACCTAGAAGAGGTGATCATTTTTGACGGAGTTAAAGTATTCATAAAATGGTTTTTTTTAGCATTTAACAAGTTCCTTATATGTTTCTTAGCTTTAATTGTGACCCATATGGGACTTAGTTTCTTTGTTGAACTTTGTCTAATTGCTAGCACTCTCGAGCGCTGGCAACAGTTAGTCTGTTTCACTGAAATACCAATGCTCGACTCCATAGTAGGGGATTCTGGGAAAACTGTACTGTGTAGGTTAGATACACTGTACCAGTTGAATTTCGTTTTATCATCTTCACATGAAGTTTTGTGTTTTATTATAAATGGCAAGATTAACATTTACTCTAGCTTAGGTCTTATAATGCCAAGTATTTATAAATATTATAATAATATATAGCTAACTTTAACAATCTCGAATATGTTTTCCGAGCTTGCCAGAGGCCCGAGAAGATACGATTGCTACAAAACAGTACAAATGGTTATGGAAAATTTTCACCTCGAAATTAAAATAACAGTAGATGCATAATGATTAAGGCACAGTCAATGAGCTATGTCATTGCCAATGTGAAGCCCACTCTAGATTCACAATTCTAAATAGAGACCCCACTCCACCACTGTGTTTTCCTATTGTTTATTAATCGATTCATTTAAACCAATGTTTTAGAAATCTGCTTCTGTATTTTATAATGGCCACAGCGCTAGCTCACCTATCATTTTAAAAGATAAACTTGTTAATATTTATGACAGTGAAACCCTTGTGGCGATCACAATTTGTTTTATTGTTATAATTATTTCAGAACTTTATACCTGATTACTTCTCGAAAATGTTATTTTGCATTCTTTATATGGTGTTACACTATTAAGCCTGTGTTTACTACATCTAATAAATTCAACTTTCTGAAAAACCATATTTATGACAAAATAGAAATATTTTCTTCCTTTGTAGACATCCCTTGCATCAGAATTAAGATACCTAAATTCGGAAATTCCTGAGCCGTTTAAATAAAAACAAATATAAAATCATTCTGATAGTCTAAGGTTACAAAGACAAATGTAGTTACTATGGATTACACACATTTGCAAATAGTTGTGATGAAGAGGGTGTACTGTTTTACACAAGTGTGTGTGTCTGTCGCAAAATTTTTCAACTCTAATTTACCAACTTTTTCCTTGCAGATTTATGAGTTACAATTCATCTTAGATGCTGATAAAAATAATGTAATTCAAAGGAATTGATTTAAAGACCCTCTCACACAATTTTTTTGGACATCGAGAAAAATATATTGTATAAAGGAGTTAATATTGAGCTAAGTTATCTAATTTTAACTGTATGGTGTGTGGCATTTACCCCCAGGAAAAATGTTCAAAGACAACACAGTATCAGTGAAAAGAAATCACTGTTAATTACTTCAATAGAGAGAATACATGTGAATAACAGGTTCAGTCAATTTATCATGGCCTTTTAAAATGTTAAGAATACTTGAATTAGTTACAATTTGAGTAATATATTGCAAATTTCTATTTTTTATAATTTAGATCTAAGGGCAGATCACTCTAACTGCAGGAAAATAGCTTAGAATCAGAACTCTTTAGTGTGCAGTGTAGAGAGCGTTCTTAATCTTTCATTTTAAAGAAATTTCAAAATATTAAATGCTACCAAATTATAACACATGTTAGAGGAATATTTCGACGAAATGGCAGAATTAAAAGGTTTTGACCAAAATAGCCAAATTTTAACAATACTGACTTTGTAATTTCTCATATGAGTTATGAAAAAATAAAGATGCATGTGGTGGCATAACATAGAAAAACTTGAAATGGCTTAAATGGTTGCTTTTATAATTTTGACTGCAGGTTAACCACAATACCAATGTACACACAGTCCTCGATAAACAAAAAAAATTCTATAAAATTTTATGAAATACCATAATGGTTAGATATGTAATTTGGATTATTGCACAAAAGCTATGCCAGTAAATGTTGTATACATTTATACGGTACATATAATTTCTTGAAATGTGTGACACATGTTCAAGGTAAGTCTTGTGTGAAAATGGTATACGAATTGCATGTAACTTGCGTCTCTCTTAAAATGATTGATTGTATGTTATTTAAAAACCCTCTGAATTTCTCACTCATATAAGACGCCAGTACTTGCAGGTGGAGATCTACAAATTTTGTCCTATACTTGGCACTCGGGGCTATTGAGCAGTGAGGGATCTTTTTCATGCCAGCACTTTCAGAGACACAGGACCTCTGTTGTTACGGTCTTGTCCAAAGGACCAGTCTCCACATCCCACAGTGGGGTTCGAATCAACGAACTAAGGATAAACTCCTTAGTTTGTGTCTCTAGAGCAGACGCTCTGTGCCACACAAGTGACCTCTTTAAATCAATGTTGTCATATGTGTTGCCTGTAATTTTGAATTTACTTTCAGGGTTTATTTTTTTTTCAACTTTCTGCTTTCCTAAATTTGATTTGTGCTACAAACTTAAAATAAGTATATATTTTTAAAAGTATCTGCATTGTAGTTTCCAACAACTGCTCTCTAATCTGAAGGTGTCTGATGACAGCATTATTATTTTTAGAAAGTGTGTTAGAATCAAGTGAAGGCTATGCTGATCCTTATTATTTAGTATAAATTATAACATTGTTATATTTTTTGTAGATCACAGAATGCCTAGGAAGAAGAGCTGGAAGAAAGCTGCTGTAAAAAAGAATACATGTAAGGCAGATGTGGGTGACAAGTACCCCACAGATGTTGGCCACGTCCAACTGTCTGTGCCTCTGGGTGTAGGCCATGTCCTATCACCTATGACATCTGTACCGGCAGGGGTGATCTCTACCA
Source organism: Magallana ariakensis (assembly GCA_020458035.1). Classification (NCBI taxonomy): domain Eukaryota; kingdom Metazoa; phylum Mollusca; class Bivalvia; order Ostreida; family Ostreidae; genus Magallana; species Magallana ariakensis. The sequence continues at coordinate 54,090,408 of CM035811.1, read as the reverse complement.
CCCCTGTGACAGTGGTCTCTGCGGCTCTCCCTGAGACCACTTTGACTCAAACTATGCCTCAAATGTTGCCTCAAAAGTTGCCTCAAATGATTACTCAGAATTCCTCTCAGTTGCTTACTCAGAATATCTCTCAGATTACAACTAAGAATACTACTCCGTTTGTAATGAACAATATACCAAATGAAACAACACATGCACTGCAAGGTAATTGTATGCATCAGAATTCAGATAATGTGGTGTTTGGGTCTTTCCATCAGGGAAGCATGAGATTTTCATCATTTTCAAGAGGTAATCAGTGTACATGCAATTCACTTATGATGTTGTCAAATTCATATGAAAATTTTTCATTTACTAGTTCCTTTTTAGATCAGACTCTGCTCAAGGGAGATAATTTGTACAACACGGTTGTTGGGAATCTTCAGAGTGTTGGAAAACTTAAAAGTAGATTACTGATGTTTGATGAATTACCAATTCATATTGATTCTGGTGAAAATCACCATATGGTTGATAAGTTTGATACATTGTTTGGCTTATTAGTTACAGATGATAAGAGAAATCAAATTCAAACTCTACATGAATGTCTGCAACAAGCATTGGGATTATCTAGGTACGTTTTAATAATGATTGGCTCAATATGTTCAGCACTGTACAAAGATTCAGACAATGATTTTTATTTTTTTGACTCGCATTCTCATGGGGAAAATGGTTTGTCTGAATGTGATGGAAAGTCTCTGATGAGACACAGTTGCTGCTTAAATGATTTATTAGGATTTCTGTATGCAATGTATGAAAGTATGCACATTGAATTTGCAACTGAATTTAAAGTGATGCCTGTCTCTTTCCGTACACTTATTCATAGCTTCCCTACAAATAATCAAAGTACACATCAATATTATAGATTAGATCAGTTAACAACGACTGCTCTCACAAACAAACAATCTGATGGCAGCAATACTGGTCACTTAAAAACAACAGCAATAAAGAAAGATAAAAAGTATTACATGAGAGAATATATGAGAAACAAGAGACAGGATCCAGAGTTCAAAGACAAGGAAAGGGACAGTATGCGAAACAAGAGACAAGATCCAGAGTTTAAAAGCAAGGAAATGGACAGTAAAAGAAACAAAAGACAAGATCCAGAGTTTAAAGACAAGGAAAGGGACAGTATGAGAAACAAGAGACAAGATCCAGAGTTTAAAAGCAAGGAAAGAGACAGTAAAAGAAACAAAAGACAAGATCCAGAGTTTAAAGACAAGGAAAGGGACAGTATGAGAAACAAGAGACAAGATCCAGAGTTTAAAAGCAAGGAAATGGACAGTAAAAGAAACAAAAGACAAGATCCAGAGTTTAAAAGCAAGGAAAGGGACAGTAAAAGAAGCAAGAGACAGGATCCAGAGTTTAAAGACAATGAAAGAGACCGTATGAGAAACAAACGACAAGATCCAGAGATTAAAAGCAAGGAAAGAGACAGTAAAAGAAACAAAAGACAAGATCCAGAGTTTAAAGACAAGGAAAGAGACAGTATGAGAAACAAGAGACAAGATCCAGAGTTTAAAAGCAAGGAAAGGGACAGTAAAAGAAGCAAGAGACAGGATCCAGAGTTTAAAGACAATGAAAGAGACCGTATGAGAAACAAACGACAAAATGCAGAGTTTAAAGGAAAAGACAGGAACAGTAAGAGATACAAGAGACAGGATCCAGAGTTTAAAAACAATGAAAGAGACCGTATGAGAAACAAGAGACAAAATGCAGAGTTTAAAGGAAAAGAGAGGGACAGTAAGAGAAACAAGAGACAAGATCCAGAGTTTAAAGCAAGGAAAGGGACAGTAAGAGAATTAAAAGGCAAGAAGAAGAATATAGGCATGATGAGCAAATAAGAGATTTAAAGAAGAAAAAAGAAATGAGACAAAATTCTAACCAGTTAGAAAAAGAGAGATTGAAGATGAAAGAAAAGAGAAAAAATGAACACTATAGAACATCAGAAAAATATTGCTGCAAAACAATCAAAAGCACACTCACGGGGGAATTTGGACTATATTGAAACTCAAAAACAAAGATACAGAAAAAGTAAATTTGGAGTTGATGCAATTGAGTGTGTTGACAATTTTCACAACAATGTAAGATTGGGTCCGGTGTTTGTATGCACATGTTGCCAACAGACATGGTTTCAGGAAAGTGTTTCAAATGTAGATAATATTTTGTTGGATGCTGAAATCAAAAGTAAGTATTTTACTAATACAAAGTCTGTAAACGAGCAGGAATGGATATGCAACACATGCAATTCAAGTTTAAAAGAAAGTCGAACTCCAAAACTCTCTATTGCAAATGGAATGGTATGGATTCAAAAACCAAGTGAATTGAATCTGTTACCATTGGAAGAAAGACTCGTATCCTTAAGAATTCCCTTCATGCAGATTAGAGAATTACCAAGAGGAGGACAGTATTCTGTAAAAGGAAATGTTGTAAATGTGCCAGTTGACATTCAACCAACAATCAATAGTCTTCCTAGGAGACTTGATGAAAATATTACAATACCTGTGAAGTTAAAAAGAAAACTATCTTTTCAGCACTCTTATTGTCATGAAAATATCCGTCCTACAAAGGTTCTGATTGCTTTACATTGGTTAATGAAAAACAGTGAATATTATAAGAATTCAAACATAAACATAGATGACAACTGGTTCCATGAGGTCACCAATTCTGCAAGCGAATTAATGAGAGAGTTTATAGAGGGTCACACCAATGAAGATTCAGCAATGCATGACCAATCAGATGGATCAGACTCTGATGAATTCTGTGAAGTTGATAGTGGTAAGGATGGAAATCGTGATACTCTATTAGACAGTGACTCATATGACATGAATCAGATCTTCACGTTTGCTCCAGGAGAGGGACAGCGTCCAATGAGTTTGTATCAAGATCAAATGGCTGAGTATTTGTCATTTCCAACAATATTTTGTGGTGAAGGAAGAGTAGAAAACGATCAGCGTCAAGTACCTGTTTCATATGCTGATATTGCCAAGTGGGAATTACGAAGTGCTGATAGACGTGCTGCACAGTCGGTACCAAATTTGTTTTTCAAATTGAAAAAGATTCAACTAAAACAGGTAACAGACAAATGCAATTTAGCCCTTAGGAAGTGCAAAACAAAGGGGAAAACCTTTACTGCAAATGAAATAAGAAATCCTGATCAAATAAGTGACATTGTTAGACACAATGAGGGATTTTATGTTTTCAAACAATTGAGAAATTCTCCTCCTTATCTTGAAACAAGAAAGAAAGATGTTTTTGCAATGATACGACAACTTGGTCTACCAACTTGGTTTATGTCCTTTTCTGCTGCAGATACACGTTGGAATGATCTGATCAGAGCACTAGGAGTTTTAAACAATGGCAAAGAGTACACAGATTCTGAAATTCAGAGCATGACATGGACTGAAAAGTCAAAGTTAGTTCAGAAAGACCCAATTACATGTACAAGATATTTTGATCATCGTTTTCGAACTTTTTTAAATACTGTGCTTAAGAGTGATCATCATCCTATTGGCAAGATACAGGACTTTTTCTATAGAGTTGAATTTCAACAAAGGGGATCACCACATGTTCACATGATTGTTTGGATTGAAAATGCTCCAAAATACTTAGAAAATGATAACAAGGAAATTGTTGCATTTGTTGACAGCTACTTGAAGTGTGAAAGGAATACAGAAGACAATTTGATAGAATTGCAAGTTCATAAACACTCACAAACATGCAAAAAAAAAGGAAAGGCTGTTTGCAGATTTGGATTTCCACTTCCACCACTCAAAGCTACTATGATATTGGAACCTTTGGACAGTGATATTGAGAAATACAAAAAATTGTATAAGACTATGCAAGACAAAGTGAATGCCTTTAAAAATGGATGTGACATCAGCTGCACTTTCCAAGACTTTTTGCAGAATGTACTACAACTATCTGAAGATGATTATATAAAATGCATCAGAAGTTCTTTGAGAACACCCAAGGTATTTTTAAAACGTAAACCCTGTGACTTGAGAGTGAATGCTTACAACAGTACTCTTCTTCATGCATGGGCAGCAAACATCGATATTCAGTATGTTTTGGATCCATATGCTTGTGCAATGTACATTGTCTCATACATAAGTAAATCCCAAAGGGGCATGAGTGATCTGCTGAGTAGAGCTGCAAAAGAAGCAAGAGAGGGCAATCTTGACATTAAGAGACAAGTTAGACATATTGGAAATCAATTTCTTAACAGTGTTGAAATTGGAGCACAAGAAGCAGCATATCTAGTTTTGCAAATGCCCCTTACAAAAGCATCAAGAGATGTAATGTTTATAAACACATCTCCAGTTGATGACCGTGTAATACTTGTCAAACCTGATTCAGAACTTCAAAAGTTGAATGCTAATTCCACAGACATAGAATGCAGTAACATAGTCAAAAGATATGCAAAACGTCCAAAACAACTTGAAAACTGGTGTTTAGCTGACTATGTGTCACAGTTAGATGTAGTTTTCCCAAAGGAAAGTATAACTGACCTATCTGAAATGGAAACAAATGATGATGAGAGACACCAGTCAGAAAATGAAGATAGTGGATCTGATACTGAGGGTGAATTTAAAGACGACAGCACATTAGTTGTGTTGAGAAATGGAATTAAAATTAAGCGCAGAAAAACACCAAGAGTTATACGATATGTGCGCTATAGCTTAAAGACAACCCCAGAAAATTACTATAGAGAAAAACTAATGCTGTTCACTCCATGGCGAAATGAAACTTCTGATCTTCTGTGTGGACATCAGAGCTTTGAGCAATCATTTAACCAGAAAAAATTTTTCTTAGCTAAGAAAATCAAACAGTATGAACATAATGCTGATATGCTTGAGCAGGCAGAACAGATGGCGCAGGATGATTTGACAGAAGCATATGATGAATTAGCTCCTGGTGCTCAACAAACTGATGCAGATGATGAATATGAAGGAACTGTTGACTCTGAAACATTTGTTCACTTTAATCCAGAAAGGCCAATTGAACAGAGAGAGTATGATATAGGAAGTGATGTTGGAATTCCATCAACAAGACACCTGAATGAGCAGAGTTCTGTTAGATTACCTGATGATGAGTATTTAAAGCTTGTAGCCAGTTTAAATTTGAAGCAACGGGAATTCTTCAATCATGTTATGCAATGGATCAAGTCTAAACAGGAACCTATTCATGCATATCTGTCAGGAGGTGCAGGAGTTGGAAAGTCGGTGTTAATCAGAGCGCTTTATCAAGCTTTACATCGGTATTTAGCTGCTAAGGAGGGTGAGAATCCAGATGATATACGAATTCTTCTTTGTGCATACACTGGAAAAGCTGCATTTAACATTGGTGGTCAAACAATTGCTTCTGCATTTCACCAGAAAATTAACCAAAGGCAGCAAAACATGCATTGTGATGAACTCAACACATTTAGAACTAAGTATAGAAATTTGTCAGTAGTCATCATCGATGAAATTTCAATGGTTGGCAACGCAAAGTTGGAATTTATAAATGACAGACTTCAGCTTCTTACTGGTTTGAAGAGGCCGTTTGGAGACATTAGTATTATTGCTGTTGGAGATTTCTTTCAACTTAAACCAATCATGGATGGCTGGATTTTTCAAGATTTAAAACAAAATGCCCAAGCACTTGCATGTAATCTTTGGAAAGAAAACTTCACCTTATTTGACTTAGATGAAGTTATGCGACAAAAGGATGATTTAGAATTTGCACAGCTTTTGAACCGTCTTCGTCACAATGAGATGACTTCTGAGGACTTGGATATAATTCACAGGCGCATCATTGCTGAAAATAGTCCAAATTATCCACACAATGCTCCCCATCTTTTCACAATGAATGCAAAAGTAGATGAATATAACAATAAACTTATAGAGCAACTTCCTGGTGAAAAAGTCATTGTTAAAGCTGTTGACAGTGTCCTTCAAGACCACAGTAAAACTGTGAAAGACCGACTACTTAGATCATTGCAATATCAAGATGATGTAAGCAAAACTGCAAATCTCATGACAAGACTAACTCTAGCCATTGGAATGATATATGACATTACGGTTAATATTGATGTTACTGATGGCTTGACAAATGGTTCATCATGTACTGTATTTCTTGTTGAAAACAGATTACCTGGTGTATCAAGGCCAAGTATTGTGTGGGTGAAGTTTTTAGATTCTGCAGTAGGAAGAATAGCTCGACAGAAATACAGACATCTTTTCCATGATGATGTTATGGATGATTGGACACCAATATTTGACTGTCAGCGATCTTTTGTTTTCAATTCAACTACATATCAAAGAATACAGTTTCCTTTAAGACCAGCTGCTGGTAAGACAATTCATAAGGCTCAGGGCTGCACTGTTGATGAAATTGTAGTAGATTTGTCTCAATCAAGGGTAAGGAAAACACCCCACATTCATTATGTAGCTCTTAGTAGAGTTAGATCTGTTGACAAATTGCATATTCTGAATTTCAATGAACAAGCATTAACTGTTGATAAAAAAGTTGTAGAAGAAATGGAAAGAATGAGGAAGGAAGCACCTCTAAAACTGTGTTATCTTCCATTGTACAAAACAGAGCAGAACAAACTAAAAATTATGTTTAATAATGCAAGATCTCTTCATAAACATTTCAATGAAATTAAAAATGAACCCAATGTTTTAGCATCAGATGTTATTGGTTTTTCAGAAACAAGATTAACCATCAATGATGAACAGAATTTTATGATGGAAGGTTACTTGACTTTGTTTAATCATGAAAAGAGAAGTCACAGCTATCGTCCTCATCATGGAACAGCATTATACGTTAAAGAAGACCATTTGATGAAATGTATCTCAAAATTCAGCAACACTTTGCTTGAATTCATCATAGCTTTAATACATTTCAGAGACCTTGGAGAAGTGCAGATAATTGTTTTATACAAGTTCCCTGCATGTTCTTTTAAAGAATTTGAACGTGAAGTTATGTTGCATTTAAAACCTTTTGTAGACACAGAGAAGAAATTGATAATTCTTGGAGATTTCAATTTTGATTTGTTTACAGGTCACAAAGAATTTCTGAACTTTATGAATTTGAATTTAAAATGCACACAATTGGTAAAAAAGGTAACTCATGAGTCGGGTTCACAACTTGATTTGATTTTCACAAACTTTCCTCATTGTGAAACTGATGTGATTGAGGCATATTGGTCAGACCATAAAATGATTTACTGTACATTTACTTTTTTAAATCTGATATAAGGGACGCACAAGTATTTATTTGGGAGAGATAAGTCATCTTGTCCCCTCTCCCACCTACCAATGTGCCAGTGTCACTTAGTGACATTTGGTACATTGATTACTGTATACAGGGTTATATTCGCCCTAGCTGTGTTAATTATTTTCACCCTTTCACGTAATTTTGCAACATTTAAAATTCTCCCCAGTCGCAGTTTTATTGAAGAAATCATACCATGTTCTTTTAATTTACCCCGTTTTAAATTTGTCTACCTCTAAGATGGATGACGGGGAAAAATAAAATGGGGCGAATATTTCCCTGTATACAGTATCTGATAGGCACCAATTACTTGATGTAAAATCTTGTTTCTTAATAAACATATGTATACTTTAAGGTCAGACGACACGTTCCTCAATTTCAGATAAATTTTTCCAGGAATATGTTAATGGTTTACTACTACTTTGACAAGCTTTCTTGCAAAAAATTAGGGTACCTTACCACGCATTTCTGCAAAATACTTGAGTATGCAATTTCCTGTATAATTTTCTTGAAAATACACTTGAATTGCTAATATAAAAATAAATACATGTACAGCACAGCGAATTTCACTATATAAGAATTATATCTCCACCGGGGCTAGGCTTTGAACTCACGACCTCTAGAACCTATACACTTCTGGTTGTGTGCGGCCACGGTTCTAACCACTCGACCATCTAGACACATAACCAAATCCAAGTAAATTTTGAACATTCTTAAAGTAATTATAAAATTAATATTTTTTATTGGAACTCTTTATTACGAGGAGATAGAAAAAAGATTATCGAGGAACGTGTCATCTGACCTTAAACTAATTTTATATGCATGCATGGAATAGCTTAAAATATTGCAAACAACTCATTAATAATCACAAAACAGTTGTACTAAACAGGAATTCTTCATTATGACTTTTTATTAATTTTCAACAGACAATTAATAAATGTACAAAATAATTGAATATTGTATGTTACTGAAAATTCATGTGCCATTAATGACAATCATTCATGTAAAAAAAATGATGATCATTGTATTATATGTTAATTAATATTTATAAATTATGAATATACTATATTGATGTTTGTGACTTAGTTTTACCCTTGCTATTTATATTCTTTTCTTCAATGATACATGAATATCATGAACTTGGTACTTTGAATATACATGAAATTTTTTGAGATTACATGAATTGTTTACAAAGTTTAATTTCAAGAAATTAATGACTTCTGGTAAATAATGATTAGAGTTGTACTAGAAATATACACTTGCATCAAGTAATTGGTATCTTTGATATATGTTTAACACTGTATTCTATAGTTTTATGAAGTAAATTCACAGACTATTACCTCTTCATGAAATAATTGCTGTATAGAAAAATTGTAAATTTATTAATGTTACTGTGTCATGTGTCATTTAGTCCCTGCAGAACAATACTAGAGTACATGAGAATATAAACTTTTACAGTGTATATGAATTCATATTTCTTCCAGAGCAAATATAATAACAATTTCAGTGTCAATATTCTTATCATACATGAAATTCAAGTCTTTATGTAATTACTTTGTAATCAACCTAATGCAGTATTGTACAAATCCCAATTGCTGAGGCTTTAAACAGGCTGTGTGGTCTACAAATTAACCAAATTCAATAGATGCACCTGAAAATGAAATACATGTACTTGCAAAAGTTCACACACTATATTAAAAACCATTATCTTTGATTTTATTCAGAGCTTCCAGAAATTAGATTACTTATCATGACCATCCAGCATACTTATTGATTTTTGTTTAAGTCACTTGTTTATTCTTGAAGCTAAATTAGAATTTGATAGATGAATTTTGAAAGCACGTGCAGCTCAGTTAGAGATTTTTTTTTCTCATATATATCATTTACATCATTTTATTTTGAAATAATGTTCATTGTATATATGAACTTATATCTTTAAGTTTATTGTATTTTTGTATTTCAAAACAGTCAGAAATTCCTTTAAACATTTACCTTTACTAGCTCTAGTTACCTGTGTAGAATAGGAATGCAACCTGCTTAATCAGAGAGATACCTACATCTCATTCTAAGTTACTAGTATATTGCTGATTTCAGTTAACTCCATATTAATTGATATTTAATTTTCTCCAGCATTGAGATATTTAATATGTGACCACCATTATATTATTCTCTAATGAGAATCGACTATATATTAAACACGTATAGGCAGGTAAGTATCAAAAGAGGGGGTCAATGGACAGCCCGTAAAGGGAGGTAAACCTACCTCTTTTTAACATTACATTTTTTCCTATAAAAGAGAGGAAAAAAGGTGGATCACTATAATTTCTCATGACTGGTCTTTAAAATCAAAATTATTGATTGCAGAAAGATCTTAATCATTCCATCTTGGAATATTACCATCAAGTTTAGGTGATCTGATTCCTGCAGGTACTCCAATTAAATGTTACCTATTAAAAATTCTTTAAAAATAATATTTGATATTCAAAGTCAAAGTCTGTTGACCATCATATAATTAATTACTTTCAGTCGCAATCTTTCCACTTTTCGCTTTCGTTATGTATAGGAAAGATTTACTACCGAGAGAACTCTAAAAAAAGTGTATATTTCATATCTTTCAAATCATTACTTTGATGTATTAAACTTCTCTCTAAACAAATGTTTGAATTAAGGTATTCAATATATAACCACCATATTTCGTACCTAATAAATGAATGGTCCAATATTTTTAATCATGATAGCATTTTGAAGATGTTATCAAATAAAAATGCTCCACCAAAGGACTTTACAAAATTTTGATTATTGGCCGAATAATTTCACATTAAATTTTGCATTGAAGTCTATGGGCAGTGCATGAATTATATGATATTGTAAAATATGATTTGAATTTCAAACAAATCTCTTGGTTGGAAATATGCATAAACACCCTCCTCATTAAAATATGAAATAAATGAATTTTTTACCGCAGAAATTTTGAGAAATGAACATTTTTCTACTTTTTATCAAGGGCAAAACGTCTTCAAAAACTTGTAATGTGCAAAATGACCATGCATCTCCTTTCATCTTATGAGTCTTGTGAATTTGGTTAATTTCAATTTTTAATACCTTAACTGTTTAAAAAGCATCTATGTTTACATGTAATGTTATTTTCAAGAACTTTTGCATTTCTGTCACAAAATTGTTGCAATATTGCATTATTTGATACTGTGTACATAAAAATGTCTTCAAGTCATATAAAATTTAGATAGTTCATTGTTAGTAAATAATGCTTCTTACTTTTTATTATATTATCTACATGTACTTATTGTCTGATAAATTTTCACCAAATCTCTTGAATTTTGTAAACAAATAAAAGTAAAATCTTATTCACATTTTCTGTTTTTATTATAACTATCTTAGCTAATGTTACCCCCCCCCCCCAAAAAAAAAGGAGAGAAATCTTAAAGCATAATATTACACTTGAGAGTTGACAGTACAAGTGCTATATTCTGCAGAAATACTGAGATTGACCTCTTTATGACTAAATTGATAATGAGGTAGGCATTTTAAAAGCACTGGTTGGAAAGAAAGCCATTGTGCTTAGATCAAGCCCAATTAAAGAAAATGAATAAAAAGGGGAAGTCCATACTATAACATCTACATGCATAATTCTAGCAAGTCAATGTCTACCACTCAGATGACCAATATGGCCCCTGGGCCTTTTTTTTTTTTAAATGTAACTTACGACGTCATGTGACGCCAGAGTCTAGACGAATGTCACGTGCAGTTTGACAAGCCTGATTTTAATTTTAAAAAACAAAATAATTATCTGCGCTCCCCATAACGGTCGCACTGTCAACATATTAAAGATTTTCAAGCAAATATTTCTGCTATATTTTCTTAAACTTGGTAAGACAAAGACGAAAACTCACCGAGTCGACCTCTAATATGTGGCGACCAACGGGAAATAACTCTATCTATTATCATAATAAATTCAGTACTAAATAGGTACATGTACCAACGATAACTTATATCCACAAGTACCTGACGTTACCAATTTTCTTTTAATAAAAAATATATACTAGGTATGGGTATATTTTATTATTAAAAGAAAAATAAGTAATGTCAGCTGCCTGACTGTGGTTAAATAATAGTGTATTTTCCATGGTGTATTCTTTTATATAAGTATTTTGATATAAAGTTAAATATATTGTTCATGAGAAATATATTAATTCTACTTGTATTTAAAAGCTAATTTTTAATGTAAATCCTGCTGTATTCTATAATTTCTATTTGCCATTTCCCGATTACAATCTTCGGCCTATGCATTTTATCTCTTTTGAGATTGGTAGATTGCATGATAAAAATTTTTTTTAGAATTATTTCATTGGTTGAAATGCTGTAAGAAAAAGGTAACGAAATAAGCCGAGGCTTGTCGAAAGATCAACCTTTTACAGTACATAGAAATACTTACAAATTGTCAAGCAAAAAGCATCGGTAAGAAGTATAGATTTCAGTTTGTACAAAACCTCCCTCCCCTGCACTCACTTCAATACTGAACTCATTTCGGCTTCTACCTAGCAAGTTGCTCAGGTGAGCGATGTGGCCCCTGGGCCTCTTGTTGGAATATCTATTTATTATCCATGCAAACAATGCTACTTTTACTGAGTGGAATTGATGAAATGGATTGAAACTGTACTGTTAAAAAGTCAAAAACACTATTGCTACTACTTGATACAATTATATTCACTTATTTCCAACTGTATTTTTCTGCGATAACATTACGAATCAATTTTGAAGCCTATAACCCAATAATTTAATAAAAAAAACAACAAAAAACTGAGCGATACAAAATGGCAGTGTGTTATAGCATAACCATAAACGGTATGAGCTGCGCTACGTTAGCATGTGCTACCTTTAAAAATAGTGATTTTAAAATGTTGTTTTAAACTGTAGAAATTGAAAATAATATAAATATAAGAGATCATTCTTTAAATATTATTATCATTTCATTATACTAAAAAAATGATTTCTTATTCCTTTATTTTTTTTCATTTATTTTCTAAAGGACGTTTTCTGAGAGAGAGAGAGAGAGAGAGAGAGAGAGAGAGAGAGAGAGAGAGAGAGAGAGAGAGTTTTTAATATAAAACATAGGTTCGATTTACTGGCAGGCCTACCATAGTAGAGCATAACTCAGGACGTCGTGTCTGTAGGAGTCTGACCACAGAGAACACGTCTATCTCCTCGTCCATTGTCAGTTGTTGTATCAGGTTGTATACAGCACAGAACACACCACACATCGCCGCACCATCACTTTAAATATAACGATTTTTATATAATGAAATGGTTGTTTTTAACCTTTGTTTGCTGTTTCACATTTGAATTAAAACAAACAATAATCAATGACTAAATTAATTTGGTAAAGTCCAACATGTGTTTGGACTAAGCACTATTTACCTGATTAAAAAACTTAGCAGGACATAATTATATTATTTGACGGTAAATTTTTTCACTTGATTCGAGCAGACCATTTGTGGTACAATGTAACTTAGAATTTACTTAAGTATCACTTAATGAAGGGGAAAATGACTTGAACATATATTCCTAGTGGACAGATATAGTAAGGATGCATATTGTTTGTATATAGATGATTTCATTTTGACATGATAACATACCTTTACATTGCGACTTTTTTTAAAATGAAACAAATCTGACATTATATTTGAAAATATCATTTTACATCTATCAGTTATAATCTAATATTTAATTAAATAATGAATGAAATACATCTAAATATCAATGGAGCTTCAATCTAAATAAATCATGATATCAGTTTAAATCATTTTTAAATCAGATCTCAATTGAGTGAAGTTATTGTTATATGGAGGATAACTCTAAATGCACTACCCTTCTGCTGTTTTCAGATATCAGTATTTTTTTATTTTTTAAATTATATAAAATGATCAATGTCCTATTCAAAGACTTATTGCTTCTTCCCAGAAATAATTTTTAGGATTAAGATAAAACATTATGTATGAACCTTGAAGTAGAATCAACATAAAAAACAGAAACAAACATTAAAAAATTCACAAAAATATAAATTTACCGGCTTATGACGGTAATTGGCCCTTCTGTTTCATTTTTCCTTGCAAACGATACCAAATTGAGGACATGGCTCGCCGTTTTTGCATTGTTTGCTTTGAGGTTGTCCATTGGCTCCGCCAATTCAACAGACCATGTTTCGTCGCTTTTCTTTTAAAAAAATTACAATCTTTTTTTAATCCTCTCAAAATTATATATATATATATATATATAGAGAGAGAGAGAGAGAGAGAGAAAGAGAGAGAGAGAGATTTTCAAATAGTGTGACTTACCCCTTCTTTTGCTATCTCAATTTTGCTACTTTTCATGTCTGTTGTTTGTTCTTGTTGTAATTTGACTGTGAAGGGACTGACTGTTTTTGACCTGTTTGTAGTTGGCTTCCATTTGCTCACCTGAAAAAGATGGTTTTGAACTAGTATTTTCAAAATCATTGCAAAATAAACACTTTAGAATACAGACGAGTTTTAATGTGTAAATATTTCAAATTAAATAAATTAATAACATGGTTCGTACAGATTCCATATTGCAGAGAGGTTCCATACAGATTACAACTTCAGAGTCATAATCCGTAATCAGTCGTAAGAACTCTAGAGCGTCACCTTGTGTCGGTAAATTGGTGATGATAAACGCAGCTTGGTTGGTGAACGACTGAAAAATTCACAAGTACGAACACAATATGTACAACAATCGTTTGTTTCAGTTGAAGAAAACAAAATCAATCAAGACGAATATTCTCAACACTTACGGGAACGGATAGAGCATTAATGTACCTTCCTCGATTTGGAATATTTGACGTCAGGAAAAGAACGTACTTGTCAACTAAACAAATCTAATAGTTATAAGTTTGATTTCAATGCAGTATATACATAAATAACATTCACTTGATGAGATAACAAAGAGATAAGAATAGATTTGCAAATCTATGACATTTAAAAATCACGTTTAACTTTAACGATTCCCTTTTTTTAATGATATTCATCTTTGCAAAATATGTTTCACAAACTTTCAGAAATGTCAGAATGCTAAAGTTGCTGCTAGTGTTACCACCCCATTCACCACCACATACACACTAACATTTGTTGTATACATAGATATCTCAAGAAGAAGATATTTTAAGAAAAAGGTTCCTAGTTATTTGTGCGTTTTGAAGGCTACTAACAAATTAAAATAGTTTTGTAAACTGATTACAATGTCAAACAGCTGTTCAGTTCAAACGCTGAAAGAATCAAAATGAAAAAAAAATGAAAAAAAATTGATAAAATATAAAATAGTACTAACGAGGGTGTATAGACGCTGATGGATCACGAAACTGTGAAGTCACTTTATAGTCTTTCTCTGTGTATTGTGGTCGAACTGCCAGTAGTTTCTAATTGGAAAGTTGAATATGATATTATAAACAAACATTTAAGTGGGTTTTTTTTTACACATATGGTTGAATAATCAAGGGAATAATGTTCTACATTTCTCAACCAATCAACTTGTAAATGATTTCGTTGTGAATCAAGGAACGTGCATTATAATTCAAAATAATAATAGTAAAAAAAGACCATTATTTTAATATAGTGCCTAAATAATATGAAAAAAAAAATGTTAAAATGTTATTGTGAAACTTAGTCTTGTTCTACTTATCATCCAATTTTATTGTTGATTTTTACTTATCTACTGAGCAATTCAAACCTCAAACTCCTTTTTAAATGCTGAAGAAGCAGTCTGACTTCTATGAAGAAACTCTGCTGCACAAAGAACAGTTGGTTGTGCTTTAAACATCTCATGCAGTGTAAGAAATATTGTCTTGTATTGCTCCTACATAAAAAAAAAATATTTCTAAATGTTAAAAGGATCAACATCATATAGGTCCATAGACAACTTTTGAGTAGTGAGATTATAGTTTTGACAAATGTGGATCTTATTATTTTAACATTTGTTTCGGTAAACTTGAATAAAAAATGGAATGAAAGTAACCAAAACATTGACTAAAATAGGAAAAGAGCTCATATGTAGACTTAAAAAAATGTATTAGTTCAGTTCATTTTTCTACAAATTGAAGTAAGAAAAACAAAGCAAAATCGTTTTTGTTTTTCATATTAAGACGCATACATACTTCCATATTGATTTTAATAATGATCATATTAATTGTTGTAGAAAATTTATTGTGATTATTATCTATTATTACATAGGTTTGGACCATATTCATCCTGTTTCTTCTCATTTTCTTTACATACTCTGCAATGTTGATTTTGTTGTGCATTTTCCCCGTTTCTGACAGCACATCTATTGCAATATATGTTCCTGTTCTCCCAATTCCAGCACTAAACATATCAACGAATACTTTCAGGACTTTTTAATCTTAATTATGATTATAAAAACCTAATAATATCATTACACTATATCGTGAGAGAGAGAGAGAGAGAGAAAGAGAGAGAGAGAGAGAGAATTGCAGGTCTACATTTAAAACGTTAAATTAGGCAATGAATCATTTTTTTTTGAAAAATGTGGTCTCATAACTGCAACGGTGTGTGCACACAAATCGGATAACGCGCGCTAGCGCGTAACGATAGTTTGTTTGTACACACCGTTGCAGTTATGAGACCAAATATTTAAAAAAATAATGATTCAATGCTTATATTTACGTTTTTTCAGCATTTATTCCCTTTCCGCAAATATGATTTGTTTTTAAAAATCTCTGCCTTATTCAATGAATAATGCACAATCAACGGAAGAGCTCTTGGAACAGCCGAATTATGCTGACAAAAAAGTGCACATCGTTTTAAATTATAATAAAGCAATTTTACTTTTCATTCCTTCATTTGACGAATTTACTTTTGGTAAAACACTGAAAAACATTCAAATATAATATATATCATTTCTGGATTGTGTGGGAAAATGCAAATCTAACATGTCTTGATACGACAACTAATTTTAGAATTTTAAAAGCATAGCTAAGGAGTGGTTGCTGTCAACGAGGAAATGCATAATCTTTTACAATTAAAATTCACTAGTTTGTTTCAATACACTGTTACCTTAAATGGATAAAATTACACAATCTTTTAAGGGAAAGGAAATTTGCGGACAGTTATCCTTCATTTTATACCCATGTAAAATGTCAAATATCCTGCATTTTGTACTTCTATGAACATTTGATTTTGTAAATCAACTCCTTTATAAAGAACACAATTGATGTTCAACGCTTTATTGAATAAAACAAAAAAATTTACTTTTCATTCCTTCATTTGACGAATTTACTGTTGGTATACTAAGAAATCGATCAATTTAACCCAGTTAACAGTTAAAACAATATTCACATAAATAAAATATTAATCAGCGAAAGTATATCAGATCGTAATCCGGTTTGAAGTCGCGAGGAGAGTCAGTCATGTTCTTCGAGAAATAATGAAGAAGACTGAATGTATTCATGCGCACCAGATTTGGTGATTGGGTCTTATGTGTTATGCGTAAATATCACTCAAATCAATCAATGGAATTAAATAGGGGAAAGAAAGTGAATGTAAATATTTCTATGTAATGAGAACTTTATATTATATATATTTTATAAGAAATTATGTCTATGCACCTGCAGTGAACCAAGATAGGGCCTGTATGGCTTTTATTGTTTGTTCTCGTCACTTGGTCATGGAATAGTAAGAGACAAAGCGGTTCTGGAGTTCCGTGATCCGGCCAGGCGGTGTAATGGTATTGAGTGATTATTTTATTGTCGTCTTTGCGCTTTAACGTAAACATGTATCATTAAAAAATGAATAAATTAAATTGTTAACATTAAAAGGAACGTTTAGAAAAAAAAGTATATTTGCATTGAATACCATTAATATGTAAAAAGTTTTGTAAGAGGATCACGACTTGTACATAAGATCGTTTTCATTATGGTTTAGACTAAAACATAAATCATTGATATTCGAACCTTTTTGTTGTTAACCTCAAGCTTCCGAACAATATAAAACGCATATTGTTTTTCGTCTAGCAATTGAATTGTGAAACTACCGCACTGCATGGTTGTTTGTAAATTTGGCCAATACTGCACGCACTTCCACTAGTATAAAAAGTATAAATGTATTATTTACCAGTATGTTTCCGAAATGTTTATAAATAACATAATATGATCATTCCAATATTTCATATTAATAATCACCTTGATACCTTCCATGAGATTTGTTAACATTATAACTTGTTTTACGTCTTCTTGCCAAATCATCAACCAAAAGTCAGCCAAAGTATTTTGTTTTGGTCCTTTTAAGAAGAATATATTTTATGAGGTACAGAAACAACAAATTCTGGCCATTCAATTTTGAAGGTCATGGCAAAATATAACAAAATGACTAAGTCTTATTTGTTGTGAACCTTTGATATAAACTGTAAAGGCATGACTTACCTTGTGCAGCAATGTACATTTCTTTTCGTTTAGACCCCTGAAAACAATAAGATATAGTGTTTAAAAAATAAATTTGTTTTTTTTTTATATATAAATCGAAATATCAAAATGTCATAAACTTACATCTATATAATTGGCGTTGATGTAATCTGCACGTTTGCTTGCTAATATAACTCTTGAATGATCATCTACAAAATGTTTTTGATGATTAATGTTAAAAAACACATTGAATCTTTTTCAATCTTGTCAAATTATTACAAAATATATCAAGTTTGCAATTGTTTTTGTGGATTATTAGCATGATAGTATTTTAAAGTATACATACAAGGAAAAGTTGATTTAAATCTGTTTTTCGGAAGGTTTTCAGGAAGTTTACCAATATCACATGGGTATTTTTCACCGTAAAGCAATGTCTGAAATATTTTCGAAAAACATTCGAATATAATATATATCTTTCTGGATTGTGTGGAAAGATGCAAATCTAATGTGCTTGGAGACGACAACTAATTTTAGAATTTTAGAAGGATAGCTTAGGAATGGTTGCTGTCGACGAGGAAATGCATTCTCTTTTAAAGTTAATGATTCATCAGATTGTGTTGATACACTGTTACTTTTAATTTGATAAAATAGCACAATCTTTTCACGGAAAGGACCTTTGCGGACAGAAATCCTTCAATTTATATACATGTTAAATGTCAAACATCTTGCATTGTTTACTTCGATGAACATTTGATTTGGTAATCAACTCGTCTATAACGAACACAATTGATGTTCAACGCTTTATTGAATAAAACCACCAAAAATAATAAACAACATATCCCTACACTAATATGTTAAATAAGATAATTTTAAAGACCACAGAGATGTTATAAAATTTAAGGAGATAGTAATTATAATCTGCAAGTGAATAGTTACGATAATTATTCAGTATTGGCAAATCGAACAAGAACTTCATATTAAAATGTTGTAGAAAAAAGTCATAAACATATGTATACGTTAATAAAACGAAAATCGTTAGTAATTATTGAACAACAGTGCACGTAAACGCCAATTATAAACTTACAGTGAGAAACGAAACAATCAATATTCATTTAAACAATATGCTACATCTGATATCTTTAATATTTAAAAGTGCAAGAAAACGACTACCCACCGCGTATTCTTTCTTAAAACCATCATTCTCATTCTTCGATTTTTCCTCTATTACATTTCCCAGGCGTTTTATTTCAATATCAATAAGTGGTTCTTCATTCACATAAAAATCTCCATAAGGATTTTCCTCATGGATTTTTTCATCAATGTCAATATCTTCATCTTTTATTTCCATACTTTTGTTTACTTCCTTTGGTTTATTCCTAGGTTTCAAAGTTGGTTTTATCGTAGAATTAATTGCATCAGAGTTATCTTCTATGTGAATATCAAGGTTCTGGTATACGTTAGAAAAGGCCATCGTGACTTCAGAAGCTGTAGAATTGGAAATATTTTCAAGATAAACGATAAAATACCCCGATTTTCTAAGTGGTGTTATTATTTTTCCATACGTAGATTAATAAAAGAGCGTGTGTTTACCGTTTGTGTATCGTTCGTCATGTTTCCCTCCTGAAGAACATCGGACACTACAAAAAATGTAGACGTTAACTCACATTAATGCAGATAAAACAAAATTAAAAATATTTCCAGAAACGATTTCCAAAAATAGATGTATGCGCTTCATGCTAAAATAAAAAAAATCGTTTGCCTATACCGTGGATTTTAGCCTTAATACAAGATATGCAACGTCTTTTTTGGACTTTAATTTGATATGGCATTGATAAGGGTCTTACGTTTATTCTTTAAACAAGAATCGTACACCAATGCATGAATTTCTCCTTACCGTTTGTACATAATAAGGATAGCAACAATGACGATAAGTGTGACGAGAGCAGCAACGCTTCCACCAACAACTGGTAACGTTGGTATATCATTGAAATCTGCGTCGTTTAGGGACTAAACAATATAAAAAGTACACGTCCTTGATGTTAAACAAAAAATTGCATGAACAAAAATTTTAATACAGTTTTGGTATAAAAAATAAATAAAAATGTTCTTGAACAAGACAAAGAAAGAAGCATCTTACTTGCTGTAGATGAATTTAATAGAAAATATTGATTGTAAAGTTAGATTCGAACAAAATGCTAAATGGAATATTATGAAAGTACAATCGCACTGTCACTAAACTAGTTACATAATTTAACTTATGTTAACCGAATATAAAATACTCAATAAATTACCTGACTCTTAAGATAACATACCTGCATGTTAATATTACAATCTCCAGTCACATGATCACACGAACCGTTGACACAGTTTATTCCACATTTCTGAGTACAGTTTGTTCCAAAGAACGATTTCTCACAAGCTGGAATAAATAAGTTTAAAAATAAACTATTTACATAATACATATCATCACTGTATTAGCAATTTAGAAATCCACAAATGACAACTCAAATAACTTTGAATATATATACAGTTTTAAAATATAAAATAACCAATGTTGAAAAAATGTTTAAAAAAATATAACTTAAACAAGATTCCATGATAAATAAGATAAAGTAGGTTCGCTATTATACAACAATATATTTGAATAAATATAATTGTCTACTATGTGTGTCTTTACATTATTTATTCTTACCCTGATCACAAGTGTTTCCTCTCCATCCTGGTTTACATCCACCGTCGCACTCTCCTGTAAATCTGTCACATTTGGTGGTATCGTTACAGTTATTGCTACATTTTTCACTACAGTTTTTTCCATACAAACCTTTACTACAAGCTGCAAAAGGTAATAGTAATGTTTGTTCATAGGCATGTATTTAATGTAACCTGTCACAATCTCTGCTTGTCGAATTGTGTGATCACATGTGTATAAATTTGACATACACCAATAATGCTGTAGTAGAGCAAACGATTAAAGGAAATGATTCCATTAGTTTGAAATATAAGTTTTAATGAAAAGTCAAAAAATAAAATATATGATTTTCCAAAATGAAATACAAATAGTAAAGGGTTGGTAATTGCAATCGCTATTGATGCGTTCACATACAAAAAACGAATTTTCGAAGATGTATAAGTTAATGGCTTTCGTTGTATGGATTATACACAAGTCGACATCATCTGCAAACTCGATTTGATTGCTGAAAGCTTTATGCAAAATATTAACAAGTTAAAAAAATGAAAATAAAGAATTAATGTTGAGAAATAATGTATGCCTAAAAACTGGATCGTTGAAAGTATTTGTGCATTCGCATAGAGAATCCTTGTTGAATACATTCATATAACATATTTATGTCATATAAACAATATGATTGAAGTCTAAGTAATCTTGTGGGTGTTCTTGTAAATTGCATTCCACATTTGTTGTATATCTGTCTTTATATGAATGCATAAACAATTACTTGTGCATGGGAATATGTGAACCTGCACTTTCGTGCTGTATATGGGAAATTTTAAAAGCTCACTGTTGTAAACAGATAGCCATGCTATGACCTTGAATTGTTAGTATTACAAATTGGTCAATATGATACTTATGTATACTTAGATACTGCGCAATGATTTGTAGTAATGATAACTAACAGAATGAACTATGTGACTCTTGTAGCACTGCATAGTATTCCTAAATGATGTTAAGCAACCAGGTGCAGAATACGGGCATAATAATATCCAAATTGAGAGTTTATAAATAAGTTGTCATATTCGGCGATTCTTTGTCTGCAGTGATAGCTCTGGTACTCTATATTGAGTCATGTATTGCATATTCTATATAACCTTTGAAACCTTTTAGCCATGTATGAATGAATGTATTATGAGAAAGTGATCATCATACCAAGGTAGGGGACTCCGAGACTCAGGACTCGTAGACTCAAATCCTGCATCCATACTCTTTGATAGGCAGTTCTGAGAGTTTTGTTACTTAATTTAGAAATAATATATAACTCTGGAAATGGAATTTGAACACTAAATGTTCACTCATGATCATCGTAGATGGGCCGAACTAGTCAGAACTGTCCATCATAAGTAAAATATGTTATATATACCCATGTAAAATGTTGTTAAGCAGATCTTATGGAAAAATAAATAACAATTTCCCCCTAGAATAAAGTGACTTGGTTGAAGTGAACAGCATAGACAATGAAGATCCAACACTATATTTAAAAGACGCCGTTTGTTTAGTTCGAAAAGATAAGAAAAAATTCCAAAGATCTTCGTTAACCAAACTAACAAAAATTATAAAATTCCAAGAGGCTATATAGTAGGACGTATTACCGCATTAAAACAGAAGGACATCTCCGAAATACAGACTTCTCAAGATACAAAAGAAGAAATTGATGTACCTAAAAGATTTTTGAACACACAATCAAAAGACTTGTGAGGAAAACCAATGAATTTTTTGCAAAAAAGACAGCGATCTTGGAGTGACTGATACTGTTAAAATGAAGATGGAAACTGGAGACCACCACCCAATAAAGAATATACCCTTCCGTGTACCCTTAAATAAAAGGCAGATAATTGACAAGGCCATGGAAATGATGGATGCAAATATTATTGAGAGATCACAATCGCCTTGGTCATTATACCCCCCGCAAACGAAGTTTGGGGGGGGGGGGTATATAAGAATCACCCTGTCTGTCCGTCCGTCTGTCCGTCCGTCCGTCCGTCTGTGCAAAATTCGTGTCCGGTCCATATCTTTCTTATGGAGAAACATTGGAAGTTCCTACTTCATACAAAGATTGCTTATGACCTGAGGGTGTGTCATGACCTTGACCAAAGATCATTTGGGCAAGGTCAAGGTCACTAGCAGGAAAAGTTCAAAATTCTTGTTCGGTCCATATCTTTCTTATGGAGAAACATTGGAAGTTCTAACTTCACACACAGATTGCTTATGACCTGAGGGTGTGTCAAGACCTTGACCCAAGGTCATTTGGGCAAGGTCAAGGTCACTGGCAGGAAAAGTTCAAAATTCGTGTCCGGTCCATATCTCTCTTATGGAGAAACATTGGAAGTTCTTACTTCACACAAAGACTGCTTATGACCTGAGGGTTTGTCATGACCTTGACCCAAGGTCATTTATTTTGGCAAGGTCAAGGTCACTGGCAGGAAAAGTACAAAATTCGTTTCCGGTCCATATCTTTCTTATGGAGAAACATTGGAATTTCTTACTTCACACAAAGATTGCTTATGACCTGAGGGTGTGTCATGACCTTTACCCAAGGTCATTTGGGCAAGGTCAAGGTCGATAACAGGAAAAGTGAAAAATTCGTGTCTGGTCCATATCTTTCTTATGGAGAAACATTGGAAGTTCTTACTTCACACAAAGATAGC
The DNA here is from genome assembly GCA_020458035.1 of Magallana ariakensis. Taxonomy (NCBI): domain Eukaryota; kingdom Metazoa; phylum Mollusca; class Bivalvia; order Ostreida; family Ostreidae; genus Magallana; species Magallana ariakensis. The sequence goes on along the minus strand of CM035811.1, from coordinate 54,067,292 downwards.
TTATGACCTGAGGGTGTGTCATGACCTTGACCCAAGGTCATTAGTACAAGGTCAAGGTCATTGTTTTAAAAAATGCTTCATTCCTGTCTTGTATGAATGGAATTGATTAGAACGTAAAATTTGACAATAAGCTTGCATGTGTCAGGTCATATAAAATGAATTGTTTGATTATCATCCCCACCTGCCCATCTGGAAATTGCCCGCCCTGACGTATTTTATCTTTTTTTTGTGGAAAAAAAATTTCGGAAAAAAATCGGGCTCGGGATACCAAACATTAAAAACATTTAATGGCTGCTTTACATGTGGAATATGGTTTGATTTCAGTCATGTTTGTTATCATAAGGAAGCAAATGTCTTCATGCATTAACAGTTAAGTTGAAATAAATGGAAAGAAATTGGTTTGTGTACTCATATTAGCATTAACAATTTTAAAAAATTGAGCAGTTGTTATTGATAGGACATGAACGGTTAATGAGATAGCATCCATCATTTTCTATAATAGAAAAAAGTACCTCTAGTTTCCCTTAGTAGTGTTGAAGAAAAAAGACGGATCAGACCGGATGTGGGTCGACTTTAGAAGTTTGAATAAGATAGGGAAACCAGTATCATTTACGCTACCGTTGATTGATGACATCCTATGTTTACTAGACAAGGCAAAATATTTCACTGCACTAGATTTAAAGAGTGGATATTGGCAAGTAAAATTAGATTTAAGTAAAGAAAAAACGGCCTTTACATGTCACGAAGGACTATTCCAACTTAACTGGATGCAATGTGGGTTGAGTAATGCACCGGTGGTCTTTCTAGACCTGATGAACATAGTTCTTCAAGGACAGGAGGAGTTTGCCATCGCATACCTGGATGACATTCTTATATTTTCAGAGACACCGGAAGATCATCTTTGTCATATCCAAGACGTTTTAATCGCTTTAGAAAACATGGACTAAAATTAAAACTAAAGAAGTGTAGTTTCTTCAAGGAACATACTGAATATATTGGTTTCATCATCAATGAACATGGCGTTACAACTGATCCAAAGAAATTCGAAGCTATAAGAAAGTTACCTGCACCCACTACAGTCCGAGAAGTTCGTTGCTTTATAGGTCTGTGTAGTTATTACAGGAGATTCATACCAAACTTCTCAAAGATTGCAGAACCATTGATTGACTTAACCAGAAAGTATTTAAGGTTTAAATGGACACCATGTTGCCAAAAAGCGTTTGACTTTATTAAAGAAAGTTTGACGGTAGTGCCTTTGCTAGCATATCCAGATACTAATAAGCCGTACATCCTGTACACCGATGCCAGCGACAATTGTATTGGAGCTTGCATCTCCCAAAGAGAGAGAGAGAGAGAGAGAGAGAGAGAGAGAGATACTGGTATAACATGTATAGAGAAAGAGAGGGAGAAAGATCTAGAGGAGTAGATAGAGAGAAGGGGTTAAGAGAGTCAGAGAGAGAGAGAAGAGTAGATAGAGAGAGAATTAAAGAAAAAAGTATAAAAAAAGAAAAGGAGCAGTAGATAGAGAGAAAAGAGAGAGTCGGAAAGAGAGAGAGAGAGAGAGAGAGAGAGAGAGAGAGGGGGGGGGAGTAGATAGAGTAGAGAGAGGAGTAGAGAGAGTAAAGAGGGAGAAAAAGAGGAGTGGATAGGAAGAGGAGAGATCTTTCAATTCTGAATATATACTAGTAAATGAAAATAAGCCTAATTAACTATGTCTAATTTGTCACTGATTAATGTTTTGTCAAGAATAGTTTAATGATCAAAACACTGCCTGGCAATGAACTCTCGGTAACCAAACCCGTTGTTGTTGGCTGGATCTGCAATCTCTTGGATGTCTGGTCCGGCTATCGTCAGGTCATCAAGACTGAGTGTGACAATGTCCTGTTGCAGGATGCCAACATTATGGAGTACCACACACGCTACAACATACTGGCAGGCTCTTCCTGGGTCTGTTCGCAATCCAACAGCTAAACATGGGAACCTCCTCTTGAGGATTCCGTACGTCTGTTCTATAAGAACACGTGTCCGGCATAACGCTGTGTTGTACTTCTCTCTATATCTTACATTGTTGGTGGTATTGTAAGTGTCATCAGGTATGTTCTGCAAGGATACCCAGAGTCACCAAGCAGTAACCCATCATGCTGACCTGAAATTATTTGAATATCAATTTAAATTAACAAAAAATTTCATATAACATGTACTGCATGCATGGTTTAAGTATTTGTCCATCATGCCACAATTTCGAACATCAACCAAATCCAAAAATGATTATTTTCGGACTTGTGAGGAAGTAAATGATATATAGGTTACATGTAAGTAATGTATTTAAGTCATTCTGGTCATCATGCACATCAAAACTAATTCCTTATGTGCATATATATACATTTGTATTTTATTTATGAAACTTGTTCAGTGTGGTACACTGTAGTATTATAATATCATTTATGTTTAAGCACCTACCATTTTCAAACTGATGACATAAAGTACTTTCTCTGAAGACCCTTGAGTCATGGCAGGATCCTGGCCATTTTGCCACACAGTTAGTAATCAAGAAATTCGTGTCACATGTCATCTGAAAACAAAGTAAAAAATTGGATAATTTTTTCTATTTTTAAACAATATTTTATTCAATATAAGTTATTGAATATGATTAGGCAGCCGGCACAGCCTATATTTATAGCCTTCTCCCTATATATTGGAATTATAAACCACCTGTTTTTCATATGTTGTCCAAAAAAAACGGGAGATCAATACACTTATCTTCAAAATAGATATATATGTCTTTTGTTATAGTGGTCTTGTATTATGATCAATACATAATCATTTTAAATTTAATGCCTGAAACCAAAATTAAAATTTACCATGACATTTAGGGAGTGGTATCCCTTTCTGTTGACATAATCCGGCTCATTTTCAGTAGGCGTTTGAATCCTGATGAAAGTGCCATCTACACACCCTAGCACATTTCGAAATCCTACAATTTCAAAAACTCATTATGAATACCCGTATTAGAATTAATTTCTGATTTATAGTCATTTATTACATTTCCTAACATGCAACTACATGTATGCATTTACATGACACATATGATATGTTTATTTTGAACAAATGACAAAAGATGATCTGAATGAACTGAAATTAGGCCTTTTATAAAGATATTTTTGCTATTACCCCCCCCCCCCCCCACCCCTTCATTGAAAAAAAATCATGCACACACATTTACAATATATTTACACATAATATGAATGGTAAAATAATTACAATACCTTTTTAATATTGAAAATCTTTTTAAGAAATTGTCAGAAAAAGTTTACATTAAACTCTTTAACAAAATGTTGGGGCTGAAAAGTATGAACCGAAATGCCTATAGGCTGAAACGTATGGACCTTATCGAAAGGGGCCGCTATTGTTTGTCTACAATGTGAAGGTCGCGTTTTGTTTACAGTGGATATCATGGACGAAGTCGGGAGAATTCTTACCTGCGATGGCATGAAATTTCCTTTTTACATTTAAGGCCTCTTGTCCGGTTGGAAAGCGGATGAATCTACCGGCAGCGTCGGCGATGGCAGAGGCCACTCTCCGGATACATCGTCCAGCCGTGGCCTTCGAAACGTGCACTGCGTCTCCGATAAGCTGGTGGAATGCCGTGGGCACAAACCTGAGAAACACCAGCTGCTGAATCATAGGTGGTAGAGCCATTGACCTCCTCGTTCCATGACTCACCGTGTCGGCTATCATATCACATATAAATATGATGGTCGGTCGCCGAAAACGGTATCTCTCAAAGAGCTCGTCGTCTGTCCGCATCTCCAACGGATTAAGACGGTCTCGAAAAACCCGAGGACGAGGGAGCCGCCTTCTTTGACCATCATTTCTTCGCAAAAACCCAACAAGTGCCGCCATTTTGAACTTGCTTAGTAACAATCTTTATACTTAAGTCTGCCTAATAGCAGTCTTAAAATTTAAGACAATATTTCAGACTTAACTCTAAGTCATTTTTTGTGATCCGCTTTAAGAACAATCTTAAAATTTAAGTGCAAATTTATTGACTTAAGTCTGACTTAAGATTTAAGACAGTTTCATGATCCCGGAGCCTGATGAAAAAAAAACTAGTTGAGTATATTTCGGTGTTGTGATTTTTTTCATATATATATATATATATATATATATATATATATATATATATATATATATATATATATATATATATATATTTATATCCCAATTATTTAAATGCTCGTCAAGAAAACCCACAGAGAAGTACCTAAATTAAGTTCTTTTTTATTTTACTGACACACATAGAAAATCGCAAAAAAAGTCAAAGTTGTATCGTTGTCAGAAAAATCCAGTTTAACAAATATATGTTGATATGCCAAAGAATTAATCTCTATATTCAGGCGAATGTTTAAAGATTAGGAGGATGTGATATATGTAACAAATATGTTAAAAGAAAGATATGTTATATTGGTGATCCACTTCTTTTTATCTTAGTATCAAAAGACTATACATTTCATATTTGATTTAGGTTTCTTCATGTAAACCACGTATTTTTTTGAAAAATATGATCGGAAGTAGAACAGAACAAAATATTCCAGATAGTTCATGTTAAATATGAAATATACGTCAAATGAGTACACCCATATGCTGCGTTGGTTTCTTTTTTTAATAAGCTTTCAGAATAGTCGAATGAACACATTATTATTTTTAAAAATATATATTCATAGTATGTGAACAAATTTCACAGAATGTCAATGTTATATGAATATAAAATTGCATGATGTTTTGGGAATGGCTTACCATGTAATGTTAACTTAAATTCAATTACATGTATTAATCACTTTTTAAAGTGTATGTGACATATTATTTTAATGTATAACTATTTAGTGTTTCATTTTATTTACTTTCACATTTTATTTGAATTGTCTTGTTTATACCAATGATTACCTTACCTTGATCACATAAGGTTCCTGTCCATCCTGCTTTACAACCTTTTTTACAATATCCAGTGAACCTGTTACATACTGTATCCATGTAACAATTTCCACTGCATATGATACCACAGTTCTCACCATAGTGCCCTGGTGAGCATTCTGGAAACAAGTAAAAGACTGAACGTCACAGACCCACCAATAATATCCTGTTGTATACTTTTGTGAAAGTCAAAACGCTATGTTAAAATGTTAAAAAAGGTTTGCATCTGCTTAATTAACAGTTCTGTAAACATGTACCAAATGACCGATCGTAAAAGGAAGAGTATATATAGCCACTGAGCTTTGTCATGTGTCTTTCCTGACAATGAGATACACCATCGAAAAAAAATTCACCTTGAATAAATATTTGTTCTGCAGGATATTTTAAAAATCTTGTACAATTTACTAAAATCCTGCAGGAATAATTTTCCTAATTGATAAGAGAACACATGTATTTTCTACAGAATTTTAATTCAAACTTAATTTTCCTAGAGAAAATATATTAATTTTTTTATCAAAGTTTTCAATGTTAGGAACTTTTTTTTCTAAATCCTATAGGATTTGTATTATTGTATTAAACTGTTATATCATACTCAGTGTTAACAGGGCAGATTATTTGCTGAAGTGTAAATATTTTTGTCGTAAATTTTATGCAAGTTGATGTAGAATAATATCCCCTTATATTGGTTATTTTCTAATCATTTAATAAAATGACAAAATTCGCAATACATGTGTGCTGTCTCATCTTTAAAGCTCCTAGTCAGATCAGAAAATATTACATAATCATTTTTTTATCAAATTTTTCAATTTTAGGAACTTTTTTTTTCTAAATCCTACAGAAACATAAATTCATATAGGATTTTTTTTATTCCAGTAGAACGTTCTAAACATCATATGTAAGATTGAAAAAAAATCCTCCGGATTTTTAAAAGATTTATGTATTATCTGATGAATTTTTGCTCTTAACGACCTGTGAATGTATCTATGAAAACGGCATAATCGGTAACTTCATGAAAAAAAAAGGGTGAGGGAGGCAATTTTTTTTTTATTAAAGCATACGTTTTGCAACAAAATTGATAGTGTCCTGTCCTTGCCGCATTATCCAACTAAACAAGTCTGAGGTTATTTGCATTTAAATCGATTTTTTTATTCTTATCTTTTTAATAAAAAAAATCACTGAAAAGCTTATCGCTATAATCATTTGTGCCAAATAATTTGTGTTAGTTATCTTCAATGAATACTTAGCTGTTATTTTTATTAGTTTGATTAAAAGCAATTGTTTACCATTTAATGTAAAAAGAATTGTTTTTGGGAGATTTGACGTTGCTTGTTCATTCAATCAAACAAAACATGTTATGCCTTTATCGTTGTACATTAAAACCATCTTATGTAATTTATTAACTTTTACGTTTTATGAATGACACCATGAAATGTAGATTATTCAATTGTTGCTATTTTTGTTTAAAAACTTGAAAAATGTAATACATGTGAATGTAGAAAACGTCAAAGTGTATAAGCTAATGACAAAGGAAAGTGAAATCCTCCGACACCAAGTTCTTTACAAGGTAACCTTAAACAACTGCGGTATTCAATATCATTTGTTCAACTATGATAAGCGACACAAAACCTTGTTGACAAAATGGTCCCCAGTACCCTGATGAACAGACATCACACCTCCCAGAAATAAGGTCACATTTGTCAATACAGTTGTTTGAGCATGGTGTTGAACAATTATTCCAGAAATACCCTGTACACCCTGAAAATTAAAAACACAATTGCATAAACTATGCTTAGAGCTTACTGTAACTAAAATTCAGATTCGTTTATGCAAGAAAAAAATAAGACTAATAAAACCATTTAAAAATTTGGACTCACCGAAAACTTCTAGTTCACAAATCTCATTATACGCGTACGTTGAGTAGTAATAAGGATAATGGACACCATCTCTACGCTCATTGTAATAAATAACGTAACGTCCTCGCACTGAACAGTTGATTTTCTCGTTTATGGTTGGTATTCCCGATAAAGTATCGTCGTGGTGAAAACAAAGATGGGCATCATCTATTGAATTTGTATTGGAAACATACAGAAAATACCCTGCCATACGGCTGACGTAGTAGCTTCCATCTACAAAAAAAAAACATTAATGCGAATGTGAGTCTTTTTTTTCAATTCAACCGATTAACGCTGACTTTACATTTGGTTTTATTTCTATATATAAACCAGTTTAATATGAATACATATAGTAAAAAAAAAAGATTTGAAATGCATGTTTTGATTGTATTAACAATCTTATCCCCTAGGATACATGTATCTCTGAATTCTTTTGTATTTTCTAACTTCGAAAGATCCTTGGTCAGATTTGTTTAGATTAGACGAAATTTATTAATTTGTTATACATATGCATTGTTGAACATGCATATTACGCAGGTCAAAAATTATTATGAATATTATTTCGTGACAGTTTTATTTTCTAGGATGCAAATTTGTCACTTTTTCGCAATCGTGTTTTTTTTTTTAAATATATATATTTAATAACTAAAATTAATTCTACTTTGAGAGCGTAAAAGAATCTTCGGTAAAAAAGACGTAATCGGATATCTATAAATATTCTTAATATCTAATTCTATTTCTCAGTTTCTTGACTTTTTATTATTTATATCCTTGTTTCATAGATAAGTAATATATATATATATATATATAGAGAGAGAGAGAGAGAGAGAGACGGATTAATTGAAAGGAATGATTTGTTTAGACAACTGTTCTTCCCACAAGGAAGAATGTTCCTGGTGTCATCTTTTTATTTGATAAGTAAAAGGTGTAAAATGATAGGTTTCACGAACGTTTCAAGTTAATCCGTAACCAATATATAGAGATGTCATTTATTTGTTTGAGTTCATTCTAGCCGTTAGATTTAATCTGTACATAGGTGTTCATATGTTAGTAGTTGTTCTTTAGGTTCGCTTTTATCTTTTGTTAATTCCGTGGTCAAAGTGCCATCTATTAAACCTTTTGTTAGGGGATTATCCTGTAGCGTCAGGTTCTAAGTCGAGCCTCGGCAGTTTAAAATGAATAAATACATCACGTGATCACAAAATTAATTAAAATTATCTATTCCGAATTTAGTTTTGTTGGATTATTCCCCAAAAGTAGACACGACACATATACAATGAGTTTTTCTTATATAGACTTTTCTTAAAAGATTAATCAATTAGAGAATTTTAAACTAACATCGTTTTTTCTATCAATTAAAGATCATATATATCAGTGAAAATGCAAAAACACACACTTTTTGAACACGTTACATATTCCAAAAAGAGAAAAATAACAGCCAAAAATTAAAACTAAGCGCCCGTTACTATAAATGCTTAGACTGAATAAAAATTTAAAAAATGTATTGTCTTATTTACATTTTTGACAACCTGTGTTTCCGATAACAAAAACCGAAATTTCAGATAACGAAGTAGACAATTCAACCGTATTTCTGATAACATCTTGCAATTAAAAAAAATATATTTTTGACTTCAGATTAAATATTTGCATGATTCTGACGATGCTATCAATATTGTATACAATAATTGAATCTTATGTAAACATAAAGATTTTGAAAATTAAACTATACAAAATAATATACATCGGACAAAAACTGGTGAAAACAGCAAATTTGACACTTAAAGTCTTCCCAAGGCTCATACATACTATAATAAGATATAATGGTGCTTTTTTTTTAATCTGTATTCATTCCTGTACACAAAAAAACCCCACAATCAACATTTTTTTTATATCTCCACGGTGACCAATTGCAACATTTTACTCAACTGTCAAAAGTTGTTGTCCATCGAATTTTCGATAACAACCGAATAGCCAATAACTCGTTGAGCAGTGTGGTTCTGTGTTTGCTTGGTTATGCACAGGTTAGTGTTTACTGTTGATTGTCTTATATACATAAATAACTATGATTATAATGTGATTGATTGCATTTTAAAACCCAGCATACTAGAAAAAAAATATTCCTAGCTTTCCGATTTGCTGATATCCGACAATCTAAAAAACAATCTATTGAGCTCAACAGGCTTTGATGGTCACCTGAGTACATATACCATAACCAACAAAAGGTAACCCGAGTGACATTTATAAGCTAAAAAGATGCATGCTTACTATATCTGTCATCCCTACCCCCTAAAAAGTTAATAGTATGAGCCCTTGCTCCATTGACAATGAATTTAGCAATTAAAAAACAATGACTATCCCATTGCTGTAAAAATATACATGTAGAAGATTATATAAATTTCACTCATTTTCACTATGTGGTCATACTCGCACTACCCAAGGGCCTATACTCCTAACCAAAGAGGCATGAATTTCACAATTTAGTTATATGCCTTTAAGGACATCTTAATCATGCATTTAATTTATATTTTCCTGATGTGAAAGTAGAGAACACTTTCTACGATTAAAAACAATATATAAAATGGTCATGTTGGACCGCCACTAAGGCCTGATCACCCTTGACCCAGGGGCAATGAATTTCACAATCTATTTTAGGGGCTTTCTGGTAATTAAATCATGCATTTAGTTTTTCTCAAATATATATGGAAGTAGAGAAGAAGATTTTCAAAGATTGAATATATTTTCACTTTATGACCACATTGGCCCCGCCTAAGGTCTGAACCACTGATCCAGGGGCAATGAATTTCACAATTTTGGCAGAGGGATTCAATAACATTGTAATACTGTAACCACGCATTTAGTTTTTTTGTTTTTTTTTCACATGTGTGGAAGTAGGGAGGAAGATTTTTATAAAATGTAGCTGTTTTGTATATTTGGCTTTGCCAATAAGGCCCCAGGGATGGACAGGTCATACATTTTATAATTTAGATTTCTTTTATCCAAGAAAAGAACCTTCGGCTCGGTGAATATTGCATTTCCCGGGTAGCTTAACAGGTGTATTACCTTAAAAAGACTAAAAATTGTGTCAGCAAAAAATATATATTAACTATTGCCTATAATATGCTTAAAGCAAGCGTAAAAAAGGAAAATAAATGTACCTTTTGTATCGTATTACCTTCTATATCATTATGTATTATATTCTGTCCCAAGATATCCTTTATTCACATTTTACCTAAATACTCGATAATCATAAATACCTCGAGATTTAAACGATGTTCATGCTAAAGTAGGAAAACATTCTAAAATTTTTCCCTTGAAACACCCCTCTAGATTATCAGGTTTCAATACACGGCTTAAAATAAAGAAGTCTACTGTTTTTGGGGTTTTTTTTTTGCATTGAATAGTACCCAGATGATAACGTTGATAAATTATGCGAGGAATTCTTAATCATGCATTTAATTTATATTTTCCTGATGTGAAAGTAGAGAACACTTTCTACGATTAAAAACAATATATAAAATGGTCATGTTGGACCGCCACAAAGGCCTGATCAACCTTGACCAGGGGCAATGAATTTCACAATTTAGTTTAGGGGCTTTCTGGTAATTAAATCATGCATTTAGTTTTTCTCAAATATATATGGAAGTAGAGAAGAAGATTTTCAAAGATTGAATATATTTTCACTTTATGACCACATTGGCCCCGCCTAAGGTCTGAACCACTGATCCAGGGACAATGAATTTCACAATTTTGGCAGAGGGATTCATAAACATTGTAATACTGTAACCACGCATTTAGTTTTTTTGGTTTTTTTTCACATGTGTGGAAGTAGGGAGGAAGATTTTTATAAAATGTAGCTGTTTTGTATATTTGGCTTTGCCAATAAGGCCCCAGGGATGGACAGGTCATACATTATATAATTTAGATTTCTTTTATCCAAGAAAAGAACCTTCGGCTCGGTGAATATTGCATTTCCCGGGTAGCTTAACAGGTGTATTACCCTAAAAAGACTAAAAATTGTGTCAGCAAAAAATATATATTAACTATTGCCTATAATATTCTTAAAGCAAGTGTAAAAAAGGAAAATAAATGTACCTTTTGTATCGTATTACCTTCTATATCATTATGTATTATATTCTGTCCCAAGATATCCTTGATTCACAATTTGCCTAAATACTCGATAATCGTAAATACCTCGAGATTTAAACGATGTTCATTCAAAAGTAGGAAAACATTCTAAAATTTTCCCCTTGAAACACCCCTCTAGATTATCAGGTTTCAATACACGGCTTAAAATAAAGAAGTCTACTGTTTTTTTTTCGGGGGGGGGGGGGTTGCATTGAATAGTACCCGGATGATAACGTTGATAAATTATGCGAGGAATTCCAACAACTTCCGAATGGAGAAAAGATGTCAACATTTACCATTATGAATCTCCGTAAGAAACCTTTTTTCGTTCCTGTGATTTTTCCGAGTAAAAAAAAATTAAAATGTATCAATCAAGATATCTTGAATATATTTGTTTAATTGCACTTGTTTCACAGGTATATGTATTTCTGTTAAAATCGTCTAAATGTGAAAGAAACAATAACTTGAGACAAACTATACCGATGCACACCTGTTTTATTTACTAGATATATAAACATAGATAAATTCTTGTAGAGAAGCGTATATTTTAGGTTACCTGTCCTGTAGTAGATTTTGATGTGACTGATGCTGGCCACACTTCCTAAATCTACTATCAACGTCGCCGTGAGTTTTTCGTCAGCTGAAATCGTACACTGTCCCCCTGATGCTGTACGATCAGAATACAAACCATCTACTGCGTTATTGCCACCATAGTCTTCAAAACCAGGCCAGGGATATTGTTCCCAAACAGGTTTTCTTAATGCTAGGTTTTCTGGATGGACACGGAAGCAAAATATGATAATAGCATCAATATCGGATATAAATACAAAAGTGTAAGTTCAGTTTCTTAAAATTCTACGTTTGTTCAAAGTAGTATATATGCTGCTGTACTTTGTATCAAAACATATAAAAAATGTATATATTTCTTTGTTTTATCTGAAGAATGTATTTCCTTATTTGAATGTTTATTGATTGTGATTTTCTTAGTAAATCAGTAAAGGTCGCTAAAATTATGCGATGACGTTTTTACTCATAATATGTGATATCTGATTGTGGAATTTGAAAATCTCTTGAAAATTATTTATTATTTTTAAATACAATTACATATGTACAATATGCTCTGGAATATTAAAAAGAAATCTATTGATATAATATTTATCTAATGTTTAAATAGACAATATAATGAAGTCTTCAATCAAAAATGCATTGAAGAAATATAAGCACACTTACCAAGTGCACATACCTGGACAGCGAACGATACGATCTGAACGGTGTTTATAATCATCACAGTGACAGATATTGCTCTTCTAAAAATATTAGATTTTTACAATCAAGTAATAATATTGTAATCAAAATTGCATCTGTTAAAATATCCTCATTCAAAATGAAAGTACAAACTCACTGTTTGTATATAAATTATCAATCTGGAATGATTTTAACTCATATATACAGAATGTAATCAACGTGATAGAAAATGCGACACTTATCATGTCGTTTAGATAAAAGAAAAAAATATATCTTACTTTTATTTTCGATCTGTCATACCAAACAGGAAATTTGTTAACGTCTTTATCTGTTTAAAACAAATTCTTTTGTTATACAAAAACAAGAAGGAAGTAATACATGCGTCATTGCTCTGTTAAAATTCACCTTGTATTACACATTTGATTACCTGAATTTTAGACATTTAGTATGCTCGGGTAATGTAATACAGGTATTTATAAAGAAAACTTAAGGTCAACTGAGTCACTCAGGTGGCATATTGTTATCCTTTTACGTCCTTCGGCGTGCCTAAACATTTAAATATTTTCCTCGTCTTGTCTAAACCTCGTGGGGATAATTCTGTTGCATAGCCCTATATAGGAAAGGGAACATGAAATGCATGGCTCCCACTTCTCAGGCACTAGATATCGGGGGTAAAATGTGTAGAAATTGATGCAAGTTAAAAAAAACTATATTCTGTACTTGTCATTTAGCAGGGGAACTAAGCACATCGTTATAATGAACAGGGATACCTTTACAAAACCTGTAATATTCATGGTCCCTGGGTCAGGAGTGCCGACCTTATGGTTGTGCAATTATGACTACATAATGACATTCTATTATTGTATTAACTCTTAGAAATTAATTCTTATTTTCTCCCATACATATTAAACAAAAATATTGCTTTGATGTTCATAAAAGCCTTTACCTAAATTGTGAAATTCATTGCCACTAAGCCAGGGCTTCTGGCCCTGGAGAAGGACCCATATGTTCTTAAGTGAAAATATATCAAATCTAGCTGTTGTGAAAATGTATTAAATCTTACAATCCAAGAAAATCTTTGTTTTTCTAATGTCATTTATTTTAAAGAAAAAATAAATGCCTGACTACGATGTCCTTGACAGTTTCATTAAGGAATTTATGGTCCCTTGATCAGGATTTCAAGCCATACGGCGTTGCCAACTTGACCATAAAGTAAAAAAAAAATTAAATCTTAGAAAATCTTCTTTTCTACTCCCATAGTATTGGGAAATAAATCGAATGCATGGTTATAAAATTCATGAAGCCGTCTAACTAAATGGTCATATAGTGAACATATATAAAATCTTAATATTATTCTCTACTTTCACAGCCGGGAGGGGGGAGGGGGTCAACTAAGTGCAAAATTATGATCTCCATGAAGACGTCCACCTAAATTGTAAAAAAAAATATTGACTTAAATATATATAAATGTACTTTCACTGCCGTGGACAATAAATTAAATGCATGCTTATCATGTCCATAATATCTACTTTTTTAAATTGTAAAATTCACTGCCCAGCAGGAGTTCTGACTTTTTTTTCGAGGGGGGGGGGGGTGGGAGGGTGGGGGGGGGGGGGTGGGAGGGTGGGGGTGGGGGTATGGCCATATAGTGAACATGTAATTACGTAGTTCACTTATGTCATCCGAGTAATCTATTGGGCATGCGTCATCTGTTAACAATTTTAAAATATAAACTTTATCATAAAAACTATAAGGCAAACATGATGTATGTCTCTTTTCAATTTTTGGATCCTGAAGCCGGATTCTAATTAAACCGTCATTCATTAAACTCTTACACCCCCTTCTATGATTGATGTTTGCAAACATCAAATTAAAAAACTCAAAGGAGTCTAGCATTAGGATTTAGATTCCGAACTGAAGTTTAACGTGCTAATATGAGACTTCCTAGCATGTCTATTCACGGGTCACGGTACTCAGGTCTGTGGGCCTCTTTTTTGCGAACAGATGCACAAAAAAATAATTGCTAGAAAAATAATAAAAACTAGAGCCGAGCTCGTTGCAAAGCAACGAGGAGGTCTTCCGTTGCAGCTTCGTGTCGAAAAAGATTATAAGAATGATAATAGTCATAATGTTATACACTAGTGCTTATAAATGAGTAAATGGATGGCATTTATCAGCCCCTTATTGAAGAGGACAGCAATTCCAATCCAGTAATAATTCAGTCACGGAAAACACGTAGTTTCTCTTTTAGTAAACTTGACAGCGTATTAATGGTTGAAAATGTGTGCGAAATACATGTATTTAGATCGAATTTATCAACAACTACTAAACAGCAAATGTCATATTTATAATAATATTTTTTTGATTGACCGATCAAAAGATTTGAGATTCAATTCACATGTATGATTTATCTGTTATTTGTATTTTTTATCATTTGGATCTTGACTTCTAAATAGCCAGACATTGAAAAACTCTTTGCGTAACTACTCATTGAAAAAAAATTAGTTCCAGGTCACAGCACAGCCCTTACTTCTTCTGGTGAAACTAAAACTGGATTTGACACAAGAAGGAGACAACATAGAATAGACATCTGTTTCACTGATGTCTACTGTGATTTTGACCTTTAAATTATAAACTAAGTTTAAGATCACATAAACCACAAGCACTGTTTGTGTTAAGCATGATCTAGATTTTTGCCATGACAGAGAACACACGGTCCAGACTACAGTGTATTAAGTTGTATGCTATGACATCGACTCTCTACCTAGACATTTAAGGCCCTTTCATTATTTAAATGGTGTCCCTCTCAAAGGACCAAGCCGCTTAAATAATGGATATTTGAATGAAAAGCTTTGCATGCAACTTTGTTTTAGACATAAAATTGACTATTGATAAATTGCCATGTATGAAAGGGGAATATCCAAATGTTCTGTCCACAAGTACCCGAGTTACAAACGACTTAATTGGATAAACGTATTTTTGCATTGTTATCTAACACATAATGTATAATGCTGCATTTGTGTTTTAGGAAAGAATGAAATGCCAGTAATAATCTGTTTAGAAAATATGTGGTCACAGTTTATCTATGTAAATGTAGCTTGTACACTGATCCTGGACATATTTAAATTAATTTTCAAAGAACTATATATGATATGGGCCTAAAATTGCCCCCTAAAATGAACATCATCATATAACTGTAATTCTTTGTGTTCTTTGTACATATATATATCTGATGTTTTTACATAATGTTCATTTTGATTCAAGTGCCCACAATTTAGAAATATGACATCGTCAAGACAACCTTTTCCCGCCATTTTTGCATTTTTGGCATAAAACAGCTTGTTTTCAAGCAGTTTTTCTTTCAGAAAACATAGAGCGCATGCTTGAACAAACAAAATATTTTAATCAGAGGTATATCTAGCCAAGACTATTAAATGACAAAAAAATTTACCTTGTTCAAGCATGCGCTCTATATTTCCCATTCGTAAAAATATAAGAAAAATGTCAATTTTGGTCTGACTTTGAATGGATTATAGAAAATAGCGTCACTTCTGACGTCATATACTGCCCTTGAGTGCAAATAAATATAATAAACAGGTGAAAAATATATTTAATATAAACTATTTTAAAAAATAACATAATATTTTATTGTACCCGAAACACTTTAAAAAGTGGCTAATTATGGGGGCAAAATTAAACTCTTATCATATATAGTTCTTTCTGCGATGTTAAGTACTGGTTGATGTCCATGGGCGGATCTAGAGGGGGCGGATAGGTGGGAAACTGGAAGATTCAAACAAACTTATTAAATTGACTTAGAAAAATTAATAATCATATATGTAGGCCTTGGGCACCCACTGGCAAACATAATCCCACAGACCCCTCTTCCCACCCATTAAGCGTCCGGGAAAAAATATAGAACCGCGATTGACGTCGTTTTTACTATGCCCTGTCCTGAAGGGTCACGGGACTCCATGACTATATGATTTTGTTTAGTTAAAAGTTGTAAAAGTTTTAAAAATTGGAAGCATGTAGTTGATCCCGTGTTTTACATTTATTATGCAATTTCCGTTTGCGCATTTTGTGGAAAAAGTAAAAGCGGTGTTCAGACAACAAACACACACATCAAAGTAATTTGGTGAAAAAAAAATATCAACCATTCGAGTGCATGTGCACCACATACGCACAAGTTTGCCCGAATAAAAATCTCCGCAAACTACAAATTTGTATAGCATTTTCAATCATATAACCACTACTCTATTTTCTACGGCCCGAATCTAAACAACTGGTTTTTAACAGATCTTTTACTCTTCGAATATCATCAATATGCATTGCAAAGTCTATGCATTATGTATTAATTCTAATTTTAAAATGAGAGTAATTACCAATAAGAAATATGGACATGTTTGACAAAGTTTTTGTTTTTTCATGTTCTTTCTGTAGAGTCCTAATTAAACGAGAAAAATTTATTTCTGCGTAGAATCGGGAAAAGCAACCATCGCGGATTTTAAAATCCGCATTTATTTTTCAGACAGTTTTGAACTATAGGAAATGTTAGTGATCGCGATTTTATATCCTCACGATTTGATACAAAACAGCGGAATCGCAAAATTAAGTACTCCCGTAAGATAAGTAATTTACAGTATTTGTGCTTTAAAAAAAAGTCAAATGTAAATCGTAGAACGTGGGATTTTACTTTTACAGAATTGTAAACAGATATGATGGTTTTCAAATATCCAGAACATGGGTGCAGTTATTATTTAAGTATTACTTCAATGTTTTCTGTGGTATTGTGAATTCCTGCACAGTATACAAAGAGACTATAACATAAATGTTTTAAATTAGGATGACTTGTTAAGAGTCGTATTGCAAAAAAATTGCCCTTGCTTGTTTTAATATAGCCATTATTTTAATATAGCCATATATGTTTATATATATATATTGAAATATTAAATCTACAACACCAAATGAATAACAACACTGTGTCACTGCCAATCATCATAATTAATATTATGGAAAACATTGATTTTCCTCCAGACATTATGGTGTTGATTTCCTCTCTAATCTTTTTAGATGAAACCATTTAAGGCACACAAGACACGATTCGCAAACCATACAATAGTTTTAAGTCACGTGCAAATTATTACTGTTTTAGAAACGAAAAAAAATATCTTTACTTATCTAACTGTTATCTAGATCAGGAAGTTTATCACAAGCATTTTAAAAGTTAGTTCTACCTTGTTGAAATAAACAAATGATACAGTTCATATTTTGGTTGTCCAAAACCTTATATTTTGCAACTTATGAATGTGATTTTTTTTTAAATAAAAACTTCCGTCAAACACTTCACAGAATTGTGCTTTTTTTATTTATTTAAAATGAGTTATGGCTTGGGATTGACGTGGCTTCAGTTTGCTATCCAAATAAGTTATCCAAATAAGTGTGACAAATTTCATATCCTACAAAGAGACAAAATGTTCATGTCTATTTATCATTGAACATATCGTTAGTCGCTCACAGGTTTTGGTTTTTTTTTTTTTGCTTTACACGGCTTTCAAAATGTTTAAAGGAAATAATGTCAAGTATTTGATTTCTCTCAGAAAAACGACTTTGTGTACATATCTATATCATTTGTTTGGAAAAAAATGTAAAAGCCATTGCCCATTCCATACGATACAGTTAAGGCAAAAACAACATAAATTTTTTTAAAAAATGGTTGAATGATATATAGAAAAATATTAAGTATATAATCCTTTAAACTGTTTAAACGACTAATATAATGTATTTAATTAAATGTGTTAACAAATATATACCCCCCCCCCCAGAAAAAAAGGAAAATTCATAGCTAAGCTTAATATAATTCAAAAACGTTCAAAACGAACCCTCCTGAAATTTCTGACACAGAATCTTATACGTTATCACGATCTTTTCAGATCCTTACAGGCTGAAACTTATGGATCAACTGACTAGTATAATTAAGATGAGATCGGACGCAGCGTGTTGTCCTCATGAAAAAGACTAAGATAAAACCGATTTTTTTTTATGAATGACAAACATTCATTCCGGCAGTTTACTTAATCCAATAAATGAACATTTAGGCAATCAGCACAATTTCTACAAGTATATTGAGTCGCACTGTATTCAATTATGTCATATTGATAAATAACTTATTCTTTGAGAATATAAATGAAATAACAACACATCATTTCAATCAAAAATAATCTTCATAAATTGTCGAAGAAAAAAGGGTTTTTACAATATACAATCTGATTTAAAGATTGAAATACCTTGGTGGGCGGGACACAAGGTCTTAAATTATGTCCAATGTGATGGATACAATTTTTTAAACCGCAGATCATCAACAAAGACATGATTTTGACAAGAAACAAAAAAAAAATACATATATATATGTGAAGTTTTAGAAGAATTGATACAGTTATTGCTATTGTCGCTGGTATCGGAGTGGGAGTTTTAGAAGAATTGATACAGTTATTGCTGTTGTCGCTGGTATCGGAGTGGGAGCATTCCTATTTGAACTGGCTGCAGCAGGCGGTGCCGCGAGAGTTCCTCGAAGACCTCAGGCCAACACACTATTATAAGCAACTGTTTTGTTATATTCGTTAACACAACTGTATATGGACTTCTTGACTCAGACCATTGGTTTCATTCTCTAAGCATGTTAAACTCGCCGATTATCAAGATGCAATTTGATTTTTATCGTTGTAAATTTTTTGCGACCGATTCAAGGAACAGTTAAAATTTAGAGGAAGAACTTAGCACGCATGTTCCGAGTCCAGGTCCAGGAAGTGTATAGTTATCGCCCTTGAATAAACAATAAAGCTATATTCCTTCCCCCAACAAGCATGTTTAATTGCATGAAAAAATGGGGAAAAAATCAGGGTTTATCCATATTTCATTAACCTAATTATCTATAAGAGCAGGTTCTGTTTAATATAAATTGCAATAACAATTCTAGAACACAATTAACCCTAAATTGTATTAATTTTATCAAAGACCACAAATAAAGATCTAAAACACACACATCCTAGAAATAGTAGAAATGATAAAATAACATTTTTAAAATAGACACAAAGATAAATATTATTTCGAAAGGAATGGACAATCTACCATTCTAAGATTCTTTCTCATGACCATATAAAAAAGTATATACCGTATCACCGACTGATTTCAGTTATTGCGATAAAAAAGGTTTTCCGTAATGAAATAGTAAGTAACAAAAAGACAATTTAATATTTGTACAGAAAACACACACACACACACACACACACACACACACACACACACACACACACACAATTGTTTAAGTGTTCACTGCATTGTATTCATTACTAATTTAGGTAAATATACTATTGATTTAAAATGTGCCCCATCTACTCCACAGATTTTACAATAAATAAAATGAAATAAAATTTCAGCAGTAATTTGAAAAATTTTGAAGTTCATCGTAGTTGCTTGATTTGTTGACTTCTCCAAGTTCTGTGTATTGTTGGGATGTATTCCCGGATTTATCTAGGTAAAGAAGAGGGAAAATTTATTGATACTTTGTCAAACTGACTTAACTTAATTCATTATCAATAAAGTTATCTTCATGCAATTATAACACTAGATATATTTTCTATTATTACAAATCATTCTACATCAGTTATTTTGTTTACTAAATGAAAAACAGTTTATATTTTAAAACAGATTGCTGAGTCTTAAAAAAAATTATAAGAAAAAAATGCACTTTAAGTACCTTAATTATCGGCTTTTGGATCATAATTGTTATGTCTGATAAAACATATTAAGAAACTCAATATTGAGAAACACACACAATGACAATGATTCTTCAAACTTCAAATTAATTAAATAATATGTCATTAAATAAGATTATTAATATTATAATATATTTTTTTTTCTTTAAAGAGACAATTTTCTGTTGAAAGTTTTAGGGGGAAAAGTTACCTCGTATGTGCATTTATCACTGTAATGAAAATTTGTTTTTCAAACTTATCAATTGGAATCGATATAATTTCTCTTTAAAAAATGTAAACAATCATTCAGCTATATTCATTGTGAATAAAATGTGTTGCTGACAATTGAAATTATTAACATTTTTAAAAATTAAAGTTTATTATGGTCGATATTATGACGAATTGTAAACTAGACGAATTTTCACGTTGGGTTTAATCTCAAGTTTTTTTTTTCTGCATTCATAAAACGTTCATCGAAATTTATCGATAAATAGAAATTTTAGACATGTGTGTACTTATATAAACGGCTTAAATAGTTATGATATTTTAAAGGAAAATTACGAATTGACGATATTTCATAATCTTACGTATACCTTAAAAAATCATTTTTTTCCGTATTGGCTAGTTTGTTTTCTGATCCTTTGATAGAAAAACCCTATGTTTAAAAAAATAATTATGATTTTCGTACCGTACCTACTGTAAGCATATCATGAAAAGTAACTTAAATTGAGAAATTGGTTTCAAAATGGTTGAAATGACAAATGGATAAGTTAATCTGTCGAAATTATCGAGACTCAACCTGTACAAAACTAACATGTAGAAAGTTCTTAAAGGACAACATGTCAGTTGGATCGCCCTGATATAGGCTACTACCGAACATTTTAGTGTTAATGGGGTGGGGGTGGAAAGGGCGTCTACAGGATTTTTATTTTTTAATTTACTTTTAAGAAAACATTTCCTTGACCGAAACATGATCCATCTAGACTTGGCCTCGCAGTATATTTACAGACCCTAAAACGTGCTACTACACTTCTAAAACTTACCGTACCGTTACGTGCAAGAAGCGAACCGTACCGTTCACAAAGCGAACTGTACCGTTCACAAAACGAACCGTACCTCGCAGAAAGCTTGCAATGATAATTTATGCAAGATTCGACCCAAAACGACCAAAAAAGCGTACAATACCGTGCAATAAGCGCGCAACTTCTATATACGGCTTAATTGACCATTGTCGTTCGATGAAGACGGACGGAGATTATCGTTGACCAGATAAGTTGACAGTTCATTATTTTCCTAGATTTTTTATACTGGAATAAATAATATATACATACATTTCGCGGTATTATTTTAAATTCATAATGTAAACTGCAGTAGGCGTTATTATATAAAATTGAAATCCGACATTTAACAATGTATTATCAAATATTTTAATCAAAAGAAATCAACATGTGAGCTAGAAACTCGCATGCTTTCTACAAAATGTACCCGTATAATCAAGCGTGCAGTCATACTTGGACTTGTGTACGCAAAGAACAAGCATGAGTATGTTTTGTGGATTCTGTGTTAATTGACTGGTTTTTTTTTTCAGTGACTAAAACACAGCCCACGAGAAACAGAGAATTAACAGCCTGATCCGGGTTGCTCAAAACACTGGTGAACGTTAACCACTGGTTAAATCCCTTATCCAGTGGTTAAATTTCGACCAGTGGTTAAACTCTGTTGCTCAAAAGTTAAACACTGGTTAAATTGCTTGACCAGTCGTTAACTTTTGGCAAAAGTTAACCATTCTGCTGAGCTGGGTTAGGTCTTTTAACCAGTGGTTAAACATAGATTATCGCTTGTTGTTGATGTCAATTTTGGTAGACTACACAAGAATAATTGAGTAAATAGATATTTGTGCAATTATTTCGACACAACATATACATTTAATGAATGAGGCTTATTTTTAAATTTTTATTGTAATATATATTACTTTGCATATCCAAATACAGTGGGGCTTCAGATATCCAGACGCTTCAGTTTACAAACTATTTTATTTGGGAACAGATTTTTTATCTGTTATTTTGTCTCAATTCACCTTCCGGACAAAGACAGTCTGTTTTTACTAAAGAAAATCTGTTTATCTATAAATTTTGCTTTATTCAAAGGGAAAGGAATCTAAAAAAAAAGGTGTACAATGAATCAATTCACTATCATCAACTATAGTTGTAAATCGTATTTATTTTCATTAAAAACCCCGGAACAATGAATAAATCAAGAAAATTGATTGCTTAATTTAAATTTCCCGCCGCTATGGGAGCTGCCATTGAACTTTAATATGACGTCACACCATCTATTCCGGTTTGTTTTATCAACATAGCATCAGTTTTAGTAAATCATGATATTCGCTTTAAATGACATGTTTTGGAATATTTGAAACAATATCGATTTGAGACCGTTCTTTTACCTTTGATTTTCCACTAAATTACAGACTAACGTCAAATGGAGCATGTTCGTTGAAATCTAAGAGCGGAGGTTAGTGTCGGAGAGATCTCCGCGTAATTGTGGAAATTGTCAACAGATGCCAAGTATCGTAGAAAATGTCTGCCGTCGTTATTTCGACATTGTAATTCCGACTTTAGAGAATGTATTTTAAACATCCCGTTTACAATTATAACATACTTATTCAGTTAGCGAAGAACTTGACTTGGAATAAAAATTTACTCGAGGTCATTTTCAACTTAATTTGAATGATAGCAGATTAACAGCTGTCATTTAATTATAAAAATGCATATATTTATGCATACATGTATTTATTCTTTAGATTGACGTGTGAACCTAAACATTATCAATTTTGTTCAGTCGATTACTTGAGTAACAGAAAGGCATAAACCAGCGTTTTATTCAGAGCACTGTGTACATTGTATATGTAAACCAAACCGGAATAGATGGTGTGACGTCAAAATAATTAATTTTTTTTTGGTTACTAATACAAAAGAGTTCTACATAATGTTAGCCTCCAGTAAATACGATTTCTCCAACTTCACAAAGCGAACTGTACCGTTCACAAAACGAACCATACCGTGCAAAAAGCGTGCAATGATAATTTATGCAAGACCCGACGCAAAGCAACCAAAAAAGCGTACAATACCGTGCAATAAGCGCGCAACTTCTATATACGGCTTAATTGACCATTGTCGTTCGATGAAGACGGACGGAGATTATCGTTGACCAGATAAGTTGACAGTTCAATATTTTACTAGATTTTTTATACGGGATTAAATAATTTATATTTAGATTTGGCGGTGTTATTTTAATTTATAATACCGTTTTAAAAAGTCGTTTAATTTATTTCCTTTTCCTAGACTTTCATCATTTCCATGGTTATCGACAAAACTTTCATGATTCTTTAAAACTGTTAGAATATAAATGTTTAAACAATGCGTGGCATTACTATTTTGATTATTTTAATGAAATATTTTAACATTGTGTATGTACTGGACTTAACATTAAGTGATTCTCAGAGAGAGAGAGAGAGAGAGAGAGAGAGAGAGAGAGAGAGAGAGAGAGAGAGAGAGAGCTCTTGTGTGTGAATTGTAATACTTAAATTAATGTTTTATCACTGAACCTTATTATTTCGCATTAACTGCGTTTCTATAGTCGGTCATTCGCGCGGGATTTTATTTCAGGATTCCACGTGCCACGCCTGTCAATCTGTCTAAGTATAACAGATCACGCCAAGCGCCGCGTGCTACTTAGTTCCTCCTAAAAAGCTGGAAAAAAATTATCGAATGTAAAGCGTTAAATATTTATGTTTTCTTAAATCCTTATTTAAGAGTGTTCCCATTTAAAAATTATTTAAAAATTTAATTTCCCTCGACTTCGTGATTTTAACTCATGCACAAGCGATCAGTGTCCCTTTTTTTCGCTGTCGTATTTTCTGTTAGATAAATTCTTAATATATTTATCACTTTTAATTTTGTTGACTACCGGGCATTTTCCCGTGTCCTGTTTACAACAATTATGTGAGTATATAGGTAAATGACATGTACAGGTGTATCATGCTAAAGCAAAGTAAATAATACACAAGTTCAATAAAATCTGTCAATTCACACATCCGGTCTATCGGACACATAAAAGACCATCACTATATGTACACTGTACAAGAATATAATTCAATCAAATACCAGTAAGTGGTGCATGCTCATAAATTGCTGAGTTTTAACTATACACATTATGTTTTTTAAGGTAAGGGAAACGATACCGGGTTGATGTGACCTGTGTATACGAACAAGTGCAGGAGAACCTAGGATCAATATTTGAATAAATAACAATCCGTGTCGATTAATTTATTACAGTTAATTTCAAGATTTCAAGACAGAAATTCATTTTTTTCTCTTATAATTTTTTGCGTGTATTTTTAAATTGTCTATTTACCAGCGGAATTTGATCGACAACAATACGCAATTAAGAATTATCATAAAAATGATGAAAAAAAGAAATAGAAAGATGCCTGTCAAAATAAAAACTGGCCGAAAATCAAGACAACGATCAAGGAAACTAAAGGAATATCGGTATAAAGTCGGAACGACTTTTCTTAGCAATTTTAAATGGAATAGAAATATTTAATGACTTCAATACTAGTAAAGAAATACATATGTAGAAAGACGTTTGTTAAAATTATCGACAGGCCGTAATAAAAAGCGAAAGATAATCGCGCTAAATTAAAAAATAAAAATATCTATCGAATTAAAGTCAAACCGTTCTTTTAAGAAATTATAACAAGTACATTTATTTAGAATTAGATAGGAATAATATCAAACTAATTAAAATTAAAACTCTTCTCCGCCCTCCGGTTTTTAATGCGTATACGTTTCACGCGACGTATCAAAAACGGGGGAAAGAATAAAAGTCCTAGTTTTAATTAAATTGAAATAATACATCATATAACTAAAGAAAAAAAAGTTTGCCACAATTACCACCTTGCTATAGTCAATCGGGCAAAAATGAAACAAAAACATATCGAAGAAAATCAAGGCGTTCAGGCCACGCCTACCTCATTATTAAAGCGCGCAAATCGTTCACAAAGGGTGCAGCTATTTTTAGCAAAGAGTACCGTGCAAGAAACGAGCCGTACCGTTCACAAAGTGAACCGTATCGTTCAAAAAGCGCACCTAACCGAACCGTGTAACTGGTGTAGTAGCACGTTTCAGGGTCTGTACAAAAAATAAATTCGAGTTATTTGAAGTACCTGTTTTCTTTCTCCAGTAGATGAAATTGATAACACTTCCAATAAGCACAATTACAACTGCCAGAACAACGCCAATGACTATAGACTTCTTGTCTCCACACGGCTGTCGACTGTTGAACCCGTCTAAATCGAACAGTATAATTTTACTGAATTTTTATATAAAATATAAAAATAAAAAAAATACAAGAAGAATTGCATACACAGATGTATCCGTATTTACATTACACCAGTTTTAATAACGTGCAGGTTTTGTGGTGATACCTAAACCGCACATCAGACCACTCCATCCTTTTTTGCAGCCTTCAGTGCATATCCCCATAACAGGGTCACACGATTCGTTTCCAGTACAGTAAGTGTCACATCGATTTATACAGTCTAATCCAAAAAATCCAGAGGGACATGCTGTGAACCAACATATATTGAGGTAAATACAGTTTTAAAATTCAGTCATTTGTCACTTATCTCATAATCACTGGATGAAAAATCCAGTTTCAGCAAAACTGAAACTATATGGAAATATTGCTGAAAGTTGAAGTTTCATGTATAGAATGCGGAAACCATTATTATCCGTTAGGTTTCAGTCAGCAGAAACTTAAGTCTAAGATTCCTGATGGTTTCCGCAATGCGGAAACCAAAATTGAAATGTATGAAAAGTTGTGTAAATTATTATGGAAATATCAATTAGTTTCAGCACATTTCCGCTAGGTTTCAGTGTGCGGAAACTTTAAGATTTTAAATGGTTTACGCATTGCTGAAACTATTACTAAAATTGATCTGAGTTTAAAAGTGATATCAAGTATTTTCAACAGGTTTAAGTTTAATTCTAGCCTAATGATCATGAAGCCGCACATGCTTATATGTACAGTTATTGTAGGTTTCAGCGTGACTGAAACTATATGTATACATGCAACTATCTTTAAATTTGGAAAATAAGGCGATTAACTAAGTAATTAATTGAATGTGAAAAGAAAAACTGATGTCTGATCTTGTTTAGTGAAATCATTAATCTTAGGTACTCGGGCACATGTATACTTGTGTATACATTCTTTGTCCAGGTGACATCCTCTTTGTGATTTTCCTGTATATTCTGTGTGGATTGCAGGGTTTTTCTGTCAGGAGTGAACAAAAGACTGTTACATAACATATACACGGTACTAAACATGAGTTTATAACTGTAGTCCGGCAGGAATTTGTTTTTCAATATGTGTGTATCTGAGTTAGTAAAACTAAATAGTAAATTATAATTAATTAGTAAAATAAATCTCTATCGAGTTGTATATCGCAAATATTGTATGATGAAGTATTTTACTTACACTCATTTACTTAATATACCTATTTTGTAAGACTCCTTCTTAAATCCTTTAATTATCACTTGAATTAATAAATCAATGAATCTTGAGGTACTAATTAAGCAAACAAATTAAGGTAAAGTCGTTGTAAATGCTACATTATTACAAACCATACCAAATAATCGTACAACCTGATGTTTAAAGTTAATTCATTTTTTTAAATACCTCGCCAATACATGTACAGTACCGATCAGACCCAACCTAACACCAGAGTAAACCCTAACTAAACCATGGGTTTACTTTTGGGGTTTACTTTTTGAAATTTTGGGTCCACTCGGGGTTTACTTTGGGTTTACTCGGGGTTTACTTTGGGTTTACTTGGAAATAGCTTTTGAGGTCAACTGTACGCACTGAAGTGTGAAGCAGACCTGTCTTTTATCTTACCATCCTACTGCCTGTAATTCCTGCCCCTTGTATTTTCCGAATACACAGTTAGTGTCTGCTTTCAGGGGTATAATTCTGACAGGGTTTACTCTTTGTGTCCACTCATGGTTTACTTTGATTTTACTCTGGGTCCACTCTAGTAAACCCAGAAAGTAAACCCATGGTATAGTTGGGGTTTATTTTCTGTTAGGTTGGGTCTGATCGGTACTGTACACAGAAAAAAAAACATTTTATAATTCTACAGTTGATAATAATATTAAAGGGACTTGGACACGATTTGAGCTCAATTGTTTCAAAATTTATTTTTTCATTTTTAATGTCTAGAATGGTCAATATGGATGTTTTTAATTCTCTGTCAAAATTTGAAAGTCAAATATCGAGTTGCAAGCGAGTTACAGAGGTTAAAATTCTTTGTTTTGTAAACAAAGCTCGAGTCCTGTTATTGTTTACATATGTCTTGAATTGGTAAAAGTTTCAATATAATGCTGCATTTTGTTGTTGATAAACTTATGTATGAACACATTTAATAAGTTTATTTTGTTTCCACAAGTTATTTTGTCAACGAAATGGTAATTTCTTTACTTTACATTATTTGTAAACAAATATAAGACTCGAGCTTTGTTTACATAACAACGACTTCTTTTATCTGTATCTCGCTTGTAACACGACTTCTAACATTCAAAGTTTGGTAAATTATTCAAAATACACAAGTAAACTACTAAATACATAACAATCAAAAATAATATTTTCATCTGAAATCGTGTCCAGGTCCCTTTAAGTAAAAACCACTTAGAGTTTGAGTCTAATAGAATAATTGTTTATTTACATGCATTTTAGACTTTACTACATAGATGTGTGACTGTATCATGATTCGTGTATTTCTATACTTAATGTATTTACTTTCTGTACTGTTCACACAATCATTGATATATGTTTATGAAACATGCACATGTTTCTGTAATAAGATATAATAAGCTTTAATTATAATTTTACTGAAGTTATACGTTATATTACAAAATCAGTTTAAAATCCAGCAGTAGTCATGTCGTGCAGGTGATTTTAATCCTATTTTTTTTAATTAATGATATATTCGTATACATTTGATGCAGAAAGTATACCAAACAATTAAGTAATTTTTAGCACAAAACAGCTCCTGTCTATGTCAATTAATACTTCCTAAAACTATAACATGTAAATTTATGTATTTAAAATACTTATTTTATTCATATGTAGGGGTCAAGTTCCAATAAAATTTGTCAAAATCCATTGACGTAATGGTTTGCAACATAATCTGTTATTGACAATTTTATATTTATTTATATATCAGTCACACATGTACGTCTTATTTCCCGGCTTGTTTAATGTTTGATATTTAATGCTTTTGTATTTTAATTTTATAAGTATTTTTAACGTATTGTTCATCGTATGACCAAGCAGTGCACACGTGTAACTGTAAAATAATTGCCATCAACTCATCGTAGTTGTAAATTGACCGTACGGGTGAACCCTGTTAACCAGCCCACAGTCAAGACCCCCGTTAATTGATCGGCATCTAATTATACTTGTGATTTCTGTGTGTTCATGCGGAACCTGGTCTGTGTTGAACATAATATTTTCACACCTCTATATTTTGAATAAGACAATGACCGTGCTTAGAATTGCGGTGATAATTGGACAAGTCAAGGTTACCTTGTCAGTAAACTATATATGCATGGCTCTATCATATTAAGTTTGTCAAAATCATCAGAACATGTAAATAAATAATAGTTACAGACAAAATCAGAAACAAATGGCACATTAGAAATATTTTAACATGATTAATTACATAAAACATCTGTAAACAAACGGTCGGCCATTTTTTTGTTAATCACGTGTTACAACTGTAATAAAAACACCCCAATAATTTGTCGTATTTAACCAGGAAATAATGATTCCAACAGTTCTTACTTAAAATAAATATATGTAAAAAGTATTCTACTCAGTAAAAAGTTATAATTTTGATTAAACATTATTTATTTTAAACTATCCCATGGTGCACTTCTCCAAGATTTAGCGAGTTCTGATTGGTCATTATTGGCGCACTTCATAATTCTGAGCGATGGTTGAAATGGAGAAGAAGGTGCTGTTGTAAAATGAAGAATGAGAAACATGAATAGCCTCTACAACAAGAAGATAATACAGTCGAGTTTTACTAAAGGTCGTAAATTTTGTCGTAGACGTAGACGTAAACGTAGACTTTACGTCCGAGTTTACGTGTGCGTAGATTGTGTTTTACTAAAGGTCGTAACTATACACGTACACGTAGATATACGCGTAGACTTTGTCGTAGTTTACGTCTGGAACTCTTCAAAAGAAGATAATAAAGTAATCGTAGTTACAGAAGCTACGCATGCGTATTAAGTACTTTCGTTTTTTCTGTTTATCGTCTGCGAAGGTAAACAAATCACCGCTAACTTAAATTGTAACGGGATGAACGAGAAAAAACCTCGAAAGCCGAACTGGACTAGCACAGAGATGGAGGTACTAGCTGAGACCTACTTATCATCTTATAAAGTACTAAGAGGGAAACTAACTCCCCTTGTTACTTCGGACGTAAAGAAGCGAGCTTGGGAAAACATAACAGATAAGTTAGTTATATATTTATTTACAAATTTTTAAGAAAACAAATACATGTTTCTTAACATGCTTTTGAATGTGTCATAATTTTTCTGTCAATCCTAGTCTATTTAACAAACAATCTGATTAAAATCAGATCTTTGATCCACTCCTACAAATTCGTTCTTTGTGTAGCGACATCGAATTTGTCGGAGCGGATCAAAGATCTGATTTTAATCAGATTGTTTGACAAATTGAGTTAGGTGTACACGAGATGAAAAAGTAAAGGCTGTACACATTTATATTTGAGTTTCTAAATAGTGGGGGGGGGGGGGGGGGTGGTGGTGGTGGTGGTGGTAATTTTTAAATCAATAATAGATCAATGTTGTATGAGTAAAGGTTTTATTGAATTTGTATAGAGTAATTATATTTCAGTTATGGCTTTTATATGTTCATATTTTTGTAAAATTGATAAATGATTTAAGCCATATGAGAATATGATTTACTCGTACTTAACTGAAGTCACAATGTCATTTGCTTACATGTATACATGTATTCATTTATACTTTATTTCATTTGAAGAGTAAATGCTGTCTCACTTTGTTTGCGGACTGTTGAGGAGACTAGGAAGCGAATACAGGACGTGCAGTCATGTATAAAAAAGAAAGAGGCTTACAGAAAGAAGGAGGCAGGCATGACTGGTGGTGGCCCCCCTACAGAGGTCACTTTCAAACCCTGGGAATTGACTGTAAGTGATACATTTACTTCAGCTAAATAATGATAATGCTTAATATATGTGTAAATTAAGAAGCAATAAAAAGTCTTCAAAAATTATAAGTAACAATGAATAATAGTCTAATCACTTCAGTTATGTGATTTTAATACATTAATGTTGGTGTGAATATTTAATATATGGGCTGGTCTATAAGTGTAGGAAATAGGCATTTTTTTACCAAAGAAATATGAGTACAGTTATAGTTGTAAACCAATTTATCAAACTTACATGTATTTAATTATATTTATGCATGTTTTAGATGCTGAGCACCATATCTCCGGTTTCAATATATGGAATAGAAGGTGGAGCCGACACAGGGAAAGAATAGTGCATTGCCGGAAAAGTCAGTGGTCCATCTGGGGACTGTTTTGTACCACCTGGGTTGATAGTTACAGGTTTGAATTATACCCTGCATAATTTTTCCTTATTCATATAATTATGTATTTGTTCATGGCATAATGACTGTTTGGCTACATTGTACTATATAATGAAATGTTTGAAAATTATAAAATTCAGTGATGCATTTTGTAATATATGTCTATCAGTAATTAGTATGCAATACGTAATATATATGTTATATACCAGGATTATATTCAAAAGCAATTGAACTATATACTGTTTAATGCAAAGCTTTGATTTTGAAACCAGAAACTGTGCAGGTGGATGATGATGCTGACGCTGAGGATTCGCAACAGGAATGCTCAACATCCAGTGAAGTTGGAGACTTGCGTATGTTCTAGCTTTCATTTTTCAAAAAAACAACAAAAAAAAAAAACATTGACACCCCACCAAGAAATTGCATTAGAAATTTAGATTATGGCATAATGCAATATTTAAAAAGAATGCTTTTAATTCATATGTCAAGAGTATTCCATTTAAGATGGAAATTGTATATATATATATATATATATATATATATATATATATATATATATATATATATATATATATATATATATAGCATTTTGTAGATGCATTCATGTTTTAATTGAAAAAGGTTTTTATATAACGTTATTATTTTCTATACACTTTAAATTAATGTTATTATTTTCTATACACTTTAATTAATGGGATACATTCTTTGAATAAATATGAAATTGCAATTGATTTCATTACAAAGATACATATTAAACTATCAAATGGACTGTTTCCAAGCAATCTTGAAAAAAGCCAGGTATCACATACATTGATTTTTTCATATATGATATTTTAGATATTAAACAAAGCAGGAAAATTGAAAGGAAAACAGACAAACAGAAGAGTCAGAATAGGCCTGTTAATGGTAATTTATTCACAAAATAATTTACACCAATTTTGAGTATCCAATTTCCATAC
This sequence comes from Magallana ariakensis, assembly GCA_020458035.1. Taxonomy (NCBI): domain Eukaryota; kingdom Metazoa; phylum Mollusca; class Bivalvia; order Ostreida; family Ostreidae; genus Magallana; species Magallana ariakensis. The sequence goes on along the minus strand of CM035811.1, from coordinate 54,035,637 downwards.
TCTCTTTGAAATATTTAGGAACAGATTGTTTTGCATCTGGTGACTAAATAATATTTTTTTAGACTGGTCAGAAGTCAAAAGGTGTACATGTTTTCAAAATTATTTTACCTTAAAGTTGATTGTAGTTTATTGTCAGAAATTGTACATTGACCATTTTATTTATTGATTTTAATACATTATGTACATTGATTATTACTACCTCTCATCCACTTTGAAATCTAAACATCACTTACTTTCAAAAAGATGACTCTTGAAATGTTTAATTTTTACAATCTTAATTTGGTCAAGGGTCAAACTACTGATTTAGTATGATACATGTATGTTAATGTCAGCTTTTTAAATACATTTGTATATGTGATCAGTATCTTTTATTTCCTTGTCCCTCAATATATACCTTGCGGAGGTAGTAGAATGCTTTTAATAACATTGTCACATGAGGTAATTATGTCTGGATGTGAAAACAAATTTAAATTAATCTTTGAACATCTAATTTTTATCATTTAACTAGATGATATCCCGCGCAAGCGCGGGAATTAACAATTATTCACATTAGTATAATACAATGCTTAATTAACACGTTGAACCAGGTTTTTTGTTCATTTTTCTATGTACTGTGTCCGAATTTTTTCTTAATTGCTTTTCTTTAAATATTTTAAAAAATTGAAATAAAAAAGCAACTGCGTGGCTGGAAATTTAGAGGAGAGGACAGGAATGAAAATCTAAACTGATATGGAGTATATACACATGAACATTTACGTGGCCTTAATTCTTTTTGTTGCAGCTGACTGGAAAAAATTAGACTATTATCTTATTTCAAACCAGAGTGTGGGTGTATAGTGCGTGGTATTTCTTTTTAGAACTTTGTTCTCTATGTCAAATTTCACTTATTATTGCCCAAAATAAGAATTTTAGATAAAAGACTGTCAACAAATTAATTTGTACGGTTTACTACCAATCTGTCTTGGTATAAAAACTGTATATCTTATTTAAAAACGTGTACGCACTTTTCGCCATAGTGTTAGTTATAGTCAACACCATTTTTTTGGCATCCCGTTCTGTAAAGTTCTTTCCATTAAAAATAAAATCGAATCTATTGGCCCATTTTATTTATTAACGTTTTTGTATTAACCAGATGTCCGATTCAAGGTATTTGACGCAAAACATGGTGACTCATCCTACATTCTCCACCATGACGTTAATTAGTCAAACCGCTTTCTTGGTTACCCCGTTCTGGAAAGTTCTATTCATCATAACAAAAATCGCGCATTCAAGAAACGAATTGGTTCATTTTATTTATTCAACATTTGTCAAATCTTAATTCTTATGTATACCCGAAATAGGTTCACAGGATATATATTCACTCTTTACATAATCATTCAATATCATTTCATTGTAAGTATATTTTTTGATGCAAACTCCCACTGACTTGGATCCGGCAAAGCGTGTCCACCACCTTACTCACATATTTGCTATTTCGGGCTGGTTTATCGAAAATGAAAGTAGGTTTTTAATTTATCTTACAATAATTACTTATTAGGTAAAATTCAATTATAGCTTACGGACATCAACTCACACATGTTGAAATGCCAAAGGTGTGAGCAGTTACTCGGGTGCAGGCATTTCGAAGTTTATTGGCAAAATGCCTTAATTTATAAGTATAGATGTATTAATATAAACAAAACTTCACTAAATCAATTTACTAGTATATATACCGTATTGAAAGATATGTGTAGATCTAGATGAAAATGAAAATTGTCCTGAATTCCCCTGTGTGTATATATAAACCAGTATACCCCCTATTTACAAAAATATCTCTCGGATCCACCCCCGGAAAAAACCCCAGGACCTCCGTGTTTTCTAGTTAAAAAGCACAATTTTATAGAAAACATCATCTACGCACGTATTATGCATGATTTATATTGTATAACTATAAAGTTTTCTCCCCAATCTTCGATCGTCTCTATGCGTAAGTTGGCATGCACTCTTTATTACATTCATAATAGGTATTAATTTCCAGACTATTTGTGTTTTGTTTTTATGGTTTATATAAATACATATATTTCCAGGGATGCATTGATACGAAGAGAAACAAAAATATTCATTCTCACTATCTATCTATCTATCTATCTATCTATCTATCTATCTATCTATGTGTGTGTGTGTGTGTGCTATGTGTACATGTATATCTCTTTCATATCACTATATACTTCATGTTTGGTCACTCAATGATTACTAGCTTGGAAAAAGTATATGCCTATATATACAACCTCTAAACTTACAAGTTTTTGAGAACGAATAATTTCATGAACGGGTGCACAATTTTGTTAGGGAGCTCTCCAAAGGGAGACAACAATATTCATAAACCTTAGTTTTGTTTACTTTATACCTGCAGTTGTGTGGGAATAGAGTGGGATCTGCTCGTAGGCGGTCTACAAGTGGCATCTACGGCATCAATAAGTTCCAAAAGGATTCTCCTAGGAAATCTATATCGCGAAATTAAGTCCACGTCATCTAAAAAGTCTAGCGGCTGACTCCGATCTCGGAAAACTCGTTCTCTTCTAAGTGCGCGTTACATCAGTAGGTACGTCGCCATTTTTTATTACGCTACGTACGTTCCTACGTCTGCTGAACGTCACCCGTAGATTTTGACGTAAATCTACGCCAAAACGTAAGATACGACCTTTAGTAAAACGCAAAATCAGCCTAAGTTACGTCTACGTCTACCTTTACGTCTACGTTTCGAGTTACGACTTTTAGTAAAACTGGCTCCTGGAGAGCAAATTCAATTGTTGTTGAGACAATCTACCCTCTCTTAGTCCTTGTTTCAAAAACATTAAAATTCTCTTCACAACACCCAAGCATACCAAATGCATATAATCTAATGGAAATCCTTTAATACTTTTAATTCCAATTTCTAACAAAGGAGAACGATTTAATTGATGGTCGTTGTATTCAAAGTTCTGAAATTTCTCATCTGTTCTCAAGGTGTGCATCCTGTCTGAATGAAAAGTAATACGGTTGTTCCATCTGCCTTTTATAACACACCTTTCACAACCATATTATCCGTTAAAGGATTTGGTACATTTCAAGAGATATCTGGCTGGAGCATTACAAACAAATGCTGAAAACGATACCCGAAATGTTTCATCATTGTAGCTTACACCATTTCTCTTAAGTTCATTTAACTCATTTAAAAAATCCGATAGATAATTGTCCAAAGAATCTGGTTTTGATGTCCCACAAAATAACGCAACAACAAATGGTTCAAATCCTTTAACGCTGCAGAGTATAGGCCAAAGCTGAACATTTGTGGACTTGAAAAGTGGAACACCATCAATGTTAAAGCTGATACAAAGTCTTTTCTCAGAAAATTTTGCAGAATGACGGGAAACAATTTTCAGTAGACCTGTTTCAACACCAAAATACAAATATTCACCTCCACACAACTCTCTAATATTGATTTGACGAGGAGTTTTCATAAGTGTGCGGCAGTCCTTTGGCAATCTATGTCCTTGCCTTCTTAGATATCCAGGAGCTGGTTAAGAGCCTCTCGGGTTAACTTGTGTTTAGACTGCCATTCTCCCAATTCACTTTCAAGACTTACATTTTCATCTGCATTACATGCATTTGTGTCATCGTCTTCACTTGAAAGTTCTAAGGAATCAGAGGAAAAAGAATCAATATCTTCTTCATTTTCATCACTAAGTTGCGTGTCTTCTGAATCTCCCAATATACTCTGTTTAACATAGGATCTTCATTAACCCCTCCTTGATTTGAAACTTCATTATCTGAGTCATCGCTGCTTTCAATCACGACAGCTAATTGGGCGTTGTTCCTTCTCCATCTTCTCATATAGGATATCATATAGTCTGTCATTTGATTTTCCTATCAATATTATATTTAAAAAATGGTGAGCGTATCGAGCTGGTTTTAACTGGATGACAAATATGGTGATTATGTATTTCATGGTCATTTACATGTTGTCATTTGAATTATATTAATGATTTAGGAATTTATATACAAAGCCATTTATTATGATCATAACTTCAGTTCTAATCCAGCCCCTATATACACTGCACCAAAAGAAGTAACAAAAACACCTTATATGTTACTTAATAACCCCCTTTTCTATATTATTATTATCTGATTTGATTATTTTAAACATTTTAAAATCATGAGAAAAAATTTTGGCCATATAATGCAGGGTATAAATAATATTGTGAGGAATTTTAATTTGAAATAATAATTTTCACATTATGTTAAAATTCTTAATTTTAGTGTGGAAAAGTGATATTATGGTCAATCTTTAGGTATATATTATTTTTTAATTAAAGTATTACAACGAATTGAAAATTTATGTTAGGTGAAAAGAAAAGTTAATAAAAAGCTTAATCAACTGTTTATACAACACAACATTTTCCTATTAGAGTTATCGCTCTTGGATTTTCGTCAGTAAACAAAGACGCTGGTGGATAATTTTCAATATATTTATACCGATACCATTCAGTATAAAACTGCAATAAATACAAATTTGAATAAATTGTTGTACTGAACATTTAGGTACTTTCTACGTGCATGTTGTTGTTTAAACGGGCATGTAGTTAAATCGGGCAAGTCGGTTCCGCTATTTGCGTACTAGTACGTATATACGTATATATCAGCTTGTCAATAAATGTATCTTAATTAACACTAAAAAAATGTTGACATGCAAGTAATATTAGGCTAAGTTATCAATGTATGTATATATTATGTAACCTTGCGATCAGCATAACAAAATGTGCACATGCAAACATTGCAACCACATCAGTAATCAAGTCACATCTAATTCATATTTCAAATTCATACAAAATTAATGAAAACAACCTAATTATTGCAAATTCAATTAGCCTATTTCTCTCACTGATGTTGTAATATTTACCTCCTGAACAACTCTAAGTAATCCGACAGATTAAAAAATCCCTCTTTCTTTCGTCTTCCTTTGTCTTCCTTTGTTTACCATGCGAAAAGCGCGCGCTTTAATCGGACACTTCCTGTTAAACCGGAATTAGATTTATCGCCCATTAATATATAACAAAAACATATTTTAAATATTATTTAGCTTACAAACAATCTGAAGTCGGTTCAAAAACGATTTTAAAGAAATATTTAAATGGAATTTATATGAAATAATTTTGTATCTGTAAGTAATTTTTTTTAAACTTCACATAGACGTCGTCTACACGTCGAATGCTCAACCAATTTGACACCCTTCTCAATGTGGTAAATGCATATAGTTTCCTACGCATACAAAGTTTATTTTACACAAATAAAGAAACCATAATTGTTTTGGATATTTCCTTTACTCAATTCAAAACGTTGAATCAACGTCAATACAACGTTGAAAATTCAACGTCGAAATTGAAACGTTGTATCAACGTTGATAAATAGTTGTTCGACGTCGCCACCAAATATCAACGTTGAAACAACGTTGAAACAACGTTGTGTGCCTGCTGGGAACTAAGAGCCTTGGAAATGTTATTGGGAGTATCTATATTGTGATTTGAGTTACCTTGATATTAGTTCTTTGTTAATACAGAATCAAATCCGAATTCGTACCGTGGGGAACCGGTTGTAGTCAGTAATGAAACCACTCTTCTGTCTGCCCAAAGAAATGCCATGACTCCACCCCGTGTTTTCACGCGAATCTCTCCCCTCTGAATTGGTGTTGTTTTGAAACTGGAAGGCATCCCCTTTCGAGTTTGATGACCGTGCCGGTACTGTGAGTCCCCTTCTCTAGAAGGTCGTAGACGAGAACAGGGCTTGTGAAAAAGCTGTCATAAGTGATGTGGTGGTTCTTGTAAAAGTGAGGTTCCATCAGATCCATCACTGCCTGATAACCCTAGGGAAAATTACTTATTACTATTAGCAAGGCGCGTTTCATATGATTTCATGGATTAAAATTAGCTACAAATACTTGTGCATTATATTGAATTAAGTTATAACAAAATGTTTAACAAGAGCGCACATTAAAGAACGACATACTTGTCCATTGGGACTACGGCGTTCATTCCTTCTTCCTTTGTAAACATTGATGTGGTGCGTGTACCCGGTGATGGAGTCTGACAACACCCAGAGCTTTATACCCCATCGGTGGGCCTTCTTGTTGGAAATATACTGCTTTAACTGATGCCTGCCTTTGAAGCCAACCATGCGTTCGTCTACACAAACATCTTGATTTAGACTTGAAAGAACATAATAATCAAATGAGGAAACATTTCCAAAAAAGAAACTAAGGCTTCACTAGTATTGACTATAAATATTTTAGTATAAATGTGGTAAGCACGTTTTGAAATATATATTTTAAATTCGTACAGGCGAGAGAAAATTACCATCTTAATCATCCGCAAAATGTCATTTTCTGACAATTATCCAAAACATAAGACGTGTTTTCTTTTCGTAATGCATCGTGCGTGTACGAAGTACATGTGTTTGCAGTGTAGTATTCAAGAAGTTTTTTAATGAGTTGGAATAATTAACATATTGCTGGGTTTAAGCATTTGATAAAAAAGAAATGAGAATACTATTTTCTCGTTTTCATATAGTTTTAATTTCCAAAGGTCTTGTCTTTATTGAAGTTTAAAGCATGCATTTTGTATTTGACAAAACCCATGCCTGATACGCAAAATACATAAGGGAAACTCATAATTGAAATTTTATAAATCTAACTATATATCAATTTTTAACGGCTTATGAGGGTGGTTTTTTTTAATTAGTTATTAGCGAGCGCATTAAAAAAAATGTGCGAAAATCCTCACTGGTCAGTCTGCTGCGTGCACCTGTTTTTGTAAGCGCCCAAAAAAATTTCAAACCGACAAGAACAATGCCCTGATACTACGCACTTTGAAAAATTAACACACTTTGAAAACATTTTTCAAGTTGCGTTAATTTTTGGACCAAGTCAACGCACTTTGAAAAAAAAGTATCTTTTTTTCTCAAAGTGCGTTAATATCGTCGATGTTTATGCATTTGAAAAAAACATGTTCAGGGTTTGCTCGAAATAATTGATATTTTTATATACAATAAATAATTGTTTAACCTTGTTTACCTCAATGGGATATATTTAAATAGCTCAATGGGATATATTCAAATGGCTCAATTGAAAATATATAAAAAAGAACCAAATTCATTCTCGGCGAACTTGATAGACAGTTTCTTGATTAGATTTTTTTCTTTTGTCATAAGCTTATGTAGTTTTACACATAAAGAACAACCCGGGCCACACCAAGATAATTTTCTGTCCGTCGGACCCCGCGCGCTCGTATTATATTAAACTGTACAAATAATAATATTATTAATTCCCCGCATCCAGTGAATTCTGTGCTGTTTTCTGTTGTAATTCCGCTCTATTTTTCGTATTTTGAATAGTTTTAATTCATAAATCAGAAACAAGTAGAAAAAATATAACCGTCCGCACAAATTTATTTATGTACTGCATAAAAATTTTGCCGACGATAAAAAAATAATTTTATTATTTAATTGTGCATGCGCTATGCTCATACTATGAAATGTAAATTTGTGAAAATTTTCACGCTTTAAAAAAAAAATAATCATATACCCATAGTTCTGAAGTCACCCTTTATGAAATCATTTTTTTTTTTACATGTACAACAAAATTTTTTTCGATCAGATTAAATTATGACAGTTGTAAAACATTCCATCTGCTTATATATGTGTTACTAAAATACAATTTGTAAATATTAACACATATATGTAATTGCAAATGTGCAGTGCTTGTAATGTATACGCATAAAATTACCCTCACCGAAAACTTTAATAATTATCATTGATTTCACGCTGAATTTAGCATTACATTCAATATTCCAATACGTAATCAATTTACTGATTGTTTGATCTGAGCTTCTTTATAAGTGTACAATTTACCTGAAATTTTTACCAAATGTCTCATTTAGTATGTTGATGACAGGTGATATCTTGTGTAGGGGATCATATCCCTCTTCCCCGGGCTCTGGAACATCTAAATTGTCACTGCAATGCAGAAACTGCAGGATGGCTTGGAAACGATTCCTTGACATAATTTTGCCAAAGTTTGGCGTTTCAAAAGACCACGCACGGGTATTAGATTCCCAGTACGACTCAAATGTCGGCTTTTTCACAATTCCCATGCTCAACACTATTCCAATAAATGCAAGCATTTCGTCAGGTGTCACCGGAACCCAATTGCGAAAACGAGAATGTGGACCCAATATTCTTGGAGGTCTGCTTTTTTGGGCGATTTTCTGGTCCGCATAACGATTAGTTTCTCTTACTAAAATATCTATTATATCCTTATCATCATCGGCATGCAAAAATTTAACAAAAAAGTCCAAAATTGCCATACCAGGACCAAAGTTAACGGGCCCAGCATTTTCTGTAAAATCTGGCTCTGGCAGCTGGAATGTCTGAGGGTCAACTACGCTAAACCATGGACCTCTGAAAAAGGTAGCTTCTGCTTCACTTTCTAAGTCGGACACGTCTTCGTCGGATGCGTCAACGTCAGACCCAGTGTCAGAATTGTTCGCCATCGAGAATTGTTAGCGCAATAAAATGACGTCATATTTTGACGTCAATTCAGGGTAAAATGACGTCAATTTTAGCTATATCATACATACAATTTATAATATAACACAAACCTCTTATTTACTATTTATTTATTTGGAACTTTTTCACACGGTTATATACTTTTTCAGATAAATTCTAGATAAGTATAAAAACCCACATTTACGTCGCTTTGGCATAACGACAGGTAAGACATTTTTGTCGCTTTGGCGTTGAAAGGGTTAAAAGTGAATTATATCAAACCAGTATAAAACCGCATGTTTCCTTTACCTGATGCCGTTAATGCTAGACGTACATAATTCATTCATAATAAAAACCAGTATCAAATAATCGGCAGTTTTAAAGCTTCGTTTTAAGTAAAAGATTATTTATAAACTAGTGGTTTGGAGACTCTCCCTGCTACGTTTAACCATTTCTGTGCCACAGGGCCTATTTGGGCCTATTTGAATATCTACGTTAAGTGCCACGGGGCCTATTTGGGCCTATGACAATTTGAAAAAATATACATCTATACTTATAAATTAAGGCATTTTGCAAATAAACTACATAATAACTGCACCAGAGTACTTGCTTACACCTTACACATGTGTGATGATGTCCGTAAGGTATAATTGATTTTTAACTAATGAGTTATTATTGTGAAATTAATCAAAAACCTACTTTCATTTTCGATAAACAAGCCCGAAATAGCAAAAATGAGAGTAAGGTGGTGGACAAGCTTTGGCGGATCCAAGTCATGGATAGTCTCGATCAAAATATATACTTGCAGTGAAATGATATTAAATGATCCCGTAAAGATCCCGTAAAGAGTGAATATATTTACTGTGAGCCTATTTAGAGAATACATAGAAGTTAAGATTTGACAAATGTTGAATAAATAAAATGAGTCAATTCGTTTCTTTAGTGGGCGATTTTAGTTTTGATACTCATTCGCTTGCGAAGCACGAACTCTGGTGAAAGAATAGGATAGAACTTTCCAGAACGGGGTAACCATGAACGCGGATTGACTAAGTTATATTTAGAGTACGAGTTTCCTATTTTATCAGAGATACAGGGCGTGGCTTAAGGCGAGAGCGACAGCTCGAGCCGGGCCCGCCCTGTATCTCTGATAAAATAGGAAACGAGTATTCTAAATGACTTGTGACTCGACCCCAAATTTAGGGGAAAAAAAGGTTATAACACTTTCCCTAATAAAATGACCAATCATAAATTATCATTCCACTGATCACGCAATCAGATGACCAATCAGATATGTTTTATTTAGCTGATCACGCTATCAGACTTCCAATTTGACATAGTGCGCCGAAACTTTGAAGAGGATGGACGGGGACTTCGATCTACAGTTTGATTTTGATTTTGATTTGCTCGGCGAACTGCCGCCGATTGACGAATTTCTGGTGAATGAAATAGATGACATTACCCTGTCGCAAGTATGCGAGACGTTAGAATGTGAAAACGCCGCATTTGAGGGACTGTTGGACCTATCTTTAACCCCAAACTCGGCAGGCTGTGGAGCAATGGATGTTGATGGTATAAAAACCGGAGCAATGGACGTAGATTGTAAGGACAGCGCATCTACATCAAGCGAAAGTCGTTTCGGTCAACCGGTAAGCGATTTTGAAATTTTGAAACTTATTAAAGATCAAGAAAACGTGAATACGAAAAACAACACGAAGTGGGCCATGAATCTCTTTGAAAAATGGCGGGCCAACCGGCGGGAAAATATTCCCGATTTTAAGCTGATGACCTCTGAGCAGATGAGTTTTTGGCTTGGGCGGTTCGTAATGGAGGCGCGGAAGCGGGATGGAACATAATATCCGCCAAGATCTATTACTCATACTGTGCGGACTTTTGCGATATTTGAAAGACAATGGTGTCTATGATAAGAATTTCCTTGACGAAAATAACGGAGAATTCACCGATTTTCGGAAATTGGTTGATGCAAGAATGAAATCGTTAATTGACAAAGGATTTGGGTGTAGTTTAAAACAAGCGGACCCTATTCTGCCTAAAGACGAAGAAACTTTGTGGTAAAAGCACGTGTTTGGGAAGGAAAGTGCCGAACAGTTGCAACACACCGTTTTCTTTTACGCATGCAAAGTCTTTGGAATAAGAGGATACGACGAGCACCACGACTTACAGTGTGAGCAGTTTAAGATCGGGGAGGACAGCGCTGGGCGATTTATTCAGTTCACAGGAAGGGCCACAAAGACCTACAAAGGAGGCCTAGGGCATCTGAATGTGCAGTCAAAGAACCTAAAACATCATTCCTCGCCAGGTAAGCCAATAAATGCACTTTTTAATGGTTATGAAATAACATATTTAGAGCATGCGCGAATCTAGATAGGGGAGGTGTCAGGGAGGTCAAGAACCCCACCCCGCCCTGCAAAATTCAAACTTTTTAAAACTTACATTATAAAACTGCCATAAATAAGCCTCAGACCCCCCCCCCCCCCCCGGCAAACTCGAATAACCGTTGGACCCCCCCCCCCCCGGAAAAAAATTTCTAAATCCGCGCATGTGGAGTCTTAGTTAACCGAAAAATAGCACTTTTAGAGTCTACAGTTAATGTGTTAAAGTTTATTTTTTAGGTCACCTGAGTAAACTCAGGTTACCTATTGCTATCTGTTTTCGTCCGTCGTCGTGCGTCGTGCGTTAACAATTTACATTTTTAACTTCTTCTTAAAAACTACAAGGCCAATTGTTCCCATTTTTGGTGTGAAGCTTCTCTATGGTAAGAGGAGTGTAAATTGTGAAATTGGTGGCTCTACCATCCCCAGGGTGCCACAGGTGGGGCCAAATATGCAAAAAACAGCCAAATTTTCAAAAATCTTCTTCTCTACTCCCACACATGTGAGGAAAAAACTGATTGCATGGTTATGATGTCCATGAAGCCCTCTACCAAAATTGTGAAATTCATGGCCCCTGGGTCAGGGGTTCAGGCTCTAGGGTGGGGCCAATATGGTCATGTAGTAAAAATGTATTAAATCTTAGAAAATCTTCTTCTCTACTCCCATAGATATTTGTTAAAAACTTAAGGCATGGTTATGATGTCCATGAAACCCTCTACAAAAATTGTGAAATTTATGGCACCTGGGTCAGGGGTTCAGGCCCTAGGGTGGGGCCAATATGGCCGTATAGTAAAAATGTATTAAATCTTAGAAAATCTTCTTCTCTACTCCCATAGATATTTGTTAAAAACTAAATGCATGGATATGATGTCCATGAAGCCCTCTACCAAAATTGTGAAATTTATGGTCCCTGGGTCAGGGGTTCAGGCTCAAGGGTTGGGCCAAAATGGCCATATAGTAAAAATGTATTATATTTTAGAAAATCCTCTTCTCTACTCCCATATATATTTGTGAAAAACTAAATGCCCGGATATGATATACATGAAGTCTTCTACCTAAATTGTGAAATGTATGACCCCTGGGACAGGTGTTTAGGCACTAGGGTTTGGCCAATATGGCCATATAGTAAAAATGTATTAAATCTTAGAAAATCTTCTTCTCTACTCCTGTATATATTTGTGAAAAACTAAAGGCATGGATATGATGTCCTTGTGTTAAGTGGCATCAAATAGTATGTAGGTCATGAGCCCCGGGGATGGTCCTGTCCCACCTCAAACAGGAAGTGCCAGAATATCTTGAAAACGGTTAATATCCCCACCCCTAAACCATATATACATGTATTCTTGTTCCCTGTGTTAAGGGCCATCAAATGGTATGAAGGTCATGGACCCTTGGGCTGGTCCTGACCCCCTCTCAAACAGGAAGTGCACAAATATTTTGAAAACGGTTAATATCCCCACCCCTAAACCATATATATTCTTGTTCCTTGTGTTAAGGGCCATCAAATGGTATGTAGGTCATGGGCCCCGGGGATGGTCCTGACCCCCCTCAAACAGGAAGTGCACAAATAATTTGAAAACGATTAAGAACCCCACCCCTAAACCATATATTTTCTTGTTCCTTGTGTCAAGGGGCATCAAATGGTATGTAGGTCATGGGCCCCGGGGATGGTCCTGACCCCCCTCAAACAGGAAGTGCACAAATAACTTGAAAACGGTTGAGATCCCCACCCCTAAACCATATATATTCTTGTTCATTGTGTCAAGGGGCATCATATGGTATGTAGGTCATGGGCTCTTGGGGTGGTCCTGACCCCCCTCAAACAGGTAGTGCCCGAATATCTTGAAAACGGTTTAATAGTCCTTTTTGAAAGATTTCAGGCAGGGAGGTGGTCGTCATTACAAATTAAAAATTTTTCTATTCCAGAATAAAACTTAATTAAATGCATATATGAGACTCCTTGACAAGTATGTGTATGGGTTATGCTACTCAGGTGACCGTCAAGGCCTATTGGCCTCTTGTTTAATTGAAGGGGACCGGTGCTTGGTTGATTACTTCGAGCTGTATTTGGGATCATTAGGACATACCGGTGCATTTTATAGACGGCCATTACCTCCTACAGATGAAGAGCAGATTCGTTTCGGACAGCAGGTGGTTGAAGTAAATAAACTGAAGTCGTTCATGAAAACCATAACTCAGAAGGGTGGATTAAAAGGGAACTTCAGTAATCATAGTGGAAAGCGTACGTGCGCTACTCAGTTGTACATGAATGGAGTATCTGAGCAGGAAATCATGCGACGCACTGGTCATAGGTGCGAGAAAAGTGTAAGAAAGTACAAGAGAAGCAGTGAACAGATCGAAATGAACGTGTCAAAGATCTTGGATCCACCTATGAACGAACCAGCGTGTGATACCGATCCCCCGAGAAAGAAAGTTAAATCTGGAAGTATTCCGTGTGAAAACATTCTGCAGGATCTCACAAATTCAAACAAAGCCGTGTTTGCCAATTGCAACTTCAATTTCAGCATGAATTCAAATTAAAAAAAAAAACTTGCATGAAATGGGTTTTTTTCTTTAGGATTTGGTTTTGATTTTGCCAAACAGCTACATTAAAGTTTGATCATCAATTTATACTATTTTTTTTCTTCTTAAGGTTGGCAGTGATCCAAAAAGTACCAATGTTTTATCAGTGATGTTTCGCAGATACAGAACACTTTTACCTCATTTGCATAAGAAACGCCCATCAAAAGTGTTCTGTATCACAGATACAGCACAGACAAATCCTATAGTAAAATTTACCAAGTCGTGTCACAATTAACAAAAATCATCATGCATCGCGGGCAGATACCTTGCATCAGACTTCGATTAATACAAAAAATTAATAAATGAAAATAAAACAATTTATGCGATTTTAGTATTAATGGAAAGAATTTTCCAGAACGGGGTGCCCAGAAAAGGGTTGACTAATTGACATCATGGCGGAAAGTGTAGGGCGAGTTAACCATCGGGCAGATACTTTGAATCTGACAACTTTGGTTTAAAACATGATGCAAATTGATAATAATGCATAACCTAGCGTGTTTTAATTTCATACATTTTAAAGGGACTTGGACACGATTTGGGCTAATTTTTTTCAAAATTTATTTTTTTCATTTTTAATGTCTAGAATGGTCAATATGGATGTTTTTAATGCTCTGTCAAAATTTGAAAGTCAAATATCGAGTTACAAGAGAGTTACAGAGGTTAAAATTCTTTGTTTTGTAAACAAAGCTCGAGTCCTGTTATTGTTTACATATGTCTTGAATTGGTAAAAGTTTCAATCTAAAGTTGAATTTTGTTGTTAATAAACTTATTTATGAACACATTTAATAAGTTTATCTTGTTTCCAGAAGTTATTTTGTCAAAGAAATGGTAATTTCTTTACTTTACATTATTTGTTAACAATTATAAGACTCGAGCTTTGTTTACATAACAACAACTTCTTTCCTCTGTATCTCGCTTGTAACACGACTTCTAACATTTAAATTTTGGTAAATCATTCAAAATACACAAGTAAACTATTTAATACATAAAAATCAAAAATAAATTTTTCATCTGAAATCGTGTCCAGGTCCCTTTAATACCACGACAGATTGGTTGTAAACCTTTGAGACATAAATTTGTAAACATTAATGAACAGATTATTGTATTCTACGTCTATATGGACAAATGATGTATGCATAAAACGGGGAAGTTTAATGGGAATGCTCCTTCCCCTCCAGATTGTGTTTCAAAACAAGTCTTTTATCTGAAATTCTTATTTGGGACAGTAATAGAAATTTGATTCAAAATTGATCTAAAGAACCAAATTTAGAGAGAAAGAGACACTAAATAAATAATCACTGGTTTGAGATAAATACAATAAAAAAAGTTTATTTTTTTCAGTCAGCTGCAACAAACAGGATTAAGGCCACGTACATGTATATATAATCCATTTCAGTTTAGATTTTTCATCCATGCCCGCTCCTCTAAATATCCAACAATGCAGTTTATTTTTTATTTCAATTTTAAAGAATAAGATAAGGAAAAAATCGGATAAAGTATATACAAAATGAACAAAAAAATGGTTCAACATATTAAGTATTTTATCATAATAATGTGTAAAGTGCTAATTCCCGCGCTTGCGCGGGGTATCATCTAGTATATATATATATATATATATATATATATATATATATATATATATATATATATATATAAAATCCCCGTTGACGGGTTTTGTATTTTTTATGCAGTGATCGCTACCTTCTGAAATAGCCCGCACTTATACATCTATACTTATAAATTAAGGCATTTTGCAAATAAACTACAAAATGCCTGCACCATAAGACGGAAATAGCAAAAATGAGAGTAAGGTGGTGGACACGCTTTGGTGGATTCAAGACAGGGATCGTTTGCATCAAAATATATGCTTGCAATGAAATAATATTGAATGATTTCGTAAACGGTGAATATATTTATTAGGAACTTACCTGGATTACACATAAAAGTTAAGATTTGACAAATGTTGAATAAATGAAACAAGGCAATTCGTTTCTTGAGTGAGTGATTTTAGTTTTGATAGATAGAAGCTAGCGAAGCGCGACCTCTAGCCAAAGAACTTTCCAGACCGGGGTAACTAAGAACGCGGTTAGACTAATTAACGTCTTGACGAAAAGTGTAGGACGGGTTCATCATACATAGGGGTAGATATTCATACATTGAATGGGACAATTTTGGTTAATACAAAAAAGGTAATAAATGAAATGGAAAAATTTGATGCGATTTTAGTTTTGATCGAAAGATTTTTTTCCCAGAACGCGGTTTGACTAATTTACTCAATGGCGGAAAGTTTAGAGCGAGATACTTTGAAAATGACAACTTTGGTTTAAAAAAATGCAAATAAATTAATATGCATACACTAGCGGTTTTTTTTTTAGTTTCATACATTTTAATACCACGACAGATTGGTAGTGAACTTTATACATTAATTGTGTCATCAAACGGGGAAGTTAAATTTGGGGGGGATTATCCTACCCAATTTTTTTTTCCAAACAGTCTTTTATCTGAACTTCACATTTGGGACAGGGATAAAGATACATGTATTTGTGAAATTTGACCTAAAGAACAAAATTTAGACATATGACGTCCTAAATACCCACTCACTGGTTTAAAAAAAAATCATTGTAATCATTTTCAACTCAGAATTAAGGCCAAGTTCATGTATATATCACCAAATTCAGTTTAAATTTTCATCCCTTTTCTAAATATCCAGCTATACAGTTTTTTATTTAAATTTTAAAGAATAGGTTAAGAAAATTATAAAGAAATAATTCGGACACAATATATACGGAAAAAAATATGATTCAACATTTTTGCATTATGTCATTCATTTGTTAAGTGTTAATTCCCGCGCTCGAGCGGGTTATCATCTAGTTAAAATAAAAAATAAAAATAAATATATTCAGGTTCTGTTTTCATTATTGATCAACTGAATGAAGAAATTTTAATGGATGTAAAACCAGCTTGGCGCAGGGGAAAGATCAACACAATTTTAGAATATTTTACGTAAAATTGGTAGATAACATAACTACCAATGTGAATCGTGCTTGGGAAACCTACGGATTTACCCTAATTTTTTGTAAATCGATTTTGATTAGTAAAAATGTGCGTTATTTTGATGATTTTGTAGAATGTTTCAACAATATCTTCCATGAACGAAATATCTATTTCAAGCCCAAGCAAGAACTTCAAAGTATATGGCATAACAAAGGATTTTTCTTAAAAATATTTATGATTTAATGTCATTAATCACCTGCGCCGATGCGATTTAAATAGATCATTTGAAATATTAGGATTCGCCCGTCACGTGATTACAAAGTACATATGACGTCACAAAAATGCATCAAATATAATGTTTAACATCGTTGTCAATAAATGTAACATAGATTTTAAGAAATACTCCCGGTCAAAGTATTTTTGCGATGATTCAAATAAAAACGTTTTTAGCCGTATTTTAGCATCGGGACGCCTTAACATTGCTGCGTACCTTGTTGAAATGATACAGTTCATATTTTGGTTGTCCCGAAACCTAATGCTTTGTAACTCATAAATGTGATATTTAAAAATAAAAACTTCCGTAAAACACTTCACAGTATTGCACGTTTTATTTGTGTTTTATTTGTGTGACCATATAAAAAAAATGAAAGATTGTTTTTAATCACCCGATTTAATAAAACATTATAGATATTGATATAGATATTTTTAGAAAAATGTATTCTGTAATGACATGGTATGAAACCAACAATTTATTATTTGTACAGAAAAAAAACCAAACACACACACAAACGCAGTTTAATTGCTGACTACAGTTTATTCATTACTAATTTAGGTAAATAATCAATTTTATATTTAAAAAATAAATTGATCAAAATAGTTCTAATCCTGAATACACACACATGCTCAATGTCTGCCGTTTAACTACACATAATTCATTTGAAATGTTCCCCACACAGGATGAAACTTTGCCATTCTGAAAGGTGACTGAATAGCATATATGTGCCATTCAGTCACCTCACCAAACCTTTCAGAGCTTCATGCCATCTACTCCAAAGGCATTTCAATATAATTCTGAAGCTCATAGTAGTTTCTAGATTTGTTGACTTCTCCAAGTTCTGTGTATTGTTGCAGTGTATTCGCGAATTTATCTAAATAAAGAAGAGGGATTATGCATTGATACTTTGACAAATTTACTCAACCTAATTAATTAGCAATAACGTTTAATTTATGTAATTATAACAATTGATATAATATTCATATTTACAAACCATTTTATATAAGTTATTTTGATTACTAAATGAATGGCGGTTTACATATACAACAGATTGCTGAATCTTAAAAAAATGAAGATAAGTAAAAAATGTATTTTAAGTACCGTCATTATCGGCTTTTGGATCATAATTGTTTTGTCTGAATAAATATATTGATAAACTCAACATTCAGAAACACAGAGTATGACAATGATTCTTCAAACTTTTCAAAGCAATCAATTAACATGAAATTAAATAAGATTATTAATATTAATATATTTTTTTTCTTTAAAGAGACGGGTTTCTGTTGTAATTTTTAGGGGGGGGGGGTTACCTTGTATGCGCATTTGTCACTAAAATGAAAAATATGTTTTAAATCTTAAGAATCAATATAAGTTTTAATTTAAAAAAATGTAAACAATAATTAAGCTGCATTCATTGTGTATAGACAATTGAAATTATTAACGTTTTAAAAATGATCGTTATTTAAAACGAATTGTAAACTTGACGAGTTTTCATGTTTGGTGATAATCTCAATGAGGCATTTTTCTGATTTTATAGAAAGTTAATAGAAATTACATATGCGTGTACTTATGTAAAAGGCAATAATTAGCAAATTTTAAATGAAAATTCGTTTATAAAATTGACAATATGTCATAATTTTACGTATAGCTTAAAATTTTTGAATACTTATAGTTATCATTTCTTTCCGTATTGGTTAGTTTTGACACGTGGTCTGATCCTTTAATAGAAAACCTCTATGTTTCAAATAATAATATGATTAACATACTGTGCCTATTGAAAGCATATAATGAAAATTAACTTAAAAATATAAATTGGTTTTAAAATAGTTGAAATGACAAATCAAATGGATAATTAATATGTTGAAATTATCGAGGCACAATTAAACATTTAAAAAGTTCTTGAAAGACAACATGCCAATGGGATCGCCCCTTTATAAGCTACTGCCCAACATTGTTTTTTTTTTTGGGGGGGGGGGGGTTAAGGGGTGGGGAAAAGGACGTCTACGGGATTTTTATGTTTCAATTCACTTTGAAGATGAATACTTCCCTGACCGAAACATAATCTAATCAGACTTAAGTCTAGCATATATTTACAGAAATAATTCAAGTTATTTTAAGTACCTGCTTTTCTTCTCCAGTAGATGAAATTGATAACACTTCCAATAAGCACAATTACAATTGTTTGTTTCCATTGTATTTTTTTTTTCATTCAAAACAGTTCAAAATTCAAAAAAAGGATGGTGTGCTATATTATAAGGTATTAGTCAAAAAACGTTTAAACATACTTAAGGTATCCCACTCCTCAACGCTCTTCTATCAAGAATTTCTTGAGAAGTATGTTATTGAAATCTGTAGACAAAACACACTTAAAAATACAAAGATAAGGAAGGGGGGTCAGTGTTCATTTTTCTGATTATGACCAATTTAATTTGACCTTTTTGCACATAAAATGCAATGTTCTTCTATCTAGAATTTCTTGAGAAGTATGTCATTGAAATCTTTATTCAA
The DNA here is from genome assembly GCA_020458035.1 of Magallana ariakensis. Taxonomy (NCBI): domain Eukaryota; kingdom Metazoa; phylum Mollusca; class Bivalvia; order Ostreida; family Ostreidae; genus Magallana; species Magallana ariakensis. Next base: position 54,016,332 of record CM035811.1, on the reverse strand, counting down.
AACATACTTACAAATACAAAGATAAGGGAGGGGGAGTCACAGTGTCCATCCCTCTGAGTTATGGCCAATTTAATTTGACCTTTGTGCACATAAAATGCATTTTTAGCCTGTAAGAAGTTGTTGTCAGTGTTTTTGAATAAGCAAACTTATTTCTTCAAATTATGTTTTTAATTATGCACAATAGTCACACTGAATAGAGGGATTAGGGAAAAAAATGTACGAAGCTGCAAAAATTTGTGTGACCTTTTTGAACTTAAAATACACTTTCTTTATTAATTTCAATTTGTTTTGAAATAAAAACATTTTGTATATCAGGAATTTTATAAAATTAATCCAGTTTGTCTAGATATGTATTCAGTATCATTTTGAAATAATAATACATGGGGGTCAGTGATGTCAAATTTTTAGATCCATGGTTTCAAAGGTAAAATTATTGCAAAAGTTGGATAAAACAAAAATTCAGACATTTTCTTTAGTTTTGCATGATTTTATGCTAAACGTCTATCACTCTCTCAGAATTTTTTTACATGTCACACAGAACCTATAGAGTATGTTACAAACCTATCAATTGTTAAAAATGTGAATAATGTATAAAGTATAATAAAAAGAAAAGTATATTGAGAATTCATAAAATTGCTTGTTTCTCTTGTTTTCTTCTAAACAAGACCTTCCGCACGAAAAAAATAGTTTCCATGAAACCTGAAATCAAATGGATTTTCTTTATAAATGTTGTGTAATCATGAAATAATAATCGTTATGTGCTGATTAAAAAAATAAAACCACATTCATTTAAAATAAAATGATCATCTGGCAATGAAATCAAAACGTGAGGAGTGAGATATCTTAAATTCAATTTTACTCAAGAACACATACATTTCGTGTATAATGGAGATATATTAAATATAACATTTTTTTTAGCGCACGTAACAAGTTAAATTAATCCATATTTGTAAATAGCATATGCCTCTGCAAAATGCTGTGTCAGTAAGTTGAATAATATTCAATTATACATGTACAACGCACTGCCTTTAGAAGAGGACATGTGATAACAAATGACATACTCCTGGTATCCGTCCTGTAGTAGATATTGATGTGACTGATCCTGAGAACAACCCGAGATCCACTTTCCATTCAGCTGTATAATGACCATCATCGTTGAAAGTGCACTGGCCTCCAGTTCCACGATCACTGTATAAACCGTCCACTGCATTCTCACTGCCGAAGTCTCTATTTGAATCATGCCATGGGTGTTTTTACCACGTAGGTTTATTCAAAGCTAAGTTTTTTTAAACGGAATAAACGAAGATATTATACTGGCATGTATTTCGCTCTCTTTCCTGCTGCTGGGAGAGAAAGTAGTTTGGACCTAAATGATCTACGATACGCCACAAAATACATTATGAAAAAAAACTTGAGAAATCTGGGTATGAACATATATTGTATTAATCGGTCAAATTACATTAAAAGTGTTTGGAATTTAATGTTGTGTACAAGGAAAAGAGTGAAAGGTTTGCCTTTCAGTTGTTTGTCGTTACGTGACGTCGTGAAAATATTAAATTCTGTTCTGTCAAATTAATCCATGCAAAGTAAAAACCGCTGTATATTTTATAGAATTTTTAAAATCATCTGATTTGTTGAATACTTTTTTTAATTGATAGTCATTTGATATAGTATACGTCATCCTGCAAAGTACACAGTTATTTTTCCGGAAGTCACTGTGTCCGCGAAATGTTCTAACAACCCTCGTGCATTTCAAAAACCTATTACATGCATTTGTCGTAAAAAAAAGTTATAGATATCAGTAAAATGGTTCTTTTTTTTATCGTGACATGTATATATCACAGCTCAACGGAACATCTTATAGAAGTAATCTTAAAACTATGAGCAAAACAGAATTTCTGTTGGTGTTAATTGGTGCACACTTACCTAAAGCATATCCGTGAACCACGCTAAATAAAACCGGAACAACAATCATGATCATCACACACAATTTCCTAAGAAAAAAAATATCTTATAGTCTAAAAAAGCCCTTTACTGAAACGTAAATCGTATTTTAGAATTGTACAAGTAAAATGAAAGAAAGATGTAAACATTTACATTTTGCACTAAACATACTAATAATTTTTGTTGGAATATGTACAAGAACATGTTATATACACTTCAGTATTAAACAATAAAATAAATACTACAATTCCTATCTAAATGTGATAATCCTGTACAAACACATTATGTCTGTATAACGTACTTTAAGCCTTTATTACTAATACTTGTACCGTTAACAAACACGGAAGGATTTTAAGTCCCAAACCTGTTTGCAAGCAGTTTATACGTCCTGTCATAATTCATCTGTAAACAAAGCGTTTATATTTCAAGGCATTTTAAAGTTTATTTGTTTCACAAAGTTTTGCTTTCTAACTATTTAAAAGCATAGTTCATTTATTGCGGCGTAGTTTTTTTTTAATAAAATGTACGAGATAAAAATTTGTCTGTAAGGAAATGTTAAACTAACCTTTATCTTTTTTTGTAGTTTAGGGAAAATAACCTTTATACACGCCTATGTCCTTCAATTTTGCAGTCTTTTTACGATCAAATCGAACAATACAAAGACAATGGCATCATGCATAAATGCATTTAGATAATTTTTAATGAAAACTCTAACACTTTTCTTTGTAGCCCTAATTCATTTTATTTTGAAAGTAATAGAGTGTGTTGTTTTATAATTATTTGAAGCTCATTGTTTACGTATACTTAGTAGTGGATAAGTCCTAATACCTGTTTTGGACTTACATAAAGTTAGGGCTGTATTGCACTCAGTGCGACATTTTTCTCTCTTAGTCCGTCGTCCAGAGGGTGTATTTTCCTAAACTTAAATTCCCCATTATCTAAGTTTTTTTATTGAGATAAGTTTGTGAAATAACGAAAACAGAAACAAAACAAAATAAAGCAAAAGCATTACATTGTACATAGATTTTTTTTAATTTAATGTTGTAAATTAGAAATAAATATTTATTTTAAAGCGTTAAACAGAGATATGTCTCTCCAACTAAGTCAGAGGACAAAACCTTCGCAACGGTTATGTATTTCGAACAATCTCACGTTTTATTTAATTTCAATCAAGGGTTTAATCATGGATAGGGAAGGAACAATTTACTAAAAATTAGAAAAGCAAAGTTTAGTTAGTAAAAAAAATAATAAGGGTTTAAAGAAATGAACGCGCACTTATAATAGTTTTCAAACAACTTTGAGGCTTACTGAAAACTTAAGAAATATCAGTGAAAGAATTTGACTCAGTACGAATTTGCTTAGAATGAAAAAAAAAACAATTCTCTCTAAATTTCGAATTTTAAAAGACAGTCCATTATCTCAGGTTACACACACCCTTCTTTTGAACAACAAACGAAGGTTTTCAAAAGAATGACAGTTTTCGAAAAAGTTCCACAAGAAAAAAAGTTAATTTATAATTTCTTTATAAAGAAATATGCATTGCTTATTTGAAATATGAATTCGTTTTTATTTAAAAAAAAGTACCTTGGCCTATAACGTACCACCGAACCTTCTCGATTAGAGTGCATACCATCCACTGCATTCTTGCTGCTAAAGTTGAAATACAACTCATGGCAAAAATCTGTTGCCATGAAGGTTTTCAGACTCATTATATGGTTAGATAACCAGTTCATTTTGTCATAATATTTATCCATGTTTTCGAAATTGTTTTGGTTATTTGATCATAATTTTTTTAACTTGTTTATTCAAAAGATTTTATTTAATTAGATATGTTTTAAGATATCAATCTAATAATATTTCTGTTGATCGACGTATCAAAGGAAAAATTGAGCATAAAACTGTTTTATTAATGCGCGGTCAATTGTTCCACAACTCATAATGCTATTCGATTTATTATAAGTTATCTGTACCAAACCACTACCCATTTAAACTATAGTAAAGTGCAAAAAAAAAAGAATCCAGATTTTTCTATGTATATTGTGTCCCTATATATTTATGAATAAATAATTCTTATATTTTTCTCATCGAGAAATAAAGAGTTATTTCCATTGTTTACATGAAATGTGACATAATGAAGCTCTTAGAAGACGACAAGATTAGAAATTGAAAACAGAAAACGTCTTCTTATCTTTATGAAAGCGGAATCACTTCATTACAAAATTTATGTGAAATAACAAATATACTTAAGACTACAGTGTATGATATTTGAAAATATGTCGTGACGCGAAGTCCGAGATACTGTTTTCAGGATCTGGTATGGATCTGGTGGAGAGATAAGTGAAAGATAACGGGCCATTTTTTTTTAAATTGGTCCCTCAAAAGGTGCCACTAATGACCGCAAACCACAAGCCTAAAAGAGAAACATGTTGTATTTTTGATCTGAATAATTTTGTTAATGTGATTTATACGGACGAAAGCCGATTTCAGTTCTTCAGATATACCTGGAAAGGGTGAGCAAAATTTGGACATTGTGAAAAAATGGTGCCGAAGTTCTCAACAGTTGTTCCGGGTGGGCTGGAAGAAGCAAGTTGGCTAATATTGTGACAAAATATCAACTATATGTTTTTACATCAGAACAACGTTTGACCGCACACCGCAACCTATATCCGTGACTGCTATAAACAAAATCACGTGATCCTGATGGAGTAACCTGCCGCTTCACATGTTTTAAATCGAAAAGAAAATGTTTTGTAGATCAATAAACATCCTGTGGAAATAAATCAGCCTGAAAATATCACAGCATAGACAACTACAGTCATGGAAATGTGGATGGGTTTGAATCATAACTATACAGACAGTATGGTAGACTGTATGCAAAACTGCATAGCCCAGTGTCTAGAACGACCCGCATCAAATTAACGATATGCAGTGGTTCTTAACACATTGATTTGTTTAAAAGTGATGATATTGTTGCAAATTAAAGAAATATTGGTTATTTTTGCACTTTCCTAACATATATTTCAAACTCAAAATCCTAATATATATAACGAAATGACAGTTGTTAGTATTTTTACTAAATGAGCTTTCTAAGTTTTCGTATAAGATATTTTTTCTTCCTGTTTTGCTACTCTAATGAAAGGAACGGTGTAGAAATTGCGCGAATGTAAGTAAGAACGCAATTCAGACAGTAGGCGTTACAGTCCTCTTGCATAATTATAAGAATGCTAACACAATCAACTTTGTCAGGTTAATTGTATTTATAAATGCGCAATTTGAAAACAAAAATAAGATGAACTAGAGCCGAGCTCGTTGCAAGCAACGAGGAGGTCTTCCGTTACAACTTCAAGTCAATATAGGATTGTCAATCAGTCTTAATAAAACCACCCCCCCCTTCTCCTTGCTCTTGTCAGGATCTGTCAGATATTAATAGGGGGTCGTCATCACACGACCTAAACTTCTGACCAATCAAGGCTTAAGAAGATCAATTGGAACTCTTCAAAAGTTGACAGACAAATTAATCATGCCTGTTTTCTATGTAACTTCCAAACTGCAGAGTATTGAAGAGTTACACCTCTCATTAAACAGATAAAGGCATGTCTGTGATAAGTTGGGGGTATATTTAGATATTATGCAAATGTAGAGGCCATGTGAAGATGACCTCTTATCGATACCTATCAGACCCTGACGAGTGTAAAAAGAAGGGGGATGTTTTTCATCTGGGTTGTCAATATGATAATAGTAATTTCAGAAAATCGAAAAGCTTACAGTATTAATTTCATACCAGACAAATTCTCCGTTTAACTTGCTTCACGGTCATATCAATTTATGATAACTTAAAATCACACATCATAAATGTACATGTATTTAATTATTCCGGCCAGAAAATCAAAACGATAAATACGTTTATGTACAACTGATGACAGGATACAAACTAAGCCTATATCATGGTGTAATCAACACAAAATCCACTGCGCTGATGTATCATAAACATTTCCATTCTCTGTACTCATACTTACACCTCTACCGCTAACACATGGAATAGTTTATGTAAAAGTGCAGAGTTTAAATTAAAAGATTGAAACGAACACAAACTGTTAATAAACGAGGACGCCTTCTCCCACCTGAGGGCGGGCTATACAAGAGGTGCTCAGTGAGAGGGATAACTCTCCGTATAATATTTTTCCATCCAGGCACTCAGCATCATTTTTGAAAGGATGTGCACATATATCGGAAATCTTGACAAGCAAATAAAAGAATAAATTCTCAAATCTTCAAAATCGTAATCCGTGGGGTAGGTTGTGAAGCAGCTCTAACTTCTATTTTTAAAAAATGTGATTTCGTTTTAAATATGCCAATAATTGTTTTGCCTTCACCTAAAAAGTGTATGTGAGGTAGGGGTGTGTCGATGCCCCAAAATTTAATTTTCTAAATGTAAATTTTAGAGAAATCTTGGTTGAAAATAAAAGTCAGCGGGGTTGGGGGGGGGGGCGGGTTCAGAGCTCCCACTCGATCAAAAATTCTTTTCGCCACTTTAGTGCGGCACGACGAAAGACCTATGTTTAACCATTTTTTCTATCAAATCACATATACATGTACACATACATGTTTTTGTTATAATATTTTGACTTTTAAGAGATACATGAATTGACTTATTTGTTGTACGTGTATGTCGTACATTTGTATATTTGCACTTTTATCATTGTCATGTGTCTATTTGTATCACTAAATGATTTCCAAGTAAACATACTGAAATTTTACAGATCTAAGTTAGAGAGAAAAAAACCACTTTTTATATAGCGAAAAAAAAATTTATGGACTCATACACATAAATAAGAAGATGGAGTGAAAGTCACAAAGACATTATTTCTTCTGATCTTGACTATTTCAGAGTTGCTACAAATTTACAATCTCCCATTTTGATAAGCCAGGTGTAAAATTAAATATTCTGCTTTAAGTTTTAAGTCTATTAAGTGTAACTTTGAGAATTAAGTGCATATATTTTTGAGAGGCAAATATGTCGCTATTCTATTAAAGGTATATGTGGCGTATTTGGAGTAAAATTTTTGACATGAGTTTGAGTAAAAATATACATCATACTTCTTATAATTTCACGTTTCACAAACTCTAGGCCCATAAAACATGTTCTCTTTAGTTATTTGCTCTAAACTTTGCTACACGTCTGATGAATATTAATATTAATGTAATCCGCGATTTACAACGCCACTGCGCATGAGTGCGGGAAAACCTAGCATTGAAAACACGATCATGACTATGGAAGAAGAGTTTGTTTACAAATTAGAATCACGTTTTTCATGTCTTAAATTAAATAATTCTTATATCAGATGATACTCGAGGCATTATTATTTCGATATTCATTAATGTAGAACGATATAAATTGTTTATTAAGTGTAATAAAGATGAAGCACGATTTTAGCATCATCGACACGGTAAACGAAGTAAATACCCCTCTCCATGAGGGATGCATGTACTGAGAGTGTTTATTTATTCTTTATTAAAAAATTCCTCTAAACGAAAATCCACTTGTGGTTTAAAGGGACTTGGACACGATTTGAGCTAATTTTTTTCAAAATTTATTTTTTCATTTTTAATGTCTAGAATGGTCAATATGGATGTTTTTAATGCTCTGTCAAAATTTTAAAGTCAAATATCGAGTTACAAACGAGTTACAGCGGTTAAAATTCTTGGTTTTGTAAACAAAGCTCGAGTCCTGTTATTGTTTAGATATGTCTTGAATTGGTAAAAGTTTCAATATAATGTTGCATTTTGTTGTTGATAAACTTATTTATGAACACATTTAACAAGTTTATCTTGTTTCCACAAGTTATTTTGTCAAAGAAATGGTAATTTCTTTACTTTACATTATTTGTAAACAAATATAAGACTCGAGCTTTGTTTACATAACAACGAGTTCTTTCCTCTGTATCTCGCTTGTAACACGACTTCTAACTTTCAAATTTTGGTAAATCATTCAAAATACACAAGTAAACTATTTAATACATAAAAATCAAAAATAAAATTTTCATCTGAAATCGTGTCCAGGTCCCTTTAAAACTTATAAAGTAAAGACACGGGACACATGGAGCACGAACCTGACTACAGAAAAACCCCTACAACTTCATCATAGAAACTTAAGTTTAATTCGGCTTTAATTCCTGTTGCATCAATCTACATGGTCTCCGATGACAATCTTTCCTTTGTTCCTATCCTTGTCAGTCTGTCTCTTTTTTCTTTCAATGCCAAATCTGTCAAACTTAACGGTATACCTATCATTCTCGTCGTCGCCATTCTTGTTGATAGACCGAGATGGATGTCACGTGACCCATTTAAGGCGGGGTTATTCAAATCTTTTGTATTTTTACATTGCCGGTAAAAAACAAACATTTTTTTGATTTCTTGTATCTTTGTTAAGCGATTGACTTATAAAGCGTAATTTGTGTGAAAGTCCTATCTTTAAGTAAAGAAATGAAGCAAATAATCAGATCTTATTATTGTTATTCACTAAAAATACGCCACATATACCTTTAAGTCAAGTGAATTATGTTCCAAGGTGTTTCAAAGAAATAAGAAATCTGTCGACACTTGCAGTACTCTGATGATTTCTATGGCGACCGACTGCATTGCATGACGTATTTCATAACTATTTAACATGAGAACAAATAATTATTATAAAGTTAAGATCTTTGATTTAAAACTTTAAACTTATATTTTAACAATTGACCACTACAGTGAAAGCACCCTTCCAATTGTTTTTTAATTACATAACAATTGATGATCTGCAGCCATAAATTACCTTGGTCTATCTATGTCCAGGGCTGTGTGCACAAAAGCGACACAAGATTGTCGGTCGCACGGGGTGATAGAATTAACACAGACCGACCGAATAAACCAACAGAGTGCAAAGAGAAACACATTAGGAGGAACTGTAACACATAAGGAGTCACCAAAAATTGATTTTTGTAACATTTGAATTTTCGATGAGTTTGTTTTTATAGTGAAACAAACGATCATACAGAAGAACTACAAGAGTGATCAAGTGACCGCTAGAATCAAAACAAAACTTGTTTAAAAATTCATGTGAATATTTTACAAAAAACCACTGATTCTCTCAATTCCGGACAATTCTTTTATCGTGCCAGCTCCTACCGCATAACACGGAACTTTGATTTTAATTTGATTTGAACGTTGAACACTTGGAGAATGTTTAATTTTTGTTTTAATTCACTTTTACTTTGTACACCCTGCTAAATTTATGTACAACTCTTAAAAAACTTCTTTTACTTTTACACGTTTTTGTGTTGGTCGAATAATAATTCCCACAGCAGTAAATATATAGGTAATATTGGCTCAAAAGTTTTGAATTTTAGAAAGTTTCAGCATAAATAAACGGAAATAATCATAGGTAAATAATTTATATTAATCTTATGGTGAAACACAAGTTAAACACGTACCGGTCAAAATTTCGGCGTTGTATTGTATTTAATCTTTTAAATAAACAATTACCCTTAATTCCATATTTAGATTCGGACTTATGGCTTACTTTTATTCCATTGATGGTCAAGTTTCTATATGATTTTATGCACTATCGTTTAAACTAATGCTAAATCAACTGTACAAGTAAGATAAATTTATCGTTTCATCTTAAACCAATGTAGTTGAATTAAAAATAAAACAAACAATTAAATAGTGGTGTTCGTACAGATTATCAATAAACATGCAAGTGTGATAAGATAGAAGCACAAGAAACTACCGCGGATCACTTGTCCACTCGCGCGGTACATGTATATCCTCGGTCATGTGCGAGGGATGATCATTTTGTGGTGATCTTAAACATTAAACATTATTTGTACAATTTAACAATACTAGTATTTAAGACTTACAAACCCACCTTCATAATTATATGTCTCACGATGCTTCTGAATACTGAATGCTTTGGAATAATATCGCTTTTATTATTTTTCAAAACGCTTTCTTTATTTACACTCTATCGTTTAATTAAATCAATTGAAGATGTAGAAACTTTTATAGAATAAACTTAAAACAGTTCTTGTGTTTGCTGCAAAATAAACACATATATGTAAGACGCGAATCGTGTGTATTAGATAATCGCTGACCGCTATGTACGTTGTCCAGCCGCGATCGATCTCCTCGGCCGCGGACGAGGGATGGATTACGCTCAGAAACCAGAAAGATTTTGAAATGCTTGCAGTATAATGATTAAAATGTATCAAATAGAAGTTAATTTTTTATTTAAAAATGCACATTTGTTCTATGTCTTATTATGCTTCAGATTTGGGTATGACATTGCTTTTATCAATTAACAGAACGATTTATTAATTACCACTCTAACGTTTTATTCAATTTAAGAAAAATAAACTTTTACATGTATATGTATTCAAAATTAAAAACAATTCTATATGTTTGCGGCTAAACAAACCCATATGTGTCAGACGCGAATCTTGTGTAGTAGATACCGCTGACCGCTAGGTAGTCCTTCCGCGATCGATATCCCAGATAGATTTCAAATGCATGCAGTTTAATAACTAAAATGTAGTACATAGAAGTTTGGTTTTTGTTTAATCCGTAATTTGAGATTTACTAGAAAAGAAATAGAATGTTTATAATTTTTGTTTCTCGTTTTTAAAGGACTGTCACTATAAGAACTTAACAAAAATGACTTATAGTCCTCAAATAAAAGCATGTATACTTTAAAAAACTTCTTTCTTATAAATTAAGGCATCCCATATAAACCGGTATACATTCAGTGGTAACTTTATTTCATTTGTACGCACAAAGACTTTCGTTAACTTTGCCAAATTGCCGCGAATACTGGTCCACACGTAATACTGTTTGCCCTCATATTATGCAATACCCGAACATAAAAACAGCTTTATGAGATTAATAAGATCACAAACAACATTTTTTTCAGCGACGCCCATATAAAAAAAATTACCGTTTCAGAGTTAAAAAGCAAAGACTTTTAAGGGATCTAGACCCCTAATTTAAGGGGCTAGCCCCTTTTGTATGGTATCAAATAAAAGCCCTTAATATTTGGCACAACTTTTGTTATATGTGTTTAGAAAATATTTATTACTAAAAAGTTATGAAGCAAAGATGTAAGCAAAATTTAGCATTTTTTGAAACATAAATTTCGATGCGATTTTTTAAGTAGTATACGTGGTTAATAAAACATATAAGACTGGGAGGATAACGTTCAAGATGTCTACATTAAAGATTTGTAAATCACAACTACTTGCTACGGATCATCTCGGAGCCTTTGCAGGTACAAGAGACCCACTAAAAAATATTCAAATGGGAATAACTCAAAACCGGAAGTAGCGATTTCACAATGTTTTGTGCTATACCGAGCTATTGGCATTTTCAATAGACCCTGAAAATTTGAATAAAATCGGATGAAAAACAAGCGAGATATTAAGGTTTTAAAAAAAGTCTAGAAAAAAAAAGAAGAAAAAAAATAATGAAGAATTTCCAACAGAATCAGTACAAGGTCTTCCGTTTCCAACGGAAGACCTTAATTAGAGGTCGAGAGAATTACCTTCCTTGCTTATGGTCTTACAATATGTACATGTATGAACTCTATCCGATATCAAACATTGGGCCTTTCAATAAATGTTGTTGGAGTCATTTGATTTGTTTTTGATTAATAAACTTATTTTTAATATTCATGATAAATATAATGAAACATTAATGACAGATCGCAAAGCCATGTAATCTCCATAAATCAACTCAATGCATTTTATCCGTATTTAAACTATTGGTATTCAAATATGTATACATGAACATTAAAAAACGTAAACAGTCAATACAGAACGATGATAACTCACATAGGTGAGACACTTAGTATACGGTGTCATACAATGAACATTACTCTAGTGTTAAGTAAATTCAAGCACACATATCTGATAAAAATATGTCCCTATCTGTGGTATAGCTAACTTACATAATAAAGTAATTACATTCATTTTCTTTCCCTCTATTAAACAGCAATGATTGATTTGAATGATATTTACCTATAACACAGGACTCCCGATCACCACAACTTGTGCGTATGAATTCAATCTTATTTAAAGAAGCGCCCTAGCGCCGGTTATTCAATTTGTATGCACACAACTTTGCTGTTATGAGACCATATCTTTAAAAAAAAATAACGATTCAATGCTTATTTGTAAACTGTTTGGTTTGTTTTTATTTTTTATTATTTTTTTTTGATTGTATGCTTGAGCTTCTGAAACAACTCATATTTTAATCATTTGCCCTTGAGTTATGTCCTCTATTATTTTACGAATGATTAAACATTTTTTTAAAGATGATTTAAATCTTAAAAGGGGAGAAATCGAAAATATAAGATTCTTATGAATGAAATTAATAGCTTAGTTTTCACATTAATATTTCCATTTACTGTTAAATAATGAAAAAAAAGACCAATCAAATTAAAGAAGCAATAAAACACAAAATATTTTACTCAGTCAACTCTATCCGTTGCGCAGTGTAACTGGCTTTTTGGAAATTAAAATTGTCTTTCCCAAATTTCGGTAAAAGCCATAATTCCAACAGAAGTTTCTGTACGTCAAGTAGGACACCATGCATAAAATCAATAGCTATGCCACTGATTATGTGAAATGCTGGAAAAAAACTGTAACCAAGATGGGCCTTTTATTTCCTTAACGACAAAATGGGTTTCCACTGCTACTTTCGCATTTGCAAATACATTGGCAGGTGTCCGTGCTGGTACTTTAGGGTCATCTTTAATGAATGGAAATATCCTCGCATGTCCTTTCCCACTTGCTTCAGTCCTTCCTACCTGTTCACACTTCCAGCAGGCATATGCACCATTATATTGTATATAGTTGCACAAAAGGCTTCTAGCGGGTAGATCCGCAGTTCCACAGATGAATTTTCCTTTTTCTGGTGACTCGCATTGAATTCCTGTTTGCAACTGTTTCATTGTTTTCCGGAATGGTTTCAAAAACGTGCCCATTGAAGGTTTACTATTGCCAAACCATAAACTTGATAGTAGCACTACTACTTTTGAAAACAGGGGCGCCATCAGTATTAAATGTAAATGAGAGATTGTGTGGGTTACTTCGTATGCCATTGTTATCAAAATAACTGCGATATCAACTTCCATCATATATGTCCTCAAAAGAATCCGGGCATTTATTTCTCTTGAATCTATGTTGTAAGCTATGGTAAAATCCCGTTTGCTTGAATAGATTTTTAACTTAGTTTACCAGCGGAATTTCTAAAAAGTAACTTGACGTTTTAAGGTTAAAAGGATAACCACATGATTCGTACGGGCATTTATCCAAAGATTTGTCTTCCACCAAACCAAAGCAGTGCTGATGAATAAGAGGGTTTTTCAAATTTCTGAAATACTTTTTAAAGCTCGTGTAAAGAAGTGCAGAGCACATGATGTTCGGGCAAGTCAAGGGCAATGATGCTAAGAAGTTGCTCTATTGCGTCACCCACAAGATTGTATTTGTTTGTTAATAATGCCAATAGGAAAAGAATAGTTCAAATTGTAACATTTGTCCCAGGGTACAAGGGTATTGAATCCAAATCTTCAAGATCTTCTACATCCATCTGAAACGAAGGCATTGATGTAGGGTCCATTGTATCTGTGTTGGCCTCCTCATATTCCTCATCTGTGAATATAATTTCATCAAGCGAAAAGTTTTCTATTCCGTTTTCATTTTCTTCAGCATCGTTGAAGTCCCCTTGCTCCTCGTTCGTATTGCTGCTTGCTATAGCGTACAGTATTGCATCTTCTATATTGGATTCTGTTTCCTAGAAGTAATTCCACCCCCCCCCCCCGGAAAAGAATATCATTTACATTGTATAAAGCTACAAAAATAGGCCTCGGATCCCACTTTAAAAAATATCATAATTATCCTTCATAATTGTCCCCCTCTACCACCACAGGGAAATTTTTTTTTAGATCCGCGCACGAATAGTTAATTATAAGTCTGGTTTAGATAATAGACTATACTCATAATCCTCGTTAAAGTAGAGTCGTTTAATGTGCCGTTCATTTATATCGTTAACATGCGCGGATTCAGAATTTTTTTCGGGGAGGGATGTCAAAGAATCAATTTTGTTTTCCATGGGTCAAATGCCTATTTCGCTATTAAATGAATTTAATTTTTTTCAAGGAGGGCAACCCCCCCCCCTCCCGATACATGCATGACTACACTTTGATCTGATCCGTGTGATTTAAGCAATGCCACTGCAGTGAGTGTCTTGTAGTGTACTAGTAGACTCGAGTATATTTGTTTCCGGGTTTTCTAACGTTAAAGTAATAGGCTGTAATTCAGAATCATAATTCCTTTTTCCGTAAGGCCACGCCTTTTCTTCATTGGTGGTTTTTCCATTCCGTCACAATTTAGATACTGTCTGCTACACAAGTCTGCTTAATTGCAGGAGGAAATTCTTATCTTTACCAAACACACAGGCTGCTAATTGTAAACTAATAGCTCAGTGGACACCCTGATAGGCAAGTCCCTGCATTACAGAGGGGCGTCGAACGGGGGAGTCATTTAAGTAATTGAAGTTGTTTATCATATTTATTCTATTTTAGCATAATATTTGATCAATTAAAAGACAGTTATAAACATAATGAATTAATTAGTCTCAATCAATGTACTAAGCGGCTATAAACAACTTTATTTGCTGTACTTTCATTACTCTTGAAAAACTTTGTGTAATCAGATCTGGTTCCTGCCCCTTATCATCTTTTCTGGCTTCGGATCTCGTGGCTAAAGGCTAGTTTTGAATTGCGCGTTTCGATGAATTTTGAATCTCAGACCCAGGCAGCATCGGTCATATTTCTGTTGGAAATATAACTTCCCTTATCCTCTTCGATCAAGTTATTAGATATGTACGGGTGTATATACTGTTTTGAGGATCATTCTTTGTGTGTGATGGGAGAAGACAGTGAAAAGCTACAGTTATTAGGGGAAATCCAAGTTTTAGAGTGAAGCAAAGTGTACGCGTTATTTAGACCAAAAAGGACATTTACACAGGGATCATTGTTAAAGTCGGAGGTAAGTGAATAAATACTGTAATACGTTTATGGTTTTGATGATATTTGTAGTAAAGTGGCGCACTTAAAACTGTATAAATCTATATAGCGAAAGGGGGATGAATCTCAGGAAAAAAAATTGGGGGTGAAATGAATCAAAAAATATTTCACACCCCCCCCCCCCAATAAAGGTCTGGGATCTGTCAATCGTCTAACATTTATAATAAACACACCTTTGCAATATATAACCCAACAAATAAATCACTTTTTTGCGGGAGGGGGTGGGTGCGATGGATACTGAATTGCATTTGCCTTTGGGGCATATTTTCGGTACTTTAATTCTATGTAAAATAAGAATCTAAAAACATTGAATATCTTTATTATTTTTATATTTCCTTACTAAGTAACTGTGGATGAGCTGCGTCTGAAACAATATATTACAATGTGTTTCAAAACGTAATGATGTATGGAGATTACAATAGTGTATGTAGATTATATAATAATTTATCAATCCAGTGTATCTGATGATATCTTTGTTTTTAAAGTTTGTTTGAATTTTGCATGTGCCTCATTTACAGTTTATTTTGTCCACAGCCACAATGACACCCCCCCCCCCCAAATTAAAGAAATTTCTAAGTGAATATCAGAAAATTTTTTTAAATAATAAATTGTATAGAGTCATTTCATCCTACAGGTATTAAAATGCACATTTATTTTCCACAGATGATGAGGACGATTTAACAGAGTTTGCAAGAAAAGCAACACAAAAATTTATAAAACAAGAGGAAATGTTCAGAGATGTGCCAATTGAGCTGTACACTTTCAATCACAGAGAGATTTTAAAACGGAAGAGGGATGTGGTGCAAACAAAAAAAAATTGAAGAAAGCATGCAGCAGGAGAATAAACTTGCTCCTTAAAAGAAGAAAAAAGAAGAGAAGAACAACAAATCAAAATCAGCAAAAAGTGACAAAAATGGAAACAATCAAAAGCAAAAACAACAACAAAACAAAAAAGGTGAATCATGTAAATAAAAAGATGTCCAGAAGAAATCAACCACCACTACAAACCAGAAAATCAGTGAACAGATGATTGAAATGACCGACCTAGA
The DNA here is from genome assembly GCA_020458035.1 of Magallana ariakensis. NCBI lineage: Eukaryota > Metazoa > Mollusca > Bivalvia > Ostreida > Ostreidae > Magallana > Magallana ariakensis. Next base: position 54,000,219 of record CM035811.1, on the reverse strand, counting down.
TACACAGTTTGACGTAGCATCATATTTTTTGAATACAGGGATTCCTTCTCCATCAGAAGAATTAAGAAATCAGAGTACCGATATTCAAAGTACCGTTATAACAACAGAGCCATTTACCAGTATATCCCAACACACAGGAACTTCACTTACTGCCACACGGTCATTATGTGTTAACTGTCAAATTCACCTCCTATACCAAAGCAAAGCTCTGAACTGCTAAATTCACCTCCTGTAATGAAGCAAACCCCTCAACTGCCAAATTCACCTCCTGAAATGAAGCAAACCTCACAACTGCCAAATTCACCTCCTGCAATGAAGCAAACCTCTCAACTGCCAAATTCACCTCCTGCAATGAAGCAAACCCCTCAACTGCCAAATTCACCTCCTGCAATGAAGCAAACCTCTCAACTGCCAAATTCACCTCCAGCGATAAGGAGATCTCCAAGGAAGCATCCAGCAACAGTGGACCTCCAGGATGTAAGTTATTTATATACTGTACATACACCAACTTTAATTCATGACATTTTTATATCGCAATATAATTTACTGACGATGAACTAGATTGCAACGACTATATTTTGTGATCATTTTTTGTAAACTCAGGTGTTCTTATTACACCCATACAGCAAAATATGGTTCTTGGCGAGAAATATTCACGACAATGAGGCTATTGTTAACATTGGAAATATTTGTTGCACACGAAAAAAGTTGATTTACAGTGTATTTTTGTTGAAATTGTTTGAAATGTGAGATATTTAACCTGCAAATGCACAGAAAGTGGGAAACTTTTAATCAAATGTTTGTAATGCTATTCATTTAGTCATTATTTTACATTTTAAGATAAACGGTAAATGTGCATGACTGATGCACATTTGCCATCAGAGTATTGAGTCATATTCAAAATAAAACCATTGTTTTCATTTTTTCCTTCATTCATATCAAAATATGGATATAAAGGAAGTTCCAAAAGACGTCACTGAATCGATTCTGCCTGCATGTTTTATAACAAGTATGTAGAGGAAAAGTATAGTCAATATTATTTTTCATCATAGATTTTTTTAGACAGAATGTGAATGCATTGCAATGAATTGACTTGAGAAATATCTTTTAGCATAATGTATATCTTTAAAAATATATATTCTTAGAACTGCAAGCTGTTAGAAACATCAAACATAATGGTGAACATGGCAAAGCTTAGGAAAGCTACTACATCGGCAAGTCAATGTGAGGGTGACAAAGCTGCCTTCACATTGACAAGTAAGCTTGCTACCCTCGTCTTCAGTATTGAAGAATTGGCCCAGAGCAGGGGACAAGGTCTACGAGAAGCTAAAAAGGGGGACATAAGGCCTGTCCTGAACTGTACAAAAATTGAGGTTTTAAAAGGTAAGGATTATATCTTTTTTTCTATGTGTTGATGTTGTTTTATGAGATTCTTCATGATAGAAAAGTATATATTTATCATTTTAAATATTATTATTTTAATATTTTTTTAAATGTTCAATTGCAACCATTTCTTCATGTTCAAATTTGTTTGTAGAATATGTGAACACCTGGTGCGTAAAGAATGGAAAAGGAAAATTAAATGAAAAGTATTTTAATGATGCAATCACAAAGAAGATAAGTTATTCAAGAAAACAAATAAAAAAAGTACAGAGGGAGTAAAAAACAAAGACTTTTTGCGAAATGATGTATGTGGATCAAGTTATTATGTAGAATTTAGTAGCATGTATTGATATTGGAAAAGGAAATAAGATAAAAAGGTTGCAAGTTAACTAGTATGATATTTTAATTTTTGGCTCATATGGAGAAATGGTGCACATTTTACTAATTTGCATAGCGGCCATATTGTTATCACAATGGCGATTTTCAGTACAATAAAGTATATAGAAAGGAATGAGAAAAATGACTTTAAAAAAAATAGTATTTTGGAAATATTTTCTCCTCATTTGGTTTTGTTATTTACTACATCCGGGATCGGAATGTGCTTGTTTTGTTTACATGAAATGTTGAGATGGCGGTTCCTTTTGAATTTGAAAAATCAAAGCGGGGCGTTGTAGGAATATAGTGTGTTTTAGTGATGAAAGACGTCATGAAGGGATTTTGGAATTATTTTTAAAATACTTGCCATTCATAGGTAAAGTAGTTCCTCATATATTTACAAAGTTTATATTGCAAACTAATTGTGTCAGAAATCTTGACTCCAATTAATAAAGTCTTGTCGGTTCCTTTTTACTTTCAAATTAGCATATTTTAAGATTTTTTAGTAAGCTATATGACTTGCAACTCGGTATTCAGTCTTTATATCGTATCATTATTGCATATTTCTGTAAGCATTATCGTTATAAATTGAATGAGATTTTTCAGGTTATAATTCTATTTAGTTCCAAGCTGATTTTTTCAACTGTTTATTTATTTATTTACTCATTTTAGCCAGTATAGTCCTATTTTTAGATAATCTAATGGTTGAATAGGGAGGCATTTAAAGTGAATTTGAAGTATGAATCACTGATTGTGGTGACAAAAACATACACAGATAATCTATGCATTGCCCTAACACGTGTTCGTACTCAAAAATGAAAGTTTTGACGTAATAACACCAATTTCATACATAAAAGGGATGTAGTTTTCATTCGTAAGGGAGATAATATTACAGACATGAATATTAATGAGAGCAGTGTCACGTGGAATTTAGCTCATGAATAAAGTGTACGTGATTTCTCCATATGTGTGATATCTGTATAAATATGTGATTTAGAAAAAAAGGCACTGAAATTACAGGGGCTTGAACACTGAGCATATTTTCAGGAATAAAGGATATTGAGACGGCCTGTTAACTTACCCCTAACCACCATTTTTTCAAAGGTCACAGGTTAAGAAACCTAAAAAGTGTTTTAAGGTGGAGTCCGCCTTATCTTGATAAGGCGGATGAAAAGGCGACTTCCACCTTTTTTAAGGCGTATTCCACCTTATTTTAAGGAGGATTCAGCCTTATTTTAAAGCGGATTCCCCTTATTTTAAGGCGGATTCCATGAATATTCAAGGCGGAATCCTTTTACCTCTAAGGCGGAATTCATCCAACTTTCAAGTAGGAATCTTGCCCAGGTTATTAGACGTGTTTAGGTGGATATTTATTTTTACACGGATAACGCTTTATCTCATTTAAATATTTCGAGCCATATACCGCCCTAATTCCACCCTGAAAATGTAAAATTTACTGTGCAATTCACAAAAATAAAAGACGGAGTCCTGCTATAAATTCCGCCTTCTGTCCGACTTAAGTCAGGTGGATTTTTTCGTACGGGTATCCTATCCTATATCCTGTTCACTGCATCCTATCCTGCAAATAAACTCTATCTTATCCTATACTACCCAATACAATCCATATTCGGGAATAACATTTATATAAATCGAAACTTTATAAAAAATAACAATTTTATCAATTGATGCTATGAATCAATACATATGTGGTAGATCGGGATTTTGTTTATATTTATTATTATTAGTATTTCGATCCCGATGTGATTTAATTCTATTACTTTGGTAACGCCCACTTTATACGATAGCCAATAACGTTAATGACAGTTGTCTATTGTTCTGTCCCATATATAAAGTCGTGTATCTTCATATTTGACGAGGGAGACAGCTGGTTTCGCTAGCTACTTTTCTCCTGAGTCCCCGTCTCGTCTGTCTATTTGAGGTCCCTGTTAACGTTAGGTTTTAGGGTTGGGGGATTTTGAGTACTGTTCTTATTTTGTTATAATAAATTTATAAAGGGTTGCTAATCTTGCTTTTCATTTACTTTGAGTTTTGGTTTATTATATCTGGTTTATCTATATTGAGAGTAAAGTCGTTTTCATACCTTATTTATAATTAGTAAAGTTTAATTCTTAATGTAGAGGTCAAATTCAGTCTCAAAACAAAAATAAACACAACGCGAAGTACTGATAAAAACCAATACGGCACTGACCTGCTACATTATTTGGTGAACCGTGACCAGGATAGGGTTTGTACTACAATGGTCAGTGGCACGTGCTACTCGCTTTGAGAGCCCTATTCCGAGATTCGAACCTGACTGAATTCTATTGTTCTTTTGTTGAAAACTTGTTTTGGGTGTTTTGTTAAATAAAAAGTAAATCATTCTCTCTTTGGAAGTAGAAGGTACGTGTATATAAAATCATTTCCGTTGAGTCTAATGTTTGAGTCTTATTTTTGAACTTTATTTCTAGAAAAAAAAAATAGTTTAGATTGTCATAGTTAACATACATTGTCATAATGGCTAGTGAAGATTTAAGAGGTTGTGCATTCTCTACACCTGCACCGAGAGATAGAAGTGTGCAAGTGAGGGAACTGGACAGATAGCAAATTTATCTTTAGAATGCTCTAGGATTGAACAAGAAATATTGCAAGCAAGTGTGGGAGCTTCGCCGGTTCAGCATGGTAGATTGCGTGATTTCAGCAGTGAGAATGTGAGCGCGAGAGAATGTGATGGAAATTACAGGGGCATGAATGATAGTACATGTATTTCCAGGTCGGTAATTAGGCGCAATGAAATGAAACCCCCTTAATTCGATGGCAGTTGTGAAATTAAAGAGTTCTTTGTACAGTTCGACCAGGTAGCTCGTTGGAATGGGTGGACGGTAGGAGAATGTGCGAGTCAGTTGATTATGAGTTTGCAAGGCCCCGCAAGGCAGATCTTGAATGAAATTCCGATGTCAAATACGCACGATTTTTATATTTTGAAAGAAACGTTACAAAATAGGTTCTCTCCCAGAGAACGCGTGAGTTCATACAAAGTTGAATTTAAAACAAAACGCAGACAAACCGGTGAGTCCGTAGCAGATTTTGGGCATTCTCTGAGGAGACTAGCAATAAAAGCGTATCCAAATTGTTCTTTTGCTTCTTTAGAGACTCACGTTATAGACCAATTTATTTACGGACTCGGTGACATAGATCTCAGGAAACACATGCAATTTAACCACCCGTCTACCATAGATAAAGCCATAGCTTTGGCCGTAGAGTATGAGAGTTTTGTTGGAAAGTGTGATGAAAGACGGAAGCCTGTTATGAATCATGTTAGATTTGAAGACGAATTTGCATCTCGCACTCAAAATAATGTAGAGAAAGACGATATGGCTAAAATTATTCGTGAGGAAATTCAGAAAGCTTTGGGTTCTCACAGATCAAGAAATAATAATGGTGCTTACCAGTCTTCTTACTCAAACGCGTTCGATTTAAGAAATGATCACGTACAAAACCAGTCGAGAAATTACGGTAGCTCGGAACGGCAACTGGGTGAAAGAAGGTCGCAGATCATGTGTTATCATTGTCAGGAAATTGGTCATATTGCGCCGAGGTGTCCCAAGAAATTAGAGAACACTCATAACAATGTACCGTCTACAAATTCGGAAAACTCTCAGGGACTGGCTCTCGGGCCGAGGGGTCAGTCCTAGACCGTTCAAACTTCGAACACAGTAGGCCGCCCGAATTTGAAACTAACGCAATTACAGACGAGGTTCAATTAAACATAAAGAAAGATCATTGCATGTTCGTGCTTTGTAGGATAGCTGAACATTTTGTACCTATGCTCGTTGACACCGGTTCGTCAAAATCGCTAATATCTAAAGATTTATATGACAGTTTAGATATGACGAATGTTACTTCCGAGAAAACAAATACAAAACTGTTAACTGCAAATAGCACGGAGATAAACGTTTTCGGTGAACTCATGCTCCCCTTAACAATAGGCAGTAAAGACTACACTCAAAATTTCATAGTGGCTGATTTAAAAGAATTTAAGGGAATCATTGGAATGGATTTTCTGGGCAGCCATCAAGGGAAAGTAGATATTGACAAGAAAACTTTAAAGTTGGGTAAATCCAAAGTCTGGTTAAAGTCAAATCCAACCGCTGGAATTACAAGAGTTAAATTAGTGGAAAATGTCAGCATTCCCCCTTGCTCAGAAATGTTTGTCTCGTGTGCCGTAGATAGACCATGTTTTCTTGAAGAAGGTTTAGTAGAGCCTGTTAGGTTTTTGAAAGGAAGAAAATTATTACTGGCAAAATCCTTAGTAAATCCACAATGCAAGATCGTTTTGTCCTTTATCAATATGGGTGAAAAACCAGTAAACTTAAAGTCCGATACTATCGTAGGGAAGATTTATCCTGTGGAGAAAGTGTGTTTAGCTACACATGAAAATATGTTTGATGAAAGTTTTGAAGTTCCAGATCATTTGAAACCTTTAATTGAAAACGCGTCTGAAAATTTGACCGAATCAGAACGAGGTGAATTAAAAAACTTAATTGTAGAGTTTGGGGATATTTTTAAGGAACCTGAGGGTCCGCTTGGCCAAACAGATCTTGTACTACATGAGATAGATACGGGGGGAGAAAAACCTGTTAAATTACCGCCCCGTAGGTTACCTCAAAGACAGAAGGAAATTATTGATAAAGAATTGGACAAAATGTTGAGAGATAATATCATTGAGCCTAGTGAAAGCCCGTGGTCATCCCATATTTGCTTAGTTACTAAAAAAGATGGGTCTTTACGATTCTGCGTCGATTTCAGAAAATTAAATCAAATCACGCGCAAAGATGCATACCCTTTGCCTCGTATCGATGATACCTTAGACACTCTTACTAACAGTAAATGGTTCAGTAGGTTAGATTTGGCGAGTGGGTATTGGCAAATTAGAATGCACCCCAGAGATAAGCCCAAAACAGCGTTTGCCACACATAGAGGGTTATTTCAATTCAATGTACTTCCGTTTGGTTTGTCAAATGGCCCTTCATCCTTTCAACGTTTAATGGAAAGAGTATTAGGACACTTGAATTGGCATAAGTGCTTATGTTACCTAGATGATGTTATTGTTTTTGGTCAGGATTTTAAGACTTCTCTTTCAAATCTCAGAAGCGTATTTAGTTGTTTTAGGGAAGCCAATCTTAAACTAAAACCGTCAAAATGTGTTTTATTTAAACAAGAAGTGACCTTTTTGCGGCATATTGTATCCAAAGATGGGGTGAAGTGTGATCCTTCTAAAATAGAGGCAGTAAAAAGTTGGCCCACACCTGAAAATAAAAGCGAAGTGAAAAGTTTCCTTGGGTTAATTGGGTATTATCGGCGGTTTGTTCCCGATTTCTCCCTTAAAGCTTATCCACTGAACCTCCTAACTCGCGCAAAGTCAAAATTTAAGTGGGACGAAAGATGTGAGGATTCATTTAATATTTTGAAACAATGTTTAGTCAATGCACCAATTTTGGCATTTCCTACAGAAAATGACACTTTCGTTCTAGATACAGACGCAAGTAATGAAGGCATGGGCGCTGTTTTGTCCCAGATTCAGGATGGGGAGGAAAAAGTAATAGCATATGCTAGCAAGACTTTCAATAAAGCACAGCAAAATTATTGCACTACAAAGAGGGAATTATTAGCTGTAGTTAATTTTGTTCGCTTATTTCGCCATTATTTGATAGGCAGGAAATTTGTCTTAAGAACCGATCATGCCCCCTTACTTTGGTTAAAAAACTTTAAAGATCCCGAGGGAATGTATGCTAGATGGATCACTATCTTGGAAAACTATGATTTTGAACTTAAATATAGGGCAGGTTCTAAGCACAAAAACGCGGATGCTTTAAGTAGAGTCCCTGACAGAAAGTGTAAAAGGCCCGACTGTCCTCAATGTGTACCCAATTTTGATCAAAGTCCAGCGATTGATTCTGTGGTTCAAAACTCATGTGTTAAAACTTCAAGCGATAGCACCCCTGAAATATCTTTTAATGTAAATACTATCACTGCTTCTTCAGATATTGCAAGTTCTAGGGAGAGGGAAATATCAAATTGGTTAGATGTTTGGAACAATGAAGAAATTTCAGAAATGCAATTAAAAGACCCAGGGATAAAGCAAATTTTGCTTTGGAAATTAGACGGGAGAACAGTACCCCCAGGGGATGAAATTCGTTCACTTAACGAAGAGGCTAGAGCAGTATGTGGACAATGGAAGAATCTTGTTGTTTTAGATGGTCTATTGTATCTTAAGGGGAATAACTCTTTGGGTTTACCATTTTCTAGACTAGTAGCACCCCGTGAGATTAGAGATGTGGTATTTAAGCATTTACATACCAATAGAACTGGGGGACATTTAGGAAGAAATAGAATCATTGAAGCAATAAGGCGACGTTTCTATTGGCCCAAGCAAAATGATGATGTTAAAAGGTGGTGTCAAGAATGTGACTTGTGTGCTCGAGGGAAACCTGGGCCAGGGTTGGGGAAATCTCCTCTTAAACAATTTCATGCTAGTGCTCCCATGCAAATTGTTGCTGTAGATATTGTAGGCCCGTTACCAATTAAAGATAGAAATAATGAATATATTATTGTTCTGGGGGATTACTATACTAAGTGGAAAGAAGCTTTTGCTGTCCCGAATCATTCTGCTATCACAGTGGCTGATAAACTTGTCACAGAGGTATTTTGTAAGCTGGGTTGCCCTGAACAGATCCATACAGACCAAGGCAGAGAATTTGAGTCTCAATTATTCAGTTGTATATGTGACCTTTTGGGCATTCAGAAAACCCGAACAAACCCTTACAGGCCCCAATCGGATGGGTTAGTCGAAAGATTCAATCGTACCTTTATTCAGATGCTGTCTATTTGTGTAAATGAAAACTATCATTCCTGGGATGAACATTTGCCCTTTTTGTTAATGGCCTATAGATCTACTGAGCATAACAGTACGAAATGCACTCCGAATTTGTTAATGCTTGGGCGCGAGGTAAATTGTCCCTTAGATTTAATGGTTGGGTTACCTCCTGATCAGAGACAAAATAAATGTACAGTGGAATATGCTGAATGGATTCAATCAGTTTTCAACAAATCTTTTGAACTAGCTCACTGTCAGTTAGGGAAGGCTGCTAGTAGACAAAAGAAGGGTTATGATAAAAATTTAAAACCTAGATCATTTGAAGTAGAAAATTGGGTGTGGAGATGGTATACCCCAAAGGCTGGCTTGAAATTGGGGTTGGGGTGGACAGGCCCATATCTGGTTATAGATATTATTTCTGATATGACCTGTGCTGTTCAAAAATCCCCGCAGTCTCCTATAGTGAATGTTCATAAAGACCATTTAAAGTTATACACAGGCAGAGATCATCCTGAATCTTGGTTAGATACTGTACAAGATATCCCTGATATATTAGAATTAGATGAAGATGATTCTGGTCCAGAGTCTACACCTGTAGGGAATGATGAACAATTTCAGCAAACCCGTAGGGGTAGGGTGGTTAAACCCCGTAAAATATACTCCCCTTAAGTCAATTTTCAGCCAGGGTTCAGTCTCAAAATAATCAAGGGTAGTTGTCTATAGCTGTTGCTATGTATGTAAATAGAAATATTTTGTTTTCGTACGTGTTTGCAAATGGTGTTGTGTGTTGTTAATATTTAATAGTTGTATATAAATAAGTTGCTAAAAATGCGTAAAACTGATAAGTTAGCTTAACAGTGATTATTCCCTGTCAATCTTGTTGACAACACTGGAATAATACCTGTTTATAAAACGCGTAATATAAAAGCGTGTAAAATAGGTATCCCAATAATCACGTGTGTGAGCTGACTGAAAGATAAATTAATTTGTGTTCAAATTCTATTGATATTGATGTTGATGTTTAATGATGATTTATATATATATACATCTAAGTTAATATAAAATTATCTTGATATCATATTAATAATTATGCATATATAGCATATACAATGTTTTGATGTTTACTTATATAAATCTCTTCTTTTTTTTTAGTATAAACAATGTTACAGATAGACGTTCCAGACACAGAGCTTCTAGAATTGGACCAGGACCGGGATATTTTTCCTTTGGAAGGAATGCCTTGTTTCATTCCTGGATGTGATATTTCAATATTTAAAAGTTTCAAAAATTTCATGGATCACTGGAAAACCAAACATGTGTCGACTGTTCTAATATATGTATGTGCAGTGTGCAAACGAGAATTTAAAACACGTCCCCATGCCATATCTTGCATTAAGAAACACCCCCATGATGGAGATTTCCTGAGCTTCCTGTCTTGTGTGCGCGTCCGGAACGAAAACTTTATCGATCCCAAAGGAAAGAGTCCGCCCCGGAAAGGTTCCCCTGAAGAAATACGACACATGCAGAGGATTCGTGAACGCGAGGAAACCGCCAAAAGAAGGAGGGACGCTGTACGTGACTGTACGCCCCATCATTACGAAGAAATAATTTCTCGGGACACGCCCATCGATTTTATTACTCGGAACAGTAAACAAGTTGCCGTGATCAACATGGGAGGCAAAAACCAGTTGTATTCCCCACCGCCATCTGATATGGACAAATACATAACCTCCTTAAAGTAAAAGACTTCAAAGTGTATATCTATTGAATCTGTATTAGTTTATAAAGTATGTCATGTATTATTTTGATACGGGTAGTTAATGAAAAGAAATTAGAGATGTCTTTAAATTTAACACAGTTATTATTAAATTTTAGTCAAATGCATAGCATTTGTCTTTAAGGGGGGAGGAATGTGGTAGATCGGGATTTTGTTTATATTTATTATTATTAGTATTTCGATCCCGATGTGATTTAATTCTATTACTTTGGTAACGCCCACTTTATACGATAGCCAATAACGTTAATGACAGTTGTCTATTGTTCTGTCCCATATATAAAGTCGTGTATCTTCATATTTGACGAGGGAGACAGCTGGTTTCGCTAGCTACTTTTCTCCTGAGTCCCCGTCTCGTCTGTCTATTTGAGGTCCCTGTTAAAGTTAGGTTTTAGGGTTGGGGGATTTTGAGTACTGTTCTTATTTTGTTATAATAAATTTATAAAGGGTTGCTAATCTTGGTTTTCATTTACTTTGAGTTTTGGTTTATTATATCTGGTTTATCTATATTGAGAGTAAAGTCGTTTTCATACCTTATTTATAATTAGTAAAGTTTAATTCTTAATGTAGAGGTCAAATTCAGTCTCAAAACAAAAATAAACACAACGCGAAGTACTGATAAAAACCAATACGGCACTGACCTGCTACACATATAACCGAAATTGTTTAGAACGATATAACTTATTTTTCTGTGCATCGGTAATATTAGATCGTACGAGGAGTGTACACAATTACGTAAACAAAGAGGTAAGCGATTAATGTATTGTTTTTATAAGATATATGTATTATATTGATTAAAAACCGATCAATATTTTTTGTATGTCTATAAAACAATTGGTTGAACATATAAGAACTGGATATTGTGAGTGAGCTTATCGGTAATTGGCTGATTCGTTCCGCGATAAATGTACATGTATGACGTCCAATGTTTTATTTGATACAAATCTAATTCATAAGAATGTATCATCCATCTAAAGTGCTGTTTGAGAAGGTGTCATTACGAATTACTACTTTGAGCCAATGCAATTGTTTAAAAGGTTTCATTTTCCTGAATAAATAATCGAATAGTCAGAGTACAACAACTGTCAAACTCTGATTCAATATTTAAATCTGTCTCTCTCTATAACTCTTTTACTTTTTCTCTCTCAATTGTTCTTTTTGTAACATATTCAAACTGCAACTGAGTTTTAAGTCCTACAAATATTTCTTCCTGTTACATATGCACTGCATGTATTTTTTTTTACAAATACTTACATGTACCTCGTGCCGAGAAATCCCCCACAAATTGGACAGTGTAAAGGAGCCGTTATAAATTAGTGATCGCAATTAAGATAAGGAATGGCTACTCCGTCCGCTCAGCAGGGACTCTGTCGTTACTATAGCGATATGACTTTCTCAACTCTCTTATCAGAGAAACGATGCTGTAAAATGAGCCAAAGTCTCTTTAAGAGCATCAAATACAAAACGTTAGGTAAACATGGAAAGACATGAAACGAAGAGTAACAAAACCAGAAAGGTACGGGGAATGGGAAGAGAAGATTGATTTTAGAGGAGAGAAGAAAGAGAATGCGGTAATTAAATTAGATATTCTTTATCCGTTTAAAATATTTTAAAACATTTGATGAAATATTGAAGTTTGATAGTGTCATTAAGACTTCTGTTTTTAACACAAGCAGATAACGATCGCCAAATATACATTATTTGAGCGTAATGAATTTTCATACTTTATCATATACAGAGATTGTGGGAAGTTGAAGATGTGATGGAAATTCGGGGAGAAGGCGAGGAGGAACGTTTTCTTGTAAAGTGGAAAAATTGGGACGGTCCGGCATCATGGATTGACACAGCAACGAATCCAGAGTTAGTTGCATTTGTGAGAAAAAACTCAGCCAACCCTCATTCCTGCACACTGAACAAAACGTTACTAAATCTACATGCAACTCATGTGCAGGAGTTTCCGCTTGAAGTTCTCTCTTTAAAGCAGTCGGTTTTCGACATTTTAGGTGACGGAAGACGAACGCCAGATGGTGCAATAGGTCATCAATCCCGAGTTACGGTAAAAGTACCGTTTTCCAAAGAAACATTTGATTGTACTTTCCGTAACAAAGGAATACCTAATGTAACGTGTTTGGGTCCGTAGATTTGGGTAGATCCGTAATCAAGACAATGATTTAAGAAAATGATTGTATATTTATATATAGGTATATAAACACCGATCAAGCAGTAATTACTAAAATGATTTGTTAAGAAGTACGAGTCAGTATATACAGATATTTAGGATTATCTATCCTTAATTCAAAAAGGCAAACAAATATAATTTGGGTGACTGGGTATGTGTCTGGGCAGGTATGTATCCGTAGGCACCTGTCCTATGCGAGTACGGGTCTCGGATGCGTCCCGATCCAGAGATCTGTCCTGTACACAGATAGATCTCAATAGAAAATGGTAGGAATAATATAATTCATTCAATTAAATACAATTCCCCTATTAACCAGTATACTAGACACCGTATACTTAATACCAGGGTAACTTTATAACCTCACCGCTTCTGCTTCGATCTTCCCACTTGGAGTTTCAACTGCAAAACTGCCGACTATCAGCTAAGCAGCTCCTTATATACCAATACGCACCCGAACTACCCTCGGTAGCTATCATTATACATAACGATAAAGTCCGGTTTACGTAATAGCTTGATACATTCCGAGCCCGACTCTTCCGAGCCCGACCTTTAATTGTCACATTACCCACGCCTCTATTCCTCATGCGTCCTCGCATGATAAAACAAACAAAAGCTGATGACAAAGAATTTAATGAGGAGAAAAAAAAAAACATGGAATATGAAAACAATGATGAAATGATAGATGCAAAGATAGACGTATCCGAACCAAATGAAACTTTAACTAAGTTCACCCTTCCAGTCTTTAAAACATACAACAAATAACATAAGGTCAAGAAGAATCTTTGATTAAAGACTATCTGTCTGAACAGTTCTCTACAAAGTTTCAAAAATCAACTTTCTTACATATTGTAAAACTCCTCTCTCTCCACAATGTTCTCTACGCTTCTGCCGTTCTCATGATACTTGGTTATGGTAACCTCCTTTACTCGCTTCCGGTATCCAGCTGTTTGGGTACTCTTGTCTGCCATACCACTTACAACAGTATCCGTCTGTGTCTCAACGGTCACGCCACCTGGAACAGGATGCATTCCCGTCCTGCAGATGAATTTTCTGGGAGCCTGTACAGGGCTGGGCATAGTGCGTTTCCTGAAGATACGTCCAGCCATCAGGTCATTGGTTTCAGTTGGAGGTTCCTCGTCTCTTGGAGTCTCCTCCAACCGTACCTCTGGATCTTCATCCCAGTCACTTTCACTGTCAGCATCATTCATCGATGAGCTGCTAGGACCTGGAATGTCTTTTTCAGACTCCTTGGACAGATCGATCTCTGCATGTTTCAATCTCATGTGTTTCGCCAAATATTCCTTCTTCTTAAAGGACACACGACATTTTTCACAAACCAACATGCTGCCGGCACACTTTATAACATGAGCTGTCCAGGCATCTTTCCCTTCAACTTCTTTGAAGCACACTGGACATATCTCTTTAGGCTTCTTGGGGGTCACCTTAGTATTTACCATTGTAAATCTGAAAAATATGTAAAATGAACTAACCTTATAAAATGGTCTCAAATTTTTTTTTTTTTTTTTTTTTTTTTTTTTTATGCAACAAGTAAAAACAAAACAATAGCAGGACTACTGGTCCTATGATGGATATACATGCTCTGTGATCAAGAATTTATGACATATATAATACTGAAATTCAGGTTCTAGTCCTGCACATAATCTTGTAACCAAGTTGGAGTACGCCTTTCGCGTCTTGGTCGGCTCTCAGCAACCAACTCGTCTGTGACTTCAACATTTTTGTAGGATGAACCAAAGTCATCATCCTGCTCTTCTACATTTAGTTCAACATTTGGAGAGTCACTTGACACTGGCTCGATATCCTCGCCTCTGAGTACTTGAGCTTTACAGGCTTTCATCCTGTCGCAATGAACCATTTGTTCCTTTCCATTGCGTCCACAGTTAACCTTGTATAGGACTTCGGAGATCTTTGCCAGGACCTGGAATGGTCCTCGCCAATACGATGTCAACTTTGGTGAACAACCAGTTTTCCTTTGGGGAAAGTACACATAAACTGAGTCCCCACTTTTAAATTGTTCATAGGACATCTTCATGTCGTGATAGTGTTTTTGTCGTAGAATCGCTCCCTCTGAATGTCGCCTCACCAAGTGATGAGCCCGTTCCATCCGATCAAGCAGGACCCAGACCCAGTCATGCTTTGGTACTTGTTTCCAAGATGAGGGCATATCATACACGATATCTAACGGGGTGGTAGACTCCCTACCCAGCATAAGCATGTTTGGTGTGAATCCTGTTGATTCATGCTGGGACGCTCTGTATGCCATCATTACAAAAGGTATGCATTCATCCCAGTCCCGATGATTATCGTCTACATAGTTACTTAGCATGGTAGCTAAGGTTTTGTTGAACCTTTCTACCATACCATCAGACTGAGGATGGTATGGTGTGGTTCTTGTTTTTCGGATTTGCAAATGGTGGCACACCTCCCTGAATAAGAGACTCTCATACTGGCGGCCTTGGTCGGAGTGTATTAAGACAGGGACTCCAAACCTACAGATTACTTCTTCTACAATTAGTCTTGCTACAGTTTGAGCCTCCATGTTCGGCATTGGGAAGGCCTCTGTCCATTTGGTGAAGTAATCTGACACCACCAGTATATAGCGATTCCCTTTATCTGTGACTGGGAACTCCCCAAGGATATCTGTAGCTATCCTCTCCATTGGGTAACCAACTTGCAAAGGCTGCATTGGACCTCTTTTTGTCTTGAGTGGAGCTTTTCTCCGTGCACATAGGTCACATCCAGCAACATAACTCCGGACATCGCTTTGCAACCCTGGCCAGTAATAAGCTTGCCTAATCTTGTTCAATGTCTTGGTCACCCCAAGATGACCAGAGGTCTTGGAATCGTGCATCTGCTGCAAGATAAATCTTCGCTGTGAGAGCGGCATAACAATTTGGTATGTCGTATTGTTGCTTTCTTCAACTTCCCACATACGACAAAGCAATTCATCCTTCAGGACCAATCTACTCCATTGAGCCCACAATGACTTGACCATATAACTTTCAGCAGTGACTTCGCTGTAGTCTGGACGCTTGCCATCCTCCATCCAATCCTTCACAAGTCTTATATCCCGACTCTCATCTTGCATTTCTATAAGTGTTTTCGATTCAGCAGTGCTCGTGTTTTTGACCTCATGCTTTAATGTCCTGGCATAATCCTCAGGCACATCTGCTTTCTCCCAGTCATCAAAATATCCGCATTGGTTACAAGGAACTCTACTTAGCCCATCTGCATTTCCATGTAATCGCCCTGCTCGATGCTCGATTTCCATATCATATGGCGAAATCACCTCTAGCCATCGAGCCAATTGCCCTTCCGGATCCTTAAACCTAAGCAACCACCGGAGGGAACTGTGATCCGTTCTTACAAGAAACTTGCGTCCATACAAGAAATGCCTGAAATGTTTTATAAACGTCACTACTGCAAAAAGTTCCTTCCTAGTAACACAGTACCTTCTCTCCGTCTTGCTGAGAACCTTACTGGCATAAGCTACAACCCTCTCTTGTCCATTTTGGATCTGTGACAAGGCTGCACCGATCGCATTTTGGCTCGCATCGGTATCAAGGATGAAGGGTTTACTGAAATCGGGATGAGTGAGGATAGGTGCTGAGGTAAGCTTTGCCTTCAATGCATCAAATGCTACCTGGCATTCATTAGTCCATTTGAAAGCAACTGATGCTTCTGTCAGTCGATGCAAAGGGCGAGCTATATCAGCAAAGTTTGCAATGAACTTTCTATAATAGCTGCACAGGCCAATAAAGGACCTTACTTGCGTCTTGTTTACTGGCTCTGGCCACTTCCTTACAGCTTCAACCTTTTCCGCATCCGTCTCAACCCCTTTTTCAGATATAACATGCCCCAGGTATTTGACTTGTTTTGCAAACAGCGTACATTTTCTGGCCTTCAGCTTCAAACCAGCTGCTCTTAGCTTCTCAAAGACCAGTTCTAGGTTGTGTAACATTTCTTCAAATGTTTTCCCATACACAATGACATCATCCAAATAGATGAGGCATACTTGCCATTGTAAGCCTGACAATACCGTCTCCATTAGACGTTCGAATGTTGCCGGGGCATTGCAGAGCCCAAACGGCATCACATTGAACTCAAACAAACCTTGCCGGGTCACGAAGGCTGTCTTAGGCTTGTCATTTGGGTCCAGCTCAACTTGCCAGTACCCTGCGTTCAGATCGAGAGTACTGAACCACTTGGCACCATTCAACTGATTGAGTGACTCATCGATGCGGGGTAAGGGATAGGCGTCTTTCATCGTCACACTATTTAACCGCCTATAGTCTACACAGAATCTTTTGGACCCGTCCTTCTTTTGTACCAAGACGATTGCTGACGACCAAGCGCTCGATGAAGGCTCAATGATACCCCTTTTTAGCATGTCAGAAACGTGTTCGTCGACTTCTTTCTGCATATGAAATGGCAGACGTCTTGGTGCCTGTTTGATAGCTGGTTGGTTTCCGGTATCAATCTTGTGCTGAACCACTGAGGTTCTACCGACATCCTCATCAGTCTCTGGGAACAAATCTGAGTACCGGATAAGCAAGTCTCTGGCTTTGCCCTTATCGTGGTTTCCAAGAACTTTGGTGCTGCTATAAAACAGCTCTTGTAAATGCTTTGGTATTTCCTTGTTACAGTTTGCAGCACCTATAGAGCATTGTACTGCTTCCATCTCACTAACAGGAGACAACTTACCGACCACTGTTCCTGGCTGGATAGTCCTGTTAGTTGCTGACATATTCATAAGGCGGAGTGGCACTCTTTCCTGGCGTCGAACCAAAGACCTAGCTAGCAGAGCAGAATCTGATTTTATCAGTTTTTCAGATGGCTCTATAAGTCCAATTTTCACCGGGAACCCTCCATCCGGTCCTGCACAGATCTTGCCCTCGGCCAATATTTCAGATCTGGGGGGTATGATAACCCTGTTTATCAGTGCAATCTTGTATTCCTGTGCCGTGCCTTCTAACTGAATAAGGTGTTCTATTCCTGATATAGCAACTTTGTGTGTACGCATGTTTATAATAGCCTTATGCTTCACAAGGAAATCCAAACCAAGGATTCCATCCACAGATATATCAGCCACAATCATTTCCTGTAGTATAGATGTTCCGTTCAGCGCAAGGCTGATAGATGTTTTACCGTATATCCCTACCGAGGATCCGTTGGCAGACAGTACATCTCTGTCAACCTTTTCCAAGCGCCATGTGTCATTTCCTTGTATATTTCCATAGCATACCTTTGATAGCAAGGAAACGGTGGCACCTGTATCAATGAGTAAGTATACATCCATCTCATTTATTTTGGCAGTGACATAGACTCCCGACTCCTTGATAGAATAAATGTTTCTTGAGTGTTCTTCCACTGTCTTGTATTCATTGCCTTGAGTCCGATCACATGACTTATGCTCTGTCATATTCATCTTAACGCTATGGTCTGGCTGATGGGCCTGGTTAGACGAGTTAAAGGGGCAATCTCTTTTCAAATGCTTGTCAGAACCGCACTTGTAACACTTTCTTGTAGTATTTGAATAAGTATTCCTGGTTTCGTCTTTGGTATGCCCTGTATCACGTCCCTTCTTTTGCATTTGAAACTTCCATTGTTTCATATCCTTCATTTCCTTTTGAAGATATTGCATATTTTTCTCCATCGTCTCTATGAATTTATCTATCTTTGAACCATGACCAGATTCAGCCTCTTGATCCACGCTTCTCACACTCTCAGTGCGACGGCTCTCAGCTCTGTAAAACGCTTCAAGCTCAACTGCTCTCTGTATAGCGTCATTTAGACTGTGAGGTCTGGCCTGCTTTATCTTCAGACGCATCTCCGCATTATGCAGTCCATCTAAAAACTGTTCTGTGGCCAGGATCTCACGAACGTCGTCCGGAGCTGTAGGATAGGCTAGGTTCACCAGCCTCCTTATCTCCTGACCCATCTCCGGTAAGCTCTCCGATGGTCTC
This sequence comes from Magallana ariakensis, assembly GCA_020458035.1. Classification (NCBI taxonomy): domain Eukaryota; kingdom Metazoa; phylum Mollusca; class Bivalvia; order Ostreida; family Ostreidae; genus Magallana; species Magallana ariakensis. The sequence goes on along the minus strand of CM035811.1, from coordinate 53,981,647 downwards.
TGTCTCCTTTCTCTAAGCTGAGTCCGATATAGCTCTGTCTGGTTTAATGGCGCAAACCTATCCTGCAAAGCCTTGACCAGTTTTGCATAGTTTTGCCTCTCACCCCGTGGCTGATTACCCAGCACACCTTGAGCTAACCCTCTAAGAGACGAAGCTAAATACAACCCCTTCTCCGTCTCAGTCCATTCATTTAACAGACACACAGACTCAAAATGAGATAAATAGTCATTCCACATGCCTGAACCGTCATAAGTAGCAGGTTTAACAAAATTCCTTGATTTTGCTCTCGTCTGATTTTGGCCGTTTGCATCTATCCTTGTGCTCTGTGCAGAGTTCTGCCTTCCGCTTACATCACTGTGGCTTACATTACCAAGTGCCCTATCCGGTCTACCTGTAAACGGTGTACTCGTCCGTGTTACTCGTCTTGGCATCGAGGTGCCAGATACATTTTCCTGCAAACCTAAAAATTGCATGGACTCATCTATCTCTCTAGTGAGATTTTCTATTTGACGTTCTATGTATGTAAGGTCAGCCCGTAGACCAGACATTGTGATAGAAGCATATAATAAACTAATCAATTAGACCTAACCCAAATCCCACCGCTGCCACCAATTTATGTAACGTGTTTGGGTCCGTAGATTTGGGTAGATCCGTAATCAAGACAATGATTTAAGAAAATGATTGTATATTTATATATAGGTATATAAACACCGATCAAGCAGTAATTACTAAAATGATTTGTTAAGAAGTACGAGTCAGTATATACAGATATTTAGGATTATCTATCCTTAATTCAAAAAGGCAAACAAATATAATTTGGGTGACTGGGTATGTGTCTGGGCAGGTATGTATCCGTAGGCACCTGTCCTATGCGAGTACGGGTCTCGGATGCGTCCCGATCCAGAGATCTGTCCTGTACACAGATAGATCTCAATAGAAAATGGTAGGAATAATATAATTCATTCAATTAAATACAATTCCCCTATTAACCAGTATACTAGACACCGTATACTTAATACCAGGGTAACTTTATAACCTCACCGCTTCTGCTTCGATCTTCCCACTTGGAGTTTCAACTGCAAAACTGCCGACTATCAGCTAAGCAGCTCCTTATATACCAATACGCACCCGAACTACCCTCGGTAGCTATCATTATACATAACGATAAAGTCCGGTTTACGTAATAGCTTGATACATTCCGAGCCCGACTCTTCCGAGCCCGACCTTTAATTGTCACACTAATATTGAAAATGATGACAGTGGCAATATAGATTGTCACATCTTAGTGGATGATGTTTCCAAGGTTCTTGGAGAAGACTGGATGGTTAGGGGCTATAAAACCTCAACTGAAACCTTTGTCTCTAAGAGAGAACTAATTCACTTGTGGTGGGGATATAAACCCAGAATAAATTACTGCCACAGTGAATGTCAGAGGTATTTTTATTTTTGCAATTTGTAAGTTAATTTGTGTCATTCAATTAAAAAGCCTATTTTTACACAATAAATATATTCACCATATGCAGTTTAATAAATATATTAATCACTACATCATTTTGTTATTAAAAAGTCTACATTTTTATTTCAAAGATGCCACTGGTTTGGCATTGAAGAGGAAAGGCTTCAACTATGCACTCCAAGTAAGGTGAATGTTCCTGGACCAGCCTGGATACATGTGACCTTCACAAGGTCTCGGAGAAACATCGTCACTGGTGATGTAGCAAGAAAGAGTAAGTGCAGCGTTTGGACAGTTTTATGAACTCTCATTTATATCTTCTTTAGATAAGGACGTCTTTTCCTATCCACTCCTTCCAGATCTACCCACAACATTATGTTTTCACGTTCAGAATCTAAAGAACACAAAACGTTAAAGTCAATTTGCATGAAATAGAATTTTTCATATCAAATTACATTTTGAACTAAATTATGAAATATCTCTCAAATTCAGACAGAAGATTTTAGATGGATCAAAGGCATTTTCTTCACAAAGTTAAGGTTTGTACCTGCTTTGAGATTTTCTGTTTACATTTTCCACCATTCCTATTGGTACTACCGAAATATGCTTGTCGATGATCAACATTTTTCCTCTCAACCTGCGCTACTCCTATATCATGAAGATACTTAAATCTTTCTAGGAGTTGAGGGACATGGTAAACTAAAGCTAGAAAAATGTAAAACATTTTATTAGTTTATATTCATACTGTCAAGGAATTAATCATTGTTAAAAGATTTGTAGTGTTATATAACTTCATGATTATAAAGTATAGTGATACAGTTTTTTAGCTCACCTGAGCTGAAAGCTCAAGTGAGCTTTTCTGATCACTATTTGTCCGGCGTCGGTCTGTCTGTCCGTCTGTCCGTCTGTCTGTCTGTCCGTCCGTAAACTTTTTACATTTTCGACTTCTTCTCAAGAACCACTGGGCCAATTTCAACCAAACTTGGCACAAAGCATCCTTAGGGGAGATAATAAAAAAATCATTGAAAATTTGTTGGAATTTTTCAAAAATCTTCTTCTCAAAAACCATTTGGCCAGAAAAGCTGAAACTTGTGTGAAAGCATCCTCAGGTAGTGTAGATTCAAGTTTGTTCAAATCATGTTCCCCGGGGGTAGGGTGGGGCCACAATGGGGGTCGAATTTTTACAAAGGAAAATATAGAGTAAATCTTTAAAAATCTTCTTCTCTGAAACTGATCAGCCAGGAAAGCTGAAACTTGTGTGGAAGCATCCTCAGGTAGTGTAGATTCAAGTTTGTTCAAATCATGATCCCCAGGGGTAGGGTGGGGCCATAATGGGGGGTCAAATTTTTACATAGGAATATATAGAGTAAATCTTTAAAAATCTTCTTCTCTGAAACTGATCAGCCAGGAAAGCTGAAACTTGTGTGGAAGCATCCTCAGATAGTGTAGATTCAAGTTTGTTCAAATCATGATCCCCAGGAGTAGGGTGGGGCCATAATGGGGGGTCCAATTTTTACATAGGAATATATAGAGTAAATCTTTAAAAATTTTCTTCTCTGAAACTGATCAGCCAGGAAAGCTGAAACTTGTGTGGAAGCATCCTCAGGTAGTGTAGATTCAAGTTTGTTCAAATCATGATCCCCATGGGTAGGGTGGGGCCACAATGGGGGTCATATTTTTACATAGGAATATATAGAGTAAATCTTTAAAAATCTTCTTCTCAGAAACCGATCGTGCAGAAAAGCTGTAACTTGTGTGGAAGCATCCTCAGGTAGTGTAGATTCTAGTTTGTTCAAATCATGATCCCCAGGGGTAGGGTGGGGCCAAAATGGGGGGTCAAATTTTTACATACGAACATATAGAGTAAATTTTTAAAAATCTTCTTCTCTGAAACTGATCAGCCAGAAAAGCTGTAACTTGTGTGGAAGCATCCTCAGGTAGTGTAGATTCAAGTTTGTTTAAATCATGATCCCTGGGGGTAGGGTGGGGCCACAATGGGGTGGGGGGGGCGAGTTTTTATATAGGAATATATAAGGAAAAATCTTTATAACTCTTCTTCTCAGAAACTGATCTGCCAGAAATGTTATTACTTGCGTGGAAGCATCCTCAGGTAGTGTAGATTCAAGTTTGTTCAAATCATGATCCCCAGGGGTAGGATTGGGCCACAATGGGGGGTCGAATTTTTACATAGGAATATAAAGAGAAAAATCTTTAAAAATCTTCTTCTCAGAAACCGATCGGTCAGAAAAGCTGTAACTTGTGTGAAAGCATCCTCGGATAGGGTAGATTCAAGTTTGATAAAATTATGATCCTTATGGGTAGGGTGGGGTGTCAGTTAGGGGGGGTTGAATTTTCACATTTGAATATATAGAGAAAAATCTTTAAAAATCTTCTTCTCAAAAACCGATCATGCAGAAAAGCTGCAACTTGTGTGGAAGCATCCTCAGGTAGAGAAGATTAAAGTTTGATCAAATCCTGATCCCAGGGGGTAGGGTGGGGCCACAATTGGGGGGGGGTGACAAATTTTTACATAGGAATATATAGGGAAAAATCTTGCAAACATTTTGACATATTGTTAAGACTCTGGCCCCTGGACAATTCTTGGACCTCACAAGGGGTTCAAAATTTGATGTAGGTTTATAATCCATATATAAATAGTTGTTTAAGTCTGATCATCTTCTTGAGAACTGCAATGCTCAATATGTGATATGACTGTAAAACCACCCTGTTACAAAGGGGCTCAATGATAAACATAAGAATATGCAGCGGAATTTTTTTTTAATACAGAATCTATTATACGACATTGTTCAGATATTTTGTATATGACTCCATAAAGCTGATTTTATTATGTTTATTGTTGCTCAGGTGAGCGATGTGGCCCATGGGCCTCTTGTTTTACTATAAGTATACATAATATCATTAAGATGCTTTTACCATGGATATAGGGAATAACATCTTCATCGAATGTCTGTTTTGGAAAGTTGCTCGCGCATTCCATTGCTTCCTTCTGAAAAGTCTCTTCATTTTTGTAGGCAGATGTCCCAGGAAGACACCGAAGGCTTTCCATGAGGTCATGAAAGGTTTCCCACACTTGCTGTAGAGCCTTAATGTCAAGGTCCTGTTCTTCGTCCTCATCTGAAAATTCGTACGACACTTGAAGTCTGGAGTTTGATTTTTTCTTTATCTGAAATGTGAAGTTGTTATCATTTATACAAACTGATAAGATTGCACTTCATTTAAAAAAAAAATTGTTTTTATAACTGACATTCTTCCTACAATATTTTGAATCAATGTTTACCAATATTTCATGACTATATTATATATGTAATAAATTGTTTTGTTAAACTAATCTATATAACCTTTGTGTTATTTCCAATGGCTTGTTTCAGACGGGACACCAGATCACATTTTTTCCCATTTTTCTCCAGATTTCTGCTGGCCAATTCATTTTTCAGTTGACTAATCGTTAAGCTTTCTATGCTCACATATCTTCGGTCGTTGCGGTTTTCCAGCACATTGTGAAGCTGTAGTTGTTCTATTATTCTCCGGAGGTCATCTCCTTCATCAGAAATCCATCAAATGTAAATAACCGTACAAATGTAAGGCTTGATAATTAACATGATTAATTTGTACCAAGTGAAGAACACAAAGACATTTTCTCATACCTGTTGGCTGAGACCACATTTTTACTTTTGTGTTCAGTTTGTCGTCTCCTCGTTCTTCACATATTCGGAAAGAAACTCCTATCCTTTTTAATTCACTCTGAAGTTTTTCCTCAGCCTTCTGATCAATTGATCAAGTAATTACCTATTAGAAAATTTGTTTGTTTATTTATGAAAAACATTCATACATGTATTTTTATCTGAACTCTTTGTTATTTTACTTCGGAATTTAATTTCGTTACCTGGTTAAACAGTTTTAATGAGATACGGATACGAAGGTGAAGATCATCGATAGGCATGTCCATATAATGAATAAATGGACACAAATCTCTGTCTTTGTAGCCCTGCTCCTTTTTCTCCAAATAAAATAAAAGTCACAGTGTACGGCAATATATATTAAAATGAAAAAAAATTAACAACACTAATCGTAAAACGTTATATCCAAATAACATAAAAAGTCACAGTGTCCGGCAATATATATTAAAATGAAAAAAAAATTAACAACACTAATCGTAAAACGTTTTTACGATTAGTGTTGTTAATTTTTTTTCATTTTAATATATATATATATATATATATATATATATATATATATATATATATATATATACACATATCAAACAAATTTAAAATAACATTTTATGGAATATTTCCTGCCATCAAACTCAATTCCATCTCTTTGCAGCATCTGCATTTCTTCAAAAGTCAAGCACAAGATTTTCAAGAACTGGACGACTTTCATCCCCTTAAATTTTTAGGAAAGTCTTGTATTAGTACTGTAAATATGTTGCTCATATTGCAATTACTAAATATATCTTAATATAATAATTTTCCATTATTAATTAAATTTATAAATGACAAATGCACAACGTACCAATATAGAAAAACAGAGAATATTCATCTTCAGTTGACATGCTCAGTTCCTTAATTTCTTTTGGAAGTGAATGCCTTGGTGTGAGAATCTTAAACACACCTCTCACAGAATTGATGTTCTTGGCAATTTTCGCTCCATCGCATGAGAAGCGAAGAAGTAGTGTTTCCTCCTCTGCATATAGTTCCTTGAATTTTTGGTGCTTCATAACATATTCAATAATATCTGCAGTCTTTCTTCTGGTACAGTCAGCCTTAAATAAGCCAAAAAAACTGTATACTATATTGCATGTAAAACAATTTTCAAGAAAATATAGTTTAATTTCCACATACTGTGGGATGAGAGAACAACTCAAGGGTTGAATTTAGTCGCTTTTGTTCTTCTTGGATTTTGTTTTTGCTTGGGATTGCCACCATCAGCATGTGAAGTTCATGAAGAGCTTCGTCTGACATACGGTATTTGTCTTTGATAGCTATCACTCTTTGAACATTTTTTACATCTTGAATTGTTTTGACAGTTTCATCCTCCAATGTCGTATTGTCACGGTCACTGCCTTTCCTTGGAAAAAATGAGAGTTGTGTGCCAGTATCAAACTCTAGTGATACCTTCACTGATTTTACATCTTTATGCATACTTGATGCCGCTTCCTTAAATATCTTTTCATACTCTCTTTTTCTTAACCTCCTTGCTGTTGGTTTTAAATCAGCATAAGGTTTTGCCTCCCTCTGTTTTCTTTGTTTCCCTTTTTCTGGTCTTACTGGTTGTACAGGTAAATTCGCAATATTCTGATCCTGAGTATGAAAAAAAATGTCAGGTAAGATAGGATATATATATTTACAAACACACACTTTGCTTTTATCTTCAGTATCTCCCTAAATTAACTAAAAGCAAAAATTCATGTATCATATAAAATCAACTTTAGTAGTTTGGGTTCCTACCCCAACTGAAGAGAACATTGATCCGCGCATAAATAAATAGTGCGTCGTTATGAGGATATGTGGATATTAATTGTTCTGAAGGCTTGCAAAGGCACGTTTCAAATAAGACAAATCATAACATAAATGTAGTTATAACGATTATATCATATGATTAATTTCCAACCTGTTCCTGGTAAACTTGGTCAAAGTGATCATGGGCTATGGCAGGCCCGGGGCGCAAATTTTCTTCTTGTGCGAGTAATGAAGCTTGTTGACGTTGGTGTTGTTGTTGTCCACAAAAATAGTTCATATAATAGTACAAACGGTGATAATCATTAAAATTCATCTCTAAACGCAAGCATAAATTAAAATATTAGTTTCCCCGACTCTTTCACTATCGTAATTCCCCACCAAATCTTTCTTTCATAGTATAATTAACGTAAAATGTTTTCTGTCAAATATACTATAGTACCGATGACAGTTAATAGTTATATATATATATTTACATATTGAATTTATCTCTTCGATTGATTTCTGTGTATCAATATATATACTATTTTTGTAAATAAGATGAAACACGTTATGTTTTATGAACAAGTGATGTTTTTCTAAGACCTTCTTTACGGTTTTTAGACTTATTATAAAATCATTTTAATCTCTAAATACATTCCAGTAAACTATGTAAGTATATTGATGCATGGATTCAGTGTTTAATAATACACGTATATATAAACATTTTAATCTAATCGTTTGATTATAAATTGTTATAACATAGATGTTTGTCAAACTTTAAATATTTTGTATAATTTTTGTTAGAGATTAAAGTTATCATGTAGTTGATAAACATATGGCGGATAATGTCTTTTTATTTCTGTGAATATTCTAGGGCAATTTGAATATGTGGGTGTGGGTAAATCTTGCTATTTGTATAATATAGCCGGCTTAGAACCTGGATTGAGTCCGATTGACCTACTTCTACGTTTCATCAGCAGAATTATAGCTAAATAGTTAATAAATCGAAATTTAACAAGATAATGATTGTATCAACAAACTATCAACTTATGTAATACTCGAAATGTTAAATAAATTCATAAAACCGAAAATATTGAGAACGAGGTAACTGTTTACCTCTGCATCGGTAATATCAGATTGTACGCGGAGTGTATACAATTACGAGGGACGTTCAATAAATGATGCCAGTAATCCGATTCCTTAAAAAACAGAGTTCAATTGACCTTTGAATTTCTTTTCACGCATGATTTGGTTCATTTTCTATTTATGGCCGTTTAACTGCTGACCATGTTTCATCATCAAATACTCCTTTGAGCAACTGATATATGACCCATACTCGAGACACTGTTTGAAATAATGACTGGTAAGTCATCATCCAATAAGGTTAAAATTAGAGGCTACATTATGTTAATAGTGCCTGCTTGGGAGGGTACCAGTTGAAACTGACACGCCAAGAAAACCATTGTCAACCGACGCGAAGCGGAGGTAGACAATGGTTTTAGAGGGGTGTCAATTTTAACTGGTACCCTCCCAAACAGGCACTATTAACTTTATTTTACTAAATGTTTTAATTTTATAGTAAATTTTACTGCTTTTATATAGAAAAGACGTGAGTTCTACGGCTTACCGTACGCGCATAATTTACGCGCATGTAACGATTCGTTCTACCGGTCCGTTGCCAAGTGTGTTGTTTACGCTGTGGGTATGAGAACGGATTGTCAACTGCGTCTAAATCAATCAGATTTCAGTATTTAACATGAAAGTATAATAAAAAAAAAGCATGTGTCAGACGAGGTAAAGATTGGAAAGACATTTTCAAAGAAATCTGTGATGTATATGGAAACAAGTTTATGTCATTGAGACAAGTTTACAGGTGGGTCAGAAAATTCAAAAACAGACATTAAGGATAAGCAATGTCATGGAGCATCTCGTACGACTTCAACGGATGCAAAACAAAAATAACTGATATTATAACTAATGATGGTTGATTCACCATTAACCAAATAGTAAATTTAGAAGGCATTTCATCGGGGACAGTATTTACAATTTTAAAGAAACACATTGGCCCCCGAAAGGTTAGTGCAAGATAGATAACTCATCTATTAACAGAAAAACAAAAACGACTGAAATGTATAGAAAACTGCTTAAAATCTACAAAATTGCAATTGACGACGTATATCGTAATTCGTACAGGTGATGAAACATGGATACACTATTTTGAACCTCAGAAGAAAAGGTAAGGTTGACTAAAAAGGCAAAAGGCCCGGTTATAGAAAAACGATGCCAAAGAACAAAGAAACTATTAAAATTTTGTTGAAACTAAAGTGATAAAGTTTAAACAAATCCTTTACAGTTCTTATTCCAAACAGTATTGGCCCGTAAACTCGTGCGTACAAATTCTTCAATAAACAACAGGTGCTCACTAACCATGAAAAAGTCCGTGCACCCGGAGGGTTACCATCCGATATTGTCAAAAACAATACCATTATCGATTGTTTTTATTTTATAAATACAAACAATAAATATAGAAAAATGATACTAAATGTGATATTGCACAGTCTCTTTTTTCCGCTATTATATATAATGTTTAAAAACATCTACTCTACATGACTCAGAAAAAAACACTGCATATTTAGAAGAAGAAAAAAACCCATTAAGCTGTCATCTTTGATAAAAATTTCATGTCTCCTAAATGTACGACAAGGGTTATGGCTGGGGGTATGGGTGTACACATATTTGTCCTATTATTATACCCCCGCTCCGAAGGAGAAGGGGGTATACCGTTTTACCCTTGTGTGTCTGTCTGTCCGTCCGAAATAAAAATTTCAGTCGCATTTATCTCAGCAACTATTTATCGCAGATGCTTGAACTTTTAACACACTATTTGTTAAGGCATGCCATATCGTGGGATATATTTTTGTACCAATCGGACGTCAACTTCCTGTTAAATGACGACTTTGCTTATTTTTATGGCTTACGGCCATCTAGTTACTGGATAATCTTTACGGCAAAGAGTTCACAATAATCTGAACATGGGCGACACAAAATAGTTGTGTAATATCCAAATGTTGTAATGTTTACTGTTTGTTGTTTGTAATAAATATATTTAAGCACGATAATATTTTTCCCGTATGTTTAGTATCACGTACGTTATTGTAACCAATATGAATTAACCTTAGTTTGTTAAATTTAAATAAACTCGAAACCTAACTCGAATGAGTATTAAATACCGTGTTTTCCCGACGCTGCTTTTGCATAGCGGTGAAGATACCCCGCCATGCATCACACAGTGCCGCCATGCTTCCCGCTATGCATACTTTTTATAAAGCAAACAATCTTTTTTCCAATTATTTCACATCTTAACAGTGATAAGTAGATGTAAAATTGCCGTTATTCTGTTCAATCTTCATAGAAACGCTTGCACCCGCAGAGCGTCGCTAACTTCGACATCCATCTCAGCAAGGGGGCAGACGTGGTTAACGGTTAAAAGACTGAGCTTTTGGTTGAGATATATTGAAACTGAAATTATAATTAGGTAATAAATGCATAAATGGAGGGGTGATTACTTTTTGTTTTAATATAATGTGCTTTCTTCGAGACCTCCGCCATTATCGAATGTTGTGGATTTTCCAAAATCTAAAATAGCACAATGTTCATTCGATGGCGTTAGCTTGGTTGTGCTATGATTAAACTGTTTATTTGCCGTAAAAATATTGACAACTTGAGCAAATGTTCTCAAATAAGAAAAGAAATACAGTTAATTGCAAGTCATACACTGAAGCGATGTCACATGACTATAATATAGAGACATCGTATAGTATGTCTCTGAAAATGACTGTATGCACGTCATGTAAAGAGACTGACTGCAAAGTTATAGTGCAGTAATTGATTTTAATTAAATTTGGTGTCAAAATATCACAGAATCGTTCATGTAAACCCCACATTTAAACAAAAAATATCAACTATCCAGAATAAGTTGAAACAAGTTTGCTGTAATTGCATAGTTCTGCCTGTTTCTTGGCCTCCCCTCCTCCCCCAAAAAAGGTTATCACTGTTTAAAGGAAAAATAATAAAACAGAAGGTATTAGAACTGCCTTGTGAATCTATATTAATTGTAAAAGCTTCTGAAGGTCGGCCTCTTGAAAAAATTGATTTTGAAAAAAAAATGCTATTAGTTTTGCTAGAAAAAAACCCAGAAAAAATATAATTCATACCGGTATATGAATTACAAATAAAATGAAATAATACTTGTTGATGTAGATTTCATGAGAATGCATTAATTATAGTACATAACATGCATTAATTTGATCATATGGTTATATTATTTTTACACGCAGTGATTTCGCGCTGGCTGTGTCGCTGTTACGTCCCTCCATGCATCAAACATTTTCTGGGGGAAAACACTGAAATGGCAACAGCGCCATGTTTAAGTCAAGTATGAAAAGAAGGGCATAGAACTCTAACGTCATGACATTTTCGCGCCAGTTAATAGTGCGTAGGAATACAAGGTATACTGATATTCGAGAGCAGGTTGATTTACAGCGTTTTGTGTCTTACATCATTGAATGAATTTACTGTTAATGTACTTCAGTCGTTGGATAAAAAAAAGAAACAAATTGTCTCATATTGGAGTTTGAGTTTGACAACATCATAATTAGTTCATGCAGTCCATGATTTTCACTAAATCAGTGGTGGTTTCAACCATTTGATAAAAGAGGCGTCTAGATTTCAATCCTGTCTGTTTCGGTCACTAAGGTTCGACAAATCAATAAACGGGGCAGGTTGATATCGGTCCTGTTAGTTTCTATAGAGCTATAAATTAACCAGTTAATTTCTATAGGGCTATAAATAAACTAAAGTTTCCGTAAGAAATAGAGGGAACTATACTTGATACATGTACATGTAAATATAGTAATATCAAACCCGTAAGCCATTATGGCCTTTCAGGCCTTTGATTATCAAATTATTTTCATTATCATATAATAACCGTGCGAACTTGTTAGTAATCGGCTAATTCGTTTGCCGATAAATGTAAATACGATACGGGAAATTATAATTACTTTATAAATAATTTAAACATCGCACTTGTAGTAAGATCTACATGTATTACTTGTAGTAAGATTTATTGTTAAAATATAAATACAGTTAGCTTACACTTCTTAGTTTGATCTGTTCAGTTTGTAATCAGGGAGGGATATACGTCCCGGTTATCGGATATCGAAGAAATTATATGAAACGTGAAAAGTACAAACAAACAACTTCTGGGTGTTTTTTGATGCGTTTATTCGTCAAATTGTCCATCTAGTGAATTCTTATCTTTTTAAACTGTTGAATACTTTAAATGAACCAATAAAAATGTATTTTGTATAGTTATTGTATGATGTATTGTGTAACCTAAAATTTTCTCAGTAACTGCAAACTTACGCTATTAAAAGGGCCATTTTGGTAATTGTTGTAAAAACAACAACAACAAAGAGGAAACAAAATGGAAGTTCAGTTTTTTTTTGCTTAAGTGTGAACATGCAGCTTATGATTTTCTTATGTTCCATTTATTTTAGTACTTCTTATTTCTAATTACATCTAAAGGACGAGTGCACTTTTATGGGGCCCCCGGTAAAAAGTGAAAAAAAAGATTCAAATTAAGCATAATTTTTTACCTAACATCACCTATTGGTATCGAATCCATAGGAATCAACAAGTTTTAGCGCTGAATTTACTGTATATAAAAAGCACGAAGCTTTAACATAATAGGGGTCAGCCGACACTCGTGATTTTGTATAGTAAATCGAGGACGGTCAATCATTTCCAAACCTTTGTTTACTGTCAGCATAACCAAGTACAAACTTGTGGAAAAGACAAAATACGCATAATACATTTAGAAAATTCTTGTGAAAATACCGGTAAGAAGTTTGTACTACAATAGGCTGGTACCTAAAAAATGAAAAACGTATGAACATTTCAAAGTTTTTCTTATAGCAAGCGAAAGTTATTATTTGCGTAACCCATGTTTGAACCCACGCATGGAATAAATTATTTCACACAATCACGTGGGCTCTATCTAGGTAGACGTTTGTCAGATGTGCTCACTGTAAAACATTGACACGTTTTAAATCGCTTTCCATCATCTTTGTATGGCCAGGAATGTTTGTTCGATCATTATGGTAATATGGTAATATGTTACTTCAAAGCTTTATTCGATTTTTTTTTTCAGACGTAAAATTATGCATATGGTATAGTTCAGCAAACGCGCCAATCGACCCACCAACAGAATAATGTTGATTCAAATGTATCCTCTCTCTGATTTGAATAGCCACAATTCAAGTAAGTTCGGTTCGATTTTTCCGGATTAAAATCATTTATAGGCATTTAAAAATCCTCAAGTTTTTAAACTGTATGCTAATTTTGGTAAATTTAAGCGTGCATAAAAATCAGAACTATCCACTAGTGCTTACATATTACGGAAAAAAAGCAATTTTTTATATTTTCTACATAAAAACTGCACTGAAAAAGGGCTCATTCTCCATAGCTTAAGTGCACTTGTTATTTCACTTCCTCGTTGATGTTTTAAAGAATTTCCTTCTTTACGTTTTATTTCTGAATGCAACAACCGACTATCTAATGGTAAGTGTGTTAAAAAGAAATTATAAATCATATGTATATAACAAATACGCGGGGAAAAAGTACGGGAATTATCATGATAGAAATTAATTATAATTTTTAGGTCTACTGCTCAATATTATTATAGCAAAAATGTATCGTATTCGTTAACTTTAAAAATCAAAGTAGACGTCACATGACCAGTATTTTTAAAAAAGTGATATTAAATTTCTGTTTATCACAGGAGGAAGTCTAAAATATAATCATTGGTTGAAAATATGTGTCTTTTTTTTAATTCTTTTTATTTTGAAACATGCATTTATTTTAAAATATAATGTTATATTTTAATTGTTTAAGCTGCAAAAAAGTAACGAAAGAGCATCTATTATAATGTTATGATTGTGTAGGCATTTTTTTACTTATTGTAGAATATTAACGCCTTTATTTTAAAATAAAATAATGTTTCGTTATTTTAATACCGAATGAGCCTCCCGAGCTTTCGTATATGATTTTTTTGTCTTCCTGTTTGGCGTTCTCTAAATTCTACTGTAGTGGCCGGGACTTGGAAGGCTTAGAAATTAAGCGATTGTATGTAATTACGCACTTCAGAGCAATAACGTTACACCCTTCATGCATAATTGTAAGTATGATAACGATATTATCAACTATTTAAATCATATATCCCCTTGTCTTTACAAACATTTTAACTGATTTAAGTAATTTAAGCATTATTTAACAATCCACAAAATTAAACCTTTGTTGATATAAAGTTTTCATTGTGATACGATTTTGAATCAACTATCCCTTAAGTGACGCAACAAACTTGCATTGGAACTTGGTCAGGTTCACACTATTTTTAAATGCGCTTTTCCAAAAAAAAAAAAAAAAAAAAAAAAGAAAAGAAAACTAAGATGAATCAGACGTTTTAAAAATTACCTTCCTTGTTGATGGTCTTACATGTATGTACTCTATTCTATATCAAACATTGGGCCTTTAGATAAATGCTGATGGTGTCATTGATTTTTTGTTAAAATAAACTTATGTTTAATATTCAAGATATTATAATAGATCATAAATAATACCTCGTAAAGAAATGTAATCTCCATAGATCAACTAAATACAATTTTCAGTATACATTTTTTTTTATTTTTTAAAAGAAAAACGATGTTTTTTTTCATGAAAAGAATAACTGCGATCTGAATATCTGAAATAACTAACAAAGCTAATTTGTTTAACGAAATAGAGCTGTCATAGGCTCCTTTGTTCGATTTTTTTAAGTGTTTACGTAATAAGAAAACATTTTTAGGTTGGAGTTTACAACGAAGAATGCACTTAAGGTGGAATATGTTAGAATATTGCTTTTTAAACAAATAAAAACTAAACTAGAATCGAGCGCGTTGCAAATCAACGAGGAAGTCTTCCGTTACAGTTTCGTGTCAAGAAAGGATTGTCATTCAGTCTAATTAAATCCACCCCATCCTTCTTACACTTGTCAGGGTCTGAGAGATATTGAAAGAAGGTAATCTTCGCATAACATTTACTTCTGACCAATCAGGACTTTAGAAAACCAAATTGACCTCTACAAAAGGAGACAGAGAAATTATTTCATGCCTGGTTTTTTATCTCATTAAACAGAAAAAGGCATGTCTGTGATAAGTTGGGGTATATTTAGATTTTATGCAAATGTAGAGGTCATATGAAGATGACCTCTTCTTCTTCTATCAGACCCTGACGAGTGTAAGGAGAAGGGGGTGGTTATTATCAGACTGGATTGTCCTTGATAATAGTAAGTTCAGAAAATCGAAAACGATGCCCACTTTCATAGTATTATTCTCATACCAGGCACATTCTCAGTAAAACTTACTTCCTGATTTTATCATTTCAAGACAACTTAAAAAACACATCATACAGTCGTGTGCCATAAATGAGTGCGCAGAATTACCGCCGTAACCCTTTTTCGTCTGATGATTCTCTGACTTTTTTCTGCTTCGTTAATTTTATATTTCGAGTTATTCCCCTATGGAAAACAATTATCTTCTGCAAACCAACATTGCACCGAACAAGAAAAAAAATATGGGATGGCAGAAATAGGTCATCATACAGATGTAAAATGTTTAATTTTACAATCATGTATAAAACTGGAAGGATGATCGGAATAAACAGCAAAAGCTATGAGGCAAGGTTTTGAAAAACTTAAGAACAGAATAATGCGAACATTCGTAACTCGAAGTGAAATTTGTTGAAAAGGGATACCGCTAAATGACTAAGTCGCACTTTAGAGTCCCCGGAAATAACAGAAAACATGCTTTTAAGAATCAAAAAACTTGATTCATTGCAAAAACAGATTCAAATGTGTTGAATAAAACCTCCAGTAGACTGTTTCTCAACAGGAATTGTTCGTCACTTTATATATCCCCGATAGTATGTTAAACAAGATAACACAGATTTTATTTTCAATTAAACAGAGCAGGAAAACAATATCAATGCGGTTTTGTTTATGGCAAACATAATGTTCAGACATTAATATCATCAAAAGCTTAAGAAAAAAATGATAACAAGGGAGAAGCCGTCCAAAATTGTTATGACCAAGGAAGATATGTTGTTGGAATTTCGAGTAGTCTCCCTTTATACTGAATACGAAGCCTTTACATTGCTAAACGAAGGAAATTCAAAGATTATCCATTTACTTTGTTATTATAAATAGCTTGTGTAAAAAATTCAGGTGAAGACGAGACTTTAGTAAACGTCGGCCATTTTGTAAACTCATTTATGGCAAACTACTGTATATGTACATTTATTAAATCATAATTCTGACCAGAAAATCAAAACAATAAATATGTTTAAGTACAACTGATGACGTGATACAAACTAGGCCTATATCATAGTTTTATCAGAACAAAATCGACTGTGCTGATGCATGGGAACAGTGTAAAGTTTTATAAACATTTCCATGTACGCATACTTACAGCTCTACTGCTAACAAATAGAATAGTGTATGTAAAGTGCAGTGTTAACATTAAACGATTGAAACGAACACAAATTGTAAACGATGATGCCCTCTCCTCTTGACTTGCCCTTGGTGGTATTAAAACACAATCACCAGCCCCACAAAGTGAAGAAGCAAGTTCCGGAGAACGTCTGAGACAGGTAAAGAGAGAATATCAGTAGTTAATTGTATTAAAAAAATTAATGGTATTTTTTTTCACAGAATTTGCGTATAGATAAGGATATTCAGTTCAAAACTAACACACTTACTTCTATCATATCAAATATACATACCCATGTAAATGTTTTAGTTATTACTTGTTTAAAATATACATGTATATTGTATATGTATTTACATATATAACACAGGTACAAACCTTGTCAGCAAATACAATCTTCCACTGAGTCGCATGCTGACTGACGTTTTTCATACTAATTGTTAGACCATAATTAATTACCTAATTGTCTACGGACTTTTGCGGTTTTTATTTTCCCGATTACGACAAAGAGCACACGGCGGGTGTGACCGGTCAGCAGAGGATGCTCACTCCTCCTAGGCACCTGATCCTACCTTTATCTTGGAGGTCCGTGTTGCTCTGCTTTGAATTTGTATTTCGTTTTATGGATTTTTGAGATGGTTGACGGTTTGTTATTGTCATTGAACAATTTCGTGTATGTATATATGCACTCTCCTCATTAACATGTGTCCATTTGTATCACTAACTGATTCCCAAATATAATGGTATCATAGCTTTTTTAAAAGTTATGATAACGAATTTCTACAGTTGAAAGATAGAAGAAAAACACATTTTATATAATAGAACAAATTAAAACTACCTTTATGGACTCATTCGCATTTATAAAATGAGGGAGCCACAATAACAATATCTGTTCTGTTTTAGTATTTCAGATTGTAACAAGTTTACCATGCGCGGATCTAGAAGAGGGGGGGGGGGGGGGTTGGGGGTCAGGGAGGTCCAGCCCGCCCCCCCCCCCCCCCCCAGCAAATTTCTTTCTTTCAATTACCTTATAAAATAATCAGAAATAAATATGCCTCGGACCCCAGGCAAACTCATATAACCGTCGGACCCCCCCCCCCCCCCGCCCGGACAAATTTTCTGGATCAGCACGTATTTACGATTTTCCATTTTGACAAGTCAGTGTAAGAATAAAATATTCCATTAGGTTTTAAGACCAGTTCTCTGTAACTATCAAAATAGGTTGGCCACGCATAGTGAAAAAAATAATTTTTTATGACATAATTTTGTAAAGATAGATCAATGATTGTAAAATGTAAAATTGGTTTTTGATATTTGTCCTTTGTTGCTATGGAAACAGAGAACAAACTTTCGCCCTATTGTCAATTTTGAAAAACGTGTATTTATTATGAAATGTAGTGTTTAAATATATTTACAAGTTTTAAACAATGTCAAAACAGTTATTATCTATAACTTAAGTTGAAAATCATTAAATTGCTTTAATTATTTTAATTTCAAATCTATTAGATGTCATATTTTTAATTCCAAATTTTCTAATATAGGGTAAATTTTGTTAAGTTTTTAAAGACAAAAAACAAAAAAATTGCAGCCGTTTTAATAAAGTGTGACAATTAAATATGAAAGACCAATGTGTCAATATTATAAAACATATAAAATTTTGGTGGGCAAATAAAAGACGTTAAAGATATACAGACCTAAATATTCATAAATATTCAATATTCGAAGCATTTCTTGATACCTAGTTACTCCCCTTGATAAACTCTCTAGTGTCTGGAGGTGCAAATTGTATTGTAAACAAAGTGTTTTGACATTTCTTCTGACGTCTGTTACGGTTGTTTGTTTGTTTACTTGATGAAAAGAAGTCACAAGAAGAAAGAAGCTAATTTTTATCTACAATTACTTGTTCTTGAACACATTCATAATTATCCTGGATCTAACTGTACTGTTGCAAACATATATTTTAATATTTTCTTTCCCAGGCAATCTCTTATGTAACATGATAGTCCATATTGTTTAATGAATTGTGATTATAAAATGTAAGACAGGATGGTACAAAAATTAATCAAAATAGATAATATTCAAATAAAACCAGTACTGTAGGCCAAAAAAAAATATGACCTCCAAAGAGTAGGCCTAATTAAGACATTGCCTGTACATGTAGGTCTAGGAATTGTGTCTTTTACAGATACATACTACAAGTATTACAAGTTCCCTTTTATCTATAATTTGAATAGTGTTGATTGTTTATTTTGTAAAATAAAATTAGGCCCTATCTGTTGTTTTTTTTTTTAAAGAATTTGCCATGGAAAATGAATGAGGAAAATAAGTGTGACATCGGGAGACAACTACAAGATTCCTTACCGTGTTCAGCTTCTAAATCACCTTTAAATTATCTTGATGAAAACATTCAAATTATTATTTTAGCAGAAATTTTCTTAACAAAATCTAATTTCACCTGCAACCTTAATATTTGTGAGGATCATAGAGAACTTATTCTTCAAAATGTAACAAAACGAAAAAGGAGAAAGAAATGTGGCATTGGGGAAACTCCTATTCTCAAGTTCCATCACCAAGGGAAGGGAGCAGATAGGCATGTTACTCCAGAGATATGTACAAAGATACATCAGTCCATTGGAGTTATCATTCCAGTTGGAACGCGTATGTAACCTGATATACAATTATAGTCATTAATTATCAATTTATCATGAAAAGCTGATTTCCCTTAGTATTTATAGTGACAATGTCACAAATTATGTACATGTGTTCTGTATTGTTAATTTGAATAAATACTAAGGGAATCTGTGATAGTGTGCAGTAACTGCATGATAATTTAATTGTTCTTAAATTTGTAATTTTTCTTTCATCTATCAAATCAGCCAAATTTTGGGACAAATAATGATTGAATCAACATATTTTTAATTTCAACATTTGTGAAATAAACCTTGCTTTTTATACATTTTTAATATGATTTCCATAAAGACCATACATCTTAGCCAGTATAACACTGATGAAGCAATTATTATATAGTATGTCTTGGTTCTCTGCTGATGACTGTTCTCAGTCAATTTTTGTTAAAGACATGCATGGTTTTCAGGTTTAATGCATATTCAGCAATGCCAGTACTGTTACAAGACTTCATGCATAATTCATACCGGTACATCAATCCCCATTTACAGCTATATGTAGACTGTGTAGAGAGAGAGTTTTAGAGAGCAGTGACATGAATGACTTAGATCTGAAGGTAAATTATTTTTTATGTTTACTGTCCTAATATGTCTTTTATGATTGGCTAGAATTTATTTCAAGAGAATATTCCTATTTATTCTAATATTCATAGATTATAACTGACTGTGACATAAGTACAAACTTTCATAAATTACAGATTATAAACAATGGAAGAACATATAGGCAATCTGTCAGGACAAATACGTCATGTATATTAAATAAACACACACTGCAATGACATCATAATCCCAGCTTTTCTCGCTTTTCCAGCAGAGCTCGAAAAACACCTCAAATGTATTATATAGGACTACATGACAACCCCCCTTTTTATAAAACTAAATATAAATATAACACATTTTATGATCATGCAGTTGAGATGTGAGCTAAACTTCATTTAATTCAATGGTATATCCTAAATTATACCCCAGAAGAGGCTAATATAAAGCTGTCTTAGTCAATATACTTAATTGATTTGAAGCGACTCCATTTTGTATAAAATTTTAACAGCTGTTAATGTTGATACATTCAACGTGTTTTATGAGCTCTGACCAATAGGTCCGAGAAGTTGTGATTGACATCACAATATGACTTTATGACCATTAAAAATATTATCACATAAATTCACATAAGGAAAGATATTTACAAATGTTATTATAGGTGCATCAATTTTGCTTATTCCACACTTTTGGCTGTTCACCTATTACAAATAATGGTGTTTATTGCTACATATTTTAATCATAAATAAATCATTTCAGGATTCGGAGTGCTCAACTTCTGATCTTAAGAGAAAGGGAAGCAGTTTAGATGACCTTCCACCTAAAAGATCACTGACAATAGTGAGTATATTAAAAAAATATCTATTTGACATGGTTCTCAATAATTGCATACTTATATGAAAGCTATAAATAGCAAGGTATATTTGTTATATAGAACTTTATTTAGGGCATTGGTTGAATGTCATTTAATTTGCCTTTGCCAATTTGTTAAGATCTAGTAGTTAATTAAATCTATCTACTAGGCTAAAAAACAAAGATATACAAAGAAATTCAATAGAAAGCTGCTTTCTTATTTAATTTTCTAATGGTTATACTGTTTTTGTCAATAACTTGTATCTTACTTTGCTAGCCAAGTGTCTGGTAAGTTATTCTCATCAGAAAACTAAAACTTGGTTAACAAAGATGAATTGTATGTGACAAAAAACCCCAATTAAGCATTGGATGTTATAGTGCATGGCTACCAGACACAATAACTAAGGGTTCAGAGTTACATTTAAATAGAAAAATAAACTCTCTCTCTCTCTCTCTCTCTCTCTCTCTCTCTCTCTCTGCCCTCTCTCTCTCTCTCTCTCTCTCTCTCTCTCTCTCTCTCTCTCTCTGATATATTAAAATAGTAATAAATGCAAATTCATGTTTGTGTAAGCTGAAATAAATGAATAGACATATGTCTATTTTAAATATCAATGAAATATATGTTCAGAATGTCATGTTTAGTTAACAAATTATTTGCAATCATATACTTTCAGCACTTTGATATTATTTGTTCTGTAGAATGTGAGGTATGCATCAAGCCAGACGTCAAGTCAGTCAAGTCAGACAAGTCAACAGTTGACCAGGAGCCAGGAAACTGAGGACTCAACAGTTCAGCATGAAGAAAAATTTGAGAAACTAAATGACTTTCTGACTGTGTGTGGAGTAAGTCCAGTGAAATGTATGTTGAATAGAATGCAGGACTCAAGTGAAAGAACTCAGAGAAGATACTATGCAAAAGCTAACCAATGTGTTTCCCTAGTACTTGATACTATATTTAGGGATCAAGACTCTGATAGCATTAAACAACATCTGTTTAGTGAAGTGGAAAACTTGGAGGAAGACAAGGAGTCTCCAGAACAGTTTTTGCAAGCAGTTGCAGATACATACATGAAAGCAGAATCTTGGTGTTTTCGACGACAGCTACTATCTGTAGTTACTATTGATTTCTCCTTTGAAGAAGTTTTGAAATATATCCCAAATCTTACAAGGTATCGCTTTTACACAGCTAAAAAACACATGAAGAGAGATGGAATTGGAGCACCAATTATTCCTCAGAAGCAATACCGACTCAAGTATGAAGACAGTCAGTTGGAGCATTTCATTGACTTCATTACTTCAACCAATATTATCAAGGATTTGCCATTTGGAGAGAAAACACTTGTTCTGTCTACAGGAGAAATCATCAAGACCCCAAATGTTATAAGGAGCCTGGCACCAGCTAGTGTTGTGAGACAATATCAGCAGTTATGCAAGGAACAAAATATGGAATGCTTAGGTATTTACTTTTGAGTTGTATTCAATACATATGTACAATGTATTTCGTGCATATGTTGTTTTCATAAATTTTAATGTTATTAGCACATATACATGTAATAGGACTTCTCATGATTTTTCATGCTTTCACTGTGATGCTATTGCAGAAAAATAAAATACTAAATACTGGATAATTGTTTTTAAAAATGAAATTAATTGAAACACATACACACATGTATTTTACAATAGAATATTGAATCTGAAATATAAAATGTTATTATGTTATAAAAAATATTTTTCCTTGCTTTATATTATTCTGTATTTCTTTTTAAGGAGAGAGTACTCTGTTCAAGATTCTCCAAGACTGTCGTGCTTCTGTACGTCATTCCTTAGAGGGCCTGGATTATTATGTTGTGGAGGGAGGGCAGGCATTCAGCGACCTAGAAGATGTCATTGGGGATCTTGATCTTACCATTCAAGAAAAGCAGCAGATCACTTCCAAACTTCTAGCAGCCAAGCAATACTTGAAATCTGAGTACAAGGTAAAATGCATTGAATGTCTGAAACATTCAATTCAAATGATAAATCCTTTCAAACCCAAATGTTTATGTATGACAAAAGTTTTGTCTTTTGCTCTCAGTTTACAATATTAACTAATATTTCAGATGCACATCACTTTGCAATCTCCAGTGGCTTACCACTGTTGTTCCTATGCATTAAGTGATTCGTCCGATTTCTCCCATAATCCATGCACAGACCATGAACATGACCAGGTATGCATTGACTGTAAGAATTTGGATGATACCTTACAGTTAGTTTTGGAAAAGACAACTGCAAGAAACTGGGACAACCAAGATGCATTTCTTTTCAAGGTAATCATACTTTAAGAGCAGAACTGATTTTTTTTAATTAATTCAAGCTTTTTATCAGATTTTGATGAAATCTATTTAAGGGTCATCCACACCCTAAGAAAAGTTCTGCATGCAAACCAGAACTTTTAAATTATTTAAAGATATGGATTCCTAGCATGTGCTTAACTTGAAAATGACCCCAAAAAATCAAATTTTGGAGAAATTTTATCACTATTCGTGAAAACAAAACTCCCTGCAGTATTTGAACTGGCCAGTAGGTCAGTAGATCAAAGCGACAACCATTGCGCTACAGAGATAGACAACAAGACTTCACTTGGCAATATAAACGGGTTCATAATGGACGGAAATCACCATGTTGTGATGTACTGTCATAAAAAGTAGAAGTCATGGGGTGTCGAGGATCCTTAACTGTATATTTATAACTAGTGCATGTATTAGCATAATTGCTTAATGTCTTAAGCTTCTAGCTTGATACCAAAATTGGGTAAAAAGAATATATATATGTTCGCTTTTACAGGTAGAAAATGCTATCTCAAACATATGTGAGTGGAGATGCCATATCATGAGGTCCAAAAACCAGGAACGTGCACAGCGGACAATAACACAGTGCTTGGTTGATGGTGAAGCTTTCATAGTTGGAGATTGGGCTATGAAATTTCTTCCCAGAAAGTACCGAGAAGGCCAGACAGATTGGTTTGCCAAAAGAGGCATCAGCTGGCATATCAGTGTGGTTTATTTGAAGGGAAAACATGACACAGAAATATCTACATGTGTCCATATACTTGAGGGTCCTTTTTCACAGGATTCATCAGTAACTGCAGCTATTCTGGTTGATACTGTTGCAAGTATCCATGGCATTTCCAAAATAAACTTTTGGACAGACAACGCAGGATGCTATAAGAGCTCCCTCACTTTCTCAATTCTTCATCAAGAGCTTGGAAGTCGTCTTCACTCATTCAACTTCTGTGAAGCTCAGGCCGGTAAAGGAGTGTGTGACAGAAAGGCATTGCATTTGAAATCTTCCATAAAGCGCTACATAAATGAGGGACAAGATGTTACTTGTGCTGCAGATATGAAAAGAGTTAGTTTTTGATCACCTTAACAAAACTTGAATGTCTAGGATAAACTTTTCAAATTCAGATATTTAGTATGTCTGAATACATTGTTGCATTTTGTTTGTAGGCCATAGATTCACAGCAACATGGGCAGTACTTAGTGAAGGTTGTTAGTCCTACTGTGGTACTTGATGGAGACAAGCCCATCCGAAGTATTCCATCCATCACAAAATTTCACAATTTTGTGTTTGATCATGCCCCTGGCCTCACTGTTTGGAAAACATATGAGATTGGGACAGGTATATAGCCAAACCTTGAAAGTTAATACTAACAATTGGTTACTACTATAGATACTAGTTAGTACTAATAACAAGATTTGTTCAGTATAAACATGGAAAAATTAAAATCAAGGTGTTATAAGTTAAGTATGAAAAATATTTATTGTAAAAGTTTTTCAATTTGATAAAATTTGATACATATAATTGCTAGTTTTATTTTAATATAAAGAAAAAATATAAAGCACTGAAAATGGCTAACGACACGAACAATTGAAATTGTCAAATTTTCGGGACAACCAGTCCCTTCTTCAGGACATAAGAAAAAATATAACATAGGTAAAAACAAAGAAAACAAAATCTAGCACTACAACTAACACTACTAAAGAAACTATAAAAAAATAATAACTATATTTTATACAGTTTTGATAATCAATGTTGGTAAGGTTTTGCCAATGTGGCCAATCGCTCTGGAGTAATCAATCGACTGTCGACAGTCGATAGGTTTTGTTTTCTTTGTTTTTGATAAAGTTTGTTTTTTTTCAAGTATATATAGTTTATATTTCTTATTTTCATTACAGGAAAACAGTATCCTTGGGATTTTCTCATCCAAGGTAAAATTAGCACAACCCCTCTTAGAATTTTGTTTGATGCCAATCTTGGGGTCCCAGCAGATGTGGTGGAATCAGACACAGATTCTGATAATGGTATATTATATTATAAATAATTATTATAACTAGCAATCTTAATATTTATAATTATGTGAAAATAAAAGTACCCAGTTAACCTAAAATATTACATACATGTATATTTATAGATTATAGATTGTTTCTTGGTAAAGGATGTATGTGAGTAACCTTGAACTATCTTTCATTTAAGATGAAACAGACGAAGATGTACCAGACATTGTACATAAACAAAGGAAAGTGTTTGTTTGCCCAGAAGAAGGATGTATGAGCTCCTTCAAAACTTCGTCAAATCTTGATGCCCATCTTATTGTTGGTTGCAAAAATGATCATGCTGAATTGCGTTCCATGCCAGATATGTGCAAGCTAAAGTATTGTTCAAAACTGAGCTCTGGAGCTTTCTCATCAGCTAATAGCCAGTTACTCTCAACAGAAGTAGAGGCTGATAACTGTACCTCACCCGTGAAAGAAATGGGATGGGCACTCAAAGTCCATAAACCAAAAACTAGATTTACAGAAGACCAGAAACAGTTTTTACTGGATAGATTTAATGCTGGTAAAGTAACAGGAAGAAAAGAGGATCCATTAAAGGTGGCAGAGGAAATGAGAAAAGAAAAGAGAAATGGACAGAAACGATTCAGAAAGTCTGAATTCCTTACAAGCCAGCAAATTTCCAGTTTCTTTTCCAGAATTACAATTAAGGAGAAAAAAACGGACAGAGACGATGTATTGGCAGCGGCAGAAGAGGAAAGATTATTTCTGTTCAAAAATGAAATCTTGAAAGACCTTTCATAATATTGATGTCTTTTAATTAAGAAGTAAACAGCTATATTAAAAAGTTCATCAGAATAAGAACTTGGTTGTTACCGTATGATCAAATCTTCCAAGATACTTTCTCAGAAGATAAGTTCACATCTTGATGAACTTTTAAAGTTGTCATTTATTACATGTAGCTATGTTTATATTTGAGGAATTGTCATAGTATGAAGAATTATAAATAAAACAATTTTATGCAACAGTCTATAAGCACAACCATGAGCTTGAACAATGATCAATATGAAGTCTTGACAAGTCAAAAGTTTGCCTAAAAATTAACATTTTGCTCTAGTTTTGTTAATACATATATAAGGAGAAATATTTTCCTTATAAATATCAATGCAACTGTAATTGTGAGTTTCATAGCAAAATTGATTTTACAGAACAGAAATGGTTTATTTATTGTATCTATCAGTATATGCTTTTTTATACCATTGTTATTTGTATTTTAAAGTACAAATTTCTGTTGGTAGTCATTACACATATATATTCTAAATTCTACTGAGGTTTGGGTGTGTACCAAAATTACATTACCATGCCTTTATTTATTATTTCGATTTGTGTTTCAAATACTGTCATAGGTAGTCATATAACTGGTATGAACTGCACTAAAATATTCTGTATGCTGTGCTACATGATCCATGTATGAAAGCTGTTATTTGGCATATTAGTGAATCCAGATTGGGGGGGGGGGTGATGTTCTAGAATAATTTTATTATACCTGCATTTATGATTATATTTTTTCAGTGTGTGTTTTAAACACTGTCATAGCTATTTGGATGTGAAGCTTAATCTTGTTGAATTTGAGTGTCAAAGATTCTGTATGCTGCATTACATGATCCATGTATGAATACTGTTATTTGTTATTTGGCATTTTGGCGAATTCAGGGGGGGGGGTGCTCCAGAATAATTTTATTACACCTTTATTAATGATTATTGTTTTAATCACTGTCATACTTGTTCAGATGTGAAGCTTTACCTTGTTGAATTAGTTATAGAAAGATTCTGTATGACACGCTACATTATACATGTACAAAAATTGTTAAATGTATTTGGCATATTGGTGAATCTAGGGGGGGGGGGGTTGGATTGTTCCAGAATAATTCTATTTTACCTTCATTTATGATAATATTGTTTCAAACACTGTCATATTTGTTCAGTTGTGAAGCTTGAATTGGTTTAATTATTGTTATAGAATGATTCTGTATGATGCTATATGATCCAAGCATGAAAACTTAAATTTGGCATATTGCCAATTTGACGATTTTTCTATTGGTTGCAAAAAACATTTGTAATTATTTGCCCATAAATACTTTTAATGATTTCCATTCTATGTGGCCTCTAGTTTTAGATGATATGAGTGATATTAACTGATGATCCTGCATATTCCTTTTATTCTGTACCAACTTTATTTAATTTTTCATTTTTTTTCAACATTTTAAAAACCATGTTTTTACAATTTTATTACTTTGTATTACAATGTTTCAAAATATTCATGCAAAATATAAAATATGTCATTCTAAAGTGTTTTTATAGTAGTTTCAAAAAATATTAGTAATCAGGGTTTAGTTTGATGCAGGGGTGTATAACAAATGGTGTAAAAAGCATAGATTTTACAAAATAGCAATGCAAAAATCGTCCATTTTGGTCAAAAATTTTGCATTCCTGGTACCATGGTAACGGGAGTTGCTGAGAAAAAAAATATGTCATGTATTTTAGTTTCAACCTAAAATGATACCATATGACAAGTTTCAAGAAATTCTGAGACATGCTGTGGCCACCCTATTTTGAATATGTTTGATTTTTACAGAGAACTGGTCTTAAGTCGATATAGTTGGTTGCATTACAAACTCATACTACACAGCTTCAATAAAAAGGGTTGTTTTTTTTTTATCAATGTGCATATAACAATAAATAAAAGCCCTTGAAGAACACATAAATATATATTTAAATAAATAAATAAATATATATATATATATATATATATATATATATATATATATATATATATATATATATATAGTAACTTTTAGAAGTGCATATATATTTTGGGGAGGCGAATATGTCGCTAGTCTGTAAGTCAAATGAATTATGTCCCAATGTGTTTCAAAGAAATGAGAGAACTGTCGACACTTGCAGTACTCTGATGATTTCTATGGCGACCGACTGCATTGCATAACGTATTTCATAACTTCTAAACATAAGAACAAATAATTATATATTATTTAATAATTATATATTATTTAAGATCTTTGAATTAAAACTTATAATATATATTTAATTTTATTCATAACTCTAGAAGTTAAACTAGTTAAACAGTTTAATTAGCCTTTTTCTCATTACGATCTAGCACCTTTAATGTGAAAGAAGATTGACTTCGAATAAGACGTCTATTGTTAAACAATTGCCTCTACAGAAAAAGCACCCTTACAATTGTTACTAAATTACATAATAATTGGTGATCTGCAGCCAAAATTAGCCATGAGCTATCTATGTCCAGAGCTGTGTGCACTGAAGCGACACGAGATTTCCGTTCGCATGTGGTGATTGAATTAACACAGACCGACCGAATAAACAGATTGAAACAAGGGCTCGATTTAAGATTTGAAGTTAGAGGGGGCGCCAGTTTAGGCAATGGGGCCAAGGGTGCGAAGCTCCCGGATGCTCCTGGATTATAGAGATTTTGCAGGATTAAAATGAAGTCTTCAATTTTGACTTTTGTGATACATCTAATTCTTTTCGTGATTATACCTAAGGGTCCTCCACACACCTGGGAAAATTTCAATTTTTTAAAAGTTTGTAGATTTGAGACCTGCAGTAATCCCATCAAAACCCTCTGCCTTGCAGAAAAATTAGAAATTTTCTTACGAATGGCTGACGGTTAATCTGTTTTGAAAAAAAATCAAGTCCAATGGGACGATGTAAATGAAGTTAAAAAGCAGATTACCATTAATAAACATGGAAGAGTCGTTAAAAACACTAGCTAGTACAACCAGTTACTTAAAGGTGGGTGACTGGTCACATTTAAAAGAGAGTAACTAAAATGGGCTTTCTATGTACATATTGTACGTTACACCATAGAACGCACGGCTTTTGTTCATACTACACCGTTGAAATCAGTCCAATGTAGAGGAATCCCTTAAGTGTCTAAACAGTTAATAATTAGGACTCGAAATTGTACATTTTCTTTTCCAGAAGGAGTATGCGTGATTTAATTTTATTTTGACAACTTTAGAGGGGGGGGGGCGCCACTTGAATCCACCACTCGGAAAAGTGAAACACATTAAAGAGAAAATATTATGAGTTAATTTAATAAGTACAACTTATGAGTTAACCAAAATGATTTTTGCCACATTTCGGGTTTTTTTTTTGGCAATTTTGAAATAAATAATTAACCGCTACATCATGGAATCACATGTTTTAGTCCATTTCAATAACAAACTCAATTTTGTATTCGCAAACATAATTTGGTCTTGGCCATTTGATGATCATCTTGAAAATTGAAGGAAGAAACTTGCTATTCACAATAGAGTGGGTCTTGGTACCATTTTTTGGAAATTTGTCGCAGCGTTTTATTTGAATTATAACGTCATCTTTTTGCTTGGTTGACGCCATGGCGTTATGGTTTCAACTGCAAATATTTAGCGAAAATTGTTCGTTCGCGGCGTAAAATTGATATAAAATTGTAGAATAAACATAAATGTCTTGAAGTATAAGCTATATTTTGGCGCAAGTCGATAACGTGAAGAGGGTTCAGCAAGCTAGCCCTCTGTCACGTTTTCTTACCCAGCCTAAATATAACTTAAATACAGGCATTTCAAGAAAGTAACCACGTAATATATTATATTTAAGACCCTTAATATGTGATGTTATATATATTTTTACTGCTTAGATATGACTGAATGTTTTAATAATACTGTATAGATCACCATTTCCGCATATGTAGAACAGAGAATGTTGTTCGGGGAAATGGAGATCATTTGCTAAAATGATATAATGTACGAACTACTCAACACTTTTCCATAATTAAAAAAAAATCAAAACAAAGAGATAAAACGAAAATATAATACTATAACTGTAAATGAAATTGACGTTTTAGTTCTTTTAGCATATCTTGTTCAAATGCAAAATTCCATATTGTCTATTAGAAATTTGTGTTCTTTGTCTTGTTTTTCTATGCAATCATTTCATCATGTTATTTGGTATGGTTAAGCAGTATTTACTTTGATTTTGTTTAAAAGCTACGAGCTACTAAGATATTTACATGTATTTGGTATCTCTCTACTACACTAGAAAATCGGATCTTTATGTTTAAGGAAAGCTAAAAATATAACCAAGAGTATTTTGTTAATGTTATAACACAATAGAAAATCAAATAAATATTTTTTTTAGTAATTGGTACGATTACAATATAGGGATATCGGTCTAGTTTTGAATAGAATGTGATATAATATTTTTTTTCATATCTTCTCTCTCAGAGAAAAAAATCCTTACTGAAATTTAGGCATTTGAAATGTTATTCGTTTCAAATAATGCTCTAACTAAACAAGAGTTTGAATTTTTTGGTTATGTTTTTCCCCTACTTTTGTTACATTTACCTTTATGAACAAGCTATAAAAAGATAACTGAAATTTTTCTTTCCTAAGATTTTCTGGCCTTAAACATCACACATGCAGTGTTATGCCATAAGTGTGTCACGTTTGCACGACGTCATGTGTGTTCAGTGCGAGAATTCAATGTAACAAAACACCCAATTACCTTAATACAGTTAATTACAAACTTCTGACATTTTCAGTATTTGGTGGCATGGCCTTTAGCTAATTAGCTTTAAGAACAGCATTTAATCTGTTTGGTAAGGATTCACACAAACCCTGTATATATGCTGGGGTAAGGGAGGTCCATATATGCAGGACAGCATCAACAAGTTCCTGTTTTGTTTTAATGTTGTGTTGCTCCTTTGCAAAATTAAGTTTTATTAACCTCCATACATTTTCTATGAGGTTTGGGTCTGGTGATTGGGATTGCCAGTCTAAGCAAGGGATATTGTTTTCTTTGTTCTAGGTTTTAGCCCTCGCTGACATGTGGGCAGGACAATTGTCGTCCTGAAACACCCAGGGGTTGTTACAAAAGTGTTTGGCAACAACTTGCCACAGATTATTGTCTAAAAGCGTAATGTTTTTCTGTTTTTAAATTTCCGTCTATTGGTGTTAGTAAGCCCACTGCTGAGTAACAGATACAGCCCCAAAACGACACAGATAGACGAACTCCGCCATTTCGGACCGAACTAAACCAAGGCATTCCGGTCTCCATTTTTCATCAGCCTTTCTCCAGACATAAACTTTAAGATCAGTTCCTAAACAACCTGATTTTTGTCGGAAAATATAACTGTTTTCCAATTTTGATCCACAGACCAGTTTTTGGGACCACGACACCATTTAACACGCTTTACTCGGTTCGCCTTTGAGATTGTGAGTCTTCGCAACTTTTCGGCGATTACATTTCCAAAAATGAAATCTGCGCTGAACAGTTCGTGTTGACAATTGGTTAGGTATAAATTTATTTAATTCTGAAGTTAAATCATTAGAATCTGCGATTCTTAAAACTAACCTGATTAAGACTCGATCTGACTTATCAGTCGTAAGTTTTGGTCTTCCGCTTCGAGCGTTATTTGCTACACTTTGTCGAACAGCGAACCTCTTCAAAAAACTTTAGAGTAATTTCGGCCATCTCATTTTTATTTCTTCCTTCTTTATGAAGATGTACGACATGATCCTTTAGGACTGGTGACATCTCACGGCGATTTAAAGCCATGTCTGTTTACATCTGCTTCTGTATCTAAAAATAGGAACTAAATAGGAACCACGCGCAATCGGGAAATTCAAAATGACGTATTCACACTTTATTTTCTACCGTCCAAATATAACCTGGGAACGATGTATAATCAGAGAAATATGAGGAATTTAGTTCAATAAATAATTTTATTATTTCGTCAACATTACGTTAACGTGAAACACTTATGGCATTACACTGTAGTTATATTTGAAAAAAAAAAATCATCAATGTGGGGGAGGGGGGCAGGGGGGCATAAATATTTCCTCATAAAAAATTGATCATTGTTATTAGTTCCTTGTATTATTTCATCTTTTTAAAACGTTTTCTATACCTTTTTTGTGCCTTGTCAAAAGTTGGGGTTCAGTTCATTCCGGGCAAATTTTTCTTTTATATGTGAATTTAATCAAAGGAATGTCGCCTTCCAGCATTAGCTATGGCCCAGCACCACCGCCTTGTTGCTAGATGCCTTAATTATTGTAAATTAACAGAAACAAAGTGGGATTATTTTTTTTACAGATGTTATCTCTCTTATCAGAGGGACATTCCACCCTGAAAAAACATTTTTTTTATTATGTGCATTGAAGCATAACATGTAAAGTAACGCATTATTTATCTTTTGCTATATTTTAAACTGAATGAATTTTTATTTCATATCTTATTGATGTTTAGAAGTTAGTTTAAGACGGTAAGCCTGTTTAAACACTTGCATCTGTTGACTATGTCAACACATGGATATTTAACTGCATTGGAAGTTTGCTTATATCGACACATTTGTTTGTCCAATTATGTACATGTGTCACATTGGATATTATATTAGACTACTAACCTGCGAATCTCACATTCGAATACAACGCGCATTTTTGTAATCGTGTATAATAAAAACAATTTTACAGACCTCAATTTTTTCAATCAATTTTAACTTGTACAATTAATAGAACATCATAAAATTTAGAAACTGTCTAATATGTGCTTATTTGAGAAATGATATAGAAAATGTCTTGTTTTAATTCATTTATTTCAAATTCTTTTGAATCCATAAACATTTACATAACTTTATTAACTGTTATAATCATCCAAAAGGGAAGCACACAAGAGCAGAAAATATTGCTAATATTTTGAAAAAGAAGTGTCAAACTCTTTTTCAATAAGCAGACAATTATTATTTTTTACTTAAATTATTTTAACAATTTTTATTAAATATATGGTTTAATTTTTTTTTCTTCAGAAATACGTGCCGAAAGAGATATGCGCTGTTTGATCGTCATCCTCATATTTATATACCCATGGCGTGTCTGTTCCCTGAGTAAGTTCAAGTCAAATGTTTATTATTCTCAATCTCGCGCAGAGATTTTGCCAAGCTTAATAAAATTGCAATTGCACAAACATTTGTTCGCTTGTTTGTTTGTTTCGTTAGGTAATTTGGCACGTCAACGACCTGTATGGGAAAATAATCCTTGGGGGGGCTTTCAAGATTGGAAAGCTAAAAAAGCAGTGGATGGTAGATATAATGATCGCAGTGCAGCCGGTGGTGAATGTGTTATATCAGACAATTCTAGAAAAACAGCTACGTGGAGAGTGGACCTCGGGGATGTTGTCAGCATCAGCCACATCGATATCTACTACCGGACGGGCAATTTGCAAAGTACGACACATCTAAATTGCCGTTATATAAACAACTGTCATGACCAATGTTAAGGAAAAACTGTAAAAGTCATTGCAATAACGAACTTTTGTGGTAGAGCTTATAAATCTGAATTTTTTAGATATTAAATCATACCTATACATGTATTTCATATTACGAGATATTTTGTTAAACGGTAACCAAACAATATATACATGTATACCTTATCATTACAGCTGGATTGCACTTATTTAACTAAGCTTACCCTACATTTACTGTTTATCGAAAAGCAGTGTTTTTGACGTTCACAATTATATCATTCTGGTCATAATAGTGTGCTCTGTTTACAGGGAAGCAGCTATAATAGTAAAAGTAATCATTATTTAGTAAATGTTGATGTATACGTCACGTTAAAATCGGTGTGCAATAACTATGGATTTCTAGCGAAATTCAGGAATGACTAATGAATTTGCTTAACATGTGCATGGTACATGTAACTATTGATGCCTCAAAAAACAATTATATGTTATATTTGTTATTGTAAGTGTGATACCTTAAAACAAGTAATAGATGGTACACCTTATATAAGATATATTGATTCTAATAACTAAATTTAAAAAAAATGTTTAAAAAAGCTAAACATTATTGAAAGTTTGTTTTAAAATATTGCTTAAACTATGTCCAAAAATATGGCATGTCAAACGTTGCAATATTCGATCTTCTACATTTTTAACGTAAAAATTTTTATTTGCATTGAATGTATAATTTTCCATTTGTATTGTATAAACAATTTGGTTTTGTTTCAGTGCCAACAGGGTATACAGCTCGTATGGCGGGATTTTTTCTTTACGTTTCTAATACAACCTCAAAAGATGACGGACATCTTTGTTTTCACGAGATACAGACTGTTAATAGAACTCCATCGGAAGACCAAAGTATTAATTGTTCTGTCCATGGACGTTACGTCATTTACTACAACGAACGAAAAGAGAATGTTACATATCCGGATTATTATTCAGAATTTGCATACTATGAATTATGCGAGTTGGAGGTGTATGGTGAGTTTTCAAAAAAGATTATATTGAAGGTAATGGCCCATATCCTACCAAATACATTAAAATATGTACATTTTTTATTTCATATTTCTCAAATAAGATGTGTCCTTATCGTATTCTACCTGATTTTAAACTATATTGGGTTTATAAAAACTAGAGACGTGCTAAAAAGAGTACAGATTGTGAACATTCTTGCACACAGATTATCAGCCAAAGTCTTAAACTTAATTTTCAGAGAAAATGACTGTAATTTCGTGTAAAATAACCTTATTTGTTTTTCAAAAAAGAATTTGTTGTAAATGTTGTAAATTGAATTAATTATAATGCTTACCTATAAGAGAAAACTATAAAAAATTACAGGAAGAAAAAGGCTTTTGTAGTTTTAAGAATGTAACTTACCTCTATAATTTTAATATTATTTTCCACTTAAGGCCGTTTATATTTTGAAAATGAAATTACATAACATACTGACCTTTTTAAGATCTTTTTGAGCTTATATTTGGTAACAATCATTACAATATCACTGTTGAAAACAAAACCTTCGTAAAATTAAAGCTTTACATAAGCTTTCTATCGTATCATTTTAATATTTTTTTTTCGGATCGTTAAATAGAAACATGGTTTGAACAAACCGTTGGTCTAAATAAATTGCATATATGATTTTTTGTTTGGACATTTCTAAATGTTTTAGAGATCGGTGCTCAGAAATTGAAATAACATGCGCGGATACCACAATTTTTTTATAATTTGACAACAAAGTCCATATTTAGCTACGTTTACTGGAATTTGATAATTAAAATACGAATTTAGTAACTCTGCTACAGAGCATAACTTGTGTTTCTTTTACAACATCTACTTGGCAAACAATATAATTATGCACGTAACTAAGCCTATTATGGATCGGATACCTTAAGTAACAAATATATCAAAGGATAAGAAACAAGTATTCCGTTTAAAGGAATGATCGGAACGTTATATTGTCAGCTCTGTTAATGAAATACGAAAGCACTACGCCACATGCAATAAACTATATATAGCACCGTTTTGTTGATTTCCGAAATAGCCAGGCATGGATAATCTTTATATCTTTAGTAGGCGAATTATGCTTCCGGTAAATATTCTTACGCACATGTGGAGAAAACGTTATTTGAATCACTGTTTATGTAACTGTATAAATCTTATATTTTCAAGGCAAACGGATTAGAGTAACGTTTTATTAATCTACGTGTTATTAAAGATTTAAATGAGGTTGTCATTGCAAAGTTAATAAAGTACTGCAAGGCTCAATGCGTGCGCAAATAGTAAAATTTTCCTCTTCTGAAAACAACTGTGATTGGCCGAAGCCGATCACAAAAAAGTATAAAACTGACAAACCACAATAACACAAGGCAGAAAAAACGCGCAACTGACCTCGGCGTGGTTAACGATGTAATAAAATTGATTTTTGTGTACTTTGAGGTTACCCCTGTTACGTCACATTGGTCATGTTACAGTACCGATCAAACCCAACCCAACAGAAACTAAACCCCAACTAAACCCTGGGTTTACTTTCTGGGTTTACTAGAGTGGACTCAAAGTAAATCAAGAGTCAACCCAAAGTAAACCCAGAGTGGACACAGAGCGTAAACCCGGTCAAAAGTATACCCCTGAAAGCAGACACTAACTGTATTCGGAATATACAAGGGGCAGGGATTACAGGCAGTAGGTAGTAAGATAAACCCAGAGTAAACCTGAAGTAGACCCCAAAAGTAAACACGGGGTTTAGTTGGGGTTTACTCTGGAGTTAGGTTGGGTCTGATTGGTACTGTATGTTTTATGTGAACCCCGTATTTTGTAAAACAGTACTTACGATCGAGTGTTTCAATAAAGACACACTTGTTTGAGGAACTTAGCGTTCTTATATTTTCCAACGCCCGAAGATATACTGTATAAAGGGAAATATTCGCCCTCGTTTTATTTTCGCCCCTTTCGCCCTGGTTGTCAGCGGGGGAATCTAAAACTGGGCTAATTCCATTCTTGCAATAACATCATTTTTAACACAATTGCATCTGGGCGAAAATAACCCTGTATACAGTAACATGGTGTTAGAATCGTGATGGAAGGAATATCACCACCTGTGATGGACTGGGAGCCCACAAACCTTCCGGAGGCCTGGGGAAAATTACAGCAGCACTCTCAGATTTTTTTTGGCGGCACACTTAACAGTAAAAAGGAGGAGGAACAATTTTCATGCTTACTTCTGTGGGTCGGAGACAAAGAATGGGATATATTAAATTCATTGAATATTTCTGCTGATGACAGTAAGAAATTAGACAGTTTTTATGAGCACCTAATAAATCACGCGCAACCAAAGTTAAGCCCCGTGTTCAACCATCATAAGTTTAACAAAGAAGTTCAGGGCAACACGACATTCGAACAATTTGTCACTAAGCTTAAACTTTTGAGCAAAGATAGCTGCTACACAAATGCGGACGAGATGATCGGAATCGCATAGTGTTTGGCGTAGCATATCCCAAGATAAGGCAAAAGCTAATCAACGTAGACAAATACCTTACGCTTGACAAAGACATTGAGATTGGCCAAAATTTGTAATACTCCCAAGAGCTATTGAAGTCCATGGGAAACACCTCGCCCAAGGCCATTCACGCTACAGACGACCTGCATACGGACCGGCACACGAAGCCAGTCGCCACAACCCTCCGAAGGCGAATCCCGGATCCGCCCAAGAAAAGTTCAGGGGACAGCGCATGTAGCGATTTCAACAAGATCCACAAAGAGCGCGAATGATAAATGCAGGAATTGTGGCGGGCTACATGATAAACAACAGACTTGTTCTGCTGAAGGCAAAAGATGTGACACTTGTAATAGGTGGAATCACTTTAATTTGCGACCATGTGCCGATCCACCTTAAATGTTAATGAGGTAACCACGCAACCAGATCAAGGGGGTGGGGTCGAAATTGATGATGAATTTTATATAGATAGCATATACCCTTCTGCGCGCAATCCCTCCGAAAGCACAGACCAGACATTCGGATACTTAGACCTAGGCCCGGGGAGGGTCCCTATTAAATTCAAACTTGATACTGGGTCACAGTTCAACATATTACCTGAAAGGTTATGCACAACACTTGTCGTTGATATTCTAGTTTATGGCAAAACGCGCGAGGAGCACGACGCGAATTTACGTAATGTGTTGGCGCAATCTCGCGAAAAAAAGTCAAGTTAAAATCCGGCAAACTCGCTATTTGACTTGCCAAAGTTCCATATTTCGAACACATACTGTCCGCAGACGGTCTTGAGACGGATCCCAGCAAAATTCCGCTATTCGCGATATGGGAAACCCTTGCGACCGCAAAGATTTTAAGACGGTTCACGGAATGATTAATTATCTAGCGAAATTCTCTCCAAACCTATCAGAGATTACACTGAGTTCATATGGGATGAACCTCAAGCTAGCGCATTTCAGAAAGTCATGGAGATCTTGACTAAATCCTCTGGTCCGGTACTAGCATACTACATTGTATGGTACTAAAAAAACCGTCACACTGCAGGTCGATGCATCTAAGTACGGACTTGGCGTAGTATTACTACAACACTCTAGACCCATTGCATATGCGTCTTAAAGGCTGACCTCAAGCGAAATTTACTACGCGCAAATATAAAAGGACATGTTAGCAGTTTTGTTCGGGTGTAAGTGCTTCAATCAGAATGTTTACGACCGACGCTTTACGGTTGAAACAGACCATAGACCCCTCATCTTTATTATGAAGAAACCGTTAGCTGCAGCCCCTGCGGGACTGCAGCGAATGCTCTTACAGCTACATCGATACGACATCGATATTGTTCACAAAGCCGGCAAGGATAAACCAGTAGCTGATGCGCTTTCGCGTAATTTTTTTAGTGATACATACCTAGCTGCAATAATGTAGCCCTCTCCGATTTTTTGTATCTGATGTTTACTGGAGAGGGCTACAATTCAATAGGATCTCCGTAATGGTGCAAAATTATTTTTTTAATGCGGCTGACTTCGGTCTGAAAAGATCTTTTTTATGTTACACTTCTTTTAGATAGAATGATTTATTAATTCAGGTTGAACAAACTAACCGTATATAAATCAAAACCAGATAAAACACACCAGCATGTTTACCAGTCGTCTTCTTCAGCAGCCATGATAGTTCTCGCGTGGTTTTATGGGATTTACGCTTGGGAGTTTTGATGGGCTTGATAACGTGAATGTCAGTGTAAATAAGCGTTCTTACTTCGTTCTATCACTAAAACATCATTTAAGGAAAGGATATATGATAGAAAATTCATATTTACCGCGTTTTTTATGTTTAAAATAGGGGAATTCCTATATTCAGTTCAAGATCCGCTCCTAATTTTCCATTGGCTGTCCCAAAAAAAAACCGATCAAGGTCAGTAAACATGGCGGACAAATTTAACTTGCGTTGTTAACATACACGAAAAATAACCGATATATGGACTATACTTGATGATTTTGGATTAATTTAT
Organism: Magallana ariakensis; assembly: GCA_020458035.1. Taxonomy (NCBI): domain Eukaryota; kingdom Metazoa; phylum Mollusca; class Bivalvia; order Ostreida; family Ostreidae; genus Magallana; species Magallana ariakensis. Next base: position 53,942,918 of record CM035811.1, on the reverse strand, counting down.
GTCATACACATATACAATATTTGAGTTCAGGTAAGAAATGCAAATGTTAATGTCATTTGTATACGATTTGAGCCAAAAACGATGCGGGAGTGAAACTCTCCCGCACTTGCACCATTACGGAGATCCTATGGAGTTGTAGCCCTCCCCCCCCCCCAAAAAAAAAATCGAAAGAGGGCTACATTATTGCAGCTAATACTTACCCAGAGCTCTCTTATAGCGTGGACGCGTTAGTACACAGTGTAATGTCGAGCATTCCGATCAACGACACGCGATTGGATGAGACACTTGTCATCATGTCCGCTGATCCTCAGAGTCTCGAGCTGAAGCACACCATTATGAAGACAACCAGCGCGACTGTTCATCGTAAGTCAAAGAATTTTGGAACTTTTGCGACGAGCTTAGTGTAGCTAATAGTCTGATAGTCAAGGACAACCGTATTTTCGTTCCGAAGGAACAAAGGCAGATAATGCTTGAACGCATACACACCGATCACATCGGTGTAACAAAATACACCAAAAGAGCGAGCGATATTCTGTTTTGGCCAAAAATGTCCTCGGGTATTGAGGCGATGGTCCTCAGGTGTAATACATGTCCTGAAAAAGGCAACGCTAACCCCAAGGAACCTCTTTTGCCTGGCAAATAGTAGCCTCTTACTTGTTCAGTTGGTTTGGACAATATTTTGTTACCATAAATGATTATTACAGTCGATACTTTGAGGTATACCCTCTTCGAAATACTCTAGCATTTACAGTCATTCAATAAATCAAAGTTGCATTCTCCCGTCATGTGATACCAAAGAATCTCGTATATGATAACGGTCCTGAGTATTCTTGCGATGAGTTTGCTAAGTTCGGTGAACAGTACGGATTTATTCACGCGACGTCAAGCCCGACTCACGCGCAGTCTATGGTATCGCCGAAAAAACGGTACAAACCGTTAAATACATATTTGGTAAATGTAAAGCTGCCCGTAAGGACCCTTATTTTGGGTATCCTTGAATACTTGAACACTCCATTAGAAGGTAATACTTACCCCGCGCAAGCTTTAATTAGTCGACGTCTTCGATCTTTCATGCCATCAACTCGCGAACAGTTGCAACCGAAACCCGTCAATCAAGAGCATTTTCGGAATCAGCTAGTCCTTCGTCGACAAACACAAAGTGAATACTTTTCCAGACAATCCACAGCTCTTAAACCTATCGAGGTGGGTTAGAATTAAGAAACAAGGCACTTGGGTTCCGTCAATTGTAACTGGCCAAGTTGTTTGGAGAAAATTCTCTAAATGAGATAATAAACCTGTGAACTTCATAATTTTATTAACAAAACAATTCATTTTCATATGTCTGAAGCAAAATAAGATTCCAAACTATTTTGAGCTATTACATCATTTGATTTTTAAATACAAGATAGAGAAATATGCGTCGGTTAAAAAAAATCAACTTAGGAATTTGAAAAATGCTGGTCACAGTGGGAAGATTTTTTTTCTGTTTATAATTCCATAACTAAACTAAACATAAGTGGAATTTGCTATCAATATTATTACTGCATAGTTTTTCTTTGTTTTTTTTTCTTTCTATCAATTTTAAATATACAACCTCAGGTCATTTTACTTTTGTTTCTGAATGAGTGTGTGAATGTAAGTGGTATAAATGTGATTGCAAATATGAAAAAATGGCATTATCTTAAAAATATTGTATGTTTCAATTTTGAAAAATGTAAATAAAAAAAGTTTATCCTCGGTCATACACCGGAAGAATGACTGATGGCCGAAAGTACCGTCGGAATAGGCGCAATTTATTAAATTCCAGCGAGGCTACCCTACCGGAATTAGAATCACCTATTATCTTGAGCCATGAACATTAATCTGCTACCCCTGTACCCGTTAAGCAGAGCCCTACTTAGGTCCTCGGCAATTCCCACTACAAGTTCAGACAATTTGTCTGCGAGTGACCTAACATCTAAAACTTCAGATATTGTCCCAGCAAGTACTGGTAAATCTGAACCTTATGTGACCCCGTCTGGTCGAGTGGTTAAGCCTCGTTTTATCCTGTCTTTGTGAAAAGAGTATTATGTATGTGCTTGATTGTGTTTCATTAGCATGACACTGCATTCTTTAAAAAAAAAAAGGGGGGGGGGGGGAGATGTAATAATATTGATTTTGTATTTTGAGATTACCCCTGTTAAGTCACATTGGTCATGCTATGTTTTATGTGAACTCTGTATTTAGTAAAACAGTACTTCTGAGTGTTTCAATGAAGGCACAAATGTTTGAGGAACTTAGCATTTTCTTATATTTTCGCCCTAAAATATTACAAACGGAAACAACACTGACTGAATATTTCACTGCCCGGATGCGGAACTCGATCCGAAATTACACAGAACAATACCCCAACATTTACAATACCCTTTTTATATACACGAATTTAAGAAATGTTACTTTATTTACAAACAAAAACGTTGATTGTCTTACTGAAAAACTAGTTCTGATCTTCTGTAAAATCAAATGTTACGCAGGATGCAAGGATTACAGGCGCTATGGTGACAAATGTGACTTGTGGTGTCCTCAAAACTGCCAGGAAAGACGATGTGACGTAAATACAGGACATTGTCTTGGCTGTATACCAGGATATCAGGGAACAGATTGTAGTCAGAGTATGTTTCTGTAATTGTTTTACACACAGTAATACTGAACTATAATTTTCCTAACCCCACGATTGTTTGTTGAAAATGACGTAATTGAAAAAAAATAAATCAGTGGGAAAACATAGAAATGAATTCTTTTGAAATTCGTTTTTCGAATCTCGAATTTTGAATAAGCCTTTCGAACATTAATAACATTCGAAATATGGTTATTTCAAACAAAGTTCTATGCTACGACAATTGATATATCACTTGAAGAACAAAGCGAGAGAAATTTCTCTGAAATTAACTATTAATAACCTGAAATTATTGCTTTAAATAGTTCATTACATAATTCAAAATATAGGAAACACGGTCGTATTCTTTTATAATATACTTCCACAATAGGGGCCAAATCTAGTAATCTCTATATAAATGCAATGTACATGCATTTAAGAAATTTATTAAACCTTAATAATCTGGGTTTATGCCACTTTATTCTCAATTGTTTTGTTATGACTTTGTATAAATATTAAATGCGCTAAGAATATTTATAAAATATGTCAAAGTAGAAATTATAAGGTTGCAAAAATGTCCAAATAAGTTGATACATTCAACACTTGCCCATTATTGAAAAATGAATATACGGTATTTTTCAGCTAAAACTAAACCTGGGCAAACTTTCCGGTGTCTTTTGTATATCTTATGATTATCGCAGAACAAAGCTGCTTTGGGTTATATTATGTTTTTCTGTAAAATTGTCATGCAAATATAGATTGTGGATTACATACCTACGGGCTGGAATGTCGTTCAAACTGTGGTAACTGTAGCAGAGGCGAGGCATGTAACCATGTAAACGGCCAGTGTCCTCGCGGATGTGACAGAGGAGTTCAAGGCGAGAAATGTCAAGATGGTATGAACAAGATAATGCACGTTATGAGTATGAGTCATATTTTATACAATGCGGTTAGATTCGAATTTTTAAAGCATCAAAGTTTTTCTTACAAAATGAATAAATTTCAAAGTATTTGAAGTGTTCTTACGAAATATATATAAATCTGACTATTTGAAATGTGTTTGTGCTAAACGAATGTTTCCTTCAAATACAGAAACCTTAATTTCAAACATTGCATTTGAGAAATGGCGCAAAAATAATTTTAGAATGTCAGTTGGGATACTATGGTGAGAACTGCAGGAATTTGTGTAGCGTAAACTGTAACGTTACCAGCCGATGTGACAGGTTTACCGGAAACTGTGATGGAGGATGTAAACCAGGATGGACAGGAAACATCTGTGATCAGAGTGAATATACTGTCAAAAAAAGCAAATTACCTAATACTTTTCATACATACTCACAGGATCTTACCGTTTTAATTAAACCGTGATATAAATATAACGTTAGTCATAATTATACATATTCTGTATTCTTGTTTTTATTTCTGTTTTCATAATATATGTAAAAACACTATGTTTAACACATTATGTTAATTATTATATATACAATTACATCAATCTATTCTGCGTTTCGATTTTACGGCCTTTTGTACTATATTCATTAATATTTAAAATATAGAATGTGGCACCGGGAAATATGGAGAGAATTGTTTCCAGAACTGTGGCCATTGTAAAGAAAGATCCCAGTGTCACCATGTTGACGGATTCTGTGTGGAGGGATGCTCTGCCGGATACAATGGATCACGCTGTATTGAACGTAAATAATATTAATTAAGCTTGATATAATGAACATATATCTTTTTTAAACATTCATTATAAAGTTTACTGCCTACAAACTATGCAAAAGGCGTTATATGATAGACCTTTAAGTTTAGTGGATACCAAAAACTTTAGTTGTCCACTGTATTTTTGTTAATTATTAAATTATCTTTTGGAAAAATAAATAAAATCCATAAGAGGTAAAATATATGACCTTAAATCAAGAACTACTGATTTTAAATGGGAAAATGGATACAAATCGGGTAGAATTAAAAATATTCCAAAAGGAAAAAAATAATTGTCTAGAGGAAAACTTCTAGTTCGAGTTTATTCACATAGGAAATTTAGAAAACTATACAGAAACTTATATATCTTCCTACTTAGAGAAACGATTATTTTTCTATTGCATGCATTATTTAAGTTTAATATATCAAACATCATATTTGACCTAGTAATACTAAAAAAAAGTTTTGTTTAGGCATTAAGATAAAGCGATTTGAGAAAATTGCAAATTAACCGTATGCAATTACACAAATATTCGCACTTGTATAAATGTTTTCTTTTAACAAGTAAAAAACCAATCGCATCTGTACTTGTTCATAGCTCCTATCAGATACACTTTATAGCGAACAATTATGTTAAACTATTTTGTTTTAAATTGAAAAGTAAATTAAAAATTAATTTGTAAAATCGCTTTTATACAAGAAGTCATTTATAATCTATAAGCACCTCATAGGGAAATCCTAGGCGGCTCTGTGTAATTCGTGAAGGAATAGTTTAACATTGTACATCATTTAAGCAAATAAATCTTAGTCCGACGTAAACATGTAAATGACGGCGTAGCATAAAATCAGTAAGAAACAAAGCTTAACTATAGTTTACTATATAAAGACTTGCTTATAGAAGGTTGAATCAGATTGGCTAACATTACTTAGTTTATTCAAGGTTGTTAGTTCGCTTTGATGTTACTTCGATACGTTGTTTTTGTATCGTAAATCGATTTTGCAAGTCTGCTTTCAGTAGTGTGTTATCAAATTATTATCAAACTATTGTATAACGCATTGTACATGTATTCGTTAGCTTTTGAGGTTTCAAATATTAGTTCAACATACTGATACATGTACAAACACCTTTGACATTTTGAAGCAGTGGGGCAGTTAAAGGGCATATGCAATGCAAACTCCTTTTTTTATATCTTGTTGCGATCAAAGAGATAAGACGATATCAAATAAGCGCATTAAAATCCGTTCGATATTAATGGAGTTACAGCGCTTCAAATTCGTCTATTTTTACCTGAACCGGAAATCCAATTAGTTCAAATACGAAACACTCGATATAGTGGCTCTGCTTATGTGACGTCACAACGAGGACGATGGCGGCCAATTCAAGTCAACACAGCGACGAAAGCAGCGAGTTTAGATATAATGATGGAAGTTGGGTCGTCCAGTTTTGAGGAGATGGAAGACATTGTGCCCTTGGGCACACAAGCTTATCTTTTTGAGCCTGAGGCCAGCTCAGATGAAGAATTTTACCAGCAATCCCCAGAGTCTACCAACGAAGACCGACTGGGAAACAGTGATTGGTATGTGTTAAAAAAAAAACCTGTTGCGCATATATATTTTGCGAATAAATCATTCTTTTTTATCCTGTGCAATATTTTTATTATAAATATTTAGCAGTCTGTTGTATTGTACAAATTCAATTGTATTTTTACAAAATATTTTTTTTTTCAAAATGGCTTCTTTACATTGTCATTAATTATCAACAATTTAGCTAATACAATTAGAAGCGGTAATTATCTTGATAGTTAGAGAGGGTTACTCACTTAAGTTATGTTGGGCCCTTATTTGGCAAATATCTTTAATTTTGAATGCTACTTACAAACATTAATGTTGATAAAACATTTTTTATAGGTGCACATGTGGTAACTGCCTTCCAATGTCAACCATCGAAGAGTCAGTGTGCTGTCATGAGATCCCTCAAGTCATGACAGTTTTGGAGGAGGATCCTGGGAAGCCATGCATCATAGAGCACAATGGCTTTGAACCTGTATGCCTGCACCCTTCCAGTCTACGTACGGCTTACTTCCACTACAGGCATCAGGTAGCAAGGGACAGTTTCGAATAAAGTACCCCTCAATATTTTTGTAAAATTGAGAGTTGCTGTACTTGAAGGCTTATGAGTGTTGCTAAAATTCATGAAATTATTTTTAATGATTATCATTAGTTAGAGGGATTCTCTTGTTGAAATTAACATGCACACATCCCCTGGCTACAATGAATTGTATAAAAAAACTGTCCCGTGCCACCGCAGTATGACAACCTGCCGGAATCCATCCAGTATGTATACTTATTTCATGATTGAATTTTTTTACAAGGCAGAAAATGTAAAACATAAAACTAGTTAACTTTATGAAAACAATTTAACCAAATGCAGACATTTATGAATGTGGCAATAGACATTAGTAGCATGTTATATCTTCTATGATAATAACTATTCCATAATATATATAACAGTATTACGTCTTTATTTCTCAGTAGGAGAACATCAAAAATCATTTTAAAAAACAAACAAGTCTGCAATAAGTAACAATGATATCAGAAAAGCATTGATGAATCTTTAAACATATAAAACTTTTTTCAGGCGTATGCGGTACATAGGGTACAGACAGCTTGCCAGATGTTGTTGGGGATGGTTGGGGAAGCACGTTCGCGTACCACTTCCTGCCTGCGCTGTCCAAAAGATCCGCCACACATATCCTGCATAAGAATCAAATATTCCTCCAAATGCGGTATATGTGGCGACGGTACAGACCTTGAAACGTGCTACTACACCATTTGCACGGTTCAGTTCGGTACGCTTTGTGAACGGTACGTTTCGCTTTGTGAACGGTACGTTTCGTTTTGTGAACGGTACGGTTCGCTTCTTGCACGGTACGCTTTGCTAAAAATAGCTGTACGCTTTGTGAACGGTTAGCGCGCTTTTTTAATGAGGTAGGCGTGGCCTGAACGCTTTGAATTTTCTCGATATAATTTTGTTTAGTTTTTGCCCGGAAGACTTCAGCGAGTTAGTAACTATGACGAGCCTTTTTTTCTTTATTTACATGATATATCACAAATGTATTTCAATTTAATTAAAATCAGAACTTCCATCCGTACTCCCGTTTTTGATACATGTACAGACCCTAAAACGTGCTACTACACCTAAAAAAAGAACCGTACCGTACCGTGCAAGAAACGAACCGTGCCGTTCACAAAACGAAACGTACCGTTCACAAAACGAACCGTACCGTGCAAGAAACGAACCGTACCGTTCACAAAACGAACCGTACTGTTCACAAAGCGAACCGGACTGTTCACAAAGCGTACCGTACCGTGCAAAAAGCGTGCAAGATACTATTATGCAAACCCCGCCACCAAAGTCCAAAAAGCGAACCGTACCGTTCACAAAGCGTGCAGGTAGTCACGTGATCCGCCATTTTTCCTCAGTTTTACAATGGCGCCAGACAGGAAAGGAGGTCGTAAACTATCGCTCGCTATTCGAAGTATTATTCTCAAAAATCATGAAGCTGGATTATCAACTGTGAAAATTGCTGAGATTCTAAAAACTAGATACGATTTCAAAACTACGCGGCAGAGTGTTGGACGATTTCTGATTCGAAACGAGGCGAGCGGACGTCTACGTGACCAAAGGTTAGTTTATTTTGTAACGTATATGTACATGCTCTTGTGCTACTATTTTGTAGTGATCTTCACACAGATAAGTGATCTGATTGATGTTAAACTCAAGTTTTTATGTGAAATTATATATCAATAATTTGTTTAGCTCTCATATTCTTGGTTTTTTACGACTACGAGCTGACGAGTGAATTTTTTGCTTTGAAAAATGTTGGTTTTCAATAAAATATGTAGTGAAAAGAAAAATATTGACATACTTTTGGCACCTGAGTACACATTGTAAAACTTATTTCTATATTCTACCTCCATGAGTCAAAATATATATATATATTATTTTAAAAATACATGCCTGAAAGTTGTCTTTTAACTTTTTTGAAAACATTTATAATTTATGCGTAACCCTTTCCTCCTGCGATAAACATTTGTTGTGCTATTGTACAATTTGTTCAATAGCAGTATATATATATATGCCTTTAGTTAATTTGATTGACAGTAACAAAAATTGCATACCAACACAAAATGGTCTTTTGTTCATTTTAAAAAACATAAACACATCTACATGTAGTCATCTACTGTAATATACATACTGCACAGTAATAAAGGGCAATGCCATGCACATTTTGGACAGTGATCTTGTATCTTTACACACCTTCTGTATATTTATGATATACAATAGTACACCATTTACATGTTAATTAAATGATTTCATCCTTGTTTAATTGATAAATTTTGAAAACATTAGAGACTGTCAAAACTTGATACTTGTAAATAATGCTGTTCTGTTACATGAAATATAATATGTTAACGGTGTGACTGTAGGGCCGAGCACAGCTTTTTAGTTTAATAGAGACAGCTATAGTACATGAACAGTTTGATTTTATAAACATTGGTAAAATATATTACAAAACTATAGGTTTGAAAGATAAATAGTTGGATCTTCCTGCCTATACCAAAATCATTAGATTGAATTAAACTAAACATTTCAGCAAACAATTGTGATGTCACTCATACTTCAAACATCATGTTTGTAAAATTATCCTGACTAAAGGAGAGTGAATCCGAGATTTGTTATTCTTTCGAAAACTCACGAATTTCAAATGTTTATAAATTGAAAATTGCAACCCTAATCAACATCATATACATGTACGTTGGTTCCTTGAAATTTTTTTTTGTTTTGATAATATAATACAAGTGTGAAAACATTGACTGTCTTACATGTCCTGATTAAAGCACTTTCGTAACATTTTTAATTATTTGTATTTAAATTACTAGAGATTAAATTATTTGAAAGTTTTAACTAGAGTTTAGATGCAATATATATGCATTGAAAAGTGCAATTCATTTAATGATCAAGTTTACTTTGTTTAATGAAATTGGGGCCAAAAGCTGGTAGAATTTTCTTGGCTGTTAGTACCCCTGATTCAACTTTTATTTTTCACTGATTTTCTATTTTCATTTTACCATTTAGCCTTGATTTTCCCATCTTCTGCTGCGCTCTGTATTATTACATGTATAACGCTAATTAGTGAATGTTATAGAAAACAATATATGCAACCTTAGTCCTAAATTAATCTGCCAATTTATATAAAAAGAATTACATATATGCAATGTGTGTGGAAGAAGTGTGTGAAATTGTAATTCAAAAATAATAAAATTTGTGTCACATATATTCTGTATGCAAGAAACAAAAACAATAATTAATAAAAAAAAAAATAATAAACAAGAGGCCAATAGGCCTTGACGGTCACCTGAGTAGCATAACCCATACACAAACTTGTCAAGGAGTCTCATATATGCATTTAATTAAGTTTTATTCTGGAATAGAACAATTTTTTTAATTTGTAATGACGACCACCTCCCTGCCTGAAATCTTTCAAAAAGGACTATTAAACCCTTTTCAAGATATTCGGGCACTACCTGTTTGAGGGGGGTCAGGACCACCCCCAGGGTCCATGACCTACATACCATATGATGCCCCTTGACACAAGGAACAAGAATATATATAGTTTAGGGGTTGGGATCTCAACCGTTTTCAAGTTATTTGTGCACTTCCTGTTTGAGGGGGGTCAGGACCATCCCCAGGGCCCATGACCTACATACCATTTGATGCCCCTTGACACAAGGAACAAGAATATATATGGTTTAGGGGTGGGGTTCTTAATCGTTTTCAAGATATTTGGGCCCTTCCTGTTTGAGGGGGGTCAGGACCAGCCCCAGGGCCCATGACCTACATACCATTTGATGGCCCTTAACACAAGGAACAAGAGTATATATGGTTTAGGGGTGGGGATATTAACCGTTTTCAAGATATTCTGGCACTTCCTGTTTGAGGTGGGACAGGACCATCCCCGGGGCTCATGACCTACATACTATTTGATGCCACTTAACACAAGGACATCATATCCATGCCTTTAGTTTTTCACAAATATATACAGGAGTAGAGAAGAAGATTTTCTAAGATTTAATACATTTTTACAATATGGCCATATTGGCCCCACCCTAGTGCCTAAACACCTGTCCCAGGGGTCATAAATTTCACAATTTAGGTAGAAGACTTCATGTACATCATATCCAGGCCGTTAGTTTTTCACAAATATATATGGGAGTAGAGAAGACGATTTTCTAAAATATAATAAATTTTTACTATATGACCATTTTGGCCTCACCCTTGAGCCTGAACCCCTGACCCAGGGGCCATGAATTTCACAATTTTGGTAGAGGGCTTCATGGACATCATATCCATGAATTTAGTTTTTAACAAATATCTATGGGAGTAGAGAAGAAGATTTTCTAAGATTTAATACATTGTTACTATATGACCATATTGGCCCCACCCTAGAGCCTGAACCCCTGACCCAGGGGCCATGAATTTCACAATTTTGGTAGAGGGCTTCATGGACATCATAACCATGCAATCAGTTTTTTCCTCACATGTGTGGGAGTAGAGAAGAAGATTTTTGAAGATTTGGCTGTTTTTTGCATATTTGGCCCCACCTGTGGCACCCTGGGGGTGGTAGAGCCACCAATTTCACAATTTACATTCCTCTTACCATAGAGATGCTTCACACCAAAAATGGGAACAATTGGCCTTGTAGTTTTTAAGAAGAAGTTAAAAAAGTAAATTGTTAACGCACGACGCACGACGACGGACGAAAACAGATAGCAATAGGTCACCTGAGTTTACTCAGGTGACCTAAACAATTACTGGTTCATGCTTCTTAACCAGGGTTTTCCTTTAGTTTCTCAGCTGGGTTTAGAGTCCGTAGAATTGAAAAAAATTCACGTTTAAACAGTTGAATTTTGGAAAATAATTGTCTTATAAGAACTACTGGTTTTATTATTATGCTCCAAAATATTAACAAAAGTGAACAAAATAGCTGGTTTGTTGCTTTCTTAAAATTATTAATAGTAAGGTTAATAATTCTAATGACATTAATAGAATGATATTTTTCTCTTTTCTTTTGTCTTTAAAAAGTCAACAGCTCTTTCCAACATCTATGGGCATCTGATTGGGAAAAATCCTTCAATTGGGAAAATATTGATGATAAACTGACCCTAATATAAGCCAGGAAAACCCCGGAGAACATTTGATTAGGTCAGACATTGGTCATCTAAAATAACATGGTACATTCAGCAAACATGAAATGTTTAATGGTTGCAGTACATGTAATTTTGACTGCTGGTGTATTCATGTTTTGCATAAACATCAACAAAAAGTTTATGAATTTTTCTGATTTTACAAAACAAGAATCCAGCAGACTACTTATAAACCTGTAAACGGATGAGAAAAGTACATTGAAAAATCTTCACAACAAAGGAAGAATTTTTAGCATAAGTGTTTAAAATCCACATGATTCATAAGCAATTTTACATAAGTGTGATGAATACATCGTCTTTTCAGTATTTTGAAAAAAAAAACTAAAAATGGTCTATTATCAATTCAGCATGTAATTTTGTTATAGAATTTACATGTGATTTAAATATTTCTCTTTTCATTAGTAAACCTAGGACTGTGACCTCAAGGAAAATCAAGCCTATTCACCTAGAGTATGTCTACATGTGGACGTCAAATAATCCAGAACTGACAGCTCAGTGTATCTTACAGAAACTTGAGAAACAGTGCGGTGTTCAAGTTTCAAAGGAATATGTTTGTGTTTTGAGACGACGTCTGAATTGGTCAGCCAAACATATGAAATATGGACAGTTCATTTCCCACAAGAATGTAAGGCTAAGGCGTGATTGGTGTTTTCAACAGCTGATAAGCAAGGACACGTATCCAAATGTTGTTTATGTGGACGAATCAACAGTGGAAATGTGTTCCTCTGGACGTTTGTTTTTTCATCAACATGGCTCAAACTTGGATCGTCTGCCTGCAAAGTCCCCCAAACCCAAGCATTCTTACCAGGTAAATGTGTGGGGAGGAATTTCCTACAGAGGACCAACAGACATTTGTGTTTTCACAGGAATTACGGACTCCGAAATCTACCAAAAGATTCTTGAGGACAACCTTCTTCCATTTACATCCGTGAAGTTTCCAGATGGATGTAGACTCTATCAGGTATGCAAATTAGTATGAATTGATTGTGTTCTAAGCATCTAAGGTGGTATGGGATACCTCCATGTTGTGATATACTATTTATTGAAATGAACCCAAAAAATAAGTGTTATTTTATAAAATATATCTTTCCAAAAATTGTTATTTAACAGTGAACAGTCAATCTATTGCCCGCTTCAACTTTTAACTTTGGACATTTTACTAACCCTGCATTAGTACAAAAAGTTTCTTTTTTTACCTTTACTATATCTTAATCCAAAAAATATCGAGCTGTTGATTTGATCTGCTTTCCCTTTTGTTTTACAGTAGTTTAGCAAAAGTAGGGTCACCAACTTGCTTTCGCCTTTGACTTTTCGTTCACCATTTCAAAAGCATACAGTGCACATATCTTTTAAACATATGCTTACAAATAATGCAAAATTTTCAAATCTGCACTTACAGTTCAATATATGTAACAGAAGACATGTAAAATGAACACCTTTATTTCTAAGGACAATGACAGGAAGCACGCCAGCAAATCAACAAGACAATGGATGGAGGAAAAGGGGATTCTTGAAAATGTGATGGTGACACCTGCCTCATCTCCAGACCTTAAACCCATTGAAAATGTTTGGTCGGCTATAAAAAGTGTGGTGAAGCCAAAGAAAAAGGACGACCTTGTGAAAGGAATCCATGCCTTTTGGAAGACTCTGACAGCAGAGAAATGTGCGAAGTATATATTGACCATGTTCATCGGGTTATTCCTCATGTGATTTTAAATTATGGTGGACCAACTCAGTTTTGATGGATTAGCCTTGATGAAGAACCATGGCTGTGCATATGGCCCATTTACTTGACTTGATTAACACTTTGTCAAAACCAGACATGATTGTGTGTTTTAACTTGTCAAACAAAGCCCACCATTTTCGTATTCCTGTTTATGAAATATGTGACACGCATTACAGTTTCATTGATGACTTTTGCAATAAACACATAATTTTTATTTATTTTTTTAAATTGATGATTTTGTCGTATGGCAAAGTCCTAGGCCATTCTTTAAAAATTGTTTGTTTGGAACTGCCACCGAAGGGGTTTTTAGACAAAAAGGAAGGGAGCATTTTTTTCTTACTTTTCAAACTGGAAGTTCAACTAATTAAAAATGGTAAAAATATATATATTTAAGAAATAAACAGCAATTTAAAAAGTTCACCGGGATATGAAGTTGGTTGGTCATGTGATCAAATCCTGTGAAGCCCGAAGGGCTTCTCGGTAGATTTGATCACGTACCAACCAGCTTCATATCCCGGTGAACTTTTTAACATTGCTGTTTATTACTTATATTTACGTTTAAAAAAGGCAAATTGTTCAGAACTGTTAAAATTACCGATATTATATTTTTACAATAAGACAAACGACAAGCGACAAGTGCGTGCTATGATCATTGTGACGTCACGAAAACGTTCATAAAGAAGTGAACGTTTTCGCTATTCTATAGGTTCATGTAAGGAAACATGTTTGCAAATGTAAATATATATATCTAAATGAACGAAAAGGCAACTATGTAAACGTACGACAAAAAAAAAAAAAAAAAAAAAAAAAATAAATTCTTGAATTTGGTATTAAAATTTTATCAACGGGAGTATTTTAATAAGGCAGGAGGCAATTCCAAACAATTTAATTTAGGCCCTATGGTAAATTCCAGGAGAACTGATGACCAAATAAAAAATAAATAATTAAATCAAATGATTTCACATTAGAAATATACTGGTATGTTGGCTACAGTGTACAAATAAATTTTAATTAGATATTGTTTTCCATTTCTTGTATTGATAAATAGAATTGAAATATATAATTTTATATTTAGACAATTCTGGTTCTTTTGTGAAAATCAAATGCCTGCTTTTATAATTATATTGCAAAAAAAAACACCAAACAAACAGAAAAGCATAAAATATTTATCTCATACATGTATGTTTATCTCATAAGTCAAAATACAGCAACATGAAAACAAACTTTTCAAGGATAAAGATGTTTAAAACTTCATAATATGAATAAATATATAGTCTCCTCAATAACTGTTTAGAACATCACATATGAATAAATATATTTAGTATCGTCAATATCAAACTCATGAATTTTTTGTATGGTCACAAACTTTGCATCAACAATGAACATAATCACATATTTGTAAACATTGGACAAAACTGGTATCTGTACAGAGAGTCTTGCTACATGTATTGTCATTATCCCACTGCTTTAGTTTTAAGCGTTCTCTAGGGAGGAGAAAGGTAGTATCCTGCTCCTTAACCTCCAAAGTCCAGTGTTGATACCCGAAATTGCTTCCTTCAAGTAAAGATCATAGGAGCCGTAAACTTCAGCCACTGCATGTTCTATGGTATGACGACGTCTTGGTGAAATTGCAGCGATGTTCTTTCGGTTGCCGTAGAAATTTCTTCCTACAAGTTCATCTTGCCTGTATATTGTCTGTACAAGGATCCATCCAAAGTTAGCCTTAGAGCAGGCACTAGCTGCAGCTGATAGAGATGTCTTCTGTCGTATACTGAATTCTGCATCTTCTGGGGTGCCGGTGACGTCTTCAGATCCATCAATTTCAATGATCTGTCCCGGGAAACACTTAAACTGTATGGCCTTTTCGATGGTGGAAGGACTTGGGGAATTTCCAAGCAAGGCTGATGGCAAAATGGTTGCAGCTTGCTGCATATTTATTGTTGTGAGAGCTGTGTTGGTTGGCGCAATTGGAGAAGAGGAGTTTGAAATGGAAGGCAGGCTGAAAACAGTTTGCAAGTTGCTGGGTGAGGTTGGCAGGTTCATCATCATACTGTTTGGAACAACCGGAAGTTGGTAGGGTGACTGTATGTTGTCAAAACTGTTAGAGTTCGGCACAAGTGATGAAAAGCTGTTGAGAGTGATGGTGGATTCCGCAAAACTGTCCGTAAATGTGTTGATTGGAACAATGGCAGTGTTGGTGTTGATCGGAATGGAGGTGGAAGAATTGGCCGCGGTGGTTGTTTTTCTGTTGGATGTGCTGCTGGCTGTGGTGCCGGTGCTGGTTGGTGCACTGCTGGATGCACTGGTGGAGTCGCTGGTGGTGGATGCACTGGTGGAGCTGCTGGTGGTGGATGCACTGGTTGAGTAGCTGGTGGTTGATGCACTGGTGGAGCTGCTGGTGGTGGATGCACTGTTGGAGCTGCAGGTGATAGATGCACTGGTGGAACTACTGGTGATAGATGCACTGGTGGAGCTGCTGGTGGTGGATGCACTGGTGGAGCTGTTGGTGGTGGGTGCACTGGTGGAGTTGCTGGTGGTGGATTCACTGGTGGAGCTGTTGGTGGTGGGTGCACTGGAAGACCTGCTTGTGGTGGGTGCACTGGTGGTTATGTTTCAGAGTTGCTGCCGATGCGCGGGTATAAGGCAACAAATCGAGTAAAAATTTCTCTGATCGATATGACGTCACAATAAGCAGCATGATGTCATATTCTACTCAAGAAATCTGTCAATTTTAACTTTATCTCTGGTCCAAATTATGAAAACTACAGGCGTAAAATGTCACTAGAAGCTCTTTTAACAAAATATATCTTCGATTTCTCTGTATTACGTATCGTTAACATTGATGACATCACAAGCATGTTTAATAGAGAAGATCAATGTCGGGAGATAAATCATCGGAATGCAGTGTAAACAATGCCGAAATAAAACTTTTTTAATACAGATACCTAAGATTTAGATAAGTGTCTGTAAGGATATAACCAGGATAATACAGGCATGGATATTTTGTTTTATCAGCGAGTGTTATAAAGTTAGCAGATAGACGTTTATGTGGCTTGACCGGCCTTTCCTCTGTCAGTGTGTAAAAGAAAGACAAAAGTGTAACACTACCCCGAATATTATGAAAAATGAATTTGCCAAATATCAAAAGCACATGACCTTAAATACTTGAAAATGCTGCTAGAATCCCTTGGTTTGTTGTTGTAAATGAAAAATACGTAGTATTTTCAATGAAATTGAAAAAGTTGAGGAGGTTTCCGGTAAATAATGACACTATTTATTTTATGCGATTAGCTATATGATTCTAGCAGCAATATTAATAAACATGAACTTATTGCCGATCGAATTATTGTATTATACATACAAATAAACTTTGGGGTAATGTTACACTTTTTGATTTTTTGTTAAGGTACAAAAATGATCTATTTTTAACTGTCATGTGATACCATGGCACGGTAGCTTTAAAGATCGACTTGATTCCGAAGTAAAAATATAATATCTTGTTGAATACATTCACTTGATATCAATATTCAGCACTGTTTTCATAAAAATAAACAATTTTTAAAATGACCATAATATCGGCGATCATTAAACTCTTATTTGCCTTAACCTACCCGCGTGGTTGATGTGCTAGGGGAGCTGGCAGTGGTGGTTGCACTGTTGGTTATGTTTTCAGAGTTGCTGCCGATGGTGGATGTGCTGGGGGAGCTGGCAGTGGTGGTTACATTTTCAGTGGTGGCTGTGCTGGCAATGGTCCGTTTCGGTCTTCGTAGAATTGGCATAGTCTCTGTTACACCAAGTTGAACTGTAATTTTTGTCTTCCTCGTTCTTTTGTGTTGGTTCTTGTCTTTTACTGAGACCTTCTTCTAATCCTTGCGCAGTTTTCACTGATGAATTGTTCTCACTGTTGATGAGCAGCTCATGTAGTTCGTTGGTCGTCAGGAGGCTTCCAACTGAATTTCTGCTAGACGGCCTTTCCTTAAGTGCAACAACTTCCCGAGTTAAATCCTGCACCTGGCTTTTCGTCTCCTGCTGTTCTTTTTTCAGCTCCTTCACTTGAACTTTCATGTCCTGATGTCCTTTCTTTAATTCCTTCAACAAATCCAAAGTGTTCTGAAATGCATCTGATGAAAGGGGAGGGAGGACGTCATTTGGGCCTAGAATCACTACTGCCTCTGTCTGATTTGTTTTACTTTCTAGTCCACGTTTATATTGTTCCACTTGAAGATTTATAAGGTCTTTCATCCGCACTCAATTCATCAAGGTAGTAGGAAGCAGGCTTAGGAGCAGCAATATCTGTTGAATAATCACCTCCACCCTCGAACAGTACAGTTATATTCCTGCCTTTTGAACCCTAAAATCATAAATTGCATACTTAAAGATTTTAAATTTCATAAATGAGTAGATGTATATTATGAAAATATTTAATTGCTTGTGTGACAACAATAATCAAGAATAATTGTTCATCACTCACAGAAAAGCCTAAGGCAGAGGATGGCATATTATTGTTACAGTATATCGTATATATGGGTTATTTTTGCAAACTTTGGGAAATATGTGACTTATTATTTGAATTCATCATTTAAAATTTTCTGATTGCAAACAATACCAGATATAATTTCTGCGCATTGAATATGTAATGATGTTAAGTATTGTTAATAGTATTGCAAAAAAAAAGAAAATTAGATCATGCCAAGAATTACCGGATACAAAGTATCATTCTAGGGGCCAAAAGATTGACAGTTGATATTGGTTGAGGGTTGATATGGGTTGTGAACATACCTTTAAATGTTTCCTTGTTTTTATTGTACTCTTAAATAAATCACAATGTTTAACATGGGATAATACTGACATTAGAATAGGGTTTTTTGCATAATTTCTTGATTGGTTTTACTGTTTTTGGTTCCTCTGTTTCATTCTGCAACAAATAAGTTCATGTAAATCTACTCTGAATTTCAAGTTACTTAATAAATTATCAGTTTCTTGTGATGCGACACAATTGGTAAAGCCACTTTAAAACAGATTTAACATCATTATCTTATGCTCAATTATCCAAATATCTGAATGTTACATGAAAAAATAAAATTCAGATGATGGGAAGATTGCTAGTAATAATGAATTCACCAACCACAGGTATATTAAAGTACTTGTAGTTTGCGATAGATATAAAATTTCTGATATCGTGCTAGAGTTACGCCATGTTGTTGCTAGCAGGCAAGTTGAGGCTCATTGAAAAAGGAATATTTACATTAAGTGTATATTTCACCTTATGTTTGCATTGGAAAACTGCGCATTCAATTTCCTGTAAATACACTTAGCCTTTTCACCATGTTCACGGCGGATGAGCACAAATATAAACATCATCACGCATTTTGAATATATATATATATATATATATATATATATATATATATATATATATATATATATATATATATATATATATATATATATATATATTCAGATTAAATGAACCGTTTAAAATAACATAACTAATTTGATATGTACTTATGAAAATAATCATCCGATTGTACCTAATGTACATTGTAGATAAAAAAAGATTTTATGAGTTTCTTGGACTCTATTTTTTTTTTGTGTTTAGTCGCATAAGAGAGCTATGTAACATGTTAATATGGCTGTTCCATGTACCCGGTATATTTCATATCCTTGACCAAGAGCAAATATAATGGCTTACAAATAAACATCAATATGAATATAAAAATAAGCATTGTATCCCAATTGCATGTCATTAGTCCTATAAACACCAAGGCTGTACAGCCAAATTTTCGAATCGCTCTAACATGTGGTATTCAATTTGTCTGCACAGCTTTGGTGTGTTATAGGACCGATGACATCCAACAATAAGCATTCAAAGCTTAAATAAAATAAAGTTCATATAACATTTGAATATTGATTTGTTGTATCAGTTTAATTAGCACATATTCACAGCGTAATAACATTGCAGGAAAATCTTTTAATATGATGTAGAAGCGATTGGATTGTTGTAATTTGCTATCATCATACTTATCTCGATACATTATTTACCATTAAGTTTAATCACATGTAAAATCAGGTTTATGCTAAAAGTTATCTTAATTTTCATTGCCAAGTGTGTGATCCTTCCCCCTACCCCTATCAATTTTTCTTTTCAAATCTGTCAACATATCATTAATTTTAACAATTTTTTTCGGGTGTCATTTTATAGGATAAATGCTATATATATAATTTTGAGCCCATAAAAATAATAAAACCCCCCTAATTTGATACATTCATCACATTATTTATTTTTGTTTTCTGATATGTTAACCCCATAAACCCTACTTTTTGACAACTACCGGTATACATGCAAGAGTTTTGATGCAAAATCATTTTGAAGATGGTTCCAACAAATGTTTTTACTCAATTTATTTATCCAGACAGATCTTATTTCCTGAAAACTGATGATCATTTTTAAGAAAAAAAAAACTAATGTTGGCATATATCATTGTTGACAATCGTTTTCACAAGGGATACACAATTTTGAAAGGTAATGAAAAACTAGCAAGTTACATACACTTGGCTTTCCGTGATAAAATTACAATTATTTGACTACTTCAATCTCTGTATTTGTCATGTTTGTACTAAAGAACAAAACATTATTAGTAAGGAGGGTAGTCGTCTGAGGTCTGTATAGTGTCACTAATGACCTTGATAAATGAGGTCAGGGTCAGGTCACATTGAGGTCATCTCAGGGTCAGGTCACCTGAGGTCAGGGTCAGGTCATCTTGATAAATGAAGTCAGGCAGGGTCAGGTCACCTGAGGTCAAGATCAGGTCACCTTGATAAATGAAACAGGGTCAGGTCACCTTGATAAAAGGGACAGGGAGGTCACCTTGATAAATGACCTTAGTCTGAGGTCACCCAATAATAAAAATGAAGTCACTCTGATAATGATTATGTTCACTATATGTATATAAAAAGAATAAATTCATCAGTAAAATATTCTGTTTTAAAACAACAATGGATGAATTTTTAAGAACATAGATTATAAGAACGAAAGAGAAAAAGTGGAACTGTATTAGAGGAGATCAGAAGAAAAAAAAATGGACACATATAGAAGATCAATGGTTTGACAATTATTCGGACAGAGAAAACCTTTTAACACTGAAAAACGGTACCTCTGATTTTTTCCATTCATCTTATTCTGATTTAAAATCGGTAAAAATTACATAAAGGAAAACAAAACAGTACATCTTCGAATAATTATAGATGGTACAAACGTTTTGTCATCAAAACAATTTTTAACGAAAATAGATAGTTCCTCAATATCCATATAGAAAGGTTTCATGTTTCACTGAGATTCTTTTTCATATCGAAAAAAATGAATCCCTTCGCAGAGGTTATGTTTAGTTCGGTTAATTTTCTCCCATCTTCTGAGTGTTGCTTCTTCCTTGATTTACGTAATGTTGACACGTTAACACAAAGTGTTAAACTTAACTCTTTTCGGTGTTGGTTTATATTTCTCCTCCAAGTATTTCATAGTTATCTCACTTTGTTGTAAGTTTTTCTTCATCCTCTTCTGTAACGCCCTTAAAACTTTAAATTCCTTTGTTGAGGTAATGTCTTGGTCCGTCAATCTTCTCTCTAGGGCCTGAAATTTCTTCTGATTGGTTCGTCTTTAAAAGAATATTTGTAAATAATTAAAATAAATTATAAAATACATATAGAATAAAACCACTTAATTTACAACCCTTACAAAAATATTTCCGATAATATTTGACTCTATCATATTCAACATTGTTATTGTTTAAAAGTTAATTTCCAACGCGACTTTGTGAATTGGCTTACCTCAATGTAGTCCTCGGCATTCAAAAATGAGGGTTTTGTTTCATTACCAGTAGGTATAGATGGTGGTCAGTTCATGGGCCGGTGAGTAATAGGGAGTGGAGACAGTGGTCTCACATGTTGCATAACTGAAAAAAAAACATATAAATGTTCATAATGTTGAAAAAAAAGTTTATTTTGTTCGATTAAGAGACATTTATATCAAAGCAAAAAAAAAAAATTACAATACATATATATCTTTACCTTTTAAAAGGTACTTCTGATATTTTGTGGTCATTTTCCTCCGATACAACTGGTGTAGAAAAAACCGGTACTTTATGCTTTTTGGAGGACGTTGAAGCGGTCGTTGTTGTTGTTGTTTTCGTTGACGGTGTTGAATTTTGAAGCAGGGTTTTCAGAACAGATGGCTTTTTCTCAGCGTCTTCTGTGTTTTGAGGGCAAGGTGTTTCTTTAAGAACGGAAAACACTGATGTTGTTTTAGGCTGGTTTTCCAACTCCTCTGATAGCTGGTTCCACAACTCGTCAAATTCTGCAGATGTTGTAAAGTCACTGTTAATGTAAAAACACTTTAATAAAAATATACACTTTCAATAAAAAATATGCCAATTATCTCTATCGAACACATAAGTAATTAAGATAATTCGAAGGGCATACTCTAAAACCTGGCCTGGCCTGGCCCCATTGGCCTGGCCTGGCCTGGCCTGGCCTGGCCTCACTTTTGGCCTCAAAATTGGCCTGGCCCCAAATTTTGGCCTGACCTCAAAAATTGGCCTGGCCCCAAATTTGCCTCTACAAAAATTTTTGGCATTAAATTTTAAAATTTCTCATTTTCTTAGATTTAGATTGAATTTTTATTGATTTCTTAGAAATTGAAATTTCCATGCTTTTTTTAAGGTTTAATGAATAATCATTTGATTTTTTCATATATATGACAAGTGACCGACTGTTCAAGTTTAATTTATTTAATCCATGTCTAAACACAAAAAAATACCTATGGCATGCATGTACAGCACTGCTCTTACTATTGTCAAGGTATAGATTATGCACAAATCAAAGCAAAAAACTAAGAGCTGCCATCTCCCATTCCCCATTTAAAAGTTAAACATCATTTCAAGAGAATGACCTGATTGATATCCAAAACATTTGTAAACTGGTACCGGTACACAGCATTAAATTTTTATCACTGTGTAATGCACTTTAAAATTTGCAGTTTGTTTATATTACTTGTCAACACTGATCAAGCCCAAATTTTCCTATCCAGCAGAAATTCGATATCAATATTTTCTGTCGCTAATCTGCTACATTGGGGTCAGATTCATTGCCTATTCTGTCATTTTACATTTCACATGGTCTAATTTAATTAATGGCATTTGTGAACGACTGCAACATTGCATCCTCCGATAATTTGACTCAGTGATGGTCATTAATCATCACCACCTGATTAGAGTAGAGTTTCATGCATGTGTTGTTTGAATATATTTAGGAAACAATTTTTCTCCTTTAGGGAATTGTTATTGTCAGAATTTGAACAAAGCAAAACATTTTGTGACCTTTGATGTTGGTAAGAATAAACAAATATTGGCCTCTTCCATTATTTCTTTCTCAAACAAGTTGTTGAAAAAAAAAGAGTTACATAGATATTGTCCGATCATGAGAGCAATTTTATTTAAATACATTGCAAAAACAATATGCCATGGATATACAATGGCAGGGCAAAATCACATTCTTAAGTTCTTCAGAATTTAAAACAGACTGAATTAAAACCTATTAGAATGGATTACTTGACATACCTTTAGTCATAAGTATACATTGTTAGTACTATATTTTCAATTGTAACTATTATTTTTAATATACACTAAAGCCACCAAGTGAGATGTTTAATGTGCATTGAAAATAAATCAATAAAAAATCAATAAAATCATCAAATATGTAAAAAAAATATAAAAATAAATTTGAGGCCAACTATTTTTGTCGAGGCCAAATTTGAGGCAAGGCCAATTTAATAAGGCCAGGCCAAAATTTGGGGCCAGGCCAATTTTGAGGCCTAAGGTGAGGGCAGACCAACTTTGAGGCCAGGCCATGTTTTAGAGTATGGCAGCTAGTATAACCAATTCCTGAAAGGTGGGTGACTGGTCACATTTGACCCATGGAGAGCGTAGCTAAAATGGGCTTTCTATGTACGTTACACCATTGAATCCACGAATTTTCTACTCCGTAGAAATCAGTGTAATGTAGAGAAATCCCATGAGTTTCCAAAAATGTTGATAATTAAAACTCGCAAGTTGTACATTTTCGTTGTAAGAAGTAGTATGATGTAACTTTATTTTGATTTTTTAGGGGGCGTCGGGTGCCCCCCCATTTCCATTAATTCCGCCACTGCAATCAGAAACGCCTATATCTCTTCAAACTAATAAATATCAAATGATAGCAAGGTCAGTCACTACATGCACTATATAAAGTGTGTATTTATGACGTAGAACAGCTATTAACTGCGTAATAAGCGATTTCGCACTAAGATTACGTGATTGTGACGTAATTTTGAGAATTCTATGTATGGAACAATCACTCCTTTTAGTTTGCTAATATTTATCCCTAAAGCAAGTTAGGTCCGTCGTACTTTATGGCGAACAAGACGTTGAGGTGCAAACTTATTTGTCAATAACATTTTTTTTTCTATTTTCGCGGCCATTTTCTTGCCTTGCAAAGGAGATATTTTGATATGAATTATCCCTCTTTTCTGGCATTATGAATATTTTTGAGAATTTCACTTTATTAAAACAATTAATTTATTTGATAAAATGTATTTGCAAATGTCATTTTATAATTTTCAGGAAAAAAAATAAATTTTAAAAATTAATCATTATGTTACGTGTACGAAAATATTAATAAAATCAACACTTCGAATTTTTGAGTTTTTATGCTAAATTAAAACATAATATGAAGGCACATAAAAAGAAGTTAATGAAATTTTCTTTAAAAAGTCGTATATTTGTATCAACCTTAGCATGTAATTAATAACATAAAAAGATGCGTGGATAAGGCGTATAAAATGCCTATATAAGGACGGATAAAATACTGAACAATCAAAATATCAAGATATTTGATAATTACTTCAAAAATTATTCAAAACAATGTATATTTAGCATAACATCAATTTGCAACCCTTAAATATGTTTAATACTTGAAATATGTTGATTTTAACTGGTGTATGCGTATCAAAACTTCAAAATGTCATCTTTTAGAACTTCAATGCCTTTTTCATAGAATGGGCCTGTGCTCCATATTTTTGTCATAGTCTAAATAAGGTCTAAAGGAACACAAACTTGTTTTAACCAACAAAAACGAGAGTTGACCCATTAAACATAGAGAATATCAGTTTGTTTCCCAACAATTGAACGTTTTAGAAAAATAATGCAAGTCCGAAAATCCACGATTAAAGTCGCATTTATCATTTTAACAACGCACTTTGTTGTGACTGAAATGACTCAGTGGTTATAACACCAGACATTAGTTAACTTTATAGAACTTGGCTTTTTAGGTTGTTGGTTCGATACCACGAAAACTAAGACAATATTTTTTATTCTTATCGTTTGTTAAAATATTCAAAACAGAATATAAATAGAAATTGTGTTTTGCAAACTTCTGTTATTTCATTTTCAAATAGACTTAATCGGGAAAAATTAAATTTGAAATTGTATTTTACGACTTAACCAGATAGGCATTTGTGCTACCGTATTCCCTCATCTTCCGTTATGTCCACTTTCTTGGCATTAAACGGAGATACTACAATAGTAATGACTCCTACCCCTATTTCTGGAATTATGACTTTTTGTGACAATTTCTGTTTTAAAATATCAAACAAGTAATACAGTTTTCGGATTTATTTATTAACATTAACAGAATAATAATTAGAATATATCTATGATTAAACATGAATTAACCACTTATAATTTTGTACATCTACAATTCTTAAATCGAAATCGTTAAATTTCCGCCATCTTATCTACTTTACATTAGAATGTTTAACATAGTACAACGGATCAGAATATTTCAGCCTACTAAAAATGAACTGAAAAATTGGGTTTTGGGAGACAAAAATCAAACTGGAGATATATTTTCTTACAAAACTTTGGATTATATAAACGATTCAAACAACTTGACCCCAACAACGTTTATCACCTAATACTATATATTTTATAATGACTGTCATGTGATCAAAAAAAGTCACGTCATTAACGTCCTGTCTCCCCTTAAATTCTCACTGATTTAGAAAATGAGTTGAAAAAAAAAAAGACTACGAACAAAAATCCGACAGCTGATGATCAGAAAATAATCACTTGGTCGTTCAGGGTGATATTTGGCGGGATTGTACATAAACAAAAACAAACTAAAACTTTATCACTAAATACTGAAGGGTTAAAATGTGTCTGTGCTCAAGTGTAAACATGTAGCTTATGATTTACGCATGCGTCATTTATTATAACCACTACTAATTTCTAAATTCCTCTAAATTTCACTTCCTTGTGGATATTTTAAACAACTTCCTTCTTTGGGTTTCATTTCTAAATTCAACAACCTACTATTTAATGGTAAGTTTGTTTAATACAAATATACATCAATACGTTTATGCATGTAACAAATAAGGGGAAAACAAAATCACACTGATATTATCATGGAAAAAGGTAATATAATTTATAGGTCTACTGCTCACCTCTTTTTAGCAATAGTGTATCATATTCGTAACATTTAAAAATCAAAGCAGACATGACCAGTGTTTTATTTTATTTTAGTGATATTGATTTTCTTTTTATACATAGGATTAAGCTTTGTCATTCAGTCAACTGAAGGGGGACTGAAAAATGACTCAAAAGTAAATGAGTGGCAGAACTATGTCATCTAGAACGTTCAGTAACATTTACCTTTTAGCTGACTGAATGGCATAGCTTCATCTTGTGTTATTCATCAGCGCACTGAATATAAAACTTCACATTTTTTATATGGGTCATGCATGTGTACACTACTAGGTTTTATACAGTGACTTAGACTTCCTGACTTCACGAACAAAGAGAGATAGGCCATTATAGTCAAATTTCCTTTTCTTATCAAGTAGTTTTTTTTTTCGAGTGTGCTGCAACTATCTTGCATAAAATATCAATTTAAAATGAAACAAAAGCTTATGTTTTGCTACTGTTAGTCATGCTTTTTTTTTAAAGCTATTTAAAGGCCCTTACTGAAACAAAAATACATAACTGTGTCGTCCTGTACAATATATTCCTTTGTTAGGCAATACCAATGTGTAATTTAGTTTTGTCAGATTCGGCGCTTCTATTTTTTTCAACAAATTTTAAATTTGATATTTTATTATATATTTGTAAATTCATCTTTATATAATTTTATTCATTAAAGAATATGTTTAGAATTTTAAATTTGTATCATTTTGTCGTTTTTGAAACGACAATGATACTGGATACGGAGTGCAGTATAAACGATACAACATATACTATTTATAAAGAGCAGAAATTTCCAAATCTGTCCATCCTACATGTATCTTGAATTTACAAACTAATCAAATTAGATTTTTTAATTTATTTTATTTCTCTTCACAAAAGAACTGTTTTAACTTATTAAAAATTTTATTAAAAATTATAACTACATATTTTGCAACTACAAGGGTTGTTTGGAAATTTTTGCAACAACACGAATATTTCTATGTGACGAATTTTGGTGAAAATTGACGTTAACGTTGAAAAAAAAACCCGCAACAAATAATTAAACAAAGTGAATTTGAAATAAATTAAAATAATATTTTGTTTACGACGGTGCATAAGCAAGTTCGTGGTCGGTGTATGCGGCCCAGGCATAAAATTCGGAGATTTAAAAACTTAAACATTTACTTATTAAGTGTCGATAGACATACAGTTAATGAAAAAAAAAACCATAAAATTATATATTTTCATTCTGCTATTCTTTGTGTTTAACTTTTGTGCAACATTCCCTAGTGTTCGAATTGAAATACGATGATAGTACAACTATATTTACTAAGCAATAGAAATCTGACTACGTCTGTATATTGAATTTTGGCGTCAAGGCGGCACAGCAAACATACATCAAATTGGTGGGAACCTCTGATGAAGACATTTTCAGGCCACGCAATTGCTTAAACAAAAAACTATACGATGGTAAGGGATCAAGAGCTTCAGTTTATCGTTACTGACTGTTGAAATAAAATTAAAACAAAGGGACTAAATATCAAGTACATTGAACACACTAACTGATGTCAACAGTTCTAAAATATGTAGAGAATGCCTTTAAAAGACGTTTCACAGTAATTCAACCTTCGGTCAGAAATAACTTGATCTTTTTCACAAAAAAGTCAAGAATGGAGAGAATATGTAAGTGTTTGGATCTTAAAATGAAAACAGAAGATGAAGATGAGAGATAAAAAAATTACTAATTTCTGTTCGATTGAACGGTGTGTAAAACATAGTAACAACTAGAGCCGAGCTCGTTGCAAAGCAACGAGGAGGTCTTCCGTTGCAGCTTCGTGTCGAAAAAGGATTGCCAATATGATAATAGTCATGATGTTATATACTAGTGCTTATAAATGAGTAAATGGATGGGGTGTATCAGCCCCTTATTGAAGAGGACAGCATATCATTCATGTCCAATGCATATTTCTTTTCGATATCAAGAACATCGCGATGTGTACAATATTGAAACAATATCGAGATGAAATCGTACGGATCGATTTTACATTATCGACATTACCGTTATTTCTTTGACGTAAACATCGTCGACATTGTCGACATCGCTACGTCGACTTCGTCAAACTGATTCGAATTGACATTGTCGACACTATGGACATTTATTTGGCGTTAATATCGTCGGTAATATATATATGATTTTGAACCGATATTGAGTTTACATTGCTAACATGGCATATATTTTTTTAACATTTTCATAGTAGACGATGAAAAAGGTACGATGTAGACACGATGTCGACCCGATGTTAAACAACATTGCGATGTCGAAAATGTGAACGATCTAAACAAGAAAGAAGACACACAATTGTAGACACAAATTCGACTCGATGTTGGTCTACATTTCTACATCGACAATGTCCTTCTATGATATAGGATAAAAAAGAAATGATGTAGACACGATGTCGAACACCATTGCGATGTCGACGATGTAAACAAGAAATAAGGCGCACGATGTAAACACAATGACAACTCGATGTTGGTCAACATTGCGATATCGACGAAGTAAACAGGATTTAAGAGGTACGATGTAGACACGATGTCGACTCGATGTCGAACAACATTGCGATGCTGACGATGTAAGCAAAAAGAAGGCGTACAATGTAGACACAATATCAACTGGATGTTAGTCAACATTGCGATGTCGACAATGTCGACGATGTAAACAGGATATAAGATGTACGATGTAGACACGATTTCCACTCGATGTTGGTCAACATTGCGATGTCGATTATGTCGACAATGTAAACAGGATATAGGGGTGCACTGCAATTGCTTATACGATATTAACACAATGTTTTATTTTATACTAAGTAAAATGTTTTTCGATCGCTTCAACTTATATAGCAAGTTAGAAACGCTAAGGTGGATTGAAAATACACTTCCTTTAACTACAGTTTTAATCCAATGTTTTCTCAGACGTCCACGTCAATTTGGCCCCGCCCATTTCAAATGTTTTGACTGTAACAGGTGAAAATACGTAAGCTGTACATTTCCAATTTTGCAAATTAATTTTCCGCGGTCTTATGAATAGATATTATGACCATAAATTACGATTAGTACCCATTGTCATATATGAGGGGGATTAACCAAGTGTTCTGTCCACAAGTACCCGAGTTACAAACGACTTGGATAATCGTATTTTTGCATTGTTATTTCATACATAATGTATGTTATGCTGTATTTATGTTAAGGAAAGTATCAATTGCCAGTAATAATCTGTTTTGAAAATATGTGGTCACAATTTATCTATGTAAATGCAACTTGTACACTGATCCTGAACATATTTTTTTAAGTGTTCAAATTTTCTGCAATGTTTAGTGCTGTTTGACGTCTATGCACGTATCAAGAGGGAGCGGATGGGTTGTTAAATGGAAAATTTAATCAAACTTATTAACTTGACCAAGTAAAATTACTAATCAAACATACATGTAGGCCTTGGACATCCACTGGCAAACAACATCCCCACCCCTTAAGCGTCCGGGGGAAAATCCTGGAACGGCGAATGACATCGTATTTACTATGCCCTATCCTTAAGGATCACGGGACCCCATGACTATGTGATTTTGTTAAGTTAAAAGTTTTAAAAATTGTAAGCATTTAGTTGATCCTGTGTTGAACATTTATTACGTACGCTCATTTTGTAGAAGAAGTAAAATCGCTGATCAGACAACATACACATATACCAAAACGATTCAGTGAAAAAAATATATAACAACCAGTGCGCGTGCACCACATACGCACAAGTTAGACTTGTAAAGTTCGCATGAATAAAACTATCCGCAATCTACGGATTTGTAGTATTTTCAATAATATGACCGCTACTTGATCATTTACAACTGCCCGAATTTAAACAATTGTTTGTTGTTCTTTTACTCTTCGAACATCAAAAAACTTGTTCAAAATTCATACATGTTCCCAGGAAAATGATAGCTAGAAAAACAGTAATTGCAATGAGCTTGCTTCTACAATGAATCAAGCTACATACAGAAAAACTACAAAAGCTATTATTTCTATTACGAACTGAATCTAAACATAATCTCCTTAAAAATTCACGTGAACATGTACCTAAAATAATCACTGATTCCTTCAATTCCGGACATCGATCAGCGAGATTTGTTTTATCATTAATACCCATTGTCATGTATGAGGGGGATTAACCAAGTGTTCTGTCCACAAGTACCCGAGTTACAAACGACTTGGATAATCGTATGTTTTGCATTGTTATTTCATACATATGTAACATTGAAACACGAAACTTAGGTTTTAAACTGCCTTACGATAAACGAGTTCCTCTCTCTCTCTCTCTCTCTCTCTCTCTCTCTCTCTCTCTCTCTCTCTCTGTGTACAACTTATAAGAATACTTAGAATACTTTATACACTTAAACACTAACCGCTAGGTAGTCCAGAGGCGACCGAGTTCCTCGGCCACTTGCAAGGGGTGAGTTACATAATGACACACACAGCTCATAACCAATGCAGGTTCATGTAGATTTGAAATGCTTGCAGTATAATGATTAAAATGCATCAGATAGGTATTCCCACCATTGACCGCGACCGATCTCCTCGGCCGCGGGCGAGGGATGAGTTACGTAATGACACACACAACTAAGTGTCCAAGTATATTTGAAATGCTTGCAGTAAAATGACTAAAATATATTTCATATAATTTTTTTTAAAAATCCAGTTTATGTATTTCACTATAGAAAAGAAAAAGAATGTTTATATTTTCTCGTTCTTGTTTTTCTTAAGCAATCTCCAATAGAAGACCTAAACAGAAATGACTAAAAATAAAGCTGTAAGAAAAACTTGTATACTTTTAAAAAAAAACCAACTTTTTCTAATGAATTATAGCATCCCGTATGAGCTGGTACACTTTAAGTTGTTTATTTATGTCAGTTGTGCGCACAAAGACTATTCGTTTACTTCCAAAATGAAAACAGTTACATGTTAACAAGACAAGCTTTTTACACTCATATTACGCAATACTGCTACAAAATAATTTTGTAACGACATTAATAACATCATTATAAACAACTTTTCCAGAGACAGCTATATCAAAATATTAACCATTTTTGAGTTATAAAGCAAAGACTTTTAAGGGCTATAGGCCACTAATTTTAGGGACCAGCCCTTTTTCATTGGTGTCATGTGAAAGCCCTTGATATTTTGCACATTTTTTGTTTTGTATGTGTTTAAAAAAAAAATTTAGCTAAAAAGTTACGAGATAAAAACACGACCAAAAATCGGCATTTTTTGAAACATAAAATTTAGATTAATTTTTTGAAACTTTATATGGGAAAAATCGTAAAAATAAAAGTCGGAAGACAACGTTCAAAGTATCTATTTTCAAGGTTTATGACTTTGAAATACATGCCATGAATGGTTTCAGAGACTTTGCGTGCACAGAAATGCCTATATTTTTTGGAAAAAGGGGAATAACTCGGCACCTGAAGTGTTGATTTCAATGATTTTCAGTTGATGTTGAGAAATTAAAATTTCCAATATACCCTGAAAATTTGAAATTGATAGGACAACAAACAAGCGAGATATTTGAGTTTTAAAAACGTCTAGAAGAAAAAAGAGGAAAAAAAGAACTAGATACGATCTCGTTACGAGTAACGAGTAGGTCTTCCGTTCAATTTGTTAAACGATACGATTAAAATATTAATGAAATTTCAGAATCCCCCCTCAACCACTTCCTTTCAGATAATGGATACGATTGTCAATATCCTTTACAATGCTTAACAAAGTGTTTTGCTTTTTCACCTACAGCACATTAACGATTTAAGATTTTAGTTCTTTAAAAACCCTAATTATGTCATCAATGGGTGTGGCAATGAGTTTTACAAACTGATAATGTTAAGATCAACATCTTTGCATCTATAATGCATTACAAAATATTGATCGATTTTAAGTTATGTGTAATAATCTTTACGAGAGTCTTGGCCCCTAATTAAAGTGGTCAGCCCCTATTTCTTGAGTTTATTCAAAAGTTCTCAAGAATACTAATATTTTTTGCTCTTACACTTATCTAAAATTGTTTTTAATTTTTTAGATACAAATGATTGAATATTTTAGGGGCCAGCCCTCTAGATCCTTCATGGGGACAAACATTAGTATTTTGATTAGTGGAATCGTTTTGAATCATCAATGCAAGCATTTTCTCTTCTACAATGCCTAATAAAATATGTTTCATTCTCTAGATATATTGCATGTATGTTTAAGTACTTTGGCCCCTAAAAATCCCTAATTACGTAATAATTGGGCGTGGCAATGATTTTTTCTGTTAGATATTGTTACGATCAACAGTTTTGCTTCTATAATGCATTACAAAATCTTTATTGTTTTTAAGTTATTTGTAAAACAGTTTACAAGTCTATTGGCCCCAAATTTAAGGGGCCAACCCCTTTTCTTGATTTTATACGAAAGGTCTTATGAATACTTACATTTTTTGTCCTTACAACTATCTAAAACTGTTGTTCATTTTTGAGATACAAATGATTGAATATTTTAGGTGCCAGCCCTCTTGATCCTAAATGGGGACATGCATTGGTGTTTTGATGAGTGGAATCGATTAGAATCATCAATGCAAGCATTTTCTTTTCTACAATGCTTAACAAAATATGTTTCCTTCTCTAGATATATTGCATCAATAATTAAGTACTTTGGTCCCTAACAATCCCTAATTACGTAATAAATGGGCGTGGCAATGATTTTTTCTGTAAGATATTGTTTCGATCAACAATTTTGCTTGTATAATGCATTACAAAGTCTTGATCGGTTTAAAATTATGTGTAAAAGACTTTACGAGAGTCTTGGCCCCTAATTTAAGGGGCCAGCCCCTTTTTCAAAAATACTAATGTTTTTTGTTCTTACACTTATCTTAAATTGTTTTTCATTTTTGAGATACAAATGATTGAATAGTTTAGGGGCCAGCCCTCTAGATCCTAAATGGGGACAAATATTAGTGTTTTGATTAGTGGAATCGATTTGAATCATCAATGCTAGCATTTTCTCTTCTACTATGCTTGCCAAAATATGTTTCCTTTTCTAGATATATTGCGTCAAAGTTTAAGTACTTTGCCCCTAAAAATCCCTAATTACGTCATAATTGGGCGTGGCAATAATTTTTTCTGTTAGATATTGTTACGATCAACAACTTTGCTTCTATAATGCTTAACAAAATCTTCATCGTTTTTAAGTTATTTGTAACACAGTTTACGAGTCTATTGGCCCCTAATTTAAGGGACCAGCCCCTTTTTCTTGATTTTATACGAAAGGTCTTATGAATACTTACATTTTTTGTTCTTACACCTATCTAAAATTGTTGTTCATTTTTGAGATATTGATGATTGAATATTTTAAGGGCCAGCCCTCTAGATCCTTGATGGGGTCAGACGTTGGTGTTTTGATCAGTGGAATCGATTATAATCATTAATACAGACGTTTTCTCTTCTACAATGCTTAACAAAATATGTCTCCTTCTGTAGATATATCGCGTAAAAGTTTTAGTACTTTTGCCCCTAAAAAACCCTAATTACGTCATAATTGGGCGTGGCAATGATTTTTCTAATAGATATTTCTACGATCAACAACTTTGCTTCTATAATGCATTACAAAATATTGATTGTTTTAAAGTTATTTGTAATAGAGTTTACGAGTGTCTTGGTCCCTAATTAAGGGGCCGGCCCCTTTTTCTTGATTTTGTTGAAAAGGTCTTAAGAATTCTAACATTTTTTGCTCTTACACCTATATAAAATTGTTGTTCATTTTTGAGATAAAAATGATTGAATAGTTTAGGGGCCAGCCCCGTAGATCCTTAATGGGGACATACATTGGTGTTTAGATTAGTGAAATCGACTAGAATCATCAATGCAACTATTTTCTCTTCTACAATGCTTAACAAAATATGTCTCCTTCTCTAGATATATTGCGCAAAGTTTAAGGACGTTGGTCCCTAAAAAACCCTAATTACGTAATAAATGGGCGTGGCAATGATTTTTCCTGATACATATTGCTACGATCAACAACTTTGCTGCATTACACAATCTTTATCATTTTTAAGTTATTTGTAATATAGTTTACGAGTGTCTTGGCCCCTACTTAAAGGGGCCAGCGCCTTTTATTTGATTTCGTTGAAAAGAACTTTTGATTCTCTACCACTTTTGTTATATATTTCTTAACAAAATTTCAACTGATAAAAAGATACAGATCAAAACGGATGAAAATTTTGAATAAATTTGCATGCATTGTTTCTTAAAATTCTGTAAGGTTAAAGTAAAGTTTCATCATTGGCCGGGGATTGGTTGTCTTTCCTATATTTAAGAACGTGTACTTAATGTTTTTATGAGGATATTTAAAGCTTTGTTATCTTTTAGTTTACTCTTATCCCAAATGTTGAATTTGGTGCTTAACTTTACAATGGTAAATCTAGTATATACTCTTTAGTTTTGAGAGTTTAGATCCTTCCATTTAACGGATTTGGTTTGAAAAAAATATCATTGAATAATGCCTTCAAGCATTATCTTTTTATTATTACCATTCCCTCGATCAATGCAGAAAAAGTATCATTTAATCATATTTCGTAGATTTTTTTTATTTTTATTTTTATTTTTTTTTTTGATAATATAAATTTCAAGGTATGAAGAAAGCATACAAGCCCTCTATAGATATGTTACCATTTTAAGAGCGTGGTTGTCTTTGTGACTATAATTGATAGCAATACAATATATAATTCTTAGAAGACACATTCACATACCAGGTTTTTGTACAAATGTTAATGACGAGACTAGTGCAGAGAACTGCAATCACAGCATACAAAATTGACTCTGTGTTTGATTCCTGTGACTGTTTAGCTGTTGAACGCAAGCACATTGTCAACATCATATTAAAACAGACTCGATTTGCTATACAACAAAGAATCACACAACATAACGTACATGTATATCAATTCTAAGAACGCACATTTAGTAGATTGGATATGTACTAACGTGTACTTTAGAACATGCCTGAATAAATATAAGTCCACAATTTTTACACTTAATGCAGAAAATAAGACCAATAATAACACAAACTACTTTGAGGATATATTCTTTAAAGATCGGTTTACACTTACAATTTCGGGTATCTTGATTAAAACAAGCTTCTTGTCGAGCATCACAAGTTTCGTTGCAAAATTCTCCAAATTTCCCCACATTACAACCATCTTGACAGGTGCCCGTGAGTTTCAAACATCCATTTCTACAGTAATCGCTGCATGTATTCTCACACATTTCTCCGAATTTCCCAACTGGGCAATCTCCAGTCAAGATACATAAACCAGTGATATTATCACAGGCATTGTTTAAACAATTAGAACTACATTCCAGGGAACACGCAAATCCATAGTGTGTTGCCTCACAGACTGTGAAAACAGTTTCGATTTCAGTGCAGTATTACAATATTCTATGTGCTATCTGCATGATTAACGTTATTCGTCTGAACTTCTAAACCGTCATTAAAAATTTTACTTCTTATAAACTTAAGATTTAACGAGGCCGGGTCTAATTTGTTCAATCATTTGTTTAATGATTTTTTTTTTACATGAATTTCTACTTATATAATTTTTATTTGAAGATAAAATAATCTAACATTTACCACATCATCACATCGTTTGTTTAGGGGGTCATCTCGATGTTTTTTCTCTTTATTTTTTTTTGTTTTTGTTTTTGTTTTTTTTTTTTTTTAACATAGTACCCTACTGGATTTTGCTTGAAAAGTATCAAATTTGCATATTTTGCCCTAGGGATTTTGTTTTTCTGTTCCACATATGCAAGTCATTGCTAAAAGGCACCGGATGATCAAATAAAAAAAATCCTTTTACCTCCTGGTTTGTTCCAGGGGTCTTGTCAAAATTGTTTTGTATGCCCAATTTCCCAGATTTGTCAGATCATGGCTATTTTTGTTTGACAAGGGCAGAAATTGTTATCTTTATTGCATTATTAAAAAATTCAGACATATTTAAGGAATAAAAATCTATATAACACCACATATTAAGGGTCTAAAATGCGGGATTACTGTTTTGAAAAACATGTATTAAGCTGTATTTAGGTGTGTAAGAAAACTAGGCTTGTTCTCGACCCGAGCCCAAATATAGTTAATACTTTAAGACAGTTATGTTTATTCTACAATCTAATATCAATTTTACCCCTCAAAAGAGCTATTTTCGACAAATTTCGCTAAATATATGCATGTGAAACCATAACGTCATGGCGTCAACAAAGCAAAAAAATAACGTCACAATGCAAATGAAACGCTGCGCGAAAGCGTGCGTACTCGATCTGTACTCGGCCTCGTTAAACTGATTTGCATCATTGGAAATATACGAATGTATAACACAGTGCATCACATTGTGTTTCTTGCTTTAATTTTCAATCATTCCAGTCTACATACCATACATAATTTCTTAGAAATGCGTACCTTCACATAGACGCCTTGTCAAGTTCTTTTTACATCCAGCATTACAAGTTCCACTCTGTTAGTCACATGTCTCTCCTACACAACCAGGACTACAACTTGTGTCACACATGTTTCCATACCGTCCTAGTGTGCATCCATGCGTACAGCTACCATTTATTTAGTCACAGCGTTGAACACACTGAGGTGCACGTGTCGCCCCAGTAACCAGTCTTACAGCTGATACAATATCTTCTTTATCGGTTCTTTACAATATGCAGGACAGGATGAACTAGAGGTAGATTTCCAAAAGCCATCCAAACATTCATTGGTAAAGTGTCCTTTGTAATCACACACATTTATTTTGCAATTTGCACTGCACTCTAAGCAAAAACAATGAACATGTACAAGCAAACAACAGCAAACATTTAAACTTGTTTGTGAAAGAAGAGCTGAACCTTATATAATTATCAGTAGTTCAAATAAATTAATCTTTGTGTATGAAGCACTTCATGAAATCAACAACATATCAAATATTAAAGTGTTGGATTGTTTTTTTATTAAAAAGTCGGCAAATAATATATTAAGGTGTGTATACAGTTACGAGGGACGTTCAATAAATGATGCCACTAATCCGATTCCTTAAAAAAACAGAGTTGACCTTTGAATTTCTTTTCACGCATGATTTGGTTCATTTTCTATTTATGGCCGTTTAACTGCTGACCACGTTTCATCATCAAATACTCCTTTGAGCAACTGATATATGACCCATACTCGAGACACTGTATGAAATAATGACTGGTAAGTCATCATCCAATAAGGTTGAAATTAGAGGCTACATTATGTTAATAGTGCCTGCTTGGGAGGGTACCAGTTGAAACTGACACACCAAGAAAACCATTGTCAACCGACGCGAAGCAATGGTTTTAGAGGGGTGTCAATTTTAACTGGTACCCTCCCAAACAGGCACTATTAATTTTATTTTACTAAATGTCTTAATTTTATAGTAAATTTTACTGCTTTTATATAGAAAAGACGTGAGTTCTACGGCTTACCGTACGCGCATAATTTACGCGCATGTAACAATTCGTTCTACCGGTCCGTTGCCAAGTGTGTTGTTTACGCTGAGGGTATGAGAACGGATTGTAAACTGCGTCTAAATCAATCAGATTTCAGTATTTAACATGAAAGTATAATAAAAACTAGAATCTTGTTGCTATAGCAACAAAAAGGTCTTCCGTTCTCATATAAATGTATTATTGTGTAAAAAAAACAAAACGAAAAAAAAAAAACAAAAAAAAAACCCCACCAAACTTCTTTGAAAAATTTATCATCTATGTAAATTTTGTGTTTTCATCACTTACAGTTTCTAAGATCTGCTTAATAAGATAAACTACTTGAGATATTTGATATCTCTCGCCGGAAGTAGATCTTTTTTTGTTTATTTAACATCGCATAAATGACTTATTTAAGCATTACTATCTAGATAATTATTCTTTGTTAAAAAAAATAAAGTTTAAAAAAATAATTTTAAAGTTCTTCCGGTGCCGACCGGAAGTTACGCCGACCAAAACAAAATTGTGTAAACTTGTCTTCATACACAGGTCTATTATACCACAAAGTTTGGTTGTTCAAGTCATTACCGTATTTGAGATTTTGAGGAGTTAAGGTATTTTGCCTCGGGACAGGAAACGGACAAACGGAAGTGTATAATGAAAATTAAAGTTACCTTTTTATAAAAAGTAGACAAGGTGACTTTATTGCCTAACATTTTATCTTAAAATATTGAAGAGAAACAGTAAAACTAAAAAACAGCTTGATTTTTTCAACTCTTCCGGTGTAGACCGGAAGTGACGGTTGACAAAATGAAAACTGTTAAACACATATTCTATCTAATGTCTATCATCCATGTTAGTTTCATTTTTTAGTCACTTACAGTTTCTAAAATCTCGTTGTTACAACATTTGTTTAAAAAAGACAACCGGAGATATTTGAGATATCTCACCGGAAGTAATTTTTTTTTGCTTATTTATCATCGGATAGATGACATATGTTATCATTTATACTTATATTTCAATTCTGTGTTTAAAAAATTAAATGCATAAAAAAATAATTTTTGAAATGCTTCCGGTGACGACCGGAAGTTACGACGAACAAAACAAAATAGTTTAAACACATCTACACATATAGGTCTATCATCCCACAACGTCTGAATGTGAAAGTCTTTATCGTTTTTGAGATCTCGAGGTGACAAGCTTTTTTGTAGCGGGACAGGATACCGACGACCGGAAATGAATTTTGAGAAAATGAAAAAAACGCCTGGAGATATTATCATTATCTATCATTCCTGAAAATTTCAGGAAAATCTATCCACTCATCTCTGAGAAATTCTGCCGACAAAAAAGGGGAAAAAAATAATAATAATAATAATAACTAGACTCTTGTTGCTATAGCAACAAAAAGGTCTTCCGTTCCTTATGTATTAATCTTAAAAAAATTCATTTGTCTTGTAAAACGAAAATGGATATAACATATACTGTAATGAAATTTCCCACTTATCATTTCTATGTAAAACAAAACAAAAAGACAAAAAGTCAATTTTTGAGTACTTTCTGTGACGACCGGAAGTTACGCTGGATCAGACAGAACATAGTAGACATATCCTCATACATTGTTCTGTCTTTCCTTAAAGTTTTGATGTTCAAGTTTTTGTTACTTATGAGATCTCGTTGAGAAAAGGTTTCTGTTTCAGGACCGGAAACGGACAAACGGAAGTAATTAAGGAAATTAAAAGTAGATATTTTTAGTACATTTACCTACGGTACGTTACTGTTCATCACACTGAGTAAATTGTTTAAAAAAAATCTAAACTTTAAAAAAAAAACTTCTTTTGCTTGAACGCTTCGAGTGAGAACCGGAAGTGACGGACGACCAAATGAAACCCGTTGAACACATGTTCAATCAAATGTCTTTCATCTATATAAGTTTTGTATCTTGGTCTCTTACAGTTTCTGAGATCTCCGGGTACAACATTTTTATAAAAGAAAACTACCTGAGATATTTGAGATGTCTCACCCACCGGAAGTAGAATTTTTTCGTTTATTTATCCATGTGTAGATGAACTTTTGTATTTCTGTTGCTAAAATGTAACTTCCATACTAAATAACCCAAATATTATTAAATAATCAAATCTTGGTGTACTTCCTGTGACGACCGGAAGTTACGCCGGATAAAACAAAATATAGTAAATACATGTTCATACATAGTTCTATCATCCCACAAAGTTTGGTTGTTCAAGTCGTTACCGTTTTTGATAGACATTAGATCTCGTCAAAATCAGTTTTTTTTTGTCTCGGGACAGGAAACGGACAAACGGAAGTGCTCAATGAAAAATTAATTTATTATTTGTTGTGTACTTGCCCATCAAACATTATTGTTCATCGAGCTAACTAATACTATCAAAGGAAAACAGTTAAACTGATAAATAGCTTGATTTGTTTAAACTCTTCTGGTGTAGACCGGAAGTGACGGTCGACAAAATAAAACCAGTTAAACACATCTTCAATCTAATGTCTATCATCCATAAAAGTTTCGTGTCTTCATCACTTATAGTTTTTGAGATCTCGTGGGAACAAAATATGTTATAAAAAAGTTACTTGAGATAATTGAGATATTTCACCGGAAGTAGAATGTTCTTGTTTATATATCATCGCTTAGATGACACATGTAAGGATTTATACTATCAGATTCATTTTATGTAAAATAAGTTTAATACATAAATAAAATAATTTTTGAAGTACTTCCGGTGACGACCGGAAGTTACGACGAACAAAACAAAATAGTTTAAACACATCTACAGATATAGGTCTATCATCCAAGAAAGTCTGGATGTTCAAGTGTTTGCCGATTCTGAGATCTTGAGGGAACAAGGTTTGTTGACGCGGGACTGGAAACGGACGAACGGAAATGAATTTTGAAAAAATGAAAAAAACGCCTCGAGATATTATCATTCTCTATCATCCCTGAAAATTTCAGGGAAATCCATAAAGCCATCTCTGAGAAATTCTGCCGACAAAAAAAGGGGAAAAAAAAAATAATAATAAGAAAGAAAAAACACTACAATCACTATAAGGTCTTCCGTTGGAAACGGAAGACCTTAATAAGAAAGAAAAAACCTTACAATCACTATAAGGTCTTCCGTTGGAAACGGAAGACCTTAAAAAGCATGTGTCAGACGAGGTAAAGTTCAAAGAAATCTGTGATGTATATGGAAACAAGTTTATGTCATTGAGACAAGTTTACAGGTGGGTCAGAAAATTCAAAAACAGACATTAAGGATAAGCAATGACATGGAGCATCTCGTACGACTTCAACGGATGCAAAACAAAAATAACTGATATTATAACTAATGATGGTTGATTCACCATTAACCAAATAGTAAATTTAGAAGGCATTTCATCGGGGACAGTATTTACAATTTTAAAGAAACACATTGACCCCCCAAAGGTTAGTGCAATATAGATAACACATCTATTAACAGAAAAACAAAAACGACTGAAATGTATAGAAAACTGCTTAAAATCTACAAAAATTGCAATTGACGACGTATATCGTAATTCTTACAGGTGATGAAACATGGATACACTATTTTGAACCTCAGAAGAAAAGATAAGGTTGACTAGAAAGGCAAAAGGCCCGGTTATAGCAAAACGATGCCAAAGAACAAAGAAACTATTAAAATTTTGTTGAAACTAAAATGATAAAGTTTAAACAAATCCTTTACAGTTCTTATTCCAAACAGTATTGGCCCGTAAACTCGTGCGTACAAATTCTTCAATAAACAACAGGTGCTCACTAACCATGAAAAAGTCCGTGCACCCGGACGGTTACCATCCGATATTGTCAAAAACAATACCATTATCGATTGTTTAAATTTTATAAATACAAACAATAAATATAGAAAAATTATACTAAATGTGATATTGCACAGTCTCTTTTTTCCGCTAGTATATATAATGTTTAAAAACATCTACTCTACATGACTCAGAATAAAAACACTGCATATTTAGAAGAAGAAAAAAAACCATTAAGCTGTCATCTTTGATAAAAATGTCATGTCTCCTAAATGTACGACAAGGGTTATGGCTGGGGGTAAGGGTGTACACATATTTGTCCTATTATTATACCCCCGCTCCGAAGGAGAAGGGGGTATACCGTTTTACCCTTGTGTGTCTGTCTGTCCCTCCGTAACAAAAATTTCGGTCGCATTTATCTCAGCAACTATTTATCGCAGATGCTTGAACTTTTAGCACACTATTTGTTAAGGCATGCCATATCGTGGGATATATTTTTGTACCAATCGGACGTCAACTTCCTGTTAAATGACGACTTTGCTTATTTTCATGGCTTACGGCCATCTAGTTACTGGATAATCTTTACGGCAAAGAGTTCACAATAATCTGAACATGGGCGACACAAAATAGTTGTGTAATATCCAAATGTTGTAATGTTTACTGTTTGTTGTTTGTAATAAATATATTTAATCAAGATAATATGTTTCCCGTATGTTTAGTATCACGTACGTTATTGTAACCAATATGAATTAACCTTAGTTTGTTAAATTTAAATAAACTCGAAACCTAACTCGAATGAGTATTAAATACCGTGTTTTCCCGACGCTGCTTTTGCATAGCGGTGAAGATACCCCGCCATGCATCACACAGTGCCGCCATGCTTCCCGCTATGCATACTTATTATAAAGCAAACAATCTTTTTTCCAATTATTTCACATCTTAACAGTGATAAGTAGATGTAAAATTGCCGTTATTCTGTTCAATCTTCATAGAAACGCTTGCACCCGCAGAGCGTCGCTAACTCCGACATCGATCTCAGCAAGGGGGCAGACGTGGTTAACGGTTAAAAGACTGAGCTTTTGGTTGAGATATATTGAAACTGAAATTATAATTAGGTAATAAATGCATATATGGAGGGGTGATTACTTTTTGTTTTAATATAATGTGCTTTCTTCGAGACCTCCGCCATTATCGAATGTTGTGGATTTTCCAAAATCTAAAATAGCACAATGTTCATTCGATGGCGTTAGCTTGGTTGTGCTATGATTAAACTGTTTATTTGCCGTAAAAATATTGACAACTTGAGCAAATGTTCTCAAATAAGAAAAAAAATACAGTTAATTGCAAGTCATACACTGAAGCGATGTCACATGACTATAATATAGAGACATCGTATAGTATGCCTCTGAAAATGACTGTGTGCACGTCATGTAAAGAGACTGACTGCAAAGTTATAGTGCAGTAATTAATTTTAATTAAATTTGGTGTCAAAATATCACAGAATCGTTCATGTAAACCCCACATTTAAAAAAAATATCAACTATCCAGAATAAGTTGAAACAAGTTTGCTGTAATTGCATAGTTCTGCCTGTTTCTTGGCCTCCCCTCCTCCCCCCAAAAAGGTTATCTCTGTTTAAAGGAAAAATAATAAAACAGAAGGTATTAGAACTGCCTTGTGAATCTATATTAATTGTAAAAGCTTCTAAAGGTCGGCCTCTTGAAAAAATTGATTTTGAAAAAAA
The DNA here is from genome assembly GCA_020458035.1 of Magallana ariakensis. Lineage (NCBI taxonomy): Eukaryota > Metazoa > Mollusca > Bivalvia > Ostreida > Ostreidae > Magallana > Magallana ariakensis. Next base: position 53,899,974 of record CM035811.1, on the reverse strand, counting down.
AAATGCTATTAGTTTTGCTAGAAAAAAACCCAGAAAAAATATAATTCATACCGGTATATGAATTACAAATAAAATGAAATAATACTTGTTGATGTAGATTTCATGAGAATGCATTAATTATAGTACATAACATGCAGTAATTTGATCATATGGTTATATTATTTTTACACGCAGTGATTTCGCGCTGGCTGTGTCGCTGTTACGTCCCTCCATGCATCAAACATTTTCTGGGGGAAAACACTGAAATGGCAACAGCGCCATGTTTAAGTCAAGTATGAAAAGAAGGGCATAGAACTCTAACGTCATGACATTTTCGCGCCAGTTAATAGTGCGTAGGAATACAAGGTATACTGATATTCGAGAGCAGGTTGATTTACAGCGTTTTGTGTCTTACATCGTTGAATGGATTTACTGTTAATGTACTTCAGTCGTTGGATAAAAGAAAGAAACAAATTGTCTCATATTGGAGTTTGAGTTTGAAAACATCATACTTATTTCATGCAGTCCATGATTTTCACTAAATTAATGGTGGTTTCAACCATTTGATAAAAGAGGCGTTTAGATTTTAATCCTGTCTGTTTCGGTCACTAAGGTTCGACAAATCAATAAACGGGGCAGGCTGTTAGTTTCTATAGAGCTATAAATTAACTAGTTAATTTCTATAGAGCTATAAATAAACTAAAATTCTTTTCATTATCATATAATAACCGTGTGAACTTGTTAGTAATCGGCTAATTCGTTTGCCGATAAATGTAAATACGATACGGGAAATTATAATTACTTCATAAATCATTTAAATATCGCATTTGTAGTAAGATCATTCGGATTTATTGTTAAAATATAAAAACAGTTAGCTTACATTTCTTAATTTGATCTGTTCAGTTTGTAATCGGGCAGGGATATACGCCCCGGTTATCGGATATCGAAGAAATTATATGAAACGTGAAAAGTACAAACAAACAACGTCTGGGTGTTTTTTAATGCATTTATTAAGGTCTTCCGTTTCCAACGGAAGACCTTGTACTGATTCTGATGGTAATTCTTCATTAGGGTCTTCCGTTTCCAACGGAAGACCCTTTTGTTATTCTTCGGTTTCTTTTTATTATTATTATACTTTTTCTTTTTTTTCTGACTCCTTTTTGGCTTAATAACTCAAAAAGTTTTCAATCAATTTCAATGAAACTTTCAGCGATTGTTGCAAGTAAGCGTCCCTCAAAGATGTTAAAGCTTCAATGACAACGTCACTTCCGTTTTGACGTTACGTCATTTTTTAAATTTTAAAAAAGCCATTTTGTCCGGGGCATTTCTCAAAAACCCTTTACCATAGAGGCTTGAAATTTTTTATGATTATGAATTTGTCAATTTACCTGTGCAATAAGGCTGGAAATGGAAATCCATAACTTCCGGTCGAAACCGGAAGTGAATCAAATTTTTCGAAAAAATGAATTTTTTTATCAAATCAAAAAGGTATATGTGTTTTGTAGAGCACAATCAGTTGAATGTAACACTGAAATCCGTTTTAAAATCGGACCACGCATATCAGAGATATTTGGGTTCAAAAATTGATTTTTACGGAAATTTTGATTCCTCAGTGAAGATTCAGAAAATAGTGCAAAATTCACAGTGAAAGTAACTCCTACTGAAAACAATTCGTACTGGTCATAAAACTATATATAAAAATATGAAATTGTATGCATATTGTAGAGTTTGCAAAGCTAAATACAAAACTGAAATTTGTTTCAAAATCGGATGATGCATTGCAGATATATCGGGGATTAAATATTGATTTTTCCGGAAATTTTGATTTCGCAGTCAAGATTTAAAAAATAGTGTAAAATTCACACTAAAAGTAACTCCTGCTGAAAACAATTCGTAACGTTACAGGTCATATAACCGAACTCTGTTTTTTAAATAGTAAATCTGAGTGTTTATTGAAACGATTTCGTTTGATAATGTTACGTTGAATGTCTAAACTTCGTTTGGAAAAAGAGAAAATTTTGTCAACACGAATCGTAACAAAAACAAAGCAGCTGGAATTGGAGACACAGATCCCGATTCTAACAGCGAAAAGCGATCGAAAGTCATTTCTAAAAGTTGGTTAAATTGTTATTTAAATTGCAATATTAAGCCTTGCCTAATCGTCGCAGATCTTTCAGTTGTTGAATAATAGAACAACACGTATAATGTAGATTGGATCACTGAATATAGAGTTTGTAAAGATTTCAAATACGAATATGTATTTATTGTAATTATTTGCTTGCAAAATAAATGCATTAATATAATGCGTGTGAATCTATGCTCTGCATATTAAACACAAACTGATTAGTTTTAATCGAAATAATTATCGTACGATTCACCATGTCAACTCGCCATGTTTTGACTGCGAAGAACAGCTGATAGCGGTGTGTCAACATTTTTAAAAGAGGCATGGCCTGCAAGACGTCGATAGTGGGACATTCAGCTCAACTATCGTATGAGAGATTATAAAGGTATGTTTCAATACAGGATATGTCGTGTTGACTTTTTGTTTTCAAAGTATTTGTACTTTTCAATCTAATCCGAGATTCCTCTGACCTAACCTCCGCTTTTGACGTGCGTCACAATATTAAAGCGGATGTTAGAGTCAGAGGAATCTCGGAATATTTTCTGTCCCGTGTATTTTCACGTGTATGTTTTGCACATCAGTCTTTCGAATTTCTATTTATTATTTTCCTATGGATGTATGTCTTATTGTGTATTGACCAACACACCATACACTGTAAAACAGTGCAACTAAAAGGGGTGGGGGTCCCAAGGTACACAAGAGTAGAATGCTGTATTTAGAGTGCATGTTTGCATGATGATAACTTTACCTTAAATATTTGAATATAGCAGATCTTTACCATATTGCCTTTCACTTAATTTATAAATTAAAAAACTCAGACAGGCTTCATCTTTGCTAGCCAAGGGTTTTCGGTCCACTCCGTTCCCCATAAACGGGGAGTGAAGTGGACCAAAAACCATTGGCTAGCGAAGATGGACAAGCTTGTGCTTAATTAAAGATATTTGACATGGTAAATATTCAATCTAATTAAAATTAGACCTTTCGTCTGGCTCTTAGACTGTTATATATTGTTATACAGGTTGGGACCAATCGCCCAAATGGGATATAATAGCCCGTTTGGGATATAATAGCCCAAATGGGATATAAATTTAAAGTGCAAAAAATAAAAAAAATTGATTTTGAAATTTTTGATATAAATCCGCATTAGAATAGATGAAATGTAACAACTTTTGGTAAACAACTTTTTCTGTAACCGCACTATTACGGAGATTGATCCCTCAGTATATCCAAAACTTCTTGGGGATCAATCTTACAAACTATAGACATATAGAAAAACTTCTTAACCAAAAGTTGTCGCATTTGATACACATTAATGCAGATTTATATCAAAAATTTCAAAATCAAAAATTTTTATTTTTTGCACTTTAAATTTATATCCCATTTGGGCTATTATATCCCGAACGGGCTACTATATCCCATTCGGGCGATTGGTCCCAACCTGTTATAGCTGGGGAAAGAGCATGTAAAACAGAGTGCAAGATGAGAAGAACTTAATATTATATCAAGGTCAGATTTTAGGTTAATGTAATGTTCCCTGATATCTATAAAACAGTCTTCTCAAGATTTAATTATTTCACTTTAAAAATTGTTTACATACAATGCATATCACATCATTCTACAATGTATGTAAACAATTTTTAAAGTAAGACAAATGTAATAATTTTTACTGCATGTGCCTCAGATCTCTCTCTCACTCTCTCTCTCTCTCTCTCTCTCTCTTTCTCTCTCTCGTGCTTATAATCTTGGCAAAGCATCAGAGAGCAACTAAATTTTGTAACAAAAATATCTCTGTCTAGTAAAAGAAATCAACAGTGCATTGAATTTTAAAATGAGCATGTTATCACTCCCTTATTTTTTGAATGTGCAACCAAAATCCAATTTTTAAAACATGAAATTAATAAGAAAAAAGACTTTCACTATATTTATTCGCAAAAAAACCCTCAGTAGAATTGATAAAACATGGTATAGCAAAAGCTTATTCTTTGACACTGTTCGGATGGGTAATATTCCCTTGTTACAGTAGTCTACGAATTGAAAAATTGACTGTCGCACAACAAGAAAAAAGCCCGAATATTCTCTCTCTCTCTCTCTCTCTCTCTCTCTCTCTCTCTCTCTCTCTCTCTCTCTCTCTCTCTCTCTCTCTCTCAATTTGATATGTGTCTATACCTGTAATATAATAATGTTATATTATGACTTGATATGCAAAGTTTTGTATTTGTAGTGCCTAAAATAATGTTAATGTTATGTATTGGGATATGTCATACTTATTACACTGCATGGCCAGTGTATTTTTTCCAGAAATACTATGCATATGTTAGTGTAAACACAACTATTGCATGTATTAGTACATGTATGTTAACACAGCTAATTGATTTTTTTTCAATTTCAGCTCAAAATGGACTGTTGTTACCACACGGCGACCACAAGGCTTTTACCTGTTGATTCTTGTGGTTTCAGCTCTTAAGGTTAACCTGTCACCTCTACCCACATGCATAATCCTTGTGTTCTACAGACTATTTACCGGTAATTCAAATTAAATCGGATAATTCATGAACAATAATGGAACTTTAAGAAAGTATCATGCCTTGTTGTGGTTTGTGTTTGATAAGAAATTATGAAAAACAAAATTAAGGGTGTTTAAACAAATTTACAATTGTTAGTTGTGAAAATTTGTTTTTCAATAAAAGTTGCAATTATGTTTCCTTTATTTTGTATTTTATAATATTATTTAGATGGGTTTACATAATTGAAAAATCACCCCCTCTTTTCAATTGTTACCATTAAGATTACATGTAGGATATGTAAATGTACATTTGACCTTGAAATAACATTTGCAATGATAATTACTTTTGAAATAAACAAGATACAACATATTTTTACCTTTTTAATGTATATCTGCATAAAAATTTAGGAAAACATGTAAAATTTGAACATTTTTCATAGAATTCTCCTCCGACTCCAGGTGTGTTTGAATTTAATTTTAATTTGAGGCAGATGTCTAACTTGTAGGACTTACTGTTTTAGCATGGTTAAAAGGAGACTAGAAACCAGAATATATTAGATATTCACTAAATATGATTGTTAGCTTACTTTTTTCATGAAAATAAGAAATCACATGCAGGAAAGCATGTCTATTTGTTAATTCAAATGCTACAAATCATCCAATAAACTAAAAAAGATCAAATTTTAGTATCATTGATGATTGATTTCAAATATGTGTGAGAACTGACTCAAAGAAACTGCCACAAGTTTCATAAAATTAGGTAAAAGATTTCAAACCATGGCTGTTAATGAAAATCAAAAGATAGGGGGTGGGTATACATGTAAGGGCATTTCTAAGCGATTTAATGCTTTTATCATGATAATATCATGTAGATGTATGTTGTATTGAAAAAAGTTTCTTATTAAGGCAGGTTGAACAACAGTTGACCTCTAAAAGGTCAGGTAAAGATGTTTTACTATGGAGAACCCTATGAATCTGTGTTGAATAGAGGAAAGTGGAAATGGTGGGTTCACTTAAATGGCCATATTTTTCTTAAACCTCAATGGAATTGGCAATATGTGGTATACTTTTTCTTAGAATTGCATTAGCTTTCTAAGTCTAAGACAAAACGCCTTTTCATAAAGTGTTAGTGTACTAAGTTAAAGGTAGCAAGGGACAGTTTCAGATAAAGTACCCGTTAATCTATTTGTAAAATTGAGAGTTGCTGTACTTGAAGGCTTATGAGTGTTGTTAAGATTCATGAAATGAATCTTGATGGTTATCATTAGTTAGAGGGATGTCTCTTGTTGGAATTGGTATGCAATATGAAAGCTCCTAATGTTAAGTACATGAGAAGCAGAAGTAAATTGTGAAACTTGGGGCTATGACATTTGTGTTGACTTTACACAGTGAAATTGCAGGTTACAAAGGGAGGTTATATAACTCGAAATGTAGATGGATGGAACATTATATACCTATTTACTGGCTATGAGGATGATAGCAAGTTTATTGTCCCCCTAGACAGCAACTATTTCACGAGGCGAAACCGAGTGAAATAGTTGCTGTCGAGGGGGTGGGGGCAATAAACTTGCTATTGTCCGAATAGTCAGTAAATAGGTATTTTATTATACCGAAGAAACCTTCATTTGTCGGCAATGCAGAATTTTTTTATTATAAACAAATTGGAGTTATCGGACTTTGAATTTAATGTAGGAATCGGATTATGTCAGAGGTGGTCCGAGTTTAAAAAGGAGGGAAATCGAATGCTGCTGATGAATGGTTTTGATGACTATTCACCATGGGCAGATAGCACAGAAACCATTCACGATTAGATAGAAAAGCATGTTTATGCATGTGCCCTAAAGTGATCAGTTTGTTCGTCTGTCCGTCCATCCGTCTGTCCGTCCATCTGAGATCGCTTGTCCGGAGCATAGCTTCTCTCCCCTTGGCCCAATCTGGCTCATACCTTATCCACAGAGTGCCTTTGGGTAAAGGGTGTGCAGTGACCTTGAACCATGTTTCTAGGTCAAAGGCTAAGGTCATAGCAGAATTATATATACAATCCTTGTCTGGGGCATATCTTCTCTCCCTTTGGTCCAATCTGGCTAATACTTCACTCATAGAGTGTCTATGGTCAAACAATGTGCAGTGACTTTGAATGAATTTTGTAGATAAAGGGTCAGAATCATATCTGATCACGCGAAAATTCTTTTTTCAGAACATTTATACTATCCACTTGGCCCAATTTGGCTCAGACTTCACATAAACAGAGCTTTTTAATAAAGGGTGTGTAGTGACCTTGAACCAATTTTCAAGGTCAACTGTGAAGGTCAGAGCAGAATTATATATAAAAAAAATCCTTGTCCGGAGTATATCTTCTTTCCCTATGCTCCAATCTGGCTCATACTTCACCTACATGATGCTTTTGATCAAAGGATATGCAATGGTGTAGATCAAGTGTCAAGGTCATATCAGATCACACAAAAATCCTTATTTCAAGAGCATATATATATTCTCCTTTTAGCCCCTACTTGGCTAATACTTTACCTAAACAGCGCTTTTTGGTTAATGGCATGCAGTGACCTTGAACAAAGTCAATGTGAAGGTCATAGCAGATCTCTTTTAAATCAGTTTTAGACCGTAGATTATTTCCCAGTGGCTTAATCTTGTTCAGACTGAACAAAAATGTCTGTATGTTAGATTGAATTAGAAGTTCTATGCCAGCTGGAAAAATTTCTAAGTTGTAGGTCAAGGTCAAAGCAAAATCCTCTGAAATAATTTAAGCGAGGCCCTTTGAAATGGTCATCATCTCAATGTTGTCTAGTTCATAGTAAGTTTATATTGAAAATATTCAAAGAAGTATAATAAAGTAAACTATACATCAGTAAGTTTCTGACAATTGAGTTGCAACAAGCACACAATACGGAATTTGAAGGTCAACCCTTTGAAAAGCGGTGTAGAGGAAAAGTTGCTCAGAATAATGTTTTAAACAAAATGCTACCTAAAATGTTTTGGTTGGTGGCCCCGTTAAGGAGTTTAAGTGTCGGCCCCAAAAACACATTTGTTCAGGTATAACTTGAACGGTCAACAATTCTTGAACACTTGTTGAACAAAATATGTTTATATTTACAAGACCTTTTATTTGATATAAAAAAGGGGGCTTGCCCCTCAAATTAGGGGCCAGCAGGGCTCCAAACTCTTTTCATAATTACTATTTCCGGAGAAATAGTTTGTTATTAATCATAAACGCAAAAAGAGCTCATCAAGCTAAATTTAAAACTTAAATCCGTTTAAAAATTTGACGATTGATTACGGGATATAACCGTTAAACAATTGATTTTTACGGAAATTTTAATTCTGCATTCTAGGTTTAAAAAATAGATGTTAGTTCAAAGTTAAGTTAACTTGTACCTAAAATAATTCAAAAATTGTTTAGTCGTACATAAAAACATCCGGATTTTTTTGTTATGTCGTTCTTGAAATAGTTAAAGTTTTTCTTAATTCGTACTAAAAATCATTCGGATTTTGTTAAGTCGTACCAAGAATCATTCGATTTTTTTTATTTTTTTGTACTTTAGTTATTTTTGTTACTAGTTTAAAAACTCTGCTTCTTAGAGGGACTTCTAGCTTCACTTTCGACATTAACGGAAGACCCACTCGTTGCTTTGCAACGAGCTTTGCTCTAGTTATTGTTATTCTTCTTCTAGACGTTTTTAAAACCTCAATAACTTATTTGTTTGTCATCCGATTTCATTCAAATTTTCACGGTATATTGTAAATTGTATTAGGTTTCTAGAGCACAAAAAAAAATTGAAATCCCAACTTCCGGTTTTGAGTTATTCCCCTTTTTCTAAAATTTTAGGGGCATTAGTTTCCAGACAAAGGCTCCGAAATGGTCCGCAACAAATAATTTATAGTTAAAAATCTTTATTATTAACACTTTGAATATTGTCCTCTGATTTTTGTATTTTAGTTTTTTCCAATTATTCCACTCGAATTAATCAATCGAAATCTATGTTTTAAAAATAGCAAAATTTTTCTCATGTTTTAGCTTCGTAACTTTTTAGTTTGAAATATTTTCTAAATACATATAGAACAAAAGTTGTGCATAATGTTAAGGGCTTTCATTTGACACCAATAAAAAAGGGCTGGCCCCTTAAATTAAGGGCCAGTAGCCCTTAAAAGATTTTGCTTAATAACTAAAAAACAGTTAGGATTTCGATATGGCTGTCGCTGGAATAGTTGTCTGTTGGGATCTCATAAAGGTCGTTACAATGTTATTTTGTAAGTGATTTGTGTAGTATGAGTGTAAAAAGCTTTACATGTTAACATTTACCTGTTTTCATTTGGCAAGTTAACGAAGGTCTTTGTGCGTAAAACTGGCATAAAATTACCACAGAAAGTATGATGATTTATACAGGGGGCTTTAATTCATTAGAAAAAAAATTAGAACAAATGCTTTTTTTAAAGAAGTTTAAGTCATTGTTGTTTAGTTCTTATAGTGCACAAACCTTAAAGGCGAAAATCGGAAGACAAAACATTCTCTTTTTTTTCTAGTAAAACACAAAATACGTTTTGAAAAAAAAATTCTTTGCATTACATTTTAGTTATCATACTGCATGCATTTAAAATCCACCTTAAATCAGAGCTGTGTGCGTATCATTACGTAAGCTATCCCTCGCCCGCGGCCGAAAAATCGGTCACCATGGTCGCGGCTGGACTACCTAGCGGTCAGCGGTTATCTAATACACGAGAGTTGCGTCTCTCATATATGCGTTAATTTAGCTGCGAACTGAAGAATTGTTAAGAAATCGTTCAGTTAATTAATAAAAACAATACTGTACCATTCTCAATCTAATGCAATATCAAATATATTGATCAATTGTGGGTTTTAAGTAAAAAAAAAAAAAAGAATTTCTATTTGATAGATTTTAGTCATTAAATTACAAACTTTCCAAATCTTCCTAGGTTCTAAGCTGTGCGTGTGTATGTGTTAAACCTTTACGTAATCTATCCTTCGCCCGCGGCCGAGGAAATCAGCCACGGCTGCACTACCTAGCGGTAAACGGTTATCTAATACACAAGATTCGCACCCGCACACTTACATGAATATGAACGTGTTTGAGTTTATATAGCCGTAAATACACTGTACGCTGTTTTAATTTTATGTTATAAAAGTTTGTTCATTTTGTATTTATTTAAATTAAACATTGGAGAGTAAATTAAAAAGTCGTTCTGAAAATTAATAAAAGCGATATTACTCCAAATCGGAAATACTCGTCAGACATATTTAAATGGTTGGTTTGTAAGTCTTGTTTTAAAAACTGTACAAATAACAAAAAAACAAAAAACAACACAAATATTAAAACCTTTAAATAATGATCATCCCTCACACAGGGCCGAGGAGATCCCGCGCATGTGGACATCTTCTACATGTACCTTATCACGCGTGCATGTTTGGTATTTTGTACGAACGCAACTATTTTTATTATGTTTTCAACTATTATATTGGTTTAAGGTGACAGATAAATTTATTTTACTCGTATAGTTGATTTAGCATTGATTTATACGACAGCGTAAAAGGTAATTTAAAAATCAAATCATGATCAAAGTTCCATATTACATGTTTGCGGTAGGTGCTGGCACGATAAAAGAATTCCCTGAATTGAGGCATTCGGTGATTATTTTAAAGAATATTTACATGAGTTTTGAAACAAGTTTTGTTTAGATTCTATCGGTCACATATTAATAACTTCTGTAGTGTTTCTACATGATCGTTCGTTTCATTGTGAAAACGAACTTATTTCTGTGTTGCCCTCCCACCGCCCCGCTGCCAAGTGCTCTTTTTTTTTAAATTCCAGATCTGTCGAAAATCATTTGATAGTGACTTCTTCTCATGTGTAACATTTTCTCTTGAACGTGTTTCTCTTTCCCTCCCGTTTTTTTATTCGATCAGTCTTTGTAAATTTCTTTATTGCGTAAATTCAATCGCCAGGTGCTACCGAAAATTTTGAGTCGCTTCAGCGCACACAGCTCAGAACATATATAGTCCCAGGTTATTTATGGCTACAGATCATCAATTGTTATGCAATTAATCAACAGTTCGAAGGGTGTTTTCTTCAAAGTGGTCAATTATCAAACAATAAGACTTTCATTTTCACATTAAAGTTGCGAGATCGTAATCTGAGAACGTGGCTATAATAAATTAACCTGTTGAACATGCTAAACTTCTATGATATATAGTTATGAACAGAATAATATATATTATAATTTACAGTTTTAAGTCAAAGGTAATTTGTTCTTGGGATTGGATGTTATGAAATACGACTACATTATGCTATGCAGGCGGTCGCCATAGAAATCATCAAAGTATTGCAAGTGTGGACAGATTAGTTCACTTGACTAACAGACTATAATATAGCGACATATTTGCCTCCAAAAAATATATGCGCTTCTCAAAGTTACACTTAAGTGAGATGGACATGTGAACCGTAACACCATAATTTTCGCTTATTTTTATTGAAGTTTCTCCCGTTTTTTTTTTCAAAATACATACGTAAACTTTCTCCGATAGAATTACTTTTGATCCAATAAAGGAGAAAAAACTGACATAAAAATGGGGATTTTGCATATTATTGCATCGTCGAGAGAAGTAATATTCATTTCTGTAAATTATGTTATTTAATTTTACGTTACATAGCGGTGTCTGTATATCAGGTGTAAAATTTAGACACTCACTTATGCATAAATTCTCCAGATGATCTTTGATAGTTGATTATTATTTTAAATGTTTAAGTCTACTCGTATTATTAAATAATATCAGCCCTGAAGAAATTTTCAGAGATGCCATCAATTTTGACTATTTACCAAATTTTGACAGCACGCAACAATTTCAAACTTGCACATCTTCAAAAAATTAGAAAGATTTAATTACAGAAGTTACATGTTTTTAAGGTGGGTTCGTTTCTTTTCAAAAATACATTTCCTTTCATGAATCATGAGTACATGTACGAGGGTTGTCCAAAAAGTTCGTGGACAATCGCGTTTTTGTTATTTTGAATGGGTTTATATATACATATTGTATATCTAAATCTTTGTCATGAAATTTCAAATCAAACTAAAGTGGTTTTGAGTGTTTTCCATAGAAATAAACTAAAATTTTAATGCATCAAAGATTTACGAAAAGGACGCACGGCCCAGCGTAAAAAATGTCCAAACTTTGTAATTGAGTTTTTAGATATAAATATTTACTGTTTTTATAAAATATTTCAAAACTTCATAATCTTCTATTGTGATGTAGTCTGTATGGTGATCTTCATTTTCATACGTCATTTGAAGCTATTATCAAAGTAGCAGTGGACTTTTGAAAAATATTACGACAAAAACATGTTTTTAAAAACGCCTGAAAAAGCGACGTCAGCTGACCGCACGGAACAGCGCGCCGTCATAAAATTGTGTCGACTAAGGTAAAACACTGATAGAAATAAAACAAACGATGGAGGAAACAAGAAAAACATCGAAATAGTTCGAGTTTACTTATCCACAAGTGGCACAAGCGATATTTTGATGGAGAATGCGATTGTAACCTCTGACCAAACGATGAATGCGGCATATTACTCTTATTTTTACCTACGACTACGATGATATAGAAACGTCGTTATAACTTAACGTCACACTGGGCCGTGCGGCCTGTATAGACAATGAATATATAATGACACCTTCAATAAAAAAAACGTACATTGCTCTGATTTTTATACATATAGATTTTTATACTCTATATTAAAATATTATGATACTTTCTTGATAATTGCGCCGTTATTCTGAGTAAAATTACATGTGTCCACGAACTTTTTGGACAACCCTCGTATATAACGATCCTTGCTACACTTAACAATTTAACTCGCCATTAAACTTCTCATTGTTTAAACCCCTGTCATAATGGAGCTGCGTCCTCACGGCGATCCCGCTGTGTCATTGAATAATGTAAAACGCCATGGTAAACGAACTAGAGTCTGCTACAGCGCCGTAACAATGCAACGGCATCTTCGTTCGCTGCGGTGGGATATCCTAGAACATTTTAGAACGCCATGCAACGGCGCGCACTTGCATGGCGTACCATGCACAAAGTATGCGCCGTGGCTCTGCGTTCTGATAAACACGCCGTAGAAGTGGAGTAAGGTCGCCGTGACAGCGCCGTAAAGTCTCCAACAGCGCATGTGCACACAGTCAGCGCGCAGAGCACGCCGTGGACGCGCGGTAAAAACTCCTAGCACGTCATGAGCGCTTGGCGGATACCCAGCAAGAGCGCAGTCAATTGCCAAGTAGAACTCTGTGGAAACGTAGTTGGGAGCTCTGTTAGAACGCCTCAGTCGCCGTCAGGATGCCGTGACATTTTTACTTGTAAAATTTTTAAATAAGATTGTATATTTTTTCTGAATTTTCGTTCCGATCCTACGGCGATTCCATGAAATTTACAACGCCGTGAACACGCCCTGGGAACGCAACTTGGTGTGAGAGGGCCTTAAAGAGTTTTCAAAACAATTACACAATCTGTGTTTGACAAATAGTTTTCCTAAAACATTTTCTTCCTGTCTTTATACAGATTTTCAATCACAACACGTTTTTATAACAAAAGCAGAAGTGACATTTTAGGCATTAGTCATTATAATCATTTGACACCGAATCATATTTGGAAATTTTCAACTCGCAGCAACAACGGAAGACCTACTCGTGGCTTTGCCACGAGCTCTGCTCTAGTTAGTCATATTGTCCGTCTAGTGAATTCTTATCTTTTTAAACTGTTGAATACTTTAAATGAACCAATAAAAATGTATTTTGTATAGTTATTATAGGATGTATTGTGTAACCTAAAATTTTCGCAGTAACTGCAAACTTACGCTATTAAAAGGGCCATTTTGGTAATTGTTGTAAAAACAACAACAACAACAACAAAGAGGAAACAAAATGGTAGTTCACAGTAGTTTTAGATGTGATAGTACATAAAAACCCGAACCAAAACTTTAACAGGAAATACATAAGGATATATTTCTTTTTTGCTGAAGTGTGTACATGTAGCTTATGATTTTCTTATGTTCCATTTATTTTAGCACTACTTATTTCTAATTACATCTAAAGGACGTGTGCACTTATATGGGGCCCCCGGTAAAAAGTGGAAAAAAATGATTCAAATTAAGCATAATTTTTTACCTAACATCACTTATTGGTATCGAATCCATAAGAAACAACAAGTTTTAGCGCTGAATTTACTATATATAAAAAGCACGAAGCTTTACAACATAATAGGGGTGAGCCGACACTCGTGATTTTGTATAGTAAATCGAGGACTGTTAATCATTTCCAAACCTTTGTTTACTGTCAGCATAACCGAGTACAAACTTGTGGAAAAGACAAAATACGCATTATACATTTAGAAAATTCCTGTGAAAATAAGAAGTTTGTACTACAATAGGCTGGTACAGAAAAATTAAAAACGTATGAACATTTCAAGGTTTTTCTTATAGCAAGCGAAAGTTATTACCTGCGTAACCCATGTTTGAACCCACGCATGGAATAAATTATTTCACACAATCACGTGGGCTCTATCTAGGTAGACGTTTGTCAGATGTGCTTACTGTAAAACATTGACACGTTTTAAATCGCTTTCCATCATCTTTGTATGGCCAGGAATGTTTGTTCGATCATTATGGTAATATGTTACTTCAAAGCTCTATTCGATTTTTTTTCAGACGTAAAATTATGCATATGGTATAGTTCAGCAAACGCGCCAATCGACCCACCAACAGAATAATGTTGATTCAAATGTCTCCTCTCTCTGATTTGAATAGCCACAATTCAAGTAGGTTCGGTTCGATTTTTCCGGATTAAAATCATTTATAGGCATTTAAAAATCCTCAAGTTTTTAAACTGTATGCTAATTTTGGTAAATTTAAGCGTGCATAAAAATCAGAACTATCCACCAGTGCTTACATATTACGGAAAAAAGCAATTTTTTTTTATATTTTCTACATAAAAACGGCACTGAAAAAGGGCTCATTCTCCATAGCTTAAGTGCACTTGTTATTTCACTTCCTCGTTGATGTTTTAAAGAATTTCCTTCTTTACGTTTTATTTCTGAATGCAACAACCGACTATCTAATGGTAAGTTTGTTAAAACAAATTAGACATCATATGTATATAACAAATACGCGGGGAAAAAGTACGGGAATTATCATGATAGAAATTAATTATAATTTTTAAGTATACTGCTCAATATTATTATAGCAAAAATGTATCGTATTCGTTAACTTTAAAAATCAAAGTAGACGTCACATGACCAGTATTTTTAAAAAAGTGATATTAAATTTCTGTTTATCACAGGAGGAAGTCTAAAATATAATCATTGGTTGAAAATATGTGTCTTTTTTTTAATTCTTTTTATTTTGAAACATGCATTTATTTAAAAATATAATGTTATATTTTAATTGTTTAAGCTGCAAAAAAGTAACGAAAGAGCATCTATTATAATGTTATGATTGTGTAGGCATTTTTTTACTTATTGTAGAATATTAACGCCTTTATTTTAAAATAAAATAATGTTTCGTTATTTTAATACCGAATGAGCCTCCCGAGCTTTCGTATATGATTTTTTTGTCTTCCTGTTTGGCGTTCTCTAAATTCTACTGTAGTGGCCGGGACTTGGAAGGCTTAGAAATTAAGCGATTGTATGTAATTACGCACTTCAGAGCAATAACGTTACACCCTTCATGCATAATTGTAAGTATGATAACGATATTATCAACTATTTAAATCATATATCCCCTTGTCTTTACAAACATTTTAACTGATTTAAGTAATTTAAGCATTTTTTAACAATCCACAAAATTAAACCTTTGTTGATATAAAGTTTTCATTGTGATACGATTTTGAATCAACTATCCCTTAAGTGACGCAACAAACTTGCATTGGAACTTGGTCAGGTTCACACTATTTTTAAATGCGCTTTTCCAAAAAAAAAAAAAAAAAAAAAAAGAAAAGAAAACTAAGATGAATCAGACGTTTTAAAAATTACCTTCCTTGTTGATGGTCTTACATGTATGTACTCTATTCTATATCAAACATTGGGCCTTTAGATAAATGCTGATGGTGTCATTGATTTTTTGTTAAAATAAACTTATGTTTAATATTCAAGATATTATAATAGATCATAAATAATACCTCGTAAAGAAATGTAATCTCCATAGATCAACTAAATACAATTTTCAGTATACATTTTTTTTATTTTTTAAAAGAAAAACGATGTTTTTTTTCATGAAAAGAATAACTGCGATCTGAATATCTGAAATAACTAACAAAGCTAATTTGTTTAACGAAATAGAGCTGTCATAGGCTCCTTTGTTCGATTTTTTTAAGTGTTTACGTAATAAGAAAACATTTTTAGGTTGGAGTTTACAACGAAGAATGCACTTAAGGTGGAATATGTTAGAATATTGCTTTTTAAACAAATAAAAACTAAACTAGAATCGAGCGCGTTGCAAATCAACGAGGAAGTCTTCCGTTACAGTTTCGTGTCAAGAAAGGATTGTCATTCAGTCTAATTAAATCCACCCCATCCTTCTTACACTTGTCAGGGTCTGAGAGATATTGAAAGAAGGTAATCTTCGCATAACATTTACTTCTGACCAATCAGGACTTTAGAAAACCAAATTGACCTCTACAAAAGGAGACAGAGAAATTATTTTATGCCTGGTTTTTTATCTCATTAAACAGAAAAAGGCATGTCTGTGATAAGTTGGGGTATATTTAGATTTTATGCAAATGTAGAGGTCATATGAAGATGACCTCTTCTTCTTCTATCAGACCCTGACGAGTGTAAGGAGAAGGGGGTGGTTATTATCAGACTGGATTGTCCTTGATAATAGTAAGTTCAGAAAATCGAAAACGATGCCCACTTTCATAGTATTATTCTCATACCAGGCACATTCTCAGTAAAACTTACTTCCTGATTTTATCATTTCAAGACAACTTAAAAAACACATCATACAGTCGTGTGCCATAAATGAGTGCGCAGAATTACCGCCGTAACCCTTTTTCGTCTGATGATTCTCTGACTTTTTTCTGCTTCGTTAATTTTATATTTCGAGTTATTCCCCTATGGAAAACAATTATCTTCTGCAAACCAACATTGCACCGAACAAGAAAAAAAATATGGGATGGCAGAAATAGGTCATCATACAGATGTAAAATGTTTGATTTTACAATCATGTATAAAACTGGAAGGATGATCGGAATAAACAGCAAAAGCTATGAGGCAAGGTTTTGAAAAACTTAAGAACAGAATAATGCGAACATTCGTAACTCGAAGTGAAATTTGTTGAAAAGGGATACCGCTAAATGACTAAGTCGCACTTTAGAGTCCCCGGAAATAACAGAAAACATGCTTTTAAGAATCAAAAAACTTGATTCATTGCAAAAACAGATTCAAATGTGTTGAATAAAACCTCCAGTAGACTGTTTCTCAACAGGAATTGTTCGTCACTTTATATATCCCCGATAGTATGTTAAACAAGATAACACAGATTTTATTTTCAATTAAACAGAGCAGGAAAACAATATCAATGCGGTTTTGTTTATGGCAAACATAATGTTCAGACATTAATATCATCAAAAGCTTAAGAAAAAAATGATAACAAGGGAGAAGCCGTCCAAAATTGTTATGACCAAGGAAGATATGTTGTTGGAATTTCGAGTAGTCTCCCTTTATACTGAATACGAAGCCTTTACATTGCCAAACGAAGGAAATTCAAAGATTATCCATTTACTTTGTTATTATAAATAGCTTGTGTAAAAAATTCAGGTGAAGACGAGACTTTAGTAAACGTCGGCCATTTTGTAAACTCATTTATGGCAAACTACTGTATATGTACATTTATTAAATCATAATTCTGACCAGAAAATAAAAAATAAATATGTTTAAGTACAACTGATGACGTGATACAAACTAGGCCTATATCATAGTTTTATCAGAACAAAATCGACTGTGCTGATGCATGGGAACAGTGTAAAGTTTTATAAACATTTCCATGTACGCATACTTACAGCTCTACTGCTAACAAATAGAATATTGTATGTAAAGTGCAGTGTTAACATTAAACGATTGAAACGAACACAAATTGTAAATAAACGATGATGCCCTCTCCTCTTGACTTGCCTTTGGTGGTATTAAAACACAATCACCAGCCCCACAAAGTGAAGAAGCATGATCCGGAGAACGTCTGAGACAGGTAAAGAGAAAATATCAGTAGTAAATTGTATAAAAAAATTTAATGGTATTTTTTTCACAGAATTTGCGTATAGATAAGGTTATTCAGTTCAAAACTAGCGCACTTACTTCTATCATATCAAATATACATACCCATGTAAATGTTTTAGTTATTACTTTTTTTTGTAAAATATACATGTATTGAACAATTTCGTGTATGTATATTTGCACTCTCCTCATTAACATGTGTCCATTTGTATCACTAACTGATTCCCAAATAGAATGGTATCATAGCTTTTTAAAAGTTATGATAACGAATTTCTACAGTTGAAAGATAGAGGAAAAACACATTTTATATAATAGAACAAAACTACCTTTATGGACTCATTCGCATTAATAAAATGAGGGAGCCACAATAACAATATTTCTTCTGTTTTAGTATTTCAGATTGTAACAAGTTTACCATGCGCGGATCTAGAAGGGGTGGGGGTTGGGGGTCAGGGCGGTCCAGCCCCCCCCCCTCCAGCAAAATTCTTTCTTTCAATTACCTTATAAAATTACCAGAAATAATATGCATCGGATCCCTGGCAAACTCATATAACCGTCGGACCCCCCCCCCCCCCCACCCGGACAAATTCTCTGGATCAGCACGTATTTACAATCTTCCATTTTGACAAGTCAGTGTAAAATAAAATATTTCATTAGGTTTTAAGTCGATATAGTTGCATTACAAACTCATACTAAACAGCTTCAATAAAAAGTGGGTTTTTTTTTTATCAATGTGCATATAACAAGAAATAAAAGCCCTTGAAGAACACATAAATATATATATATATATATATATATATATATATATATATATATATATATATATATATATATATGAATTAATTGTAACTTTGAGAAGTGCATATATAATTTGGGGAGGCAAATATGTCGCTAGTCTGTAAGTCAAATGAATTATGTCACAATGTGTTTCAAAGAAATAAGAGAACTGTCGACACTTGCAGTACTCCGGTGATTTCTATGGCGACCGACTGCATTTCATAACGTATTTCATAACTTCTAAACATAAGAACAAATAATTATATATTATTTAAGATCTTTGAATTAAAACTTATAATATATATTTAATTTTATTCATAGCTCTAGAAGTTAAACTAGTTAAACAGTTTAATTAACCTTTTTCTCATTACGATCTAGCACCTTTAATGTGAAAGATGATTGACTTCGAATAAGACGTCTATTGTTAAACAATAGCCTCTGCAGAAAAAGTCTAATGTAGAAAAATCCCTTAAGTTTCTAAACAATTGATAATTAAGTCTCGCAATTGTACATTTTCTTTTCCAGAAGGAGTATGCATGGTTTAATTTTATTTTGACAACTTTGGGGGGGGGGGGGGCGCCGAGTGCACTCCAATTGAATTCGCCACTCGGAAAAGTGAAACACATTAAAGAGAAAATATTATGAGTTAATTTAATAATTACAAATTATGAGTTAACAAAAATGATTTTTGCCACATTTTGATTTCTTTTTGCCAGTTTTAACCGCTACATCATTGAATCACATGTTTTAGTCCATTTCAATAACAAACTCAATTTTGTATTGCGCAAACATAATTTGGTCTTGGCCATTTGATGATCATCTTGAAAATTGAAGGAAGAAAACTTAATATTTACGATAGAGTTGGATTTTGGCCCATTTTTTTCTAAATTGAAAAAGATAGAACTTTACATGTTTTATCAGTATACGTCCTTAAACAATGGCAGGACGACCCACTTTTTAACAAAACTGACTGAACATCCTATTTCAATAGCATTTTGTTGCTCAATTAGCGTATACATATTTTGATGTCTTAATACCAATAAAATTTGAAGTCAATTTTTGAAGGTTTTGGAAATACTGAATGCAAATGATTACATATATTTTTTTTAATAAATGTAACAAAAGTGATATTTGTAAGAAAACAATTGTGGGTTTTTTAAGTGGACTTACATGTAAGTGGTTTAATGACTCGGCTTATACCCCCACGATCTTGTGTTTGCGGATAAAAAAACTTATATGAAGACGCGAACCTTGTGTATTAGGTAACTGCTGACCGCTAGGTAGTCCAGTTGCGACCGATCTCCTCGGCCGCAGGCGAGGGATAGGTTACATGTACTTGATGGAATACACATACAGCTTAGATCCCAAATAGATTTCAAATGCATGCAGTATAATAACTAAAATGTATTACAAAGAAGTTATTTTTTTTAATCAATAAATTGTGCTTTACTAGAAAAGAAAAAGAATGTTTATATTTTCTTTTTATCGTTTTTAAATGATTTTTTACAATAAGAACTTAACGAAAATGACATAATCCTCCCATGAAAGCATGTATATTTTAAACAAAAACTGTTTCTACACGTAATGCATTAACGAGGCCGAGTACAGTTCGAGTACGCACGCTTTTGCGCAGCGTTTTTTTTTTTTTTTTTTTTTTTTTTTGCATTGTAACGTCATCTTTTTGCTTGGTTGACGCCATGGCGTTATGGAATCAACTGCAAATATTTAACAAAACTTAACGAAAATAGCACGTTCGAGGCGTAAAATTGATATTACATTGTACAATAACATAAATATCTTGAAGTATAAGCTATATTTGGGCTCGGGTCGAAAACGTGAAGAGGGTTCAGCAAGCCTAGCCCTCTGTCACGTTTTCTTACCCAGCCTAAATATAACTTACATGTAAATACATGTATTTCAAGACATTAACCACGTAAAAAATTATATTTAAGACCCTTGTTATATATATATATATATATATATATATATATATATATATATATATATATATATATATATATATATATTTATATATTTACTGCTTAAATATGACTGAATGTTTTAATAATACTATATAGATCACCATTTCTGCCTTTGTTATATAAAAAAATAGCCATTATCCGACAAATCTGGGAAATTGGGTAAACAAAAAAAATGTATAAGACCCCTGAAACAAACCAGGAGGTAAAAAGTTTTTTCCTTTGATCATTTTATGTCTTTAAGCAATAACTTTCATATGTAGAACAGAGAAAAAAATTTCTAGGGCAGAAGTCTAAATAAAAAATTAAAATTTGCAAAATTGATACATTTCAAGCAAAACCCCACTGGGTCCTATGTTAAAAATTCACAAACTTTGAGATGACCCCCTAAGCAAACGATGTGGTAAATGTCTATTTTTTTAAAAATAATAATTATATCAGTAGAAATTAATGTAAAAATTTTCATTAAAAAATCTAGGGCATAACAAATTAGACCCGGCCTCGTTAAAGAATCACGTATAAACCGATACACTTTTTATTGTACTTTTATGTCAGTTGTACGGACAAAGACTTTTCGTTTAAAAAACCGGTGCATGTTAACAAGTAAAGCATATTTTAACTCATAAAACGCAATACCATAACAAATTAGCATAGTTACGACATTGATAAGATCCTTATGAACAACTTTTCCAGCGACAGCCAAATCGAAATCTTAACAGTTTTTGAGTTATAAAGCAAAATCTTTCAAGGGCTCTTGGCATCTAATTTAAGTAATTTTTCAAGTAATTTAATGTCAAATGAAAGCCCTTGATATTCTGCACAACTTTTAACTAAATGTTTTAACGATTTTTTTTTTATTTTTTTTTTGAGGGGGGGGGGGGGGGTTAAGAGATGTTTTTGCATTCCAGGTGCATATAAAATATCGTATTACGTCTTCCTTGAAACACGGTATGCAAATTCGAAAATTGTTACAATCTTCGGGTTTTGCGATTCCTCTACTTTGCATATATTGCATTGCTTTGATTCAATGTTATTTGGGGAAATGGAGAGCATTTGCTAAAATGATATAATGTACGAATTACTCAACACTTTTCCATATTTTTTTTTTAAAGAATCAAAACAAAGAGATAAAACGAAAATAAAATACGATTCCTGTGAATGAAATTGACGTTTTAGTTCTTTTAGTATACACTGTGTATTGTTAAACTGCAATATTCCACATTGTCTATTAAAAATTTGTGTTCTTTGTTTTGTTTTTCTATGCAATCATTTCATCATGTTATTTGATATGGTAAAGCAGTATTTTCTTTGATTTTATTTAAAAGCTACGAGCAACTAAGATATGTACTCTGTATCTCCCTACTTCACTCGAAAATCGGATCTGTATGTTTAAGGAATGCTAAAAAATTAACCAAGAGCATATTGTTAATGTTATAACACAATAGAGAATCAAATGAATATTTTTTTTAGTAATTGGTACGATTACAATATAGGGAGATTGGTCTATTTTTTAATAATATGTGATATTGTTTTATTTTTCCATATCTGCTCTCTCAGAGGAAAAAAATCCTTATTAAATTTTAGAAATTTGAAATGTTATTCGTTTCAAATGATGCTCTAGCTAAACAAGAGTTTGAATATTTTTAGTCCTGTTTTTCCCACCTATAATTACATTTACCTTTATGAACAAGCTTTAAAGAGAGAAATAAAAATTTTCTATCCTAGGATTTTCTGGCCTAAAACATCACACATAACTGTTTCTATTAAGAAAGAGGATTTTCTATTCGTGTCCTCTTTTTTTCAGTGCAAAATGAAAAATGAACACAACGCAATAACAGAAATGAACATGAATTTTATTCATTTTTGTAGTTGAACACAACATAATTTGGTGAACCCACCATCTTTTTTACACAAAATCACATTTTACAGTATCTTTAAACCTTCATATTCGACAATAACAGTCAAAATATTGGTGACTCCACCAATTTATTCATCGAATATCTCACTTACAAATAAACTTGGTGGGTCCACCAATAATAAGATATTGGCGATTCTATTAATTTGAACAGCATCACATGTCTCATTCACACAGGGCCCTGGTGGTTCCACCAAAAATCAGTTGTGAATTTGTCCGTATACAGTTTTGTATTTCATTCAAAGAATTGGTGAACCCACCAATAAAGCAATGGTAGCTACATATGTTATCAAATATTTCAGTTTTCAAGAAAACTTTATTGGTGATTCCACCTAAATGTACAAAAATCGTTTTGTATAAATATCTTACTAATTAAATTTGGTGAACTCACCAAAAATAAAAAATGCAGGCAGAATTTCAATATCCAAATATTTGGTGGATCCACCAAATGTAATTCTACAAATAAATTTAGAGTACAATGTTGGTGCATTCACCAAAAGTTTTCTAAACATGTAAATAAACAGAAAAAACACAAATCATGTCAGTTTATATACAAAACAAGAAAGTTAGTGAAACCACCAAAAAGACTGACAAAATTCAAAATAACCCTACTTGGTGGATCCACCAGAAATCAAGTTCTACGAATCATAAAAAATAGATTACAAAATTGGTGGATTCACCAAAGAAACCCCGAAAACAGTTTATCGCTGCTACTGAATAAATAAGTGGTGGACCCACCAGGATGAATGCTATGTTCAGTTTACATACAAGATCAGAGAGTTGGTGAATCCACCAGAAAGATCAACATATCATCTTAACTCATAATTATGGATTAAAATTCTTTTTAAAACAATGTCATTAAAGATAAATGGGGAGAGTTTAGAATTCCTCTTATGCTACGAATTTTGCGACGCTTAAACCATGCTTTTTTACCTCCTTCGGGTTTCTTGTTAGGAGAGTCACCCATCCCTATGTAGAACGTTTCCACTATCGAATTGTTGTATCTTAACTTGTAGTAAAGTGGACGAGTGAATTTTCTCAAATCGCACATTTTATTTTGTATTAAGGTCTGAATGTCATAATTAAATAAAGTTAATAATCATGGTGATATTAAGAATCGAAGTAGCTCAATGGGACCGTCGAACCTTTCGGCATCATTTGCTCTTCATTTTTTTGCTGAATCATGCGTTGACATCCTCATGTGCATATACTACCACAAAGAAGAAAAGGTGTACCTGAAAATACATTATTTTTCAATATTTTTAATTAGATTTTCGATAAAAGCAACAAAACTATGTTTCGAATAGCAAAAGTAATAATGCATTTCTATCCTTTTTGCCAATAAACTAAGGAAGCAGCTGCTTACATACACCTTTTGTATTTTAAGACGTGTGAGAAAATGTCCGTAACTATAATTTCATTTTTGCTTCATAAATAATTATTGTAAAAGTAATTTAAAAAAAAAAACTACTTTCATTTTTGAAATAGCATAAATGAAAAAAAGGTCGTAGACACGCTTTGGCGGATCCAAGTCATTGGACATAAAAATATATATTTGCAATAAAATACTCAGTAATATTAAATAAATACGTTAAGAGTAAGTATAATTAGAGGGAAGCTATTTAGAGTGTATTTAGAAATTATATTTCACAAATATTGAATAAATGAAACAGGCCATTTTGTTTCTTGAATGTGCGAAAGTAAGCGGGGTGACTAATTAACATCATAGCGGAAAGTGTAGGCGAAATTATCATGAATTGGACAGATACATGTACCTGGGATTGAACAACTTTTACAAAATACAAATAAGTTGAATTAATAAAACGAACCAATTCTTTTCATGAATACGCGATCATAGTTTTAGTGAATATAACTTTACAGAACGAGGTAATCAAGAACGCGGATTAACTAACAAAAATAATGGAGGAGAGTGTAGGGCGAGTTCATCAAGTTTCGGGCAGATACATTGGATCAGACAACTTAGGTTCAAAATATACAAATAAACATGCACTCGCATTTTTAGATTACATAAAATTTTATACCATTGATAAAGTAAACCTCATAAATTAACTGATTTGTGAGAAATGGATATATTTTGTTGACAATTCTACGTTAATATGAATAAATGGTGTATGCATAAAATAGGACGATACACATATATATATTTTAGCAGATATATTTAATTTGGGACGGTGTTAAAACTTAAAGCAACATTTATCCTTACAAAACAAAATCTAGAAAAGAGATACGTCACACTATACACCCCCTCCCCATGTCCTAATGCATGTACAGCTGTATTAATCGATTGAGAGTTTAGTGTTACATTTAATACAAAATTAAAAGATACTGCTAAAAACGGCAAATTTTCCAGTTGCATCGATAAAGTGCATATTGAACAGTGGAAAGCCGAAAAAGTTTGTATTTTTTCCTGTCAGGTCTAATAAAAATTCTAGGCAACATACATCAACTGTATACAGGTATATTATGATCAATTTCAGTTAAGATGTTTATCATTGTCTGCTCCTCTGAATCTTCCACCAGTTGCTACGTGATCATAGCTCAAGAAAAACAAATAAGGAAAAATTCGGACACAGTATAATATACACAGAAATCTGGTTCAACACACAAAGTCCATTAATGTATATCATCTAACATTGATTTGATTTTACTTTTTCCATCCCATAATTTATATATTAACTGCCTGTGAATTCATTTGACGATTTATAAAAGAAGTTGTTGTCAATTGCAAAATTTATATATGTTGATTAGATCAATTTAGTCTGAATTTCAATTAAAATGTGGTCAATTTTGATACATATGAATTTTATAATTAGAATACATAGAGACAGTCAAGAATATTTTTCTTTAACTAACGCAAATCAGCATAAACCTAATTAATATATAACAAACAGATTCAGTTGTTATCATTATCTCGATGAAAATCAAATCTTGAATAGCACACAATTTTGCAAAGTAAAAACTTTTATAAGTAATTGATTCATTAATTAACATTTAGCGTTTAACTTTATGAATCAAAATGTCGCAAGTTTGATTCATAAAAAGCGATTTGAAATTTCATTGATTGTACACGTCATGCATATTTATTTTCTGTTGTATTTTTTATTTAAGGAATAATTAATCATTCGTTGAGTATCATGAGGTGATAATTTTGGTCGGGGCGTGATCAAATCAAAAAAAGCCCGAAGGACTTTTATGATAGATTTGATCTCGCCCTGACCGAAATTATCGCCTCATAATATTCAAAGAATGATTCCTTATTACTTATGCTTACATAATTTTAAGCCATCATACGATTAAATATTATAATAAAAATAAGCAAACCCGATGGCGCCTCAATTTGGCGTCATTTGAAAGTATAAAATCGATACGTAGTGTTATCACAGGCAAGACACTGGAAAATGTAAATATTTATTTTTAAGCTGGGGAAACAACGTTTTTAACGACGTTTTTATTTACATGAAGCAACATGACCAAAATGATAATACGAGTAACTTTAGCCATGCTGTTTAATTGGACATTTTTTTAAAAGTATGCTACATTTTTAGATTTTTCGAGGCTATTTTTATACTTTATATCCGAACTTTTACGCGTCACAAAATTTCAAAAAATGTAAAAAAAAAAATTAGTAACTTCTTGTATTAGCGTCAGTCATTTTCGCGATCAAAAAAAAAATAGCAAACATGTTGCGAAAAAGCGAGCATTTGATCATCGTAGAAAATACCAGATAATCGTTATTGTCATGATTATCCCCCTGCACAAATTTCAACAATTAACAATCAATATCAAGTTCAAGTTGGTCGTCAGCATAAACATTACCTCTTTTCTAGTCCATCTAATCTTAATTATTTTAATTTAAGTTTGTGACTTAGTTAATTTTTGGAGGTATCTAAATCAATGTTGTCAACATTAAATAAATGCTTCCCAAATTACATAGAATAGTGTAGTGGCTTCTCAGCAAGGCTTAATTAGAACTCGGAACTTTCAAAACAAAGCATCCGGAAATTACTGACACAGCAAGATTATTCAGTGTTGACCACCTTATCTGACCACTCTATCTGAAACTAAAGCATTAACTAGGCAATTGAATTTAGATGAAATAATGAGATAATGCGCAGTGTGTATACCGGCCGAGTTAGGCAAGGCACTCCATTTGAATAACATGAATATGATGAAAGTCCAATTTTTGTGTGAATGTCAAAAATTAATTTCGACAGATTTTAATTCAGTTTATAGACAAATAGTTAAGGGATTTTTTAATTACTTACTATAAGGGCATTGTATACTACAAGTTCGAAAATCTTTTATATTGCAACTTTTATATAATTGAACGTGGTTCTCATCATTTCATTCGATTTTCAACAGGGATTTACCTCAAATATTTGGTATTGTTACAGATATATTAAAAATGAATATCGCTGCACACAGAACGTTTTCTGTATGATGCATACAAAATCAGATCGCTGTTTTGCACCAGATCTTTGGGAGATTGCAAATTAACATGTACATGTCGTTCATGTATGATGCATACAAAATCAGTACGCTGTTTTGCATCAGAGCTGTGGGAGATTGTAAATACATGTAGTTCAATTCTACATTAATTCTTCACGTGATCTCGAATTACTTAACATGTGATTGTTATCTGTCATACATTATTGTAGACTATGTGAATCTCAGTGACGTTGAGTTTTATACATAAATTTAAACTTTACATAAATAACATTTTTCTGTATGGAAATAATATTTAACTGTAGAATGAGCTATGTACACTTAATCCATACAACGATTTTGTCTATATCCCATCTACATGTACATGTACATGTATATATGACTAAATCATTAAAAAAACAAATATCAATATAAACAAGACACTTAATTGGTGGGTTTTTTTATTCTAAAATTTGATTCGAGATCCATGTTTTATGAATCAGAATATGAATACCATTTGCAATTCATTTCTTTCATCATTATAGACAAAGCAGTCCACCTCAAACAAACACTAACATTAAAACATGTTTTATATTCTTAGAGGCAAAAATATCATTATAAATATGCACTACATTAAAGTAAAGGTATGGTTTTTTATTGAATTCCTACAAATGTTCTAAATTTGTATGTAGCCTGTACTAAACGTTTTTTTTAAGTCAGTTTATGAAAATCAATCCGTTCTAGATCTACATGCACTTGTGTTTTCTTTGACAGACCTTTGAAGACTACGACGAATTTATCTAGCTCGAAGTTCTTTAGCTTCATGTCTCATGATCAATATTGATACAATATTATGATTTTTATAAGGAAGATTATAAACATAATCATGACTTTATAAAAGGGTTTAGATCGAAGCATATATTTTATAAACGTGTTAAGTGTATAAAAACCTACCTTCGGGTAATGCTTTTGAATGGATCTGTTCAGCCAGTAGATTCATCAATAGGAACTTGAACATCTGATTCAAAGGTAGAGAAATGTTCATAGCAACTTCCGAGTCCGAGTCTTCTAAACGGAAAAGAAGGAGCATTAGAATAAATTGGCAGTGATGTTGATTCATCTCTTAACATGGTCAATGCAGATGTATTTTAAAAATTGACAAATCGCCGAGTGAAAGTTGTTTGCCAATAGATAATTAAATTGTTCACGACATGATCTGTTATTCATAACGGAAACATCGAGAGTAATCTTCACAATCGTCTGTTCCTTGACCTATTTTCTCGGCATCCACATCGTTAGTATAAATATAGGGAATTCTTTAGATTATATTTTTATAAGTTGGAAAAAAGAAAATATTTGTGAGGACCAATTTGTACTCAAAGTAGTTTATTTTCTCTTCATAGTTTGAATCAACAATTTAAAAACGTACCTTTGACTAAGGATTTTTCTCCTCTTCATCCATGATTTACATGCAGTAATCGAATCTATTTGTTTGTATCCTCGAAATGCAAAGCTTGGAAACATCTGAAACAATTCAATAGCGCGGACCGACCTGTTTATACTAATACAAAAACGACACAGCACGGCTCCACGGCAATCATCCTACACTAATTAAGGCCGCACCTTAGACCACTCACTCAGTCTAGATTCAAACAAGAGCTTCTTTCATTATGTAACATGTTCTACTATTTATCCAAGTCTCTCTCTCTCTCTCTCTCTCTCTCTCTCTCTCTCTCTCTCTCTCTCTCATTTTATTTAAGTGTTTTGGTAAAGAGATTATGAGAGAGAGAGAGAGAGATGGAGGGAGAAAAAGATAGAGAGAAAGAGACGGACAGACAGGTACATGTAGGCAAACGGATGGACAAACAGACATTGTTGGTAATTTGTAACCAAACAGCCATAAGATAAGTCATAAAATTTGACTCACGGGTTTGTTAAACTATGCAAGGCAAACATGGTTGTTCACAATTTTTCTTTTATATCAAAAACTAACTCACAATGTTATACGAGGATTGTCCCAAAATTGCAAAGATAAGCGGCGTTATTCACTTAATAATGAAAATAAAAAATGAAAAGTTAAAAACAGCATAAAGAATGAATATCGCGACGAAAAGGACTTCTCAAATTCAATAATAAAGAAATTAAAATGATAATAAAAGTTGTTATTGCTCATTTATTTAACCAATTAAAAATTGTTTGATCTTATAGTAAAATGGCGACTTCAGCGTTTGAGGCGACGCAAAGATAATAACTTTTATAAAGATCTTTAAACAGATCCTACGGCGATTTAAATTTATATAAAAATTACATAATCGCTTAGAAATACATTTTAAGCAACAAAGAAAATCATCAGACGAGGAAGATGACATTAAGTGAAAAAGTAAAGAAAACCCCATCATAGACAGACGTTATATAAAATATAAATGCAGGCATGTTTGTTAACGACACATCGTAATTATAAATGTGCATGTGAAGAACATGTTCAAGGAAAATGTTTTCTCTGATGTTGTTAAAAATAAAACTATTGATCTAAGTATTCCTCGTGTAATTTGGAGATATGTATCATAAAGCTTCCTTAAATAATATGACTTATACGTTTAAATAATTGATCTGTAGTTAGCTTATTGATTGTAAGGATGTAATCCTCTCTCTCTCTCTCTCTCTCTCTCTCTCTCTCTCTCTCTCTCACTTTAAAACATTATTTTAATAAGCAGAAGTATGGGCAGTATTGTCGATCCTGGCGTTGACTCAGAGGGACAACGATTCTTCTTTATATGGAAGGTCTGTCGGCACACCTCTGTCAGATGGTACCGACGATGACCAGGGAATAGGCAGAGGTTTTACGAATTAAACATGGTTTACGGTTTGAAGTCTGTCATTACTTCATAGAGTCAACACAGTCAGTGATTTCATTGAAGTAAACATTTATATTATAATTCCGGAAATATTCACACATTTCCATCTCTTTTATTTTACATATACATATTTGATTTAAGGGTATATGAACGTATGAACGATGTAAAATCATTAATTACATGTAAGTATAAATATTTGCAAAAGCATTTTATTTCCCTTAAATCAACCTAATAAATAGCAAACACGTAAGCTAAGAACTCTTTCTTTTTACGTCTAAATGGTTAAAACACTACAGTGATGTCATTCCTTTGTTCCAGCAGTCTAAAATTTTACCTGTGACAATCCGATATTAGTGAGCTTCTTAATATCAGACCGTTACCAGTGGTTACAGAACTGATGTCCTTCAAAATCGGACTGTCTCGGGTAAATCAATAATGAAATTCAATGGCAGTGTATCATGGCAAAGTACGATATATGCCTCAAAAACTTCTATATGAAAAAATATCAGACAGTTCTCGGCCTTAACATGCCGGCGGACTCGAAACTGTCTGATGTTTTTTCATACAGAACTGTTTTCTGTATATATCCATTACTTATCGCATGAGCGCAAACCATGTTCTACATTGTAACAGTGGCGATTATTTCTTAATTGAACAGCAATTGCAATCACCTTAATTTGATGAATGATTTAAAACAGAAACAATTTCCGTATCAAAAGGATGTCATGATACTTGAATTTGAAGACCCCCCCCCTTAATTGGCCACCCTTTCTAAATTATAAAGCTGTACTTACTCGACAAATTATCTACCTCTTTTTTTCTTTTTTTATCTCTCTCAAAACTTCCAGATTTTGATATGTCTATTTGGGGATCTTACGACATGTAGATACCTTAATAAAATTTCTCTCTCTCTCTCTCTCTCTCTCTCTCTCTCTCTCTCTCTCTCTCTCTCTCTCTCTGTGATGGTTAACCATAACCCTGACCAACCTTGAAGACACAGCGGAATCGCTTTTGTTTTCTGCTTGGTACCCCGATTTTGAATTTTTGACGAGTGCCGATTTTGTAGTGGAGGATTTCATCGGGTAAAGTGCGATTTCTCCGCTTCACAGGCGGGTCCCGAATTTTGACATCGAGTGCAGATATTGACACAAACGGAGAATTTCATCGGGTAAAATAAGATTTATCCACTTCACAGGAAAGGCCCCTGCATGATACATGTACATGTATCTTCCCACCGAGCGCAGAGTATTGTCATTTCGATGGACGGGTCTGTGGATCCGTGCTGCGAGTTGGTCCTCACTTCGAGAACGGGAGCAGATTTGCCGGACCATCGCCGCAAAGCCTCTGCGGACCGGTCCGTCTTCCCTGTCCGCCGCCCCGACTCTGACAAGTCGAACATTACATGTACCATAGAGCCTCTGCGGAGTCGGGCGTCAACGGGTACGTTCTGCGTTCGCTTCGAAGGAGGGATACCGCTCCCGGAGCCGGGCCCAAACGCAGCACTGTCTTAGTGCTCCCAGTCCGTCCAGACTGAAGCAAACTTCCCCTGAGTCAGGATTTGGGTTAGGGTTAAATTGATTTGCTAAATCTGAATAACTTTTTTTTCAACTAATATTTTCATCATGGTAAAACACATTTAATATATAAAATGGTTGTCATTAGAAATGGTGGTAAAGTTAATAACTCTGAAAATGTTTTTATGATAACTCAGAGGTCGAAATTGTTGACGTATTTACTTATTCGGTGTTAGTTTCAAGTATAATGGCAAATTTGACTGCAATCAAAACTCAATTGCAACACAAGCGAAAAAATGTTTGTTCTTACTGTGGAAAAAGGTTAAAGAAAATAGTCTAAATGTTGAGAATACGCTCTCTGTATTTGATACATGTATTAGTTCTGTTCTGAACTATGGATGTGAAACTGAGGGTTTTTAATAAAGCTCCACAAGTTGAAAAAATACATATTGATTTTTTGGAAAAGAATTATGTCGCTTCGTAAATCTACCAATAATGGTATGGGTTACTTTGAATTTGGTAGATACCCTATGTATGTACAAAGAAAACTTCGTATTCTGAAATACTGGTGTAACCTGCTTACAACAAATAATTGTATACTTCAAAGCTGTTATAAGGAATTGTTATATGAATATGAAAAACAACAGGAAAAAATAAAAATTGGGTAAGCCTAGTTAGAAATGAACTTTATTGTTTGGGACTTGGAAATTTATGGGAACAGCAAGAAGTTACTAATGTTAAACAATTTGTTCTACTAGTGGAACAGCGCCTTACGGACGCGTTCTTACAGAATTGTTATAGTGTTTTCGAAAATTCTTCAAAATGTATAGTATACAAGGAAATAGCTTCACATGTATGTTTACAGAAATATCTTTTGAAACGGTTGTCACATAAAGAAAAGTCTATGTTATGTAAATATAGAATATCAACACATTCCTTAAACGTTGAAAACGGAAGGTATAATAACATACCTAGAAGTGACCGTAAATGTACTTTGTGTAATTCCCAAGAAATAGAAGACGAATTTCATTTTGTTCTGGTTTGCCCTGCTCTTTCGAATATTCGAGAAAAATACATAAAACCTTATAATTACCACATACGAAACCTTCCTTTTTCAAATTTATACAGTTGTTTCGTTATGATGACATCAAATTTATTCCGAAACTTTGTCAATATTAATTGAAAGCTTCGAAGCTGAGAGAGAATTTAATATGTTAATTAAGAAATAAACAGCAATTTAAAAAGTTCACCGGGATATGAAAATCGAAGTTGGTTGGTCACGTGATCAAATCCTGTGAAACCCGAAGGGCTTCTCAATAGATTTGATCACGTACCAACCAACTTCATATCCCGGTGAACAATTTAACATCTTATATTTACGTTTGAAAAAGACAAATTGTTCGGAACTGTTAAAATTACCGATATTTTATGTTGACAATAATCCAAGCGACAAGCGATAAGCGCGTGCGGTTATCATTGTGACGTCACGAAAACGTTCATACAGCTATTCTATAGGTTCATATAAGGAAGCGTATTTGCAAATGAAAATATTTCCTTATGATGTTATCTGCCTTACGTATATTAACATATATAGTATGTGTCAATAGTTTTGTACACTAGCTGTTAGCCCATCTGATATATAAACCATGTAGAATCCTCCGCCATTCTCCTGTTTATTGTGTGTAGTACTGTATGTACCTATGAGCCACATGGCTCCTGTGGTCAATAAAGAATGTATCCACACGTATAAAACCTGCGCGGGTGTAAGGGATGGGTATCTGGCTTAGGTGTGAATAAATGCAACAAGGGTTTGCAATTTTCCCATTTACCTGAAGTCCGATGAAACTATCCGAATAGTTTTTTTTTATGTTTTGTTGTCTTACTTGCCGAACTTTATCATGAGAGAGAGAGAAAGAGAGAGAGAGAGAGAGAGAGAGAGAGAGAGAGAGAGGGCGGTAAACTTCGTTTCTATATGAGGAACTTCAAAGATCTATGTATGCACATGAAACGATTTTAACGAACGGGAAACATACCATGCAAGTGAACAGAAATTGGACTTTCTCACATGTCATCTTTATATTGTTTAAATCACTTTCAGGCATTACATATACATGTGCTTCAAAGGGGGTTAATTTGCTACATGTAGGTACATGAACATGTATATTTTACATTGGGATTAACTTAGCTTCCATGGCCTTAACTAGATTTATTATCCATTTGTCATTTTTCACATGTTACATATACACATGTTGTTGAATTGTTGAAACTCTTATGCACGTCAGTCGGAATCGGACAGTCTGTCCGATATCACCGATCTGAATCAAAATGTATCTCAGATCTATGACACATGATGAAGCGCTAATTGAACTTTACTCGGTACATTACCATTTAGAGGACCACAACTCGATCGAATGTCAATCGGGTTTTAGTACAGCCGGATCGATTGAGTTGTGCAGTGGTCCTAATTGGTGGTGCTGAATGTAATTTTATGTCGATAATCGTTCCAAATAAAACCTTTCTGCTTTGTGCATTACTAGCAAATGTTAAAGTAATCCATGAACGGAGTTTTGGTGCAGATACATGTACCAGGTGTACGATTAACGCCCATTTCGGTCAAGTGAGTTTCCATTAACCTCAACTTACAGGACCCGTAGCTTTAACATAAACTGACAGGCAGTCCCAACCACAATCACTGTGGCAGTTTTCAACGCCGGTGTGCTGTAGGTCGCTACGTGTAGATGCACATGTAACT
This sequence comes from Magallana ariakensis, assembly GCA_020458035.1. NCBI lineage: Eukaryota > Metazoa > Mollusca > Bivalvia > Ostreida > Ostreidae > Magallana > Magallana ariakensis. The sequence goes on along the minus strand of CM035811.1, from coordinate 53,865,844 downwards.
GACGGAATTACAGCGCACGCAACTTTTTTGTGAACAGGAAGGACATATTGGCGAAAATATTGGATTCTGTGCTGTATGTAAAACCGAATAAAAAAGAAATCGAGATTTCCAGCGACTTCCTGAAATTCTTTAAACATGTATGCCAGATTTAAAAGCAAGTAAAGAAGTTTCGAGAATCAACTGTGATCCTGATAATGAAAATCTTGCAGCTGAATTGATTCCCAATGACCTTTTTTGTAAAGGACAGTATCCTCAAAAAGAACCTATTAAAAAGGTAAATGTTTTCACCGCAGCAAAGAGTACCGAGGATATGATTCTCAGCAATTAAAACGAGAGAAGAGAAATTTATGATTAAGAGGTCCCTTCCCAATCAATAAAACTACATGTAGCTGACATCCCGCGGAAGCACGGGAATTACATGCCATCATTTACACATTAATATGATGCAATGCTTAATAATTAAGTTCATTTTGGTATATACCGTGTCCGATTTTTTAAAATAGCTTTCTTAACCTATTCCTTAAATTTAAAATAAAACACAACTGCAAAATGAAAAGTTGTAGGAGAGGGAAGTGTTGAAAAAATAATTTGAAATTGATGATACATGTATATGTAATGTACGAGGCCATAATTCATTTTGATGCAGCTGAATGAAAGAAATAAGAAACTTTTTTTAATATCAAACCAGTAAGTGCATGGGTATATTTTGTGTTTTGTATCTATAAATTTTGTGATTGAGGTCGATCACTTAACTTTTTTTCATTGACCCAAATAAGAATTTCAGATAAAATACTGTTTTGAAAAAAAAATATATATTTTGGTAGGGGATCACCCCCCCCCCCCCCTTCATCTTTCCAGTTTTATGCATAATTTATCCATATGCATAAAGACGTATCTACACAATTTTTTCATTGTCTACAAATTATGCATAAGGTTTGTTGACAACCAATCTGTCGCGGTACATAATGTAAAAAAAAACCGCTAGTGTATGAACATTATATGCACATTAAAACCAAAGCTATCAGATCCAACGTATCAGCCATCCCAACTTACGACTCATCCTAAAAATCATCCTAACAATAGATCTAGACGTTTGGATGTTGTCGAAAGATATAGAATGAATTATTTGCGGAAATTTTTACGGTAGGGGGGGGGGGGGGGGGTAACAAGGACAATTTTTTGATAATATCTAAATCTAATGTCAGCAAAAGGAGGGTGGGGGGTTCCGAGCGCTAGTTTCAGTAACTTTACTATGTGATTTTATTCAGTTTGAATTCAACCTCCCCCCCCCCCCAATCCACGCATGGCTTGTGTTACATACATTGAGTACAAAATCTGTTTTCCAAATTTTTAGATTTCTCGTCTAATATTTACAAGTAGATCTAAGCAAGCCTTTTGCAATTTCAATTTTTTTAAAACAAATAATATGCGACGAATTATGGTTGATCGAAAATATCATTTATAGATCCAAATAATCTTATCGTGTGAGAAAAAAATACACGCATTTTTTTGGTGAAAACATGATAGTTATTATGACATGTATTCATATGTACATGTATATGCATGTACACACCATTGTCTACATTTACCTGGTAAGAAATGCTTTAAACCAGTACAGTTTTAAAATACTAGTATCAGATTCACGTGAAGAACCGAAAGTTTCCACTATGCAGAGACGATTTCTGCTTTGAAAATTCTCACATCCCGGAGTTATATAAGTTCGATTTTGTACCATTACCTGTTAGGATGTTTGAAACTCTGTGTCGGAGAATTTCGATTCTAAGTAAGGTGACCAAGGCGCACTGATATTTACAATTGGCGATGATAAAAATATATAAGGCACGCATTTACGTATGTAAATGTAATGGGTGATAAAAAATCAAGCAAAAAAAGTAAATAATCGTCATTGGTGAATCAAATAACACATTAGAAATCTTTGAAAATGTAATTGTTTAATATTCAATTATGTTTATGATGTATACATTCACATCACTTAAATACTTGTTCACATTATATTTTGTTGATATTTTTTGTTCAAAAGGAAATTTGGTCAATTTAAGAATTCTTAATTTAGGATACGTAAGACAGATTCGGATTACGTCTTATGATTCGTCATAGAGTGGTCATAAGATATATCTTAAGACATATTCTAAAGAAGGACATGTCGTAAGATATATTTTAAGATACTTTCATTAACATGGTCACTGGTGTTTTTTTTATTTTTGTTTAGGTTATTGGCAAAATTCTTAATTGATAAGTAAAGATTAATGATCAGCACGTCATACATGTAGTTACATGTAACTAGCAGCGAAATCAACAAAATTATGTGAGCTCCCCCCCCCCCCCTCTCTCTCTCTCTCTCAATATTCAGGCGCGAATCCAATTTTTTTTTGTTTCAAAAAGGGGAATATACATGTATATGTGAAAATGTGCATGTATATAGAACTAAACATTTGGGGTACAACGGTAGGAGTGAGCGTGGTACAGGTATACCATCCTGGTATATTCCTATATTCCCAAGGAGGGAGAAATTTCTAATTCAATATTGTTCATGTATGAACTCATAATATCTCTGCAGGCTCGGATAAATTGGGAGGGGGGGGGGACATACCACTATAACACCCCTCTATATCAACCTGTAAAATTGTCTTTTGGAGGCAGACTATGCTGTAGTTTTAAATGCAATGTATTCTGTCTTATCACTTATCACTTGCATATTTCTTATTTCACATGAGGTGAGTCGATCATGTTTTGTCCGCCGTCACATTATGTTCGCCGTCACAAAAAGTCCGCCTTTTTTTCTCGAAAAAATCGTCACGTTATGTCCACCGGCGGACATACATGTAACCCTGAAAACATACGGACATTTCGTGGCGGCGGACAGAACTTTCATGTGTGCGAATTTTTAGTAAAGCCAACAGAGACAATTCTCTTTTATGTGTGTGTGAAAAAGAGATTATGTATCCGTTTAATACCTGTACATATTTAAATAAAAATCATTTCCATTAAATGAATAAAAACTAATCCAATTATTAATTCTCAAATTAGTTATTGTAGTTATCGCAGCGTGAAGAAACGGTTGAATTTGATGCAACGGAGAAGAAATAAATAAGAAATAAGTACATCATTCATGTATCATAAGTTGTCCTAAGAATAGACACATATTAGGCAGCTCATAGAACTTCATGTAAGATGCGTCCTACCCGCCTCTCCAAAGTTTCTTATCTATAGGATATAGCTTCATAAACATTCCTGTGGGTGCTCATTCAGTTCATCTCAATCGTATTTTTGTAAGGCATATACTTTTTTCCGTAAAGACTTTATAATAATTGCTTGTAATTTTTCACAACTATTGAACTGATAAGATACAAGTCACTTTTCAGGAGCATTTTCATTAGAACATCGATCATTGCAACGTAATGTAAATTACGTAAAATTCATTAATAACTGAGAATTTCAGAACGATTCAGTGCTAGAAGCTCAGCAAAGAGGGAGGTCTTTGATTAAATAATTACAAACACCTGTAAGATCACTTTCTTGGTCGGCACAGCGGGAGGCTGAATTCTGTTGAATTCGCTGGGTCTTCACATCAGCGGGAGGATAAAGATTGCTGACGGTGTGCAGGACAAGCGAAACCGCGTTTTGTGTCTCCTTATCTCAATTCAAAATATCCTCTATATCCTAGCGACCTTATCTTGTGTGTTTACGATTAAAAAAAAATTATATGATCTCAATCTACCTTGAAGTTTGTTTTAATGATATTTGAAGAAAGTGCTAAGAATACTAAGTATATATTATATATACCCTGGTTATATATATGTTCATGTTTTCTTAAGCGGCTTTTTCAGCTATGTGATCTGAGTGCCTCAACAAAAAGCAGCAAAGGAACGCTGAAACATTGCTGACTAAATAATTCAAACAATCATTTGCAACGTTTGATGAAAATGTTAATTTAAACAATCCCCTTCAAAACATGATACTTTGTACTCAACATAGATGAACAATCCGATTGAAACAAAACAACCCATTCTAGTTACCAGACACCTAATTTAAAATTAGCTTTGAAAGCGATTTTTTACACTATGATGACTTTGTCCCCCAAACATTTCAATTCATCATAAAACAATATGTAAAATTCGGACACCCCCGCCCTCAGTTGTACCTATTATCTCATAAACCTAAAATAGCTGACCAGTTATGTCATAGTAAACAATTATATGGTGTTTCTTTTCTCTTTGTAATGCATTCAACTCTTTTCATTTGACAAGTTATCATTTAGACGGAAACGAAATGTTAGAGGCTTGTCGAATAAACTATATTTAAAATCGGGCGCCCGCCTGTGAAGCGGGGAAATCGAACTTTTCTCCGCTTCAAAATCAGCACTCGGTGTCGTAATCGGGGCGGGCGAGCAGAAGACAGGAGCGCTTTCCCTGAGTCTGTATGGTAGGTCAGGGTAATTGTTAATCCTCCAGAGAGAGAGAGAGAGAGAGAGAGAGAGAGAGAGAGAGAGAGAGAAAGTATTGATCTAATCAAATTTCCTGTTTATTCTGGGAGAAGAATGTATAGAAAATTTAAGACAAAAAATTGTTTGTAATGATTTTATCCTAGATTAGATTAACAAGTTTCCCTCTAAAGTTACGTTATGAATAGATGTAATGTGTTATGGATCAATGTGGTTGAAAAAAGTGGCTCGGAAAATCTTGTAAAACAGGAACAAATTGATCGCATAACTGAAAAATACTGCGCTTATTTTTTGCAGTAATCAACAAATTTATAAATACAGTTTAATGTAGCTAGATATAGTATTTTATTTATTTTGAATTTGAAATGGACGGCACAGACAACAAATAACGGTTGCATAAAGAAGACTTCCTGCTGTGCCTTCCTCTGAAACATGATACCTTCAACCATCTAAGTGAAGGCTGTGTGAATGGGGCATGTAACCACAGAACAGTTTATAGTACGAACGATCAACAGTCTGAAATAGGACATACGGATTTTTGAATTAACACGAAATATAATTATTCATCTATTTGAATGATGGCGAAATATTGGATATTGTGTATGAAAGAGAAGAAAAGAATAATACGGATGCCGATGGTTGGATATATAAATGAAGAAAAAATACAAGAAATGAAGACAACAAATGAAGTCGGCCTAGTTATGGTAAGTTATACTACATCAACAGGAATACTCGGAATTATTGATACTTAACCGTGTACAAAATTAACTGCCGTAAAAATACGAATTTATGACGATTGCTAAAGTTATGGAATTAAACATTACAAATGCAACAGCTATATCCGCATCATTGATCTGGCTTTTTCTTTTTTCTGTTTTCTAGCATAACTAGGCATTAAATGCATACTACATGTAGTACCTTGTAACTCAGGCACGTAGCATCGGGGGGAGGGGAGCACCCCCCACACACTTTTTCGTGCAGCAGACATTAAAAAAATATATATATGCATATAAAAAAGGAAATTAAAATGGAGTTGCCCCCTCCCCCCTTATTTTGGGAGGACAAAAAAAAATTGAATTGAAAGGAAGGAAAGTAAGTGATATTGATGTTATATGAAGATATAGATATGCTATGTTAATCCCCCTCCCCCCCCCCCGGATAAGGATTTTCATGATTTTATATATTTTTTTTGCTTGTCAACATTTTTTTGAATGAGTTTGACCCCCCCCCCTTTTAAAAACAATACTACGTGCCTGTAATTGCTGTCATAATTATTTTTAATTATTCATTGTTTTTGCATCTAAATGTCACTTGCGGGATCTAACACGTTATCGTAGAGGATATGAAAGTTTCAATTAATATGAAGTTAAATTCTAAAAATAAGATATGTGTACAATTTAAATTCACTGAGCAAATGCAAAGTGGTAAACAATGGAAAAAATATGTAGGGATTCCCATTGAAGAAATTTGGTAATCACGAGTGTAAGTAGGCATAGCCTAGTTTTTATAGTTTCAGTGCAGTCGAATTTAAAAATAATATGTCTAAAAAGATTTTCTCATTTCCTTAACTTTGAAACAAAAATAATCAGGAAAAATGATGGGAAATTCAAGGATATCGGAATCAAACTAATCGTTATATGGTAACCACTATTTTCGCTTAGCCAATATAACTTGCATGTAAGTGAAGTATTGTAGTTGTTCACACGTATAAATGACGACACTTGATCTGTACGTGAATTTAGCTTACTTTTTTCAGAGGTCGGTTAACGTTTTTAAGAGAAACTCCGAGGCTTGTAAAGCCAAGACTTGTCTGGAGATATCGATGGTACTAATTATATCCACAGACTAAAACAGTAAGATTAATCAGTTCAAAATTAGCTGAAGCTATAAAGCCAAGTAAATTACAACTTTCTAGCACGTAAACAACTATAACTCTTCATGTCAACCAAATTTCTCCCGTAAAGCTACTGTACTGCAAGTAGAGCAACACTGTAGTATAGAGTAGAAAAATTGCAATTGTTCTTACACTGACAAACCTATCCATCAATTGATTAATTAACGAGTAGTTCTTTTCATTTTTTTATCCATAATTCTTAACAAACTATTCAATAACGTTTTCCCCTTTTTACTGTTTTTTTTTTAGTTCCGTTTTCTTTCCCAAACTAGAACTTTAAAAAATTGTTATTATAAGGACGTTTGTTACTTTTCTAAATAAATGCTTTGGTGCAAATGAAATAAAATAAAACTCAACATATAATTAAAAAAGTCGGACGACCAGTTCAAAGTTTATTTAATCATTAGCAAAATCTCATGATCTTCACCCACGCCTCGGACTAATATTTTGATATGAATTACATACACGTATGTCTGCAGGTAGATTTTAAACATATTCAGATTTAATTTTGATTACAGACATATCTGTAATAAGCATCGGTTAGAGATAAACATATCGGATATTCATTAGGTAAACATAAATGTAAGAAAATTCTGTAAATGTCAACCCATGCTGTTCTGATCGACATAAAAGATGCCAATCAGCAGGATGTTACGTAACAATAACTGCATGTATGGCTAATACTATATAAATAGTGCCTGTTTGGGAGGGTAACCGTTGAAATTGACACCCCGAGAAAACCATTGTCAACCTCCGCATAAAAGCAGTAAAATTTTCTCTAAAATTAAGACATTCAGTATAATAAAATAAATAGTGCCTGTTTGGGAGGGTAACCGTTGAAACGGTTACCCTCCCAAACAGGCACTATTTATTTTATTATACTGAATGTCTTAATTTTAGAGAAAATTTTACTGCTTTTATATAGGAAAGACGTGAATTTAACGGCGAACCGTACGCGCATAATTTACGCGCATGTAACAATTCGTTCTATCGGCCCGTTGCCAAGCGTGTTGCTAACGCTGGGGGTAAGGGAACGGATTGTCAACTGCGTCTAAACCAATCAGATTTCAGTATTTAACATGAAGTATAATAAAAAACAATAATTCTAAAAGGAATTTTAATCTAGCTACAAGACAGTAAGTACAATAATTTTTGGATTTTTACGAAATAGATTTTTCTCATTCAATCAATTTTATAATTAAGCTGTTAAATATTTTGTAAAATCAAGAATTGTTTGATGTCAAGGCGTCTGGCAAGGAACAGAGATGAGGCATTTCTTTATCTTAAAATTATAAAAAAAACTTATAATTTGTGATTGATTGTCACAATACCTTATTTGATTACTTTAATGACCATGTGAATACATAAACTTGTGTAGTTATTAATCTAAATAATCTTGCATATCGATATTTAAGTAAAGTGAAACTTAACATATTGGTTTTATTACAGATTCCTTTTATCATTTTACAACAGGATCATTGATATTGAATCATGATCATATGGGTATATCCTTCTAACTATTTTTAGAATCGGTAGGACAAAGAAGTGCCTTTTAGCAAAATAGGGCCTATACTTGCAGAGTATATATACATTTATTGGGACATTTTAAATCAAAATGCTTGACACATGTCAGAAAAGAGAATTTGCAATTTTAAAAGCAAGTGTCAAAATAAAAAAAATCATTTGAAGAAAAGAATTGAAATTGTTTGATGTACACCCTTTCCAAAACTGTGAAATTCCTTACTTTTACTTTCATTTTCAGAGTTTATCAATACACACGCATTTTGCCGGAAAACAAATCTGACTTCAGACCAGCCCACGAAATTTTTACAGGAGAGAGACAATTTGATGAGCTTTCATTCAAGAGGCCCCTCGTTGCTGAACGAAAATTAGGGCCGGAGCTATGAACTCGAACGTTAACATTACCGCCTATTGAAAACGCATTAGTGGACTATACCCATATAGAAAGCTTTTTTAGTAAGTGTAAGATATTTGCAGGAAGAGGCATTTCAACATTTTGGAGTTTTCCAATTTTTTTTGTTTGAAATCAAATTTAACAGATTTGAAATCAACATATACGCAAATATGATTTTGTTTTGTTACTTGAGTCACTCAGGGGTCCTATATGGTCATATAGTGTTAATATATGCATAAAATGATTGAAAGTCTTTATCTCTACTGAAACTGACTGGGTTTTAAGAAAGACTACAAAGTCCAAAATTATTAATTCCACGACCACGGTGTAGGGTTTCTTATCGCAGGGTGTGGCCAGAATCCGCGTTTACGGGTTACATGTAATATGTTAATTTTTTCTGCAATTATCGCTACCTTCATAACCTGCATGAATCATCAAAGACAGCATGCCCTTGTTTATGTTTACATTTTTTCTTTTAACGAATTGATAAAATGATTGTCAAAAATAATTAAAATTATTCAAATTACAAATCATATACATCAGTGCGATGTACATGTACATGATTATTTCGTGCAGTCCGTGACTTTTTTCGTTTCGGCCAATCAATAAAAGGCTTGGGTAGATTTCAGTCGTGTGAGTGTGTACATAGCTATAAATTGCAATAAACTGTTAGAATTTGAGGTAATCATACATATGTACTTATGTACTTGATGGATGTAAATATAGTAAAGTAACAATCTCCTACCCAAAAACAGTGCATAATATGTTGTACAATGATTTTTGGATTTAAATGCCAGATATTGTCACCAATATGGTTGTTTGTATTTCTATTAAAAAATAGGCAGTGTAAGGTTTGTTGGTCTTATACTCCTGAAACTAAATATTAGATGCAGAAGATTTATATGTACACAGAAAAAAAAACATCACTGTGGTATAGTCTGTATAAAGTTGCCATGTCTTTTTGTTTGAACAAGAGACATTGCTAAGTAGAATAGTCGTTAAATGACAAGTTGCCTTGTCGGTTGCAAGGTCTGTTGACGTTGAAATAACCACAAGGCAGATGGAATATTATGCATTGAATGAAAGCTTTTTCGTTTGTCCAAGAGGCACTCGGTAGCTGCCATTATTACACCTTTTTCGCATTTCTTATAAAACTCGGGTGAAGCGGGCACGGACTGAGACGTCTGGTCATGGTTCAACGCAATACAATGTGCAAAGGAAGGACTTAATTCTGTTCTTATATATGTTGATAAGAGAAGTAATGCAAATTAAGTGAAAAATAAAGCATTATACTATTTATTATTTTTCATTTAATCTGGTAAATGTTGAGGGGGGAGAGGGTAATTTCTCTCCGGTCCCTGGATATTTGGAGGGTTTGTTTAGTTAAAACTTGTTTTCTATAGCCATCTTCATGAAACAATGCATATGTAAAACTATCTTGGCAGCAAACAACATAAGAAATATTATTTACTATCGTGAGAGACTTGCACTTTTTTCAATATTTATTGATTACATATTGATTTTTGTGTCATTTTTTAAGATACTAGACTGAAAATGAGTACCTAATTTCCTTTTTACTAATTTGTTTGTGATATCAACATTATGTTGCTTATTTTAAACGTCAACGCATATATAAAAATGACCTTAACATTGACTGTTTGTGACAATATTTTCTCTATACTTTAGCTGGCTTAATCAAGTAAAATCATCTTTGTGCAAGTTTTTCATATCAAAAAAAAAATTGGTGATTTCTTTCCATCTTCATAATTATCCAGTAAATTAATTAGTATTGTACTTCTTTTACAGATCGGTGTGTTGATTTACATATAAAACCACTGTGGTACCACCTCCATCTAGAAGCCCGCGGAGGATAGACAAATTATGCGTGTGTCGATAATTCGAGAACTCTTTAAAATATGACAAGAGAGTAGTATCGGTGATTTTCTACGGGACAATAATCAACGAAATCATTGAAATGATGAATAGGGACGGTGACTGGTTTATTTACAACACCTACCATCGGTGGATGAGTCTCTTAAGATGCTCTTAATGAGTTAGTGACGATAATGTTTGCATTTATCTTATATAATATAATTCATTTCTGTCATTGATAATCCCATTAAAAAGGATAACGTATTTTTGACACACAGGAAGAACAGACTCCGACAAATCTATTTTTTTTATTTGATATACATGTAGATATATATAGAGATAAAAAAAAGTGCTTTGGGGGGATTTTAATTTTTTGGTGCGTGCACCAGCTTTGTAATCTATTTTGGTCAATAAGTCTTCGTAGATCCACTAAGTATATGTAAATTTTAAAGTGAAAATGCTTGTTTTTTGGTGATTCCATCAAGGTAAATCATTCCACTAGTCTACATAAGCGAATACTAAAAACATGTTAATGTGATCTTTCTGGTGGATTCACCAACTTTCCTGTCTTGTATTGAAGCTACATTTTTCATCTATTTTGGTTGCCCAACCAATTCTATATTTAACACTGCGATTTATTTACAGCTTTTAACCTTTTAACATTCTTGGTGAGTCCACCAATTTGGAACTTAGTTTCATTTCACATTTCGCAAAATTGTATATTGGTGGATCCACCAAGTAGTGAAATAGCGTTAGCATTTTTCATTTTGGACAAGTATCTAGAAATTATTTAGTGTAGTAGTTATATATTGACTAGAAAAAATACTTTTTTGACAATTAGTGGAATCACCAAACAATGTTTGTCGAATTGTTGATTTTTAGGCATTCTAAAGGTTCTTGTTTTTGTCATGTTCTACCATTGCTTTGTTGGTGGGTTCACCAAATCTTTGAATGAAATACAAAACTGTATACGGACAAATTTACAATTGATTTTTGGTGGAACCACCAGGGTCTTGTGTGAATGAGATATTTGATGCTGTTCAAAATAACAGAATTGCCAATATTTTATTATTGGTGGACCCACCAAGTTTATTCGTAAGTGAGTTATTCGATAAATAAATTGGTGGAATCACCAGGGTCCTGTGTGAATGAGATATTTGATGCTGTTCAAAAAAGAGAATCGCCAATATCTTATTATTGGTGGACCCACCAAGTTAATTCATAAGTGAGATATTCGATAAATAAAATTGGTGGAGTTACCAATATTTTGACTGTTATTGTGGAATATGAAGGTTTAAAGATACTGTAAAACGTGATTTTGTGTTAAAAACATGGTGGGTTCACCAATTTATGTTGTATTCAACGACCAAAATGAATAAAATTAATGTTCATTTCTGTTATTGCATTGTGTTCATTTTTCATTTTGCACTGAAAAAAAGAGGATACGAATAGAAAATCCTCTTTCTTAATAGAAACAGTTACATGTATTTTTCATGTATTGATACAATTAAGTAATATATTTTTTTTAAATCATCAATGATGGGGCAGGGGGTGGGTAGCATAGACATTTCCTCATAGGAAAAATGAGCATTGTTATTTCCTTGTATTATTTCATTTTATTTAAACGTTTTCTATACTTTTTTGTATTTATTGATTACTTCAAAACATGATTAATAAATTGCATAGGAAGTTTGCTTATATCGACACATTTGTTTGTCGAATTTCGTACATGTGGCACATTGGATATTGTAGTAAACTATTAAGTTGCGAATCCCAAATTCGAATATAACGCACATTTTTGTAAACGTGTATTATACCAAAAAAGGAATTTTTTACCGACCTTAATTCTTCAATCAATTCTAAATTATACAATTAATAGAACATCATAGAGTTTAGAAACTGTGTAATATGTGCTTTTTTGAGAAACGATACAGAAAATGTCTTGTTTTAAGGTTTAATATCCCTCTGCTATTAATTTTACCATATATTTTTAAAAAAAATATTTCGTATTGATATTCATCAAAGTCAATATTAAGAGATTCCAATGAAACAAAGTTGAAGTGATGAAGCGCTACTAGATTTCTCAAAAATTGAAAATGTGTGTAATCATGATATGAAGAAAATTAGACATAGTGAAAAGAAAAACCAAATTGTTCCATCGCAGCATGAAATTTAAAATATTAAATGTATATGATAATAATACATAGTTATAAACAATGTCAAATCATATAACAAAACATAGTAAAGCGCTGCTTTTTAGTTCAGAATAGCACTTTGTTGTATAGGTTTGTAAAAAAATGCTTTAATCAGCAAGAGTTATCTTTCTTCATCATAAACTTTTGAAGGTTTTACATACATGTTGTACATACAGAATATGATAAAATGCCATGGTTTCTAATTTTTTCAGAAAAGGTTTCCTGTTTTTAAATTTTGATAAAATAATAGTAAATGGATCCATATGTTTTAGAACGCTAATAATGTAAACCATGATAGCATATTGTTATAACACAAAAAAGGGGATCAAATGAATGATCTTCTAGTAATTGGTATAATATCAATATAGGAATAAGGTATCTTGAATAAAATGTGATATTGTTCTTTTTGGGAGTTGATTTTAATCAACTCTCCTATGCAGTTACTCTGGCAAACCGAAAGTGAAACAGTGTTTGGACCTAAGCACAAATCATCACCGCTGACAAGAGTTAGTTCTTGAAATAATAGATAAATTCGGTGTAATGTATGCTGAACCATTGTTTTTCAAGAAAACGTATTTATAAACACCTTGAAAATAGTCAGATTTCAAATAGTACAATCAATTAAGATATTTTTGTAGTCGTAATTATCCCTACGCCAGAGCGTTTAACCAGACGCTCGGCTGTCTCCTTAAATCTCCGACAAACAGAGAGTCTCTCTTGGTAGTCGGAGATTAACGGAGACAGCCGAGCGTCTGTTTGAACGATACTCGAGTTCAAGATTGCTTGAATCCAGACATGTGTACAATTTTAAGAAATACTTCGATTACTGATACATAGTTAGATGGAAATAATTATATCTTTAAATATTACACAACATGATTCATATGTGTTTTCTCGAAATTCTTGTCGGAAAAGTATACATAGTATTCATATTATAAAAATGTGCGTAATTTAAATAGAGATTAGAAATTACTTGTCATGCTAATTAACATATTGTTGATTCTAAAATAAATAATAATCGATAAAATCAACTCCCGTCAGTACTTCAGTACTTTGATTTAAACTTTGTTTTCCCATATCTGATCTTTCAGAATAGAAAAAGAAAAACCTTATTCAATTTTAAACATTTGAAATGTTATAAGTTTCAAATGATGATGACTAAGTCTAGAGTTAGAATCTTAGTCATGTTTCCCCCAATTGTAAATCATTTACCTTTGTGAACGAGCTATTATGAGAGAAATAAAACAATTCCATCTAAACATTATTTGGCCTAAAAAACCAAACACGTATTGTTCATTACTGTACCAGTACATTTAATTTAGTTATATTTAGAAAAAAAACAATGCATAGAGGGAGGGGAAAAGGGGGAGGAATGTAGATAATATCTCATTAAATTCCATCAATATGATTAGTTTCTTGTACATTTTTGTAAATGTTTTCTAACTTTTTTGCCCCCCCCCCCTCGTAAAAGTTAAGGTTCAGTTCGTTCGGATCAAATTTCATCTTGTTTTATTTGAAGTTAAATAAATGTCGCCTTCCGGCGTAAAATGGGGTCGAGTTCAGCATCCCTTATTGCTACATGCCTTAATAATTGTAAAGTTAACAGACACTAAGTGAGAATATTTTCTACAGAAGTTATCTCTTATCAGAGGGACATTCCACCTTAATTCGTCTATTTCAATTTTTTTGAA